>JASPKZ010003451.1:0-1200000 GCA_030220185.1 Diploptera punctata | reverse complement strand
TATTTATAATTATTGTTCCTAGGTATTTGAATTTAGTCACTTCCTCCTCAAAAATTCCCTCATTTGTCATTAGCTGTCTAATTACATTAGATACCGGTAATGTATTTCTATGTGTGACCATATATTTAGTTTGATTGATATTTACTTCCAGTCCCAATTTCTTGGTGTTACTCAATAGTGTGTGTGTGTGTTGTCCTTTGGTATCTCTTCGCTATCGGCCGATAGTACTACATGATCAGCATAAAATAACAGCTTATTAATACCATTTGGGCTTTCTTCATTCTCTGAAGATTTGATGGCATGCTCTTGTGCAAAACTGAATACTAGAGGAGATAGTGCATCTCCTTGCTTCAACCCATTCTGGATTTCAAAAGTATCTGAAAACTGTTTGCCTACACGCACCCTACTCATAATATAAAATTATGTAGCTTAAAGGTCCGTCTCAACTTCTTGGATTATTAAAGAAACTGTAGGCAAAATCTAAGAAGTTGAGACGGAAGTTTATGGTAGCTACACAGTTTTATTATTTTAATATTGTGTTTACACCTCAACGGAGTTTTTAGTATGAATTGTATTAATGTACTCTTACTTTGAGAGAATTTGAGAATAAAGTTCTTAGGAAAAATTATGGACAGAGAGGCGAATTGAGAAGGCTACATAGCAGTGAGCTATATGATATTAATATGAAACCAGATGTGAAAAATTAACGGTTAAGTCTCGTAGACTGCGGTGGGCAGGACATGTGTTACGAGCGGGGAATGAAGAAGGGGCTGGGAAGCTTCTTGTAGGAGAAACAGAGGGAAAACGCACAGTTGGTAGACAAAGAATAAGGTGAGAGAATAACAGTAACCACGATTTGAAGGAAGTGGATTATACGGGGGATGATTGCAAAATATTAGCTCAGGATAGACATGTATGGAGAGCTTATTCCCGCGCGGCCATGAGTATACGGGTTAGATAGAGCCAGTGAGTTAGTTATTATTATTATTTTTTTTTTTGATTGCGGATGAGCCCATGTAGGACTACGCAAAGTACTTAGAGGCGTTTCCTTTGAGCCCAAATTTCTTTCATTCTTTTGCTATGAACTTGTTTTCTATCATCTGTCCAAGTTGTTCCAGTTTTTTTCTTCGGTTTGTCCTCTTGGTCAACTTGCCACTTATTCACCTTAATTCTAAATATATCTCTGTTTGGGATATCTTCTTTAGTAATTCCTGCCAGTTTTAAGTCCTTTTTGACTTCATCAATCCACTTCACAGTATCCACTGGAGCTTTACTTCTGTTTTCGTAGAATTCCATTATCTGTTTTGTAAACCTATTTGAATTCATTCGTTTAATATGGCCATAAAATTTTAACCTTCGTTTTCTAATATCACTATGAATGTCTGTATATATTTTTAATTCCTTTTTACTTCTGAGTCTAAATGCTTCACCTATGACTTGTGGACCTAAAAATTATTTTATTATTATTATTATTATTATTATTATTATTATTATTATTATTATAGTAGTAGTAGTAGTAGTAGTAGTAGTAGTAGTAGTAGTATTGTTATCTAATCATGATGGTGATGCTTGTCACTGACGTGGTAGGAGAGAGCGTGAGATGGATAGTAGAAGAAGCAATTTATGGTCGCGTTGTGGTGAAGGAATTGGATTGTACAGGGAGTAAATTGGGTTCGTGTCTAGGGGATGAAGTGCAATCTTGAGGGATTACAACCCCTAATTGTCTCCGTAGAGCAACAAGTTGTTGATCCACACGTTCTTCAGCTTGTGGGGATTTTCAGACTGGAATGTTTCCGCCACTGCTACAGATAGAATTCGTTTATTGAATTATTGCACATGGAATAAACAAAAATCTTTTTGCAAGGATTTAAAAATATTTTGTTTACATTATTTTAATATTTTTATCTTTAATTCTTATTTAATTAGTGATTTCAACTTGGTAAAAGATAACTCCATAACACTACAGGCCTAAAAGACCCTTGGCTACGATTCGGCTGCTGGCCTCACATCTTCATGTTAAATAGAAATATTGATACAATTCCATTCCACCGATATTTTTCTATTAAAGATGTCTTCTATTAAAAATCTGTTAATCTGATCATCTTGCCAGTAAAGAGTTGATATGTGATCAGTATGTAGAGTCCCTCAGCTGTTATAGCTGATTTTCTCAACGTGGAGTTCATCTTATTGTAGCTACCGAAATTCCGCATGATGCCGGGTGGGCACGGGTCCCATACTGGCCGAAATTACATGAAAAAATTTCTTATCCGATGGCGATTTGAACCATCGCAAGTCCCATAGCTCTGCACCGAGACTCCATGCCTTAAACCACTCGGCTAGAGCGCGGGACAATCTGGTAGAAATAAACACTAAATTTCCACTTTTTTAAAAATAAAATATATCATTAATATATGTATATTTAAAACCAATCGGCCGCGGTGGACTAGTGGTTATGCTCCTTGCCTCTGGTCCCAAGGAACGCGGGTTCAAACCCGGCCGGGGTCGATGGATTTTTTAGGACGGAAAAATCCAAGGAGCAAGTCCTCCGGGAGGAACTTTAAGCCGTGGGTCTCGAGTCTGAAGATTTTGAGGCTCGTAAAAGATCCTTAAGCCTGAATGAAAAGACCTCTAAGCAAAATTTACCGAATTTTCCCGTCATAGTACTACTTTGGTTTCCTAGATGTCAGTATGAGGCGGAACGCTGACCACGGACCACTCAAAATGACATCTATACGAAAACAAGCGTAACTAAATTAGTATGGTTGAAATTCTTCCCTGTAGGAGGAGAGTGCCTAAATCTCTGTAAAGGGAAAACATAGGCTCACAAGAATATTTAAAAGCAACAAAGTAACTGAATAACCATTTCATGCCGAAACCTACATTGAAATTTCTTCCAGAGAAGTGTTGTGATATGTGCCAAGTATCTGCCGTTTTTAACTGCAAGGCATAGGAATCGAAGCCAGAAACTAGCAATGTCAACCCGCTGTATGGAAGAAACGGACTCCCTGCACGAGTAAGAGGGGAGTGAAATGAGGCGGGACGCTTTGCGGACGGCATGTGGTCAGGGGTGGCCATTAAACCAATTCAGGTGTTGTATTACTTCCTTGTAGTTTAAATGAGAGATTTGGTACTGGATTTTAGTGCTCTGCAGTTAAAATCTACAGCATTTTTTGTTGTTGTTGGACACGGCCTTTATATATCACAACTCTTCTCTAGAAGAAATTTCAAAGTAGATTTCGGCATGTAATTGTTGAGAGTTCCCTTGCAAGAAATATTATGTTACCTGGAAAGGTTGATGATACGAAATGATGAGTACCGCTACCGCCGGGAAGACCCAGAGCGATTAGTAGATCGTTGTAGCTGTCCTCATCTGAGGGGAGTCCCAGAGAATCTTCTACTTCAGGCTGTCCCTTCTCCCTCTCCCTGGAGTTTTTCTCCTGTAATATTAGATTGACACAAACATTTTAAGTTTACTTTGTCCAGGTAAATATATAATAGAGTGTTAATTATTTTATAATAAAACAAACTCTTAAAAAACGAATGTAATTCTTGATATTTTAAAAAATAATTCTTAGGAACACGGTTCATGTTCAATCTACTATGGAACGAACTGCTATATTTTCAAGCGCTCAGGCCATATTTTAAACATGGAATCATTATTCGTCTAATTTTTGGCCCACTTTTAATTATTGTAAGAAATGTGCAACAATGTCTAATATTTCATTACTTTATGTTCTAAATATCTCATCATCATCATCATCATCATAGTACATTCACGAATTTAGGCCATTTGTTGACCTGTTTCGGCCTCAAGAGAAACACCATCCAGAAGTCTTTTGAGTGGACGTCCTGGTCTTCTTCTTCCTGCAGGTTGATATCTTAACATTAGTTTGGGTATTCTGTGATCTTCCATTCGATGAACATGTTATATCAATCTTGACTTATAATCAGAAATTTTGTTTTCTAAAGATTCCATGTGTAATTCTTCTAAGATGTCTTAATTTTTTTTGTGATCTAGTAGTGTGTATCCTGCAGTCCTCCGAAGATATCTCATTTCAGCAGATCTAAGTCTCTGTATATCCTTCTGTTTCAACGTCCATACTTCGCTACCATACAAAAAGTTGGAAGAGCCAGTGTTTTATTCACTTTCAGTCTTGAATGCTTTTGGACTAACTGTGGCTTGAAGATAGAATTTATTAACCCTAAAATTCTTAAAAATTTAGATATCTTTGCATTTACATCCTTTTCTTCTTCATATGAGATATTGCATCCTAGATATGTAAAATTATTCACCTGCTCCAAAATGTTATTGTCCAGTACAATTTTACTTCTGACAGGATCTATACCTTGAAATGCCATAATTTTTGTTTTTTCTGTAGATATCTTTAATCCATATTCTTCTGTAATTTTGTTAAGTTCATACAGACCTTTCTGTAGATTATCTTCGGAATTTGCTATTATTATTTGGTCATCTGCAAACAATAAGGTGTTTAATTTTCTATTTTCTGATATTCTTATTCCAAATTTATATGTTTTGTTCCAGCAACATATTACTTCATTGATATAAATTGCAAAGAATGTTGGGGATAGGGGGCAGCCTTGTCTCACACCACGATTTATAATTCCTTCTTCAGAAAATCTGTTATTTAATTTAATCTTTATGGTGTTGTCTTTGTAAATATTTTGTATGTTCTGCCGAAGTAAATTTTCAATATATTTAAGAGTTTTGATCTCTTGACTGTGTCGAATGCTTTTTCAAAATCTATGAAAGCAAAATGTGTTTCTAAGTTGAATTCTCTTCTTTTTTCAAGAAATAGTTTAACAGTTCTAAATATCTGAAAAATTAAAATCATCTGTTCGTGTCTGACGTAACTCCAGATTCAAGGAACAGATGAGATAGAGCATGCATTACATACATCAGGACTTTATTACACTAAAAGTAAGATACATACAATATTATTTAAAATTTTGGTCGCACAGGCAGTAAGCCATACATGCTGTTGACAGTCCGTTACAATAAGTTGATGTTTGGTAATAATATACTTAAAACAAAAGAAAACATCAATTATATTACAATTATATAACAATACAATTACATTATACATTAACTTAGTTATGTAGAATTATTAAGAATTAATGGTATTGCAATTTGTTAACATATTTATTTATTCTTGAATGAGTGTTGTTCTTATTTTCCTCGTTTTGTCCAGAAATATACCCAAGTTTATCCAATTTTCTGGACTTACCAATAACTCGTAGCATGCCAATCTTTCACGATTTGAATTTAGAAATCTTTCCGTAATAACTGACGCCTCCAATATTCCAAATCGTTACATTTTCCTAATATATGTATCTCGTCTTCAAAGCTCCCGCACATTGGACATATTCTCATATCGTGATCGTCGCTAATTTTTAAAAATGTCAATGCCCCTAACCTTAACCAAGCAAGGCCTGATTTCTCTTTAAATCCTAGATTGAGTAGCCTGTATAAGATTCTTTTCCACAAACTTGTTTTAGGTCTCTTTGTAAAAACAGTGATCGTATTGAATAGAGTACTGAGTTATTCAGAAATATGGCTATACATTTGATCGCATTTTGTGACGAAAATATTATTATTAAAGGAAATATGATGTTATCATTGGAAAGGGAATCCTTTAAATTACAACAATAGAAAACAAAACAAATCACTGCTCACGTGTAGCTTGGCGGGTTAATTTTTGTGGCCTAGCGTCGAATGCCTCCACAATTCTCTTCGTTGTTTATGTATCTGTGCTAATGCGAGGCCTTCCAGGAGGTTTGATTTTCTGCATCCTTCCCGTTTCCAGCAGTCGTTTTTTTCCACTCCCAGTCGACGGCTGCAATGCTACGTTAACCTCACGTCTTGCCCGTCTTGCGGCCTCACGATCATTAGCATACATTATTGCCCATGCAGCAATTGTAATTTGCTGTTGCATATTCAACGCCATTTTGACTAATGACGTAAGTTCTATACTGTTTTGTTTTATTCCATTGTTGTAATTTTAATAATTGCCTCTCCAACGGCAATTTCATATTTCCTGTAATTGTAATATTTTCATCACACAACGCGATCAAACGTATAGCCATATTTATGATTCTCCCCTTATGTATTACTAAATGTGTGTGATATACAGGGATGGGGTACGCCGTAGCTTGATTGATATTGTCGGACCAATGGACCTTTACCTCTTCAGCGCTGCAGTCTTTAATACGAAAGTTAACGCCTGACTGACTCCATTCCACGCGCTTTCCTCCCAACACGTCAAACAGCAGCCAAGATAACTTTCTGAGTAGGGATGTTGCCAAACTTTCGGTGTCATGGATTTTGAATATTGAGTCAATTAAGATTAATTAATACTTCTTCATATTTAAGTAGGTCTATTGACGCTGATTGACTTTAATTATTTGCTTAATAATTTTTCTTTCACACTCCATGTTACAGTGTTCATGCTGAGTTGACAACACTGGACAACAAGTGCAACAAATAACCTGTTCCCCAAGAAGGCTCAAAGTTATGAGTAGTGGGAGGGGCGAAAGAAGAGAGAGTTAGGAATGCAGAGAGGCAGAAATGAAATTAGTGTTTAGTTCACATATCTTACGGGGGCACATATCCGTTGGTCGACAATAAAGGCAATGCAATACAAGCCGGGAGGCCGAGTTCGAGTTCCAGTGGGATAAGGGTTTTCAATTAACATTAATAAAGTTCATAGTAAAACTCCGTTGAGGTGTTAGTCACAAATTAAAATTATAATATAAAATTATAAATTTGTTTTGTCTGGTAGGTCCATCTTCTAAACTTTCCAAATATGAATTCAATGTACGTATTTCGGGACTAATCGCATCATCAGCAGAAAATAAGTCAGTAGAAACAGACGTACCTTCTGTTGGTAATAATACTAGTCGCGATAGTGAATTAATATTTTAAATTGTTATGTTTGGAAGCTTATTGTAGGGCATAAAGGACCTTTGGAACATGGATTACTTGTGACGGTAAAATAGCGTGAATTACCTACGGATTAGTGCTAGCCGAGCGGTATGCTGATGACTTTATTAGTTGAGGGTAGCCGAGATGAATAAATAAATAATTAAACAACTATAGTATACTATATTTTAAACTATAAGAACAAATTTATATATATATATATATATAATTACAAATAAATAAACTAGCCTAACTTATTCTATTACATATTGGCTTGAAGAGAAAGAGAGAGGTTATACTACAGTATGTTGAATCTTCGCCACATGACCTGACTTAATCGAAACATATTTCGATACTTATATTTCTTTCATAACTACTTCAATTTATTTCCTATCCCAAAAGCCCCAAACTCCTATTAAGAATAAACATGTGCAGACTTAACACAGCAGCTGCTTGCTTCAACACTACATCTTCAACACTCTGTCCGTCCATCCACACTACTCTTTTTTTTCTCTCTCTGAAAAACTAGCTGTAAATCTATGTTCAACCCCTTCGTTCTCCCCCTCCATCTCTTCAAGCATGGCAAGTTCATGTCCCTAAACGGTCTTGTTCTGACTGTCTTTTGGAATGTGAAAAACCTGACTTTCTCAGCCTTAGGCTACATTTCGTCCGGGATGTTTCCAGAACCTCAACTCCTAACTGTAAGTGTTTCGATATAGACCTAACTGTAACTAGTCAAAGGTAAATCTGATTACTGAGTAATGTTTTCCCCAGTTTCCAATATAGTTTGACCTTGTTTCTACATGCTGTTACTATATGAATAAGAATTCCAACTAAAACTAATATTTCCTATAATATGAAAACTATAATATTAAGATTATTTAAAGTAATTAATTAAAAATATCTAGTCCTAGTTGTCCTATTTATAACATAAATGTTGGGGATACGGACCTGTAAGGTAAACAATGAGGGACAAAAGGGTATTCCAAGAAGCAGAATGTAACGATACCTGCTGCAGGATAGTGCGCAAAATCTCTTCGTCAGTAGGCAGCATATTGTCATCCAGATCAGGCAGCGCAGTACTCATGCGCAGAAGTGCGAAAATTAGCAGAAGATGACCAGTCATCTGTGAACATAATAAATCATATTATACAGGGTGATTCAGAATAAGTATTACTGACTTCTAGGGGTTGTAGAGGGGAGTTAGCAGATAAAGTTTTGATAAGGGACCTATGTCCGGAAACGTACCATTTTGATTTAAATAATTTTGAAGATCGAAACACAATGGGGTGATATAGTGTGTCTTGTGTTAAGAATAAGTATTACAGACTTCTAGAGGTTGTACTACAAGTGTGGTTCGAGTTCCTCCGACTCGACAGGCGTAGTACAACCCCTAGAAATCTTTAATACTTATCCTGAAACACAAGACACACGGT
This sequence comes from Diploptera punctata, assembly GCA_030220185.1. Taxonomy (NCBI): domain Eukaryota; kingdom Metazoa; phylum Arthropoda; class Insecta; order Blattodea; family Blaberidae; genus Diploptera; species Diploptera punctata. The sequence continues at coordinate 1,191,624 of JASPKZ010003451.1, read as the reverse complement.
ATCATTGTGTTTCGATCTTCAAACGTATTTTACATCGAAATGATACATTTCCGGACATGGGTTCCTTATCAAAACTTTATCTACTAAGTTCCCTCTACAACCCTCAGAAGTCTGTAATACTTATTCTGGATCACCCTGCATTCTTACTGTTGATTATTTACACACATTATGGCATTAGATAATCGATTATAAATTAAATATAAAGATATGCAAAATACCGTTCACATTTATTAGTTAATTATCAACACTTTGAAGTAACTTACATTTACTCTATGGCTTATTCATTTATTTTAAAATTGGATTATAAAGAAATTCATTATGTGAAAAACAAATGCCCTTTAATGTTTATTTTAAGTAACAATTATAATTTTTCAATTTAACGTAAGAAATAGGCATGCAGGTGTTTATGTAAAAGCGTGCAAAAGTTAAACTCACATGGGGGATGCTTCACTGAACAATTTCAGATAGGGGATCTAGGGTCCGAAGAGACATGGGAGTAAACTTATCTTTCACATTATTATGTGACGAAACTCAGTATATCCTATCGAAATAACCTGGGTAGGTATTATAAAAAAATCAGGAGATTCGACCATTAAAAATGGAGTTTTACCTGAAATTCGAAATTAAAAATGTATTTAACAACCGTCATATTTGATTCGTCGCAGTACATGCCATGCAATTTACCTAGGCCTTAATCTTTAATTTATTTAGGCGGAACAGCGCCGCCGGATATTAGCTAGTGTTTTATAAGTTTGCAATAGTGTATAGAAAACAATTATCATAAGTAATGCCACGAGTGATTTCCAAATTATCGATAAATTCACGACTCACGAAGTGAGGAGTGAATTTATGTAGAGAATTTGGAAATCAAGAGTGGCATTTGTTAGGACTATTTAACGAATAAAATTAAGCTGTTTACTCACAAATCATTATTTAACTATAGTTATTTTAAAATATTTATATATTCAATGTAAACGGCGATGTTTGAAAACAAATGAGAAACGAGTGGTACGCATCAATTATTAATTAATTTCTGATGTCCTATGATGTAAATATGTCAATTATATTTTTCTGCAACGCCATTTCCTGTGAAATAATTCGTTTAAAAAAGTGCAAACAGTGGTTTATTTTTTTGTGGTATAATCAATTGCTACAAATGTTTTTATTTTATCTCCCGCATTCGCTATCTGCTGACATTCGTGCTATAATGCAATCTGGTAGCCGTATTTCCTGGAGGGCCGGTCACTGCAAAATAATACTATGACCTATTCAGAATGTTAAAAAAGGAGGTATTTTCTTTAATATGATAAACTTTGGTTGATAAATTCCAGGCGAAACACGACTATGATTGGTTGTAAATAAAACATCACTGAAATGTGATTGGTCATTGACTCCCATTTGGGGCATGAGTTAAATGGCTCTACAATTTATCATAATTATATAATATTTTATATGCATAAGAGATATTTTAACACGTTATTAGCAACAAAGATGGATTACTGGAGAAGATCATCACCGACGTCCAGATTAGAAAAAAAATTAAAAACGACGAAATTAGGAAAATTATGAAAGTTGAAAGAAATGAAATATCAGACAAGTAAACAAAGTGGATTAAGATGGTATGATGACGTCTGTTAGAATCCCTAAGAAGATTTTGGAGTGGAAAATAGATAGGAAAAGAAGAAAGGGAAGATCTAAAGAAGGTTGGATGGATGATGTGAGAAAAAGAATGAGTGAACTGAGACTACAGATGAGATGTTCAGGATCACTACAACTGGAGAAGGCGAAAAATTTCTTGAGGGTGACGGAAAACCACTGTACTATGGATAAATTCTGAAGTAAAAAAAGTATATTTTATATTATTTTATAAATTTTAACTAATATTTAAATTATTTACAAAATAATTGTAAATATTTTAATATGAATTTGCTTCAAACGATATGAGAGTGGAGTACCACTAAGAAATTGAGACTGGAAATAAATATCAATAAAACTAAATACATGGTCACACATAAAAATACATTATATAAGGAAATGGACAGCTAATGACAAATGAGGGAAATTTTGAGGAAGTGGCTGAATTCAAATACGTAGGAACAATAATCACAAACAGGAATGAGATGCACAAGGAAATTAAACATAGGCTCAATTCTGGAAATGCGTGCTATTATCCATTGTAGAGACTCTTGACTTCCCAACTCCTTTGAAAAAACGTTAAACTGAAAATATATAAAACTATTATTCTACCAGTTATATTATATGGATGCGAAACATGGACTCTTACTTTAAGGCAGGAAAGGAGATTACGAGTATTTGAGAATAAAATTCTTAGGAAAATTTTTGGACCAAAGAGAGAAGATGAACAGACAGGTGAATGGAGAAGACTGCATAACAGTGAATTACATGGTCTTTATAGGAAGCCAGATGTAATGAGAACAGTTAAGTCTCGTAGACTGCGATGGGCAGGACATGTGGCAGGGGAATGAAAGATGTGCGTGGAAGATTCTTGTAGAGGGATTCTTGTCAGAGGGAAAACGCCCAGTTGGTAGACCAAGAATGAGGTGGGAGAATAACATTAACTATGATTTGAGGGAAGTAGATTATACAGGGGATGATTGGAAAAGATTAGCTCAGGATAGGGATATATGGAGAGCTTATGTCCGCGCGGCCATGAACCTACGGGTTTGATAGTGCCAGTTAGTTAGTTAGGTATGAGAGCCTGAAGTAAAAACAAAATAAAGTAAATGTTTATTTTAATCATAAACACGATGTAACGTGCAATACAATTTGTTATGAGGTGCTAGCTAGTGACAGTGACTCTTAACGACTACTATAAACTTGAAAATGCGCAGTTTTATTGAGATCCACTCGCTTAACATAATCCCTCAGGATAAAATTCCGAACCATCAACCGTAGAGGCAAGACTACTACTCTTGCTTAGAGGCCATCAACGTCTTCCTTCAAAACACAACTCCGATCATTTTCCCTACATTTCTGTCTCTCTCTGTCTCTCTCTCTCTCTCTCTCTCTCTCTCTCTCTCTCTCTCTCTCTCTCTCTCTCTCTCTCTTCTATCTCAACGTGGTATATGTTAAGAACGGCCCATGGTTGGGTGGGTATGACGTCCCTTTTGAATTATTAAAGAAAAGGTAAATCGATCTCGGGCAATACGACAGCCTTAGGATAGTAGGAGGTTAACGCTCCCACTTTTTTCTAGACAATCGACACTTGATGTCAGCCGGGTTGTCAGCCCAGTGTGACGGTCCCATTTACCCACAGAACAAGCGTTTTGTAATCATTTCTGTTAGAGGGCTAAATTGACACCAGGGCCAAGTGCCACCAGAAGGTTTATTTTATTTATTTCACCTGATGGAGTTAATACCTAAGATCTTCTCTTCCACTTCACCAGGGTTGAATTATACACATAATAACAATTATGAATTATCTACATGTTGATTAATGATACGTATTTGGTATAGGTTACACAATATAGAATTGACAAAGGAAATAAAGAAGAAAAAATAATAAACTACAATTTGATTAAGCAATTGGCTTGGTAAAGAAAGTTTAACTACAAGCGAAGAGGTTCAAGGAATGTACGAAGGCCAGTGAAAAGATGGACAGCAAAAAATCTTGCAATTTATTTTTTTAATTTTATGTATCCCTAAATATAGTGAATACATTTATAGATGTATTAATACAGAAATTTAATTTTTATCATTTATAGGTTCGTAGTTATGATGATCTAAAATTATCGTAAATATGATAAACTAAAACGTTTACTAACTAATATTTCTGAAACAGTAAACAGCAAAAATTTGTTTCAAACATATTTATATAGGCGATATCATGTAGTTAAAGGGTGTTATTTTTATAATTAGGATATTTTTATTTTCGGTGTCAATTTTCTGTTTTATGGCGGTTTACTGCAGTACATATCAAAAAATGAAAACGGAAAAAAATACAGGATACTACTCACGTAATAAGGATTTATTTCCAGCAATTACCCTTTTGGAGAGTTGAATAGTTCAGACAATATAAATGTTTTTTATTCTATTTCCGTAAAAAAAAACTCGCGGGTCCACGGCGCAGCAGATTCATTTCACGACCAAGGTCGCGCGCGTACTTTATTGAAAGAGCTTCATCAGTGTCTTTTTCAACTGACATTAAATCGAATAGATTATTATATGTTCTGCTTAATGGAACAGTACCGTAAATGTATAAAAGTGGCGATATTTTGATTCTTACGCAGTAAATATTTATTTATCAAATTTTATTGCTGAAGTGAGAAGTAAAGAGCTCTGTTACTTACGTTTACTGTGAATTATTAAACAAATTATTTATAACTAACTCACTCACAGGCTCTGTGGAACCTGTAGGTTTATGGCAGCGCGGGCATAAGCTCTCCATACATCCCATCCCGAGCTAACGTTTTCCAATTATCCCCTGTATAATCTACTTCCCTCAAATCATGTTTAATGTTATTCTCCCACCTCATTCTTAGTCTTCCAACTGGGCGTTTTCCCTCCGGTTTTCCTACCAGAAATTTCCAAGCACCTCTTTCATTCTCCATACGTGCCACATTTCCTGCCCATCGCAGCCTACGAGACTTAACTGTTTTTATTATATCTGGCTTCCTATACAGATCATGTAGCTAACTATTATGTAGTTTTCTCCATTCACCTGTTTGTTCATCTCTTTTTGATCCAAAAATTTTCCTAAAAACTTTATTCTAAAATACTCGTAATCATCTGACCTTTTTAAAACAAATTATTTATTTTGTTACAAATTTTTCATTACAGTTTAAATGTAATATTATATAATAAAAACTCTTTCGTCATTAATTGAATAAACTGGTATAAATTTTTATTGTGTTATAATTACTAATTTCAGTCTTAAAATAACTTTTTATTCAGTGTATTGCATTGTACGCTGAAAACTTTGACGAAATAGTATTGTTATAAAATATCACTTCCAAATAAAACCGAATGTTTTAATATTCGTACCACTTCCTACCAAACGATGCAGTGTCAGCAAGTCTTCCTTAAACATCTGTTTTACATCAACAATTCTCAAGTTCAGATTACATACTAGACAGTTGATTTACATCAGTGTGTATGTTTAGTGCATCTCGTCATTTTAAGTGTCACAGTCAAATTAAAAATAATATCTTATTGTTTTTAACTAACAAGTTTGCAGATCTACAAAGGCTGAATGGTGAGTTAGATGTTAAATATAATTTTAATTATGCATATATTAGTATACATTAGTTATTAACAATATTAGTTGAATGCAGGCTTTCACGGCCGGTAATCATAATGTTGAGTGATTCCGGGTTATGTGGCCGTGGTCCATAGTTGGTGTTGATACCAGACGTTTCGCCCTCAACTGCGGAGGGCATCTTCAGTGGCGAGTGCTTCTAGGCGTGTTTCCTGGTCGGAAGATCTACTTAGAGTGAGCGCTGTGGACGTAGTGGACGTTGTATTGATACTAGTGGCCTAGAAGCACTCGCCACTGAAGATGCCCTCCGCAGTTGAGGGCGAAACGTCTGGTATCAACACCAACTATGGACCACGGCCACATAACCGGAATCACTCAACATTATTAACAATATTGTGTGTTAATATATAATTTTACAATTTCTTAAATGTTTCTGGAATGAGAGAATAATCGTAGAGGTATACATTTTGTGTTATAAAAGGAGAATAATGGGAAGTTTAGACATTAAATTAAGTACTATAATAATTTAGCTTATAATAAAAGCTAATATTATCGTGCATTTTAATATCATCTTAGATATGTCATGAGTAGGGGATGCAAGATCAGTAAATGATACCAAGCCAATAAAATATATTTATACCTCTTAAATATTACTTGTAACAGCATGAAAATTGTTATAAATTATTATCGATAGCTTAACATTACTTACAATATTCAACATCAGACATTGGTGTAGGGTACAAGTACAAAACTTTACAACACATTACAAAACTACTCTCTAGAAAATATTTTTAATAGACCTACCAGCTTGAATTCATAGGTGATTAGTAATTTAAATTAAACTATACATTAGCCAAAATCAGCACAAAATTAACCGCCTACTGAATATATCAATAAAGATTGTTATATTTAATGACGTTTATTATGTAGCAATTTATTTCAAGTGCGAGGTTCTCCTACGTACCATAAATTTACGACACGGGACTCACGGATTTCCTTCCTTCTGGAGAAAGCTACATTCAGAATTGTTACGCCTTTAAAATTCCATTGATTCCTATCGAGTTTGAACTCGCGAACGTCGGAATCGGAGGCGTGCAGAGTAACCACTTGTCCATGATGATGATGATAATGTAATAATTGTAATAATGATAATAAAATAATGTAATGATGATAATAACAATAAAAATATTTGTAAGTGCGCAAAGGACTATTACCAAGTAGCTCCGTCATTGTTTGTTCGAGCGAGGGATCTCCACTCACGCTAAAGGTATTGCGGGCAGTCTACACATAGGAGATTTTAGGAAAAATAATTATTTTTGGTAGTTTCCTTTCAAGACTCCACTTTAATACTAATTACAAAAAAATTAACTGGTGTTCAGGTAATAATGTGGCACTTTTTGATTTTATAAAATTTTTGGTGAGGAAGGTCAATTGCATATTAATTGCATTTACACCCTTCAGAAAAACGTAAATATTAACATACTTATTTTCAGGCGATAGAGCATAAAATCATCTATAATGTGACTATCTTTTCAAGTTGAGGGAATAGCAATACTTCGAGAAATGTATTTTATAAAAGAGACTATTTAAAACAATACGATAAATTGACAGCTCTATTACTCTTTAATTACACCAAACGAAGACTTGAAATTCGGTTCAGATATTCAGTATATCATAAAGTTTCACTGTAAAAAATGGTAAATTTTTAAATATGTGAGTTCAATTTTCACAATTTTTTGCCGATTTCGTATGGAATGTCCCGTATGGTGTTATTTTATGTTATGATAGATTACTGCGTGCGCGGTTTTGTTATTTTGAGCATGGTTGTGGATGGTCACCCATCCAGCGACCGTCCAGGGTTGGGACTCGATTTTACCGAGGATCCAGGTCTCCGGTCGGCGGCGGGTGATGCCTGTGAGGTTAGGGGGTGACTCGGATGACAAGAGTTCCTGTTATAGGGCTATGAAATAGCAGTCGTTTACAGAACTGTGTCTGTTTTTAATTTTTTCTGCACCTCATTCCTGTTTCTAATTATTGTTCCTAGGTACTTTAGTGGGTGCACTTCTTCAACATTTCTGTCATTTCCATTATATAATGACTTTCTACCTGTGACCATGTATTTAGTTTTATTATTATTATTTTTTTTAGTCCACCGCTGTGGTCTCGAGGTAGAGTGCTGCCTTGTCACGCAGCGAGCCAAGATTCGATCCCCAGTCGGGACAAGTTTCATGGTGAGTTTTTTCGGGTTTTTTTCCTCACCTGTAAGATAAATGTTAGAAAACGTTAAGGCCCAACGGTCCCCGAACATCATCTGGCTACCACAACCATCCAGATAATATTTTTTTGGTTTCATATAAATATAAGAGTGGGTAACGAGCTTTAAATGTCCGTGTTGTCTCGGAGGTGGCACTGGAATTGAGCTGAAAACTCATCCAAGCTGTACCTCCATGCCCTCTGTGACAAAAAAGAAAAAAAGAAGAAAGAAAAAAGAAAGTATATGTGTGATGCAGTGGTTTAAAAAACCCTCTCCGTCAGGTGTGTCCCTTTTAATCCGGGTGAAATGGGACATGTAAAAGAACTTACAAGGAGAGAGATTAAACTAAGAAAAAATAAATAAAGAAGATATAATAAATAATTATATTTATTTTCCTATTATTTACAGGCCTTGGCCTAATACTTGGAAGGAAGAAGAAGAAGATATTTATTTGGCAGGTTTCACAATGTTTCACATCTTTCTGCTCCCAATTAATCTACTGCATTCTCCTCCACATCTCTCTGTTATTCCAATCTCCATCGTCCAATCCTTTTCCCCCTCATGCTGCCCAAAACACAATCAATCCACATTATTTTTGGCCGTCCTCTTCTTTTTCTTCTAACAAGTGACACCCATTTTAGTATTCTTCTTGGTAATCTGTCTTCTGTCATTCTTTTTACATGACTACCATTTTAATTATTTTTTTAATGAAATCCATAATTGTTGAAGTTTGAAAATTTATCTTTTGTTTAATTGCACTGTTTAAAGTGCTAAATGTTAAGTTGGTACTTATGAAATATATTACCTTTCGTATTCAATGCCTGAAACTTGAAAGATCATTGGTATCACTTTGTTGGTTATGGGTAACAACATATTAGCGGCTACATTTACGCATAACTGAGCGAAACTGTTATTACTTCTGTTAATAACCGCATTCCTTAGAAAATTGTTGTTCACAGCGCTTCTATGTGTCACCGTTATTAAAGTGGAACTGTTATTCGAAGTGTTAAACTTATATAAAATGTGTCTACTATATAGAGTGTATCGAAATAACTACTCGTGATTTTGTGATGTGTAGAAAACATGGATCTTGAAGATTTCCGGGCTGTAGGCCGTGGTCTTGAGGATTGAAGTTCCCCGACGTTTCACCAGACGCAGTCTCTGGCCTACAGCCCGTAAATCTTCAAGATCATCATAGCAACTCCGGCCGTGAAAGCCTAAGTCAATACATGGAATTAAGCATTTTTCTTAGTAAAATAGTGTCTGGAAATGCTTCGTTTTAGCGAATTCTAAAGAAATGAAGATAACTGAAAAGTTCTGAAAATATTTTTGTAAAAGTGTATAGGCCTATATATATATATATATATATATATATATATATATATATATAGTCGGTGGTAATTTTCGGCGTCTACTAGAGAGGATAGGTGACGTTTTGTAAAACGTTTTCAAAAACATTTTCAAGAGAATATATATATAGGCTATATATATTTTTTTCTCATAAGCTCTTGCGTCCCTCAACGAGACTTAGGTGTTCTAACCCCTACAGGGAAGAAGTTCAACCATATTAATTTATCCCTATTAGGTTCGTCTTCCGGGCATATAGGCCGTGGTCCAGTCGTTCTTCTACTCGACGTTTCGTCTACTGCTGCGGTAGACATCATCAGGAGATACTGCGTGCTCTCTGTGAACTCCTCAACAGTCGGCTGCAGACTGTTGAGGAGTTCACAGAGAGCACGCAGTATCTCCTGATGATGTCTACCGCAGCAGTAGACGAAACGTCGAGTAGAAGAACGACTGGACCACGGCCTATATGCCCGGAAGACGAACCTAATAGGAATCAAGACGCCGGCCGTGAAAGCCTACAGTTATACATATTAGTTTAGTTACACTTGTTTTCGGGTAGATGTCATTGAGTGGCCCAGGGTCAACGTTCCACCTCATAGTGGAATATTTTAAGTATTTGGGATCAATAATTAAAAAAGATGGAATTTCTGAATTAGATATCGAAAAAGTGAATAATAGAGACAAAGAAAGTTATTGACAAATAAAATTCTATTTTATGGAGTAGGGATATGAGGACTAAATTATTAATATATAACACAATTGTAAAGAGTATTTTATTATCTATAGTGCGGAAACATGGACGTTGAAGCAAAAATACAGACACATTATTTATCACAGAAATGGACTTTTTAAGAAGATCAGCAAGAATATCAAAATTAGACAAATAAAGAAATAATACAATAAGAGAAATTATGAATGCAGAAAGGATATTGTACTAGAGATTGAAGAAATCCAACTAAGATGGTATGGGCATATAATGAGAAGGAGGGACACAGAAACAAAGAAAGAAGTATTGAAATGGGTACCTCCTGGAAAAGGGAAACGTGGTAGACCAAATCCAACGTGGATAAAGGGAATTTAAGACTACATGACGAAGAGAAATATGATAGAAGCAGATACGCAAGGCCGGGAATTGTGGAAGAAAAGAATTGTATATTTTGGTTGAGGATACCTGTGTATATAACAGAAAAAATCCTGATATATATATATATATATATATATATATATATATATATATATTTGTGTGTGTGTTTCGATGTTATAATTAAATTTTGACATTTAGCAATGAAGGCCAAATATGCCATGAAAAGAAAAATAAAATAATAAATTAAATATAAAAGAAATAAGGGGAAAAATGATAACACTAGGTACCTGGATAGTGAAGACGGTATCGTACTAACGTACAAAGTTAAAGGTTTCGGGTTCAAATCCCGGTTCAGGTGTTTATTTTTATTTTCATGCCATGTATATATATTAAGAAAGTTTTCTTGGGTTTTCCGTGTTATGGATTCAAGGTTGGCCTCCGGTCATGGTCACTGATTTCGACGTTTCGGCATGATCCCACATGCCATTATCAAGGAATAGTAGGTTTGAGTGACAGGTATACGTAGACCTTATATACCATAGGCAATTGCATATCTAACATGCTGTTGGACCGTGGCTAGAAATTCATGTGCCGTTAATAGTTAAATGTTAGTTAAACACGTGATTCTTGTGACGAGACATAAACAGCTGTTCTTGGATCAGTGATCTCAAGACCACCTTCTACCTACAGTTAGACGTTGCAATGTAGCTCGTTTTATATTCCAAAACATCAGAAGTTTTAAGTTAATTTGCACGATAACTATCGATTTTGTTGCAAAATTGCAAAGGAACAAAACATTCCTTTTCTTGTGCTTTAATATAATAAGTAAATATTAGATCTGTACTTACTTACTCACTGGCACTATCGAACCCGTAGGTTCATGGCCTGAGCTAATGCTTTCCAATCATTCCCTGTATAATCTACTTCCCTCAAATCATAATTAATGTTATTCTCCCACCTCATTCTTGGTCTACCAACTGGCCGTTTTCCCTCTGGCTTTCCTACAAGATGCTTCCATGCAAGTCTTTCAATCCCCATACGTGCAACATGTCCTGCCCATCGCAGTCTACGAGACTTAACTGTTCTTATTATATCTGGCTTCCTAAAAAGACCATGTAGTTAATTGTTATGTTATTATATTTGGCTTCCTATAAAGACCATGTAGTTAATTGTTATGCAGTCTTCTCCATCCACCTGTCTGTTCATCTCTCTTTGGTCCAAACATTTTCCTAAGTAATTTATTCTCAAATACTTGTAATCCCCTTTCCTCCCTTAAAGTTAAGAGTCCATGTCTGTACAGCAAAAATTTTATCGAGTTTGGCGGCTTCTAAACTTTAAGGAAAAATATTGTTTTTAAAGTCAAGTATTGTGACACTAAAATATTACTGAAACTAACTAACTCACTATCGGACCCGTAGGTTCATGGCCGCACGGACATAAGTGCTCCATACATCCCTACATTGAGATGTTTTCCAATCATTCCCTGTATAATCTACTTCCCTCAAATCGTAGTTAATGTTATTCTCCCACCTCATTCTTGGTCTACCAACTGGCCGTTTTCCCTCTGGTTATCCTACAAGAAGCATCTATGCACGTCTTTCATTACGCATTCGTGCCATATGTCCTGTCCATCGCAGTCTACGAGAATTAACTGTTATTACATCAGGCTTCCTATATAGACCATGCAGTTCATTGGTATTTAGTATTTTCCATTCACCTGTCCGTTCTTGTCTCCTTGGTCCAAAAATTTTCCTAGGAAATTTATTCTCAAATACTCGTAATCTCCTTTTCCCTCTTAAAGTAAGAGTCATTGTTTCGCATCCATATAACTGGTTGAATAATAGTTTTATACATTTTCAGTTTAACATTTTTTGAAAAGAGTTGGGACGTCAAGAGTCGCTGTAATGCATAAAAGCATGCATTTCCAGAATTGAGCCTATGTTCAATTTCTTTCTGCATCTCATTCCTATTTGTGATTTTTGTGAGGAACACGTACTTAAAATCTGCACACTTATATTAACTTTCAGCCTGTATATAGAGATCTAAACGAGCCGCTGAATATGTACTGAATCTCGGTCAGTTTGATTCAAAGTTGGGATTAGCAATAAATCTTCTCTCTGACGGAGTAATTAATTCAGGCGCTTGGCTCGCTAGCTGAGTACAACAGCCATTTTGATTGAATTTTGTAATAAAATGCATCGCTACAATGCTCATGCGCAGTTATCTGATTGTTGCGCAACAGTTGAATTCCAGAGAAATGTGAAAATGAGTGGTTTTACGTAATTTATAGATAAATAAAGCTTGCATTCACTTACACAAGGTTGATATATGAGTAAAGCTCTGTGCAAAAGCTTTCATTACGTGGTTATGAGTTTGTGTAGTTCCGCTGTCATGTATAATGCACGCGTTACAATGTGACAAAGTTAATTAATGTTGTTGTTTAAGGTCAAGCTTGTTATCTCTGATTGACACAACATGGATGCCGATCTTATTACATCTCGCCAGGTCGTGAACAAGTCGTAAATTAATGTCACAAGACACTTCACGGTTCTGCTGTGCTGTTAAGAAAATGTGACTTTGTGTCAGGCTGTTTTGTACTACCAGGCTTTATTATCGTATATGGCGTGTCAACATTGGATGGCTTTTATATAGAAAGGAACGAAGCACCAAACAAGTGAAACTGACAAAAAGTTGTCTAATACTTCTTCATTAAAAAACATGCATTTTTTAAATATAACATCAATATAACTAAACATGGTCACGCACAGCGAAATGGACAGTTAATGAAAAATGAGGGAACTTTTGAAGGAAGTGGCTAAATTCAAATACCTAGGAACAATAATTACGAATAGGAATGAGATGCACAAAGGAATTAAACGTAGGCTCAATACTGGAAATGCGTGCTATTATGCATTATAGGGACTCTTCGTCCCAACTCCTTTCAAAAAACGTTAAACTGAAAATTATAAAACTGTTATTCTACCAGTTATATTATATGGATGCGAAACATGTACTCTTAATTTAAGGAAGGAAAGGAGATTGAGTATTTGGAAATAAAGTTCTTAGGACAATCTTTGAACCAAAGAGAGATGAACATACAGACGAATGGAGAAGACTACATGATAGTGAACTACACGGTATTCATTGGAAGCCAGATATAATAAGAACAGTTAGTCTCATAGACTTCGATGGGCAGAACATGTGACACGAATGGGAAATGAAAGAGGTGCATGGAAGCTTCTGGTAGGAAAACTAGAGGGAAAGACCCAGTTGGTAGATCAAGAATGAGGTAGGAGAATAACATTAACTATGATTTGAGGATTTTTTTTTTATTATATAAAACTTTCTTCGTTAGAGAATTGCCACAAGGACAAAGTGATACAGGCTATTCGTTTTCGAAATTGAGAAATACATTTATATAATGCATTAACATTTTTCAAATTGTAATTTAAATACATTCTATAAATTATAAATGTAGTAAAGATGGTTTCTTAAAATTGAAATTGACCCTCTAATGGCAGTGATGGCAATTTTAGAGACATACACTCTATCTAAATATAAGGAATTCCAAAATTTAGCTAAGAATCCCGGTATAATACCTCTTGCCCCGATAATCAGTCCTGTGACATTTATATAAAGGATGGTTGGAAAACATCTCAGGATAGGGTTGTATGGAGAACTTATTTTCCCGCAGCCATGAACCTATGGGTTCAATAGTGTCACTGAATTAGTTGGTTATTTGTTACAGCGCAAATCAGTCTACACATGTTATAACAGCAAATAAAAAATAATAATATGTGAACCTCAAAAGTGATAAGTTTGAGGCATGTGCCATTGAATTAAAATGAGAAACAAATTCTTCTACTATGAGCTAAAAAGGATCATTAGGAATGGCGGATTTCCTGAAAGCTGAAATTTAGAGATCACTCTAATTTTAACTCACTGGCACCATCGAACCGCGCGGACATAAGGTGTGTGTGGACATACCTATCCTGAGCTAATGTTTTCCGAACATCCCCTGTATAATCTTCTTTCCTTAAATTATGGTTAATGTTATTCTCTCACATCATTGTTGGTCTACGAACTGCTAGCGGCCCCATTTTCGTTTTAGTGAATTCGAAGGAATGGAGCTACTGACATTTTTTTTTCATGAAACGATTTTTTGAAAATATTTTGCAGATCTTCGTAGATCTTATCTAGTTGACACCGGAAATGACCATGACCAATACATATACATATATAGAGGAACTTCGGACAATTTGGACCCCTGTTTTGGATTTGTTGTTTTTCTTTTTTTAATTATGGGATTTGTATTTTTTTTTGCAGTGATTATTATTAGTGTTGTAACTGTGAAATAGCATTGTTATTTTATTCAAATATGGAAACATCTTCATAATTTATAAACTTTTTTACATTACAAGAAAGGTCCACTTCAACCTCCATATTCAGATAAAATGGACCCCAGAGTCCACCTTAGGTTTTAGTCTATTTTTGGTTTATTTGCTCTATTAATTTATACAGACAGTCACAGATTAATCTGAAAATATTTATGACTCATTATAATTAAAAAGCGTTGATATGTATTTAATGTTTTGAAAAATTATTGTTGATTATAACGTTCACACGTCATTCAACTGCTGAAAGCGACGGTCTTGGGTTTAATAAAATTACAAGGATATTAAATAAAATTAATTAAGTGAATGTTTTTTACAGATGGCAGCCTCATTGATAAAATGTACGTATTCGTGTAAAATGATTCAGGTCTTGGTGGAGAGCCCACATTAACCGAATTCTTTTGTTATGTTTAATTATTTTATATAGCCACATAATATCAAACCAAACCCGTCAGTATATTAAAACAGAATCTACATAATATAATAGATTTAGGAGTTTTTTTCAACATTTGTAATATTCAATAGCAGAAATCAAGAATTGATTCTTAGCTTGAAAAACTTTTGAAGTGGTAATTTTCATAAATATCACAAATATGCCCTTCTTCGTACAAAGAATAAAAAAAAGACCTAGAATCCGTCAACGTTGATGAGAGGAAGAAGTTAAAATATTTTCTGTTTGAGGGCAGCACCAATTATTGAAGATATTAATAGGGTCCACTCAAACAGAAGGGTCCACATTACCCAACTTCCCTATATATGTGTGTGTGTAGATATATATGTATATATATATATGTGTGTGTGTGTGTGTGTGTGTGTGTGTGTGTGTGTGTGTGTCCGCCTAGCAGCTGCAGTTTTTGTGTTCAAATCCAAACTTGGCATATGACAATTGATTAAAAAATGAAGATCGAGTTCGTTAACCAGCAAAATCGAATCATTAGGCGTAGGAGTTTACCTGACAATTTAAAAATCGCTCTAGCGGTCTTAATTTTCTACGTTCCACGACGAAACTCAGTATCATCATCATAAACAAATACGTTTTAGGCCATGTGACCTGTGAAGGTTAACCTACCGAAGATGGTCTTAATGTTTCCACTGATGTTTTGGTCTTCTTTGGTCCCTATGTCCAGTTGGAGTATATTGGAACGTCAATTTTGAAACTCAGTATATGCTATTAAAATAAACAGAGGAAGATATTCTTTAAAAAATCAGCGAAATCCGACCATTAGAATTGGATGCGATAGTTTAATTTATTTAAAATTTTAATAACGTAATAAAAAAAATGTCGACCGCAGTGGACTAGTGGTTATGCTCCTTGCCTCTGGTTTCGAGGGTCGCGTGTTCAAACCCGGCCGCGGTCGATTAATTTTTTTAGGATGGAAAAATCCAAGAAGCAAGTCCTCCAGGAGGGACTTTAAGCCGTGGGTCCCGAGTCTGAAGATTTTCAGATCCTTAAACCTGAACAAAGTGGTCTCTAAGCAAAATTTACCGACCGACCTCAGACATCCTAGTAATATCTTAGTTGCCTGCTAGATGTCTCATTGAGTCGGTGTGTTGACCACATGCTACTCATGCCATATTTGGACAAATAAGGTAACTAAAATGAACTTGGTCTATAAACTCCTGACAAAGAAAAGGCTAATAATGAATAAATAATAGTTTTAAAAAACTAAAAGAACACGCTTTATTAGAAAACTAAAAAATGAAAAATAATTTTAATTTCCAATACGCTTGGGATAAAATAAAGTGGTCAACAAAAAAATCGTCTCCAACACATATAGAATAAAATTAGAGTTATCAAGAAAAATAAAATAATTTTACCATCAAAAGCGTGGGGTGCTCTATATCAATTAATATATTTGATAATAAACATATATTGGTAAAAGTAAGTTCTCTAAGAAGAAAATGTAAAAATCATAAAAAGCACCCCACGCTTTTGATGGTAAAATTATTCTATTTTTCTTGATAACTCTAATTTTATTCTATATGTGTTGGAGACGATTTTTTTGTTGACCACTTTATTTTATCCCAAGCGTATTGGAAATTAAAATTATTTTTCATTTTTTAGTTTTCTAATAAAGCGTGTTCTTTTAGTTGTTTTTAGAACAATTATTTATTTTTTATTTTTTAGTTTTAATATTTTACAGAATAAGATAAAAATGTAAATATCTTTAAATTCGATACTATTGTAGTATGAGCTAAAAGTAATACTCTTCTAAAAAAAAACCCTCCCAGCCGCATTTGAACCAGCGACGTATGGATTACTGAAATTATATACCACTAAAAGTTCACTGCTCTACCAACTGAGCTCTTACAACGATTGACTAAAAACTCGACAAGTCCGCAACCTATTATACCAGTTTTCATTTTTTTTCCGGATGATTCTGACCAGGATTTTAGAAACAAAATATGAAATTATTGTATTGTCACGGCTCCTCTACACGTATATAAAGTTTCATGTCGACCCAATGTTTCTAAGTGGGTGAAAATCGCGTTGAAAGATTCCGTTACATTGATACAAAAACACTTTTTTTTATTTTCTGATGATTATGGCCAGGATTTTAGAAAATAAATATGAAATTATTGTATTGTCACGGGTCCTCTACAAGTATACAAAGTTTCAAGTCGATGCAATGTTTCTAAGTGGGTGAAAATCGCGTTGAAAGATTCCGTTACATTGATACAAAAATACTTTTTTTTGATTTTCTGACGATTATGGCCAGGATTTTAGAAAATAAATATGAAATTGTTGTATTGTCACGGGTCCTCTACAAGTATACAAAGTTTGAAGTCGATCCAATGATTTTAAGTGGGTGAAAATCGCGTTGAAAGATTCCGTTACATAGATAGATAGATAGATAGATAGATAGATAGATACAGGTCAAGCTAATATAAAGCGGTGTAAGAAAAGGTTCATTTGATATAATAATTACTGTGATTGTAGGAAGATTAGAATGGTTAGGTCATGTTTTGAGAATGGTCAAAAATAGTCAAAAAATGTTGATGAGAAACCAGAGGGAAGGAAAAAAGAGAGGAAGACCAAGGTTTCGATGTATGGGTTATGTGGAGGAGGACTTGAGATTGATGGATGTTAAGAGGTGGAGAAGTAAAGCATTGGATATCAAGAATGGGAATCTTTCTTAAAGGAAGTCAATGTCATACTGAAGGACTGCAGCGCTAAGAAAAAAAAAGTAGAATGAAAACATGAATAGATGGATATTATTTAAATTTATATCAAATTAAACAACAATATGCAAAAAAAAAACTGTAAGTAATAACTTAGGGTTATGCGTGATTCCCTCCATGGTATCTTTATCTTGTCGTGGTGGAGTGGCTTGCGTGCTTAAATGACCCCGAGAAACTATGCCGGCGCGGCGGTAGCATTGCCGATAGGGTTACCCTTGCCGGACTGGTCGAAGGTGATAAGCCAGACGAAAAAAGTACCTTGGTCGAAATAGTGACGATCTTCCACCGTAAAAAATACAACCGTCAAGAAATGCGGACATGGGTTCCACTGGGTAAAATTTTCCGGACATCAAATAGTCCCCCATTCGGTTTTCCAAAGGCTCAAATAAGGAACATGTTCCTAGGAATGTGGCATGTTAGGACTTTATACATTATGAGTATTTGAGAATAAAGTTCTTAGGAAAATATTGGACCAAAGAGAGATAAACAGACAGGGAATGGAGAATACAAAATATCAGTACATAAAATAATATGTAGTCAATATGCCCATTTCACCAATTAATGTTTTAAAATGACCATTTGACCATTTTAAAACATTAATTGGTGAAATGGGCATATTGACTACATATATATTTAATATTATATCACCAAGAAGATCACTTGTGTATTAAATATCAGTACATAGTCTTTATAGGAACCACATATAATAAGAACAGTTAAGTCTCGTAGACCGCGATGGGTAGGACATGTGGCACGAATGGGGAATGAAAGATGCGCATGGAAGCTTCTTGTAGGAAAACCAGAGTGAAAATACCCAGTTGATGGACCAAGAATGAGGTGAGAGAATAACATTAACCATGATTTGAGGGAAGTATATTATACAGGGAATGATTGGAATAAAATATTAGCTCAGGATAGGGATGTATGGAGAGCTTATGGTCCGCTGCGGCCATGAACCTACGGTTTTCGATAGTGCCTGTGAGTTAATTAGTTAGTTAATGCATGATTTGTTTTTTCTGCAATACATTTTTAAATAAGCTGGTATCAGAAATTAAGTTTCTCCAATTTAACAAAAAGAATGTAGCCTTTATTCCGTAAACCAGCAAAATGGAGCATAAATTCAACTTATTGAGGAAGTAGCTTAGACTTCTTTTTTCTTCGCAAGAAAACTCGACATGTAAAATTTAATAAAGAAAGGAGGACTTAAACAGCAAAATGGGATCTTTAAACTGAAAACATTTTCAATGTATTTAGCATATATGTGTGACAAAAGTGCTTCATCTAGAATGTAATAATTTGAATGTTTATTTATTGGAAAACAATTATGAATTATCATCAGTACAGTGAAAACTGTTGACATTTTCAATAGAGTTTCCATTGAAAAATTAACTGATGCATTCAGGGGATTTTTTATTATCCGCAATGATGAAGGGAATACGAAACTGTAAATTTGGTTACCTCGCGTTTTCTGCTCTTCTTTTGTTACAACCAATTCTTTTCGTGAGTGTTTTTTTGTCAAGATTTTCCACGATAAGAGCGCAGTTCACATTGCTGCGTTCATGTTGTAGAATTGAATGTCACAGCTGTTTCTTGTTATCGTAATAATTTGTCTTAAACGTATAGAACTATGTAAACCACATAATTGAATTGAAAAAACCTATTCCATTCATATTGCATTTTAGAAAACGCGAGTCGAAAATATTTTTAAGAGTGTCCTAATTTATAGATTTTGAATTTTGTTGAATATGCTTTATTATTTTCTAATATATGTGGATATCTGCTTTGCTAGCAGAAGATGCAATGACACTGAGGAACATGCTGATGGAGCTAAATGATAAGTGCGAGGATTATGGGATGAAGATAATTATAAATAAGACCATGATTATAGGAAAGAAACCAAGGAAGATAAACATGAGGATTAAAGATGAGGCCATTGAGCAAGTGGACAGCTTCAAATACTTGGGTTGTACTATCAGTAGTAACATGAACTGCGGTCAAGAAGTAAAGCAGATGATAGCAATGGCAAAAGAAGCTTTCAACAAGAAGAGAAGCATTTTCTGCGGATCTAAGGCAACAGAGTTAAGGAAGAGGCTAGTGAAGGGCTTTGTGTGGAGTGTAGCATTATATGGTGCAGAGAGTTGGACATTACGACGGAATGAGGAAAAGCGACTGGAACCTTTTGAGATGTGGATATGGAGAAGAATGGGACGTATAAAATGGACAGACAAAGTAAGAAATAAAGATCTGCTAGACAGAGTGGATGAAAAAACAATGCTGGAACGCATAAAGAAGAGGAAAAGAAATTGGATTGGCCACTGGCTAAGAAGAAACTGCCTGCTGAAGGATGCTCTAGAAGGAATGGCCAACGGAAAGAAAGTTAGAGGCAGAAAAATCAGACATCAGATGAAAATAAATGGTTTGTATGCAGATACAAAAAGGAAAGCTGAGTTAAGGAAAGAATGGAGAATGCTAAGTTTGCAACGAAAGACCTGCTCTTGAGCAGATCACTATGAATGAATGAATATATATATATATAAAAATATATATACAGTCAATATGCCCATTTCACCAATAAATGTTTAAAATGGTCAACTAGTTTCTACAGCCAAGCTGTCATTCTCAAGACCAGATATTGACTGAAGACAATATAGATAAAAAATAAAGATACAAATTCAGTTAAAAACAAACTACGTCACATGACGCAATCATTCACAAGTGAAAGTAAAACATAATAAAACTAATCCTCTTTTTTATCAATTAGAGAAAAGAGGGGGCTGTACGGAATAGGGCCTTTGTCTTTGTTCATTATTTTATCCTTATTTTTATAAATTTCCAAACTTTCAAGGACGTTAAGGAATTTGAAATCCCTGACCGAACGAACCAGCCTAAGATTACTTTTGTTGATAGCGTGACCGTACTCAGAAATATGCTGGGCAACTCCAGATTTTTCAATTCTGTTGAGTCTGAAATGGGCAATATGTTCATTAAATCTGGTTAAAATGGATCTTCTGGTTTGCCCAACATATTTCAAGTCACAGTCATTGCATGCAATTTCATAAATCCCGGATTTCTCTATACAATCGACTTTATCTTTAGGGTTTCCAAGTAAACTACTTAATGTCAAAGTGGAAGTGAAAATCAATTTAGTATCTAGTCCTTTGAATATCTTGTTCAAACCTCTAGTTAAAGAGGGAACGTACGGCATAATAGCAAAATTAGCTTTATTAATAGGAGAATGGAAAGCTGTAGAATCCATAACAAGTTTTTCTAAATTCAAATTTACGAATCAACTTATCAATAATATTTCCATTGAAACCATTACACTTAGCTATATCTTTAATGGTTTGTAATTCCTTATTATATCTATTTTTACTTAACGGAAAAGTGATAAGACGGTGAACTAAAAAATTGAAACTGGCCATTTTATGTTGATTACAATGGTGAGAATCTGCCGGGATATATCTAAATGTACTGGTATCTTTTCTATAAATATCAAATTCCAATCTATAATTGTTTCTAATTATTATCATATCTAAAAAAGGCAGCCTTCCATTCTCTTCCTCTTCATACGTAAAATTTATGCTGGGAGTTCGGTCATTTAATATTTCAACAAATTCCTGTACATTGCATTTTTTGGTGTCAAAAATAGCAAAAATGTCGTCAACATATCTGAGCCAGACCCTTGGAAAGTAATCTAATTCCTTCCCAAGCTCCGTCTCAAATCTGCTCATAAAAAGATCAGCTAGGAAAGGAGACAATGAATTACCCATTGCCGTTCCCTCCTTTTGTTCATAAAACTTATTGTTAAATTGAAAAATGTTCTGATTCATGCAAAGTTCCGTTAACTTGATATATTGATTGACAATATGGGGCTCCAATTTATTCTGTAGTAGTAGGTCTTCCAAGAAACTCAGCGTCTGAGGTATAGGTATACTAGGAAAGAGAGATTTCACATCAAAAGAAATCAAAATCTCTCCATCCTTCAGCTCGATGTTCTTGGTTTTCTCAATGAATTCCAACGAATTCTTAACAGCAAAGCCGGGCTGTGGTAGGGGAAGATTACCAAACTCACAACTCAACCATTTAGAAATATTATAAGTGGGTGCAGATATAGCTGAAACTATAGGTCTAACTAATATTCCTGGTTTGTGTATTTTGGTAAACAGTACAATTTAGGTACCAGAGGATTCGAAATATGCAATTTGCGTTTTAATTCTTTAGTAACCAGATGATTGCACGAATTCACAACATTAGTTACGTCCCTGATCATTTTAGGTAATGGATTTTTATTAACCAACTGGTAAGGACCACCATTAATCATATCATTAACATGATCATAGTAGTCCTGTTTATCCAAGACAACGACCCTATTCCCTTTATCAGCTTTCATGTAAAAGCAATCCCTTCTTCTCAAACCTTTAATGACTCTCTTGTTTTGTATATCAGTGCTATTTGATGATTTCTTAGTAGTAGCCAAATTCTTCGTAACGATCTGTTTGCTAAATTCTCTGATATATTGTTTTGTGGGTTCATTAAAATGTTTGATTGAAGATTCGATGCCAGCAATAACATTTTCAATTTCAGAATTGTGATCCGGTAAAGCAAATTTTAGGCCTTTATTTAACAACTGCAGTTCTTGGTCATTAAAGGTTTGTGAAGAGAGATTCTCAACTTATTGATCGCAGGGGAGGGTCCGGGGTATGCTCCGATAGGGTCAGTATTGTTGAGAATCTCTCTTCACAAACCTTTAATGACCAAGAACTGCAGTTGTTAAATAAAGGCCTAAAATTTGCTTTACCGGATCACAATTCTGAAATTGAAAATGTTATTGCTGGCATCGAATCTTCAATCAAACATTTTAATGAACCCACAAAACAATATATCAGAGAATTTAGCAAACAGATCGTTACGAAGAATTTGGCTACTACTAAGAAATCATCAAATAGCACTGATATACAAAACAAGAGAGTCATTAAAGGTTTGAGAAGAAGGGATTGCTTTTACATGAAGCTGATAAAGGGAATAGGGTCGTTGTCTTGGATAAACAGGACTACTATGATCATGTTAATGATATGATTAATGGTGGTCCTTACCAGTTGGTTAATAAAATCCATTACCTAAAATGATCAGGGACGTAACTAATGTTGTGAATTCGTGCAATCATCTGGTTACTAAGAATTAAAACGCAAATTGCATATTTCGAATCCTCTGGTACCTAAATTGTACTGTTTACCAAAAATACACAAACCAGGAATATTAGTTAGACCTATAGTTTCAGCTATATCTGCCACCCACTTATAATATTTCTAAATGGTTGAGTTGTGAGTTTGGTAATCTTCCCCTACCACAGCCCGGCTTTGCTGTTAAGAATTCGTTGGAATTCATTGAGAAAACCAAGAACATCGAGCTGAAGGATGGAGAGATTTTGATTCTTTTGATGTGAAATCTCTCTTTCCTAGTATACCTATACCTCAGACGCTGAGTTTCTTGGAAGACCTACTACTACAGAATAAATTGGAGCCCCATATTGTCAATCAATATATCAAGTTAACGGAACTTTGCATGAATCAGAACATTTTTCAATTTAACAATAAGTTTTATGAACAAAAGGAGGGAACGGCAATGGGTAATTCATTGTCTCCTTTCCTAGCTGATCTTTTTATGAGCAGATTTGAGACGGAGCTTGGGAAGGAATTAGATTACTTTCCAAGGGTCTGGCTCAGATATGTTGACGACATTTTTGCTATTTTTGACACCAAAAAATGCAATGTACAGGAATTTGTTGAAATATTAAATGACCGAACTCCCAGCATAAATTTTACGTATGAAGAGGAAGAGAATGGAAGGCTGCCTTTTTTAGATATGATAATAATTAGAAACAATTATAGATTGGAATTTGATATTTATAGAAAAGATACCAGTACATTTAGATATATCCGGCAGATTCTCACCATTGTAATCAACATAAAATGGCCAGTTTCAATTTTTTAGTTCACCGTCTTATCACTTTTCCGTTAAGTAAAAATAGATATAATAAGGAATTACAAACCATTAAAGATATAGCTAAGTGTAATGGTTTCAATGGAAATATTATTGATAAGTTGATTCGTAAATTTGAATTTAGAAAACTTGTTATGGATTCTACAGCTTTCCATTCTCCTATTAATAAAGCTAATTTTGCTATTATGCCGTACGTTCCCTCTTTAACTAGAGGTTTGAACAAGATATTCAAAGGACTAGATACTAAATTGATTTTCACTTCCACTTTGACATTAAGTAGTTTACTTGGAAACCCTAAAGATAAAGTCGATTGTATAGAGAAATCCGGGATTTATGAAATTGCATGCAATGACTGTGACTTGAAATATGTTGGGCAAACCAGAAGATCCATTTTAACCAGATTTAATGAACATATTGCCCATTTCAGACTCACAGAATTGAAAAATCTGGAGTTGCCCAGCATATTTCTGAGTACGGTCACGCTATCAACAAAAGTAATCTTAGGCTGGTTCGTTCGGTCAGGGATTTCAAATTCCTTAACGTCCTTGAAAGTTTGGAAATTTATAAAAATAAGGATAAAATAATGAACAAAGACAAAGGCCCTATTCCGTACAGCCCCCTCTTTTCTCTAATTGATAAAAAAGAGGATTAGTTTTATTATGTTTTACTTTCACTTGTGAATGATTGCGTCATGTGACGTAGTTTGTTTTTAACTGAATTTGTATCTTTATTTTTTATCTATATTGTCTTCAGTCAATATCTGGTCTTGAGAATGACAGCTTGGCTGTAGAAACTAGTTGACCATTTTAAACATTTATTGGTGAAATGGGCATATTGACTGTATATATATTTTAATATTGTATCACCAAGAAGATCAATTGTGTACTAATATATATATATATATATATATATATATATATATATATATAAAACTCACGCTCAACACACACACAGTATTGAGTAATATTAAGAATTGAGACTGGAAGTAAACATCAATAAAATTAAATATATGTTCCATCCATAGTATCCTAGTAATTCTGCCAGAGGGCAGGTCCTTCACTGCAATCATAGCATTTTCATGCTATGCTTGCAGCTTTACTAGGGAATTGTGTAGGTGTGGTAGCTTCCCGTTGCTTTCCACACCGGTGAAGGATGACGATGATGATGATGATAATGATAAGGATGATGATGGAGATGATGGCCATATGATTTCGGGGACCGTTTGGGCCTTTAAAGTTTTCCTGACATTTGTCTTACAGGTGAGGAAAAACCCCGATAAAAACCTCACCCAGAAAAAACTGTCCCGACCGGGGATCGAACCCGGGCCGCTGCGTGACAAGGCAGCACGCTACCTCGAGACCATAGCGGTGGACAAATATATGTTAACACGTGGAAATTCATTATATAATGAACAGTTTATAAGAAATTAAGAAAATTTTGAAGAAGTCACTTAATTCAAATATCTAGGAAGAATAATTACAAATAGGAAAGAGATGAACAAAGAAGTAAACATTAAGCATTACAGGAACTCTTGTCTCAACTTCTCTAAAGAAGCTAAACTAAAATGATTAAAACTATTATTCTCCCAGTTATATTACAGAGATGTGAAACATGAACTCATATTTATGCCCCTCCACGTAACGTCATCAGGGTATGTTGCCTCGTTGAACAATTATGTTCTTGAACATAGGCCTACGTAGTATTTATAACGTAGTATTTATAGTCGGCCGCGGGAGTCTAGTGGTTTATGCTCTTTGTCTCTAATTCCGAGTGTCGCGGGTTCAAATTCGGCCGTAGTCGATCCAAGGAGCAAGTCCTCCGGGAGGACTTTAAGCCGTGAGTCCCGAGTCTTAAGGTTTTTAAGCTCATAAAAGATCCTTAACCCTGAATAAAGAGGCCTGCAAGCAAAATTTACCGACATTAAGGTCCTAGTAATACCTTAGTTACGTGTTAGATGTCTCATTTGGTCGATGTGTTGACCGCATGTCATCCATTACATCTATGAGCAAATGAGATAACTAAAAATTAGCTTGATCTAGTAATTCCTTACAAAAGAGAGGCTATGGCTCAACAATGGGCTACTCGATTATAGGTAGGCCTAGAAGATAGTATTTAATATTTAAAGGAAGTGCACTATGAGATTTATTTTAAATAAGACTGGACAACAACTTTTAACTTTTTGTCAGTTGCGGAATTGAAATGACCAGATTTCGATGTATTTTTTTATGCTGAATACGAAAATGACAATGAAATTGTCAGCAGTGGTCCATTTTTTTGTAATTTTGACAAATATCTTTGAGTAAAGTAAAATCACTCCTTAAATCTAGTAATATTAAGACTAGCTTACCTCAGTTAAGGGTGTTTCCTTTTAGCTTGATTGCTGAATTGGACTTCGGGGAAGTCTCTCACAACTGACCAACAATAATCAGCTAGCCTAGCTGTTTACTATTTGCCTTGGTACCATCTATCCAATGATGAGATCATGTGGTGAAAATGTTTTACATGTTCATCAGAAACTGCACCACAGTTTTCCAGGAAAAAGTCCAAATGATAGTGGATAAAATGGCTTTTTAATGACATATTGCACCCTCGTTTCACGATAAACTAGTAATATATTGTCCACACACTGAATGATTCTCATGCATTTTTTTTTTCAAATGTTCCGAAAAAGTTTACCCTTGAAGAGTTCTCTGACCAAGGAACAATAAAAATACCTTACTTAATTTTCTTCTTCTTCTTCTCCTTCTTCTTCCTCTTCCAAGTATTAGGCCAAGGCCTGTTACGATCCTATAGAAAATTTTCCCTCCAGCGTTTCATAGGACGTTTCATAGGACGGCCCAGTGATCTTCGTCCTCTTGGTATATAATTATAAACAGCTTTGGGGCTCCGATTTGAACTCATTCTTTCTAGATGATGTTTCCAATTTAGTTGGTACTGTTTAATATATTCCAAAATTGGCATATCTTCAATTATTTTAAGATATCGGTGTTCCTTTTCCGATCCCATCTGGTGTAACCTGCTGTTCTGCGCATGAATCTCATTTCACAAGTCGTTATTCTGCTTTCATGTTGTCTTTTTAGTGTCCATGCTTCATTACCATAGGTTAACACTGGTCTAGCCAAAGTGTTATATAAACGTAATCTGGTGTTTTTTTGTACAAGGGATGGTTTCATAACTTGATTAATAATTCCCAAACTTTTATTGTAACTAGTATTTTTTCAGGGATATCCTTTTCATCCCAGATAGAGAGATAATATCCAAGATATTTAAATTGATTAGATCTCTCTAAAATTTTATTCTGGAGACAGATTTTACTTTGTATGGGGTCCTTCCCATGAAATGCCATAATTTTAGTTTTGTTAATTGATATTTCCATATTAAATTTGGCACCCTTACTTAATTTTAGTTGTACTTAGTCTCGGAAATTTTGTAAGTACCTAAATGCACTCACGTCAGTAACACTGCCTTAAGACTGAACTTTGATGAATTTAAAAATGATCGCCACTCTTCTGGTCTGTATTGGATGTTTATAGCAGACATTAGACCTTGTATATTGTTTCAGAATACAATGTATTTTTTTTAAATTGCGCTTTCTGGCACGTTCTATATGCAGAGACCTTTACATTCTCGCCAAGGCACTTAAACTGTCTAAGTCGCAAAGCCAGAAGCTCTGCTGTGACCTTTGAGAGTTCTGAGTCTCGAACAAGATCACATAATTCCTCTTGACTCATTCTGTGTGACTGAGCTGGAATTTTACGATTGAAGTCAGGGTCATGGGATGTGGATGGTCTGGGTATTTCTTTCGAAGTGCGGGATTTCGTTTCATCGTCTCAATCAATATTATAGGAATAAGAAGCTCTTTAGAGTGTGGCACCGACGAATAGCTGAAGGCATGTTGGGGTAATTCATGGCTGACCTCTTCTTCTTTGAAATAAACTTAACTGGTGGGACCATGCAAGAAGTAACAATCACTTACATGATTAGTTTTGTTCTCTCCAAATCATGAGGATTTATTCTTTCTTTTCAACCATACACTACGATTTGCAGAACATGCCATTGTAGCAATATGGAGCAAAATGTTTGTCAAAATTCTAAAATTTGCACCCGAAATAAAGATTGGTACGCTTTCTTAATAAATGGAGTTATGTGTCGCTTTTGCGATGCGAACGTCACATTTACTCAAATATAACAAAAGTTATGTGGACTATACACACAATTTCATGGCATTTTATCTTTTATTACACTGCAATCTTAACTCTGCGCATAATTTAAAAAAATGTATCTGAGAAAATGTAGACATATCACACATATGTTCTACACGACAAAAACTGCACATCTATATAACTTATACACCAAGGCACGAACCATTGTTCACTCAGGAAATTCCACTTCAACTGATTTTACAACCTGTTCGGGTAAACACGGACCCTTTAAGATAAATCGTATCTATATTATACAGCAGTCACTGTCTCCCCTCCTCTAAGGGTGTTTCCTTGACCTTCACACTGACTACAATATTCACAGCAAAGGCAGTAACACTTGGCATGCTGATAAATTAAAAACCAGACCTCTGCCATCATTTTAATTGCCATATTCGTAATTACGAGCTCCATCTTAATATAATATGGTAACTTTTACTTCCGTAACTTTTTGGCTGTTGTCCAGTGTAATAGGAGTTATATATTCATATCTCCTATTATTTAAAATAAACCTCATAGTGACACTTCCTTCAAATCTAATATATAAAAATGAATGTTTATTTGTTCGTACTTTATGCGCGGCCATACCGTTGATCCGATTGTGATGGGGCTTTTTGCAAAATGTTCAGGAGATTACCGGGAAGAACATAGTCTATAAGAGAGTTGTGATACTCAACTCTGACACCTTTAAAATCACTCATTATAGTGGAAAACGTGAAGAAGATAGCTTTTGGACGCTTAAATGGCTTACGCTGCCTAAACCATAACAAATACAGAATATTAATGTACACAGAATTGAATACCTCAAAAAGCTCTACAAATAAATAATAGTTTTAAAAAACTAAAAGAACACGCTTTATTAGAAAACTAAAAAATGAAAAATAATTTTAATTTTCAATACGCTTGGGATAAAATAAAGTGGTCAACAAAAAAATCATCTCCAACACATATAGAATAAAATTAGAGTTATCAACAAAAAGAAAATAATTTTACCATCAAAAGCGTGGGGTGCTCTATATCAATTAATATATTTGATAATAAACAGATATTGGTAAAAGTAAGCTCTCTAAGAAGAAAATGTAAAAATCATAAAAAAGCACCTCACGCTTTTGATGGTAAAATTATTTTCTTTTTGTTGATAACTCTAATTTTATTCTATATGTGTTGGAGATGATTTTTTTGTTGACCACTTTATTTTATCCCAAGCGTATTGGAAATAAAAATTATTTTTCATTTTTTAGTTTTCTAATAAAGCGTGTTTTTTTAGTTTTTTAAAACTATTATTTATTTTTTATTTTTTAGTTTCAATATTTTAGAGATTAAGATAAAAATGTAAGTATCTTTAAATTCGATACTATTGTAGTATGAGCTAAAAGTAATACTCTTCTACAAAAAACCCTCCCAGCCGGATTAGAACCAGCGACGTATGGATTACTGACATTATGTACAACTAAGAGTTCACTGCTCTACCAACTGAGCTCTTACAACGATTGACTAAAAACTCGACAAGTCCGCAACCTATTATACCAGTTTTCACTTTTTTTATTTTCGGATGATTATGGCCAGGATTTTAGAACATAAATATGAAATTATTGTATTGTCACGGGTCCTCTACAAGTATACAAAGTTTCAAGTCGATCCAATGATTTTAAGTGGGTGAAAATGACGTTGAAAGATTCCGTTACATAGATAGATAGATAGATACAGGTCAAGCTAATATAAAGCGTGTAAAAAGTCGGCGAAAACATATGTTTATCTCTTACGGATAACTCACAATAACCATTTTTGTCTTTCATTGATGCCAAGAAGATCGAGACAAGTATGTAGATTCCTGAACAAGCATAGCAGCACATGGCGGGTATTCTTTTACGGATAACTCACAGTAACGAATTTTGTCTTTTAGCTCATTTATGCCAAGAAGATCGAGATAAGTAGATTCCCGGGAAACACTGGGTATTCAGCGCGGGGAATCTTTAAATAATTACGATATACATTTATAATTATTTTTCATTTTACTTATTCAACTAATCATAAGAAGTAGACCTACATTAATCTTTGTCTTTCAGCTCATTTATGCCGAGAAGATTGGGATGAGTAGATTCCCGAACAACGCCGGTTAAACAGCACGAGGTATCTAAAAATAATACATTTTTCCCATTACTTACTTAACTAAACATAAAACACATTAATTTTGGTATTTCAGCTCATTTATGTCAAGAAATCGGGATAAGTAGATTCCCGGTCAACGCCGGGTAATCAGCACGGGGTATCTAAAAATATAAATTTATAGTTATTTTTTCCTCTTGTTCAACTAAACATAAAACACATTAATTTCATTTTAGGCGTAATAGCGCACGCCGGGAATTAGCTAGTAATAATAAACCCAACCATTCAAGTCATTAGGAAGACGAAAAACAACCTAAGTTGTACGGTTGAATAACTGTTACGCAAGATGCGGTAATAACCCTAATCAATAATTTAACTTTTTTTTTCGGAAGCTGAGGATGTAATTAAAAGATATATGAAACTAAAAGAAAAAGGAAAAACTACAAATATGAGGTGAGTGGTACATATCTAACTCTTATTATTTAGTATAGTGCTTATAAAATGGTTATCTAACTGATTCTAACTGAAGTCTTGCAGGACTGTGATCACATCTGGAATAACCTGTTGTTTATTTCGTGAACTTCATCTCGCTAAATGTGACATGATCGATGTCCTTATTTCTCATTGTTCATACCTTACTTCCATAACAAAGTACTGATATTCCTAATGCTTTATAGATCCTATAGGCGTATTCTTGTGTATAACCAACTGATACTATCGAACCCGTAGGTTCATATCCGTGCAAATACTATAAGTTCTCCATACATTCCTGTCCTGAGTTAATATTTTCCAATCATACTCTGAATAATTAGCAACCATCAAATTATGGTCAGTTATTATCGCACCTCATACTTGGCCTACGTACTGGGCGTTTTCCTTTTGATTTTCCTACAAGAAGTTTCCGTGCCCTACTTTCATTCTCCATTCATTTCACACTCCTCCCCATCGCAGACTATGAGACTTAACTGTTCTTAACAAACCTTGTTTCCCATAAAGATCATGTAACTCACTTTTATTATTATTATTATTATTATTATTATTATTATTATTATTATTATTATTATATTGCTATTACTTACTTACTTACTTATTCACTGGCAGTATCGAACCCGTAGGTTCATGGCCGCGCGGACATAAGCTCTCCATACATCCCCATCCTGAGCTAATGCTTTCCAATCATTCCCTGTATAATCTACTTCCCCCAAATCATAGTTAATGTTATTCTCCCACCTCATTCTTGGTCTACCAACTGGGCGTTTTCCCTCTGGCTTTCCTACGAGAAGCTTCCATGCACGTCTTTCATTCCCCATTCGTGCCACATGCCCTGCCCATCGCAGTCTACGAGATTTAACTGTTCTTATTATATCTGGCCCCCTGTAAAGACCATGCAGTTCATTGTTATGTAGTCTTCTCCATTCACCTGTCTGTTCATCTCTCTTTGGTCCAAAATTTTCCTAAATAGCCTACTTTATTCTCAAATACTTGTAATCTCCTTTCCTCCCTTATAGTAAGATATATTATTATTATTATTATTATTATTATTATTATTATTATTATTATTATTATTATTATTATTAACCTCTCTTTGTTCCAAAAATTTATAGCCTATAAGAAATTTTTTCTTAAATACTTGTAAACTTTTCTCCTCCCTTAAAGTAAGGGACCATGTTTCTCATCCTTGTAGTGCCTAATATAACCGAAAGACTAAGTTTTTATTTTTTGGTTTAACATTTTGTGACACAAGTAGTAAGACAAAGAGTGCGTAATAGCATGCGTTTCCAGAATTGAGCCTAAGTTTAATTTTTTTCTGCACCTCATTCCTGTTTTCTATCAATTTTTGTTTGTTTTAGTTTCCTTGTTTTTCATATTAAATACGAGTAATTCTTAAGAACCATTTATATAATTAATATTCATTCTTCTTCCTCTACGCATGGAAGCTGGCAGCTTGTTGCGTGTTCATTCACTTCAGATCCGGGTACGATGACGTCCTTCCATCGTACTTGTGGTCTTCCTAAAGGTATTTTCTGCTGAGGTGTCCAGTCACGTCTTTTCTTCACTAATGTACTTTTCTCAGTTCTATCTATGTGATCGTTCCAATTTAGTCTTCTATCATTTATCTAGAGGTTTATAGGTTCAATTTACATTCTTATCTAATAATAGAGCTGCGAATTTTCTCACTCAGCGATTTTCCTACGATTTTCCTTAAAACTTTCATTTCGGTTGTTTCATTAAATTTTGTTTTGTATTTTTAGTTTCTGTTCGGCATTCGCAACCATATGTCACAACTGGTCTTATGACAGATTTGTAAATTCTTACTTTTGTTTCTATTCTTAAATTTTTATTTTTCCCAACAATATTGTTTAAACATCCCAATATTTGGTTTGCATTATTGATTGATGGAGAATTTAATTTGTTATTCTGTTGCTGCTTTTAATATTAACATAAATAGGTATTTTATATAAATGTTTCAAATATCTGAGCATTGTAATAGTTCAATCTTTAGGCCTACATAATATTTAGTTATAAACTTTAAATCGCTGTCCTGAAAATGTTTAAAAACGCCATACTATGATTCTAATCTCACGAAATATCTGTAAATAGCAGGAAGCAATGTGAATGTTTCATAGCAGAATGCGTCTCTTCATTTTGTAGATGATAACAGCTTCAGTTACAATAAATTCTCTCATCTGAATTGTAAATTAAATCACTCACTAAACAGGAATTACGCACAGCTACAGAACATGTGAACAGCGACACATTAGCAGTCATTTCATTGTATTAAACCACGGCCCATAGGATCTCTGTTTTAAGGGGAAACCTTAGTGAAGAGAGTAGAAAAGCTATTCCTAATCAAAATATTATATTAGGTTATTTCATATGTAGAGGCTGGATTTTCATGTAGCACTAGCTAATACCCGGCTGTGGCGCCTAATAAATTAATTGTATTTTTATGTTCAGTTGAATAAGTAAAAAGAAAAATTATTATAAATTTGTATTGTAATTATTTTTTTAGATACCCTGAGATGATTACGTGGCGTTGCCCGGGAATCCACTTATCCCGATCTTCTTGGCATTAATTAGGTTAAAGACAAAAATGGTTATTGTGAATTATCCTTAAATCATAGACTTTTTGTAGATTGTGTTTGAGATATACAGTTTTTCTTCGACTTCAAGGTTAGGTGTAAGCATGTGCCGACTCAAAGCATATCCCTCCTTTATATTCAATTATGTGTACGTTAATTTGATGTAGGCTATTTGTTATGGTTTAGGCAGCGTAAGCCATTTATGCGTCCAAAAAGCTACTTTTTTTAGTGCATCGATGCCCTTTTTTTTATCTCCGGTCTTATTAGTCCGTGTGATAATATGTTCATATACCTTAATTGTCCCAGAAAAAGTTTTCTAAATGATGGGGGAAAAAAAATTCAAATCGGTCAAGTGGTTTTTGAGTCCATTAAAGACAGATAGATTAACAGACTCACACTCATTTTTATATATAAAGATTGCCCTATGAAAGATGTACATAAATATGTATAAAACAAAAAAAAAGTAATAGGAATGAGATGCACAAAGAAATTAAACATAGGCTCAATTCTGGAAATGCGTGCTATTATGCCTTGCAGATACTCTTGATGTCCCAACTCCTTTCAAAAAACGTTAAACTGAAAATATATAAAACTATCATTCCACCAGTTATATTATATGGATGCGAAACATGGACTCTTACTTTAAGGGAGGAAAGGAGATTACGAGTATTTGAGAATAAAGTTCTTAGGAAAATTTTTGGACAAAAGAGAGATGAACAGACAGGTGAATGAAGAAGACTACATAACAATGAACTATATAGTCTTTATAGGAAGCCAGATATAATGAGAACAGTTAAGTCTCGTAGACTGCGATGGGCAGGGCATGTGGCACGAATGGGTAATGAAAGACGTGCATGGAAGCTTCATGTAGGAAAGCCAGAGAGAAAACGCCCAGTTGGTAGACCAAGAATGAGGTGGGAGAATAACATTAACTATGATTTGAGGGAAGTAGATTATACAGGGAATGATTGGAAAACATTAGCTCAGGATAGGGATGTATGGAGAGCTTATTTCCGCGCGGCCATGAACCTACGGGTTCGATAGTGCCAGTGAGTAAGTAAGTAATATAAAAATTACAAAAATACATTTAAAAATGTGTAATTTATTTATTTATTTATTCTGATGGCGGGAACATGAATTTCTTTATATTCTCAAGTGATTAAAAGTTTTAAAATGATTTTATGTAACTGAGAAAGATGGAAAATGGTTTTACACAAGTTTCGTACATACATGCAGTATATAGGTCTACTATTGGATTAGGTACATTCCTAATGGTACGAAACACAGTCAAATACATTTTTCGATATTTTCAGGAGGTAGTTTTTTGCGATTAATAGAAGTTATAGTTTTTATATTGTGAAAAGATCGCTCGACTTCACAGAACGTCATTGGATAGACGTTTGCATTTGACACAATATATAATTATCTTCAACATATGTAGTATTGGTCCCGCGCGGTAACCGAATGGTTAAGGCAAGAAAGCTTTGGCGCAGAGCTGCGAGACTTGCGCTGGTTCGAGTTCCCATGTGGGAAGAAGTTTTCTCATGTAATTTAGACAGTATGGGATCGGTGTTGTCACCAGCATAGTGAGGTATTTGGATAGCTACAATAAGTAGCGTCCCAGGGTTGAGACCAGCTTTATAACTATAACAGCTGTGGAACCTGACATACTGAATATATGTCACCCCTACACTCGCTGGATGATCGTTCTCTACATACTGTGAGGCCAGCAGCCGGGTCTTCTAGGCATTGGAGTTATATGTTAGTAGTGACCGGTATATGTAAAAATATGTAACCTGAACATGAAAATATAATGGTTTATAGTCGACCCATTCGTCAACGTTTTTTTAAGTTCTCAGACTGTTATATACCGAGGGAGAAAAATATGTATTTAAATAGAAATCCGGATTCTAGTCATAAGTAATGTATTTTATTAATGTAATGTTGTGTGCCTGGTGGATTTTTGAAGGTGTTATTCACTGGGAGGTTTTTCCAAATGAGCGAGAACTCGATGCGGATCTTTATTATCAATGACTGTAAAGAGTTCAAGAAATTTTGAGAGTCGCGGTTGAAGCCCGACCGGACCCCTATTGTACAGAATGGTGTGCTCCAGTGAACAGTTTGACGTAGGGAACCTAGAGCCCGAGAGGCCAGCCTAAGGAGCTAAGGAAATAAACACTGTCTAGCATACTCTTTTCCAGCTCATAAAATAAAATAAGTTAAAATATACCGTCGTCCTGAAATTATAAAATATGTGTTCTTTATGTCTGTAGGCCTTTCAGAACACCCGTTCCATCTTCAGCAGGTCCTTCTTCGCTACATTATCTGATGCTGCTGATTAGGACCAGCAGCATCAAACTTCATATCAGATAATGTAGCGAAGAAGGACCTGCCGAAGATGGAACGGATGTTTTGAAAGGCCTACATACATAAAGAACACATATTTTATAAGTTGAGGACGACGGACCTTACCTAAGAAGGTATATTTAACTTATTTTATTTTATGACTATCCACCACCACAACGGTTTTAACAATGAATTTTATTAGTATTGTTTTCCAGCTGATTTACAAATAACGTGCGTACAAGTTTACATGTAGGCCTACTGTGCTGTTTATTTACATGTTCTACATCCTAGGAAGTCATGATGCAGAATGTGACCTGTCTCCCAGGATTGTTTTCTGTGGGGACTTTAAGCCGTGGGTCCCGAGTCTGAAGATTTTCAGGCTTGTAAAAGATCCTTAGGCCTGAATAAAGAGGTCTCTAAGCAAAATTTACCGACTTCTTCATCCTACTAACACCTTAGTTGCCTGGTAGATGTCTCATTGGGTGGGTATGTTGACCGCATATCATTCATGACATTTGTAGAGAAATAAGAATGACTGAATTAACTTTATCCAGTAACTCTTAACAAAGGAGAGGCTAAGGTCCAACTTTGGGCTGTTACGCCATTTTAGATGATATGTATGTACATATTTATCCATTTTTATCTACTACATAAACATGAATGTTTGTTTCTTTGTTTATTTGTTCATACTTTATGCGTGGCCATACCGTTGATTCGATTGTGATGGGGCTTTTTGCAAAATGTTCAGGAGATTCCCGGGATGGAGATAGGCTATACGAAAGTTGTGTTACTCAACTCCTAAACCCTTAAAAATCGCTAATTGTAGTGGAAAACGTAAAAAAGTAGCTCTTTGGACGCTTAAATGGCTTACGCTGCCTAAATCATAACAAATACACAAAATTAATGTACACAGAATTGAATGCCTCAAAAAGCTCTACAAAAAAGTATTTCATTGATGCCAAGAAGATCGAGACAAGGACGTAGATTCCGTGCAAGCATAACAGCACATGGCGAGTATTCTTTTACGGATAACTCACAATAACGAATTTTGTCTTTTAGCTCATTTACACCAAGAAGATCGAGATAAGTAGATTCCCGGGAAACACCGGGTAATCAGCACGGGAAATCTTTAAATAAAATTACGATATACATTTATAATTATTTTTCATTTTTCTTATTCAACTAGCCATAAGAAGTACATTAATTTTTGTCTTTCAGCTCATTTATGCCAAGAAGTTCGGGATGAGTAGATTCCCGGACAACGCCGAGTAAACAGCACGGGGTATCTAAAATAATTACGATATATTTTTTTCCTTTCACTTATTCAACTAAACATAAAATCACATTCATTTTCATTTATTTAGGCGTAGCAGCGCACGCCGGGTATTAGCTAGTTACATATAAATCGAAGCCCTGATTATTAGGTTTATCTTGGTTGGCGAAATTAGTGTTTTCTAAATGCTAAAATATATCATATGGTATTGCAATGTCCATTTTCCGCCCTTTTAGTAAAATCATGACGCATTGAAATGAAACATACGTAAATTACTTTTTACAGTTGAGATTAAACTTTGAGTCTACATTTTACTGGGAATATAAAAATTGTATGTTAGATATCTTTCTGTTACTAAATGGTCTTCAGTATCAATATTCCTTTCTTTCAAGATGAATACAGACTTTCGGTGATTGTCTTCTGTTTGCGTTTCTCAACTCAAATATCAAGACATTATTGTATTCAGAACAAAGCTATGTACCAAGGAACCCAACTTTCCGCCTCAGAGCACTTTCTTATTATCTTTAACAATCTAGATCACAAGTATCCAAACTTTTTGACATCATTAAACATTCCGCAAATGGAATATATAATTATTTCTTATTTAGAACGAATGTTGAGTCATTAAAATAGATAACCTTCTCGTCACGCTTAAAATAAACTAATTTCTCAGCTATTCGGAAATTCCGATATTTGCTGGTTTATAGAGTTTTAACTAATACCTGACGTCGACTTGCTACGCGTAAATAAATGAGACATGTGTTTTCATTTTTAGTTGAATAAATAAAAAAGAAAATTAAGGTTAATTGAACTGTATGGTATATATTACGACGAACCAAACATGGCGGTTGCTTGAGTCTATTTTTAGTTTCGGATTTCAGGTAAACCCCCACTTCTAAAGGTTGCATTTCGCTGATTTTTCATAATACCTACCTCGGTTTATTTTAATGCGACATACTGAGTTTCGTTGTGAAATGTCTAAAATTGCGACCGCTAAAACGCTTTTTAAATTTTCGCTTCAGATGAACCCCTACACCTAATGGTTTTAGAATATAACAGATAGCAGTTAAACACTCGTTGTGCATGAAAACCTGTGCTGTACATAATTTAATGTCAATCGACCGATTACTTTTCGAGTTTAGCGAGAAAATACATACGCAGACTGAATTTTTGTATGTAAAGATAGGCATTATAGAGTATCACATAAATTGAAACTTATTCGTAACATGTGTATCAGATATATTTTCTGAATTCGTAAATATTACCATATTTCTTCATACTTCCATGAACTGTGGTGGCTCCATTTCTATGATAGTAGAAATAGTAGGGCCTATAGGCTATTACGATGCGAGGTTGGGAAGTGGTTTTTACAGAATCGAGGAAAATGTTCAAAAACCGAGCAATAGCGTGGCTTTTAATTTCCGATATTCTGCAAAACACTTCATAAACGTGCGTTGTACATTATTTTTTGCGCGATGGTGTTTTCAAAATAATAAATAATAGTAAAATATGATGATCTTGCAGAAGATTTCCGGGCTGTTGGCCGTGGTCTTGAGGCTTGTAGTTCCCCAACGTTTCGCCAGAGACTGCGTCCGGCATCCTCAAGGGTTGTCTTGAACGGCCAAACTCAAGACAACCATTGAGGATGCCGGACGCATTCTCTGGCGAAACGTTGGGGAACTACAAGCCTCAAGACCACGGCCAACAGCCCGGAAATCTTCTGCAAGTTCGTCATAGTAACTCCGGCCGTGAAAGCCTAAGTCAGTATAATAGTAAAATAATTGTTTGTTGGAAATATTTGCGTTCATTATAAATAACTGTTTAACGTTAACAGTGTGGGCAATGTTTATTAGTTGAAATAACAGGAGGCCGTGAGACAACTAGTGATAAAATAACAGGAGACCGTGAGACCATTTAGTGATAAAATGGTGGCAAGTACATATTTATTGTTTAAAATCATGTTGAGTTAATTTAAAATGCGGTGATTTGTTTCGTATAATGTATACTAACACTATTAGGAAGATAAATAAGGAATAATATATTATTTATCTAATATATTTAGTATATTTGACTTCCAATCAAAAAGTTTGTATTTACAAGATAAATAATCTTCATAATAATAATTATAACACTATTCATTATTAATGCTTGCGTTCGATTCATTTTGAATATCCGCCGTTATGACCATATTTCCGAACATTTTAATAACCTCTCTTGGCTCCGTCTTACTGACAGACGTAAATTGCATTCTCTTTCACTATTTTTCAAGCTTCTGAATTCCTACACTCCTACTTACCTAGCGTCCAGATTTGAGAAGTTATCCTCTTACCAGAATATTGACACTAGGTCACAAGATAACAGTCTGCTAACAATTCCTCTTCATAGCACTTCCTCTTATTCTACTTCCTTCACAGTAGCCTCTGCCCGCTACTGGAATTTCCTTCCTCAAGATATCAGGGGTTGCCGCACACTTGGCACCTTTAAGTCACGCATATACAGTTACCTGTTGTCTAATAATTAATTTATCTTTATTTATTTAAATTTATACTATGTCATTAATAATTTTTTTCTCTTTTTTTATACATTGTACATATTATATATTTAATTCGTTAAATTTAGAGTAAATCAAAATAGATTATAAATATTGATTGTATTGTTTTATAATATGTAATTGTTTATGTAGTTGTAAGACTATTTTTTTTTGTATTTTGTATTTTTTAAAAAACCTGGTTGAGTGGCAGACAAGGCCTTAAAGCCTTAACTCTGCCAGGTAAAATAAAGCTATTTATTTATTTATTATTATTTTATCTACTTTTGGATATTTTTTGTATGTACATTGTATGTAATATACATAGAGGGCAGTGGTTTTACTTCCCACTCACGTGTTTGTAATATGTAATATTACAGTATAGTGGTTGGCAACCCCGAAATGTAGGAAGTTGAACTTTCAATCATGGTCGCCATTGCTGTAAGTAGGACAGAACGCATTATCGCGCAAAAAAGTGTATTATCTTATTCTGCTATTCAAAATTATACCTATCACTACACTAAGCTACATGGGACATACAAAATAACGCACATAGGCTTATTTTTTATTTCTCGATTACCTTTCATTGGAAATAAAATTTACAGAGTTATCTTCAGTCCTTTCTTTATAACATCATGAAGTTTCATTGTTTTCCGATAGATGGTTGTGATGTATTTTAATTTTAAAATGGCGGCTGCTCGTGAAAAACATACAAATCAGAGAGCTGTGATTAAAGATCACAGGATTTAACAGTCCTCGTTCTGCTGCTGACATTCTGCTAACCCTATGACAGACAGCACTCCTATCCACCGCTTGATCCTCGTAGACATTTCGTAAGCGTCTGTGAATGTTTGAAATGGTCTTTTGCTCCGCAGAAAGAAATTCAATCACAGCTCTCTGAATTGTAGGCCTAGTGTTTGACGAAGAGCCACCATTTTGAAACTAAAGTACATCATAGCCATCTGTCGGAAAACAATGAAACTTCGTGATGTTATGAAGGAAGGATTGAAGATACGTTCTGTAGAGATTCGTTCAGTTCCAATGAAGCTTATTGAACTACTTAGTACTTATCCTCTCGGTTCCATCTCCTATTCTCCAATCACAATTCGGTTACACGATCGCACCAGAAGCTCCTATTTCACTTCCCACATCATAAAACCTCCCATTATTCACATTCCTATACTAGACTCTGAAACTGCTTGCGCAAGAAATAATTATTTTGTAATTAGTCTTTCAGTAGATTAATTAATGGTTTGTGACTTTTTCCAATTGTATTTTTTCCAATTTCGTCACGGATGGTTTTGTTCCATATCTGTTTCGGTCTACCTCTAATTAAAATTAAGAATCCGAAAGTGTCTTTAATAGAAAAGTAAGGATGGAAGGGGATTTTATCAATATTTCTATTTAATCCAATTAATCATCCATTACTCAAAATTGCTAATAACGCTTTAATCGATTTACCTTCCCCATCCAATATTCAAAATAATTTTAAAAATTAAGATACTAATCCAACCAATTTAATTTATAAAATTGGTTAGAGTTAGTTATTTTTTTAAGTATTGATAAAATATGTGCCAGCCTCTTCCCCTATGTCCTTGTAGGTTCCAATCCAATGCTTTTCTTTCAATTGAATCACCGGCGTTTTCTTAATGTATATGCCCTATCCAGTTCCATTTTCGCTTTTATATTTTTATTTTTAATTTCTTTCTGGTCAGTTTTTTTCCCGTAATTCATTATTTGATATTGTTTCTGGCTATTTTGCTCCTAATATTTTCTTTAGGCATCTATTTATAAATATTTGCAATTTATTTTCTATAATTTCACTTGTTTTCCACATTTCACAAGTATATAATAGCATACATTTAACGTTACTATTATAGATTTTTAGTTTCCTGTGTCGATGTGGTATAGTCCTACGTTATGATCTTGTGTAAATATTTTATACATTTACTAGTAGGTAATGCCCGGCATTCGCTGCTACGCCTAAATAAATGAAGTATGATTTTTAAATTTTCGTTTCAGGTGAATTCCTATACCTAATGTTTTGAGAGCATACCCGATAATAGAGTGTTATTAGAACTGTTGATTTTAAAATTTCCCTTTTGTTACGAGCGGGGTATTGGGAATGCATTACACACTAATTTATGATGTAAATTCTCGTAGAAGGCCAGGCTATTCCACCTGGATTCAAGATGATGCTCGGAGCTATAGACTCGCACCTCAACAAGGGATTATCACGTGACCTCTCGTAAACACCTGGCGCCTATAAAACAATCTATATTATAGCGGCGTCACCTCATGGAGTCAAGTGGGGAGGACTCCATTCACAACCAATAAGAATTATTTGGGGTAGATTTATTATTCACACTCGGATGAAAATACAGCAGCTCCAATATTTTACATTCTCCGCGTAAACAATGGTCTAAATCTATTTTAATT
Organism: Diploptera punctata; assembly: GCA_030220185.1. NCBI lineage: Eukaryota > Metazoa > Arthropoda > Insecta > Blattodea > Blaberidae > Diploptera > Diploptera punctata. The sequence goes on along the minus strand of JASPKZ010003451.1, from coordinate 1,150,171 downwards.
AAATTTACAGGAAAATAAAATTCGTTTAAAATGTGTGTGTGGCTAACTAAATTAACTAACCCACTGGCTCTATCGAACCCGTAGGTCCATGGCCACTCCGACATAAGCTCTCCATACATTCCTATCCTGAGCTAATGTTTTCCGGTCATCCCATATATTATCATCTTCTCTTCTTCCCTTGGCTCTACGGTCCTCTAAGAACCTTGATCTCTTTCATAACATCTGCCCATTCTTCTCTATTCGTAACTTTCTGTCTTCATCTATTAACCTTCAGTTGTTTTCCTCGACCTTATCCAACAATCTTAGTTTCTGTCTTCTTCCTTCTGGTTTCCCTTCTAAAATCCTTCTTGCACCATGCTAGGTCGTTTTTCCAACTTGTCAGTCCGGCTGTTGCTTTGGCCTTTCTGAACAGTATTATTTTTTACAGAATAGGCTTGTTAACCCTAAGCCCTACCACCCAGTAATCCTGAGAGGATGATATTTTATGTTGGGGTTTTCTTCCCTATATAATTTACTTCCCTCAAATCATGGTTAAAGTTATTCTCCAACCTCATTCTTAGTCTACCAACTAGGCGCTTTCCTTCTGGTTTTCCTACAAGAAGTTTTCTTTCATTCCGCTTTCGTGCCACATGTACTGCCCATCGTCGTCTACGAGACTTGATTGTTCTTACTATATCTGGTTTCCTATAAAGTTCATAGACCTTTAGCTCACTGTTATATAGTCTTTTCCATTCGGCTGTCTGTTCTTTATCTCAGATACTCGTAATGCTTTCTCCTCCCTTAAAGTAAGAGTCCATGTTTTGCATCCATATAATATAACTGGTAGAATAACAGTTTTATATATTTTCAGTTTAATGTTTTTTTTAAAGGAGTTGATACGACAAGAGTCATGTAATGCATAATAGCACGCACTTCCAGAATTGAGCCTAAGTTTAATTTGTCCGTTTCCATTATATGATTTATTTCGGGGTCTAATAAGATACTATATATGAAGATCGCTTTTTTAAATTAGCATCGCAGAATCAACTTAAATGACTCCAAGACCGAAATTAAGATGGACACTCTCCAACCATATCATGAAATCTCATAGGAACAGGCTCAAACGACCTAAACTTTAATAGGTTCATGATTATATATATAATCCGAGCTAAGTTCCAGTTGTAATGTAAACAAACCAGATGTATGACTGCGTTATCGTTGGTCGAAATATGATGTTACCTTTAAGCATGTAAGGAATTATAGTTCGCTCTTTAACGCTCGAAATTAAGGCAATGAAAATAGTAATAGTATATTATGATGCGAGGTTGGGAAGTTGTTTTTTTTACAGAAGTAAGGAAATGTTTAAAACCCGAGCGATAGCGAGGCTTTTAATTTCCGAGTTTCTGTAAAACTCTTCACAAACGTGCGTTTTACATTATTTTTTGTGCGATGGTGTTTTCAAAATAATAAATAATAGTAAAATAATTTTTTTGTTCGAAATATTTGCGTTCATTATAAATAACTGTTTAACGTTAACAGTGTAGGCAATGTTTATTGGTTGGAACTACAGGAGGCCATGACACCAATCAGTGCTATAATAGCGGTAAGTACGTATTTATTGTTTTATATTGTTTCAAATAAAGTTCAGTTAATTTGAAATGCAGTGATTTGGTTCGTACAATGTATATTAACACTAAATTTTGAATATATTTTTGTATATACATTGTACGTAGTATACATAAAGGGAAGTGGTTTTACTTCCCGCACGAGGTTTGTAGTATGTAATATTACAGTATAGTTATTTAGGTTGGCAACCCTGAAATGTAGGAAATTGAACTTTCAATCATGATCGCCAATTGCTGTAAGTGTGATAAAACGCACTATAGCTAATATATAGGCCCTGTAGGCCTAACATCTCTGAAAAATATGTTGAACTGCAAATACGTATATAAAACTGTATTCCATATATATATATATATATATATATATATATATATATATATGTCCACCGCTGTGGTCTCGAGGTAGCATGCTGCCTTGTCACGCAGCGGGCCCGGGTTCGATCTCCGGTCGGGATAGTTTTTCTGGGTGAGGTTTTTATCGGGGTTTTTCCTCACCTTTAAGACAAATGTCAGGAAAACTTTGAGGCCCAAACAGTCCCCGAAATCATATGGCGATCATCATCATCATCATCATCATCATCATCCTTCACCGGTGTGGAAAGCAACGGGAAGCTACCACACCTGCAATTCCCTAATAAAGCTTCAAGCGTAGCATGAAAATGCTATGATTGCAGTGAAAGACCTGCCTTCGGGCAGTATTACTATGGATGGATATATATATATATATATATATATTATAATTAAATGTTTAACATTGAGCAATGCAAGCTTAATTCGCCTGGTAGTGTAATGGATATCACGCTGAGGTACAGACTCAGAGATCCGGGTTCGAATCCCGTCCAGGCATTTATTTTTCTTATCATTCCATATATATATATATATATATATATATATATATATATATACACATTACCTAGCACATGTCTATATAACATGTAAGGGAGCTTCTTCATCATCGTCCTTTCAAGTATTAGGCCCAGTGGCCCGTTACTGTCTCCCGCCATCTCCGAAAAGTTCGACCCACAGATCTTCTGCCTCGAGGAATGTAGTGAAGAATTTGTTTTGGTATTCTGTGACGATCCATGCGCTGAATATGGGCTAGCCAATTGTTTCTATATTCTTGGAGGTATTCAGATATAGGTACGATGTTTAACTCTCTGGCTATTGTTGAATTTCTTTGGTGGTCTAGAAGGCTATAACCTGCAGTTCGTCGCAGAAATTTCATCTCCGTGGCTGTAATATGACGATCATCCTGAGTTCTGATGGTCCAAGCTTCACTGCCATAACAGATTATGGGTCTAGCGAGAATTTTATAGATTTTCATTCTTGTGTGTCTCTGCACTTTTGATGGTTTAAAAACTTGGTTGATAATTCTTAAAGCTTTATAAGGGAGCTTCTTAAAATAGTTATATAATTACAATTTTAATAGATTAAAGAAGCATTGTTTTATTCTTACGCATGCGCAATGCAGAATACGTTGGAACGTCAGTTTTTTAATTGATCGCTTCTGTCAAATCTTAAAACATTGGAAATGATAGCATTTGAAAAGCGGAAAGAAACAAATTACTTTCAATGTTTTCAAACATTTAACTAAAAATTTCCTACAATAGCCATTGATGGCGTGGTGATAATAAGAGTAGATTTCACAGGTGAATCAGGGTGGAGCACAAATTCTGCTCGTAATTAAATTGTAAATAAAGGATATCTATCGACATCATGGAAAAAAAGTCTAATTAGGTAGACTCATCTAATATTTTGTCATAAATAATTAAGTAAATAAATAAGACATGGAGATGTTCCTAATTACTGGTTCCATCTTACCATTTATTCAGTCTCTTTTTCCGTAAAATATAATGTCGCCTAAGAACAACGATTCTATTGATGCCAGTTCCGTATACAATTCAGTCAAATGACGGATAAACATAGCACCCAACAGACGGTGTCAGCGAAGTAATATCTTATGCAAGTTTGTTTAAAATACAACTATAAATTAGCTCGGAATTAGTATAATAATAGATAGATCATCGGTTGATTAATGTATTCGACATCGTCCGATTCCTTATAGCCAATTTTGTCGGTCCATCCAATCTCCTTCATGTATAAATATATTCCTTGACTCCAGGACTTTTTAGCTCTTCCTCTCCCTCGCCTTCCCTCAGATTTCCATTCCTAAACACATTTTGGTAGCTGATCCTGTTCCATTCGCTGGACATGTCCGTACCATATTAATTGCTGAGTTTTAATATAATCTAGAATAGTGTCTTCAATCTTCATTTTCTCCCATAACTGATTCTCAAATTTTTCTCTTCTTGAAATTCTTGCTGCCCTTCGTACAAAAACTATTTACGTTGCCAAAAGTGCTTTACTTATGGTGGCAGAGTTAAGGCCAGAAGACCTTCTCTACCACTCAACTAGCGAATAATAAAATAATCAATCTTTTTTATAGTTTATACTATTTGTTAAACATGATTTTCCATTGATAGCCTAAGAGTCTATGAAAGAAAATAAAACAGATAAACAGGCTAATTTTAACAGTGATTATAAGTCCGCCATTCATCGATTCTTCATAATTACCTATATATAATGGTCTATAAACAATGAACGCTTTTTATCTAGTCATTCGTTTGAAAATGTAATGAATTAATTTCACAGCTAATGATTGTGCGCACACCTGTTGCTCTGCAACACAATTACCGGCTACAAAATGAAGATAAAGTCTGTTGTTTCGTATCGAATAAGCTCCCATTTGTGTTTCACCAATATTCTAACAATACGTTTTATGATGCAACTATTGTCACTGCTATTTATCTCGCTTAACTGTTACTGCTGTCAGGGCTATTTCCATTGTTTCTGTTAATTATTGTAGCGCTTTTAAAATTATTTTAGAATATGTTCATAATATAACAGAAAACTTACACGCATTGTTAAGAGTTTTATACACAGTGGCGAGGCGTGAGTTTGGAAAGAAGGGAAACCCCAAAGTAAAAAATATATATATATATATATATATATATATATATATATATATATATATATACCAAAAAATTGTACGGTTATATAAAAAATAGAGGTGTAGTTTTGCCGAACTGTTTCAACTCCTTAAGACTTGTTATGCGATGAAATGAGAGTTTGTGTATTTTTTGGACTTTATGAAAATTATTCAAATCCTCAAAACCGTCTTGTTCCAAACGTTCTTTTCAAGTGAGAGCAAAAGACACGGCCAGTAGAAGAATTTTTTTTTTATTATTGCAACCGCATAACGAGGGGATAGTTTGATACGAATTTGGATTGAAATGTACTGTGAACATTTTACGGCCTTTATATGAGTATTTAATTCAGTGATAGGCTGTGTAGACCTACAATTTTCTATTAATTTTATGTTGCCTTGAAATAAAAGTGGAATAAACGGGTGTTGTAATAGCACACTCACATATTACAGGTTCATGATGCAGTTCCAACTCCGTTTGAACGTTCGCGGCAGAGCTACTAGCATGAGAGGATTATTGGAAGCTCTTCACTAGCTCGCTTCTAAACGATTCACTTATGACAAAACGCAGAATAAAATTAATTACAAGAAACACTTGAAATTACACTTTTTGCATTTACACTGTTTGTCTAATGACAAGGTCACAATAAAATATAACATACAGGCTATACACTATAAACAATTAAACTAAATAAAATGAATAAAACTGATATTTCAATACTAACTGATAGCAATGAACCTTACTTTTACTTTCAACAATATAATGTCAGCGCTAAGACGCGGCTAGGTCTGGTACATCCAAGCCACCAGGAACGGAAAATGTAATTTGGCAAACCTTCGACAGATGACACTAGCGTACAGTTTTAACTTATAAATTATTTACATATAAATTTATTTAAAATGGATTCAACTTTTTAACATAAGAATTGTACAATTTTAAATGATTTTTAAAATAATTTATTTTCGTAAAAATTATAGGGAAGCACCGCGTACAGCGCTTCCATTGACGCCTCGCCACTGTTAATATACAAGTGTTAGAATTATATTTCCTTATATTATCTCCTCGTACTTCTAAAATTCAGTACGAAAAAACCATTGAGTTCACAATCTAAAGTTTAAAAATATAAAATTCGTACCTGAGATCTCAGTCATTCAACTGTTAAATGTTGTCAAACATTCAGGAGGCCTATCGAAACATGTTTCATCATTTGGTTCTGGTCTCTGGGTATGTTCTCGTTTAGTATTTTTTACATTATTGGCTTATTTTAGTATCTCGATTTCTTCCAGGATATTGATTTTCGAGTTGTTGTTTTCTTTGTGGATAATCGATAAAACATTATCGATTGTATTAAATTGGTGATCTGATTCTATTAAATGTTTGATAAAACTGGATTTACCCTCATTATATTTAAAATCCTGAAAGTGTTCATTAAATCCTGACCAGCAACAGTTAGTATCATTCCACAAGCAGGAGATGAGACATGTATTTGAAATATATGTTTCTAAATACCTCTTGAATATTTTACAGCATTCAATAGTGTAGGACAACTGAGATCTCAGATACCAAATTTATATTTTTAACTTTTATCTCCTTGAAATCCATCGCTCAGGTCTCGTAGTAACCTCCCTTAGACGCAACAGGTATCTAAAAATAATTATGATATACATTTATAATTATATTTATTTTTCACCTATTCAACTAAACACAAAACACGTTAAATTTATTTAGGCGTAGCAGCGCACGCCATGTATTACCCAGTTAATTAATGAAATGCTTATTAAAACGGAATATACATGTGTTCTAATGCCACAATCTCCACTCTCAAAATGAAATATAATATATACTCAGACGTTTCAATGCTAACGAACAAACGTCTTGAAAGTTGATTAAATTTCTGCACAGCCTAAACAATAACGACAGTGGCGTGCATTTGTATCACTGTTTCTATAACTTCTTCTTCTTATTATTATTCTTCACTTCACGGGCTAGGCAAATAGCCTGTTCCTCCTCACAGTTATTCTGTCCATCTTTTCACTGGTCTTCCTACATTCCTTGAACCTCTTGGCTTGTAGTTGAATGCTACTCTTGGTAATCTTGTTACATTCATTCTTTCCACATGTGTAAACCATTTCTCTCTATATTCTCTGATTTTCTCATCCAATGGATATATATTTAACTCTGTTCTTATATCTTCATTCCTTATCCGATCCAATCTTGTGCAGCCTTTTTTTTCTTCTAAAGAAGTCCATTTCTGCGCTTTGTATTCCACTTTGCAATTTTTTGGTTTCTGTAACAATATTGATGATTGTATAGAACCAAGGATCATAATCTGCAAGTGTTGAAAGAACGCATACGCCAAGCGAGTGAAATTATTGGAGAGGCATGATGGTGAATGATTTCCGCCCGACGTGCGTCGTTGGGAACGTGTTTTGAAATTGATGGACGTCATATGGAACACATGATATTACTTGTAGCCTCATTATGATGGTTGTCCAGCAGCTCGATTTGTTTGCCCGCAGCTGTTATAAATAATTAAATACAAAAATGCCGACTACCACCACTATAATAATTTCGCATGTTAATCATTGTCAAGCATTGTTGCGCGGCACCTGCTTTTATGTAAACAGGTAACCATCATAGTGAGGCGATAATACCTTACTATTCCAAATTCTGCACACATATTTACCAAGTTTACAACACGTTTTCAAAATGTATCGGCTCATCACAATTTAGGAACAAGATCACAAGACTCTTCTTTACTTTTGATACCACAGCACAGGTCATGTCTATACTCTGAATCTTACACAATATCTATGACTAGAGCATGGAACTCACTTCCCAGTCATGTCAGGGACTTCAATCGCTATCATTATTTAAATCCAAATTAACTGATATGTTAAGTTCGACACATTAATTGCTTAACAACTATATAGAGCATTCCATTAATAATCATCTAGAAAGCTACTTACTTTATTTTATATCATTTTAATTTTATTATATTCTACGTTTTTGTTAGTATTAGCTAGTATTAGATCACATCATCACTGTATTTTGTTTAGTCTGTATTTTAATAATATCTTAAAATTGTAAGATGTATGTAATTTTTGTATACTTCTACTATTCGCTGGTTGAGTGGAAGAGATGGCCTTATGGCCTTAACTCTGCCAGCTAAAATAAAGCATTACTATTATTATTATTATTATTATTATTATTATTATTATTATTATTATTATTATTATTATTATTATTATTATTATAAATTATAATTTTTGTTTTATTTGGACTCATACCAAAAAGTATTAGGACTTTAATAGCACACCACTATACAGGATATCTCTAAAGTCCCTATCCATTTCATGAAAACGCTACTATTGTTCTTTTCTTTGCATACAATGTTAGTTATGCAACATGTTTAGCACGGAAGAACGGGTTGCCATTGTTTGTGCACTGGTACTCGGATTGTCATATGAAGACGCCAGCGCTGAACTTACCCATAAATTCCGTAAACCAGCTCCAATAAAGGCAGATATTCGTCTGCTTGTAAACAGATTTAAGCGTAACCGGCAAGTGTGTGTGATGAGGCACGTCATGGACGACTACGCGTATCAGCAGAAACAGTTCAGCAGGTTCAAATTGCCAGTGATAGTCCTAACGCATCAACTAGATGCCTCAGTAGGAAGTTGAATGTTCCTCGCATCACAGTGTGGAAAATTCTACGTTTCACTGTATGAAAACGTCCTTATCACGTTTGCTTGATTTAAGGAATCGTATCACAGAAGCAGCAGGTTGTTTTACGCTTTAATTGTTAAGGTCTACATTTCATTTTACACCTGAAAGATGGAGCGTGTTTTCACATAGATGGCGGTCGTGTAGAAAGACAGTAAATATGTGTAAAACTTCACAATAACATTGATGTTTTAATCATTGCATCCCTTCATTCCAATGGATAGTGACTTTAGAGACACCCTGTTTTTAAACTGTTACCAGCTGTGATTTTCACCAATTTATCTAGAGAATTTGTAAATCAAGAGTGGCATTTGTTAGGACTATTTAATGAATAAAATTAAGCTGTTTACTCACAAATCATTGTTTAACTATAGTTATTTTAAAATATTTATATATTTAATGTAAACGGCGATGTTTGAAAACAAATAAGAAATGTGAGGTTATGTTCATTCACTCCTGCTTGATCATATTATTTATTGCCAAATAAGATCGCAATATTGTAAGAGTGCACCCAAGTAGAGAAATAATGATACACATCAAACTATATATTATCATAATCAACATTACGGGTTATTCATTTATTTTTTTTAGTAAACAACTCAGTAAAATCAAGGAATCTTTTCATTATTTGCTATATTCAATGTATTTGTTGGAGAAAAATAACGCTTTGACCTGTTCAGAACATTAAAAAGGAGGAGCTTTCTTTATCACAAAAGCAGGAGCTGATAAAGAGAATTCGATAAAGAGCGAGTTGAAACACGACTGTCATTGGTTGTAAAACAACGTTCATTGAAACGTGATTGGTCATTGACTAGCAATTGTGGCATGAGTATTTAAATAGTCATCAAAACAAACATATCCCTCTATTTGGAATTGTTCACTTACAAACCATAATCTCCAATTATTTGACTATCTCAGTTATCAGCGCACGCCACTGAATAGCAATACGGGAAAATAATATGTGGTGATGTTATTCTCTCATGTACAAAAGAAATTAAAGGTGAATCCACGCACGCTCCACTGTGTTTCTGTCCTAATTAATTCTTTCTTCAGTAATAATTACCGTAAAATAATAATTGTGGGATGTGAGCAAAACATTTAACTCATATTTTTCAAAGGATATTTTCTGCATATCGACCTTTTCGTCACTTTTTGAACTATGTTAGGTCTCTTGTTTCTATAATATATATGAATGTATGTATGTCTGTCCTTTATAGACTCATAAACCGTTCAACTGGTCTTCGTGAAAATTAGAATATACAGAGTTTCAGATGCGGCGAGTGTTTGGCTGTTATATATTTCGTATGTTCTAAAATCATTAGATGTAGGAGTTCACCTGAAACAAACATTTAAAATGGCTCTAGCGATTGCAAATTTCAGTGTTTCATAACAAACCTCGGAATATCCTATTAGAATAAATCGATGTATCTACTACCGTATTCAAAATCAGTGAAATCCGACCGTTAGAAGTGGGGGGTTTACTTGAAATTCGTAATTTAAAAATTGCGTATACGACTGGACCGATTTTGATAACATTTTTTGTGTTTGAGTGGGTCCCTGGATGGCTTAGATTCACAATCGGGTCCTCTAAAATCATTAGGTGTAGGATTTCACCTGAAGTGAAAATTTAAAAATCGCTCTACTAGTTACAATTTTCGATGTTTCTCAACGAAACTCAGTATGTCTTTTTAAAATAAACCAAGGTATGTATTGTCCAAAAGTGACTAAAATAAGACAATTAGAAGTGGAAATTTACTTGTAATCCGAAATTAAATGCTATTTAAACGACTTGACCAATTTTGATGAAATGTTGATTGTGTGTATTAGAATGGATCTCTGGTGGTTTGGATTCACAATTGGACCTGGTAGGTGTCGCTGCAATCGGGTAATAGAAATCTTTTTTTGTGTCAGACAACAATGTGATGTCATAATGCACACTTCTTGAGCCACAACAGAAGGTAGTGAGGAGTTTTCTTGCGAACTTATTAATTAGTGAATTTTATGGTAAAAAAAGTAACTTATATTTTTATCGTCCGGCCATGACACGAGAATTAATGTTCTGGCAAGTTAACCGTATCCCAGGTTTGCTAGTTATAAATAAATAAATTCCTATTTGACTAGTCGTGAAAGAAGAAATTCAGAACAGATTTATGAAACACATATTAACACGTTATAACTAACTAACTAACTAACTCATGACACTATCAAACCCGTAGGTTCATGACCGCTCTCGATAAAACCCTATTCTGAGCTAATGTTTTCCAATCATCCCCTGTATAATCTACTTCCCTCAAATCATAGTTAATGTTATTCCCCCACCTAATTCTTGGTCTACCAACTGAGAGTTTTCTCTCTGGTTTTCTTACAAGAAGCTTCCACGCACATCTTCAATTCCCCATTCGTGCCACTTGACTTGTCCATTACAGTTTACGAGACTTAACTGTTCTTAATATATCTGGCTTCTTATAAAGTTCATATAGTTCGCTATTATGAAGTCTTCTCCATTATCCTCTCTGTTCATCTCTCTGGTCAAAAAATTGTCCTAAGAACTTTATTCTCAAATACTTACAATCTCCTTTCCTCCCTTAAAATAATAGTCCATGTTTCGCATTCATATAATATAACTGATAGAATAATAGTTTTATACATTTTGAGTTTAACGTGTTTTGAAAGGAGTTTGGACGACAGGAGTACCTGAAGTTCAACGCGTGGACATAATATCTCCATACATTCCTATTCTGAACAAATGTTCTGTAATCGTTCCCTATATAATTTTTCTCCTTCAAATCATGGTTAATGTTATTCTACAACTTCATTCTTGGTCTATCTACTGAGCACGTTCCTTCTGGTTTTCCTACAAGTTTCCATTGCCCTCTTTCATTCCCCATTCATGCCACATGTCCTACCTAATGCAGTCTGCGGGACTTAACTGTTCTTATTACGTCTGGTTTCCCATGAAGATCATGTAGCTTACTATTAGATAGATTTCTCCATCCACTTTTCCGGCATACATAACATTCTATATCTCAATTATCTCAGTAGAACATTTTAGCTAAATCCGAACCCATTGTACGGAGCATATGGATTCCCCGCATGAGTAAGAGTGGAGTGATGCGAGACGAGAAGCGGCGCGGACGGCAGGTAACGAGGTTTATCCAATTTATCAGTTCGCTAGTTGTATTACCTCCCTTTAGTTTAAATGATATATTTGCGCTGGATTTTAATGCCTTGCAGTTAAAAAAGGCTGATACATTTTTGGAAACCGCCTTGGTACATCATAACTCTTCTCCGAAAGAACTTTCAAGGTATATTTCGATATGCAATAGTTGACAGTTGCCTTGTTAGGTAATAGTAATATTATATATTATTTTCTGTGTATTTTTACAAAATATTATATATTATTTTCTGTGTATTTTTACAACTTTCCTTCGTTAATTTCTATAATAAATCCTATTTTTTACCTCCTTTGATTCGAGAAAATATATTAATAAAATCTGAAAAGAATTAGACGTTGCCGTGAACTCTTGTATTACGTAACAAAATAGCTTCTTGTTATAAGATACTTTGATCATTAAAAAAATTCGTTATGACGTGAAACTGGATACAATTTGCTGCAGATAATGATTAATAAATGTTACGTAAGTGAGTATGAAATTCTATCATTATTTTTACTGCACTTTTATTATATAAGATTTTAGATATATTTTTAAGGTACTTAGATTATTTTTTTACGTTATGAAACAGCCATTTTGTGGCAATATCTGCGTATACTATAATCTCATTATAAAAAATGATGTGTATTGCATAATAATACGAAATATGCAGTATCATATTCATGTTTAGAGACTTCCTACCAAGAAGTTAAATACGCTATAATAATTTATTTTTATTTCCTGTAGGCCTAATTCCTAAATGGAACATAGGACAGCAGTAACGTTACTCCAGCGTACTCTGCTTCCAGCCAGCTATTTCACTTGTTACCAGCTTTTCCCTCTTTCCTTTGCTTCCTCCTCTACTGAACGCTTCCAAGTTTTCCTAGGCCGTCCCCTATTTCTTATTCCTTGCGGATTCCAATCTAGTGCAGTTTTATCGATGGCTCCGTCTGGTTTCCAATTAAACTTTCTTTGTTTTTTTGGTGAAAAGTTGAAGATTGGTTGGTTTTTCTCCGCAGTTTTTCATTTGATATTATTTCCGCCCATCTTATATTTAAAATACGCCTCAGACGTCTGTTTACAATGGTCTGCAACTTTTTATTTGTTATTTCCGTTACTTTCCTTGTTTCACAGCTATAGAGGAGGACTGATTTTACGTTGGTGTTGAACAGTGTAAGTTTTGTCTTCAAATATATGTTCATGGTATTCCATATGGGGTATAATTGCGCAAATGCTCCTTTTGCTAGACAGATTCGTCTTTTTATATCTTCTTCTCCTCCTCCGGTTTTTTGTAACCATACTTCTTAAATATATGAAGGATTCAACTTCCTCAACCTCGATATATTACAGGACTTTTTTAAATACTTAAAGCCAACATTCACATTAGATTTAGTTTTTTTATTATTATTCAGGATTGTTTCTGTTATTTACATAGATATCCTCAACCTAAATATACATTTTTTTGCTTCCACACTTACAAGTCTTGCGTGTCTGCTTCTGTCATATTTCTCTTCTTCATGTTGTCTTGTATCCCTTTATTCACGTTCGCTTTGGTCTACCACGTTTCCCTTTTCCAGGAGTTATCTATCTCAATACTTCTTTATTTCTTTGTCCCTTCTCTTGTATGTCCATACCATCTCCACCATTGCCGATCCCAAGTCCGGATGAGAAAGGAGGAGGGGAGGAGTAACACCTCATTAAAAACCTTGGTTCAGCTCTTCCGGCTGATAATACCTTGTAAGGGTCCCTAGCCAGGAAAACGGTGAAGACCCCAATGGCGGGTGCAGCAGAGTTGGAGACGTACCGTATGGTGCAGGCGACGGATGAGGCAATAAATGATGGATCAGAATCTTAGCTGCTCTTAACAACTGATCTATGGCAGACTCCAGAAAAAAAGTCTCTGGTCCTCCAGGTTGGGGGTTGATGCTATGGGCCAGCTTCTCATACATTGTAAAAAACATAATGCTAAAAAACCAAAATATATATCCTCGGATAGGAAACACATACAACGACAAAGAAAAATAAATAGGACAGTGCATATAGGATGTTGGAATATACAGGGTATTAGATTTAGTAACATTAAGACATTGTGGCTGGATCTAATGTATGTAAGTGGCAACTTTGTTGTACGAGTATTTGAAAATAAAGTTCTTAGGAAAATGTTTGTGGCCAACACGCACACTCTTTTGAGTAACACTAACAAATTGGGATTTGAAGTAAACATAAATAAAACTAAATATATGTTCACATATAATCATACATTATATAATGTAAATTGACAGTTAATGACAAATGAGGGAAATTTTGAAGAAGTGGATGAATTCAAATGCCTAGGAACAATAATTGGAACAAGAATATGATGAAGAAAATAATTAAACTTAGGCTCAATTCAGGAAATGCATTGTAGGCCTATTATACATTACAGGGACTCTTGTCATCCGAAATCCTCTAAAATACATTAAACTAATATATATATATATATATATATATATAATTAATTGTTATTCTCCCAGTAATATGGACACGAGACATGGACTCTTACTTTAAGGTGGAATAAAGTATCACGAGTATTTGAGAATAAAGTTCTTAGGGAAATTGTTGTACCAATGATAAATGAACAGACAGGCGAATGGAGAAGACTATATAACTGTGAGCTACACGATCTTTATGGAAAACATATGCAATAAGAAAAGTTAAGACTCATAGACTGCGATGGGCAGGACATGTGGAACGAATGGGGAATGAATAATGTGCATGGAAACTATTTGTAGGAAAACTAGAGGGAAAGCTCCATGTAGGCAGGTCAAGAATGAGGTGGAGAGAATAATACTATCTTTGATGATCTTGTAGAAGATTTCCGGCCTGTTGGTCGTGGTTTTGATTCTTGTAGTTCCCCGACGTTTCGCCAGAGACTGCGTCCGGCATCCTCAAGGGTTGTCTAAAGACCACGGCCAACAGCCCGGAAATCGTCTACAAGATCATCATAGTAACTCCGGCCGTGAAAGCCTAAGTCAAAATATTAACTTTGTTTTATGGGAAGCAGAATATACATGGGGTAATTGGAAAACATTGGTTCAGAATAGGGATATATGGAGAGCTAATGTCAGCGCGATCATGAACATACGGGTTCGATATGACCAATGAGTTAGTTATAGTTTGTTATACGCGTATTTGAGAACAAAGTTCTTATGAAAATGTTTGGACAAAAGAGAGACGAACAGTCAGGTGAATGGAGTAGACATACCAGTAGTCTTTATGGGAGACAAAATGTGATAAGAACAGTAAAATCTTTAAACTGGCAAAAAAACATATGAAATGTAAAATGAGCATTAATTACAATACAATACAACAGGTGAACAATTTCAATTATTTAGGATGCAATGTATCACACTGCCAGAAGGAAGATCTTAACGTTAAATTAAATAAGTTTATTACATTCTATAAAGAATGCGTGGCACTATAAAACGGACATTGAAAAATAAAAAGAAATTAGGAGTAGCCTATACAATTTAAATTTTACAACATTATGGCAGTGCCTGTCTTAACATATGAAAGTGAGAATTTGACTCTTAACCGTTTAGACAGAAGAAAAATATAAACTGCAGAAATGAAGTCTTTATGTTCAGTAGCAGGTGTGACAATTTTGGACAGAAAAAGAAATGAAAATATTAGAAAAGACTTAAATACGTTTAATTTAACAAATAGAATTGACAACATGAGAAACAACTCGTATGAACATGTTAAAAGAATGCCTACAGATAGAATCCCTCAGCTGTTATTAAAGTACAAACCAATAGGACATAGAAGTATTGGGCGCCCATTTACTAGATGGGAAGATTCATTAGATCCCACTTGATGCGAAAACAGGTCAAAATGCCTAATTTCGTGAAGTATAAGTAGAAGAAGAAGACTGGCAAAAACTCTTCTGGCGTATCGCCTTTAACTATTTTTACGTTCATTTCTCCGTATGGTTTTGTTGATTGAGATGAATTTATGTTGTCTGTATTCTCAGTACCATCCATAAGTGTATCATAAGGATTATATACATTTATTGATGGAATATTTTGAGGAGGCTTGCTGATTTCATTTTACTTTGTTTTTTTCTACGAACTTGTTGGCAGTTTGGATTCTCATCATCATCAAGAAGTCTCTGTATAGTAATATCATCTTGTGATTTATTATAGTCATCTTGTTTTTCATTTAATTGAGGCATGGAGATTGTTTCTGTAATATTAGGCATATTATTATAACTAACAGACTTACTTACAGTTCTGTTATTCCGTTCCTTAGGACCTTCATATGTTTTTAAATTGACATTCTTCTTAAATATAAGATTTATGTCACATAGACCTATACCAAGTTGTGGAAATTCAGTTGATATCTTATCATTCATGGTCTCAAGAACTGATTCGCCATATTGTTCAATGTCCCTTCTCGGTCCAGTTAAATTTAAATTAAATTGCTGTCTTTCAGCAAGGTTACTTAAAACTAATACTTACACATGAAATTAATATTATTATTAATATATTGGAAATAAAATAAGCACTGAACACACTTAAATTATGAAATAATCAATATTTGTAATTCAATTGAAATTCGCAGTTGCAACAAAAAGCACAGCCACCTGGTTAAATAATAAACCAATTACCTTACACCGTTAGAATCGTAATAATTTTAACTCTTTGTTAAATAATAAACAAATAATTTGCAATAAAAATAATGCGACTATAAATTTAGTTATAAACAACCGTAGGTCTCAAGTTGGATCAAACAGCACACAGTGTGCACAATTTTATTAAAATCGGTTCAGTAGTTTAGGATTCCATCGCGGACAAACAACGTGACACGTAATTTTTATATATTAAGATTTGTGTTCTGCGGGTAAAAGGTACCCTCAGCAAGACTGACAATTTGGCTGACTTAACGTGCCGATTGTTTAGAAAGGTGGGAACATTAACCTCCTACTACTCCTAGGCTTTACTGGTAGTTCACTGTATCTTACTTAATGGAATGGATGCATGACGTCAAAAGTGTAACATTTGAAGAAGTAACCTATTGGTTCTGCAGTGCCCGAATTAGTAGGCTATTTTAAAATGGCATATATTGAACTCCTACACCTAATGACCCAATTATGCTGATTAACGATCTCTATATCTTATTTCTTTAATCAATTGTTACATGCCAAGTTTGGTTTCGATGTAACAAAAAAATCGGTCGATAGAGCATTAACGGACACACACATGTTATTCTCCCAGTTATATTATATGGACGCGAAACATGAACTCTTACTTTTAAGGGAGGAGAAAATATTACAAATATTTAAAATAAAGTTCTTAGGAAAAGTGTTGGACCAAAGAGAGATCAACAGACAGATGCATGGAGAAGATTATATAGCAGTGAACTACATGATCTTTATAAGAAATCAGATATAATAACAGTCAAGTCTCTTAGATTGCGATGGAGAGGATATGTTACATTAGCTCAGGATAGGGATGTGTGAAGAGCTTACGTGCGGGTGACCTTGAACCTACGGATTCGATAGTGCCAGTGAGTTATACATATATATATATATATATATATATATATATATATATATTTATATAAATTTTTATACCAAAGAAAAGATGGAAACAGCAGCAATTTGGAGCCGGAACAGACTCGTAAATAAG
Organism: Diploptera punctata; assembly: GCA_030220185.1. Lineage (NCBI taxonomy): Eukaryota > Metazoa > Arthropoda > Insecta > Blattodea > Blaberidae > Diploptera > Diploptera punctata. Next base: position 1,133,036 of record JASPKZ010003451.1, on the reverse strand, counting down.
CCTAAACCGTGATGAAGAAGAGGAAGAAGATGAATTTTGATAATGGCATTTTTGTTGTCTTTTAGATGGGATTGTGAAGACGTGTAAAAATTTTCAAAAATCTTTTCATGAGAACAAGATCAATAGCTTCATTCCTTCGGAATTCTCTAACAAAAATTTAGATGCTAAAATGACTTTTCAGATAAAATATCACCTTTCATCCAGCCAAGCTACAGAGTACTGTCTATTTAATATTTTCCATTTTCCAACGAGTTTCAATGACATCATCCATCTCTTTGTAATGCAATATTCTTGATGACGTCAACACTGTCTTTTACAATATAACTTGATATGCAAGTAGGTGGTATAAATATATTTAGTGCCGTTCATGTAATGAAAAAAAATACTCAAATAAAACTAATAGATTCTTTCAATCAACACACATGTTACAGTTAAGTCTCGTAGACTGCTATGAACAGGATATGTGGCACGAATGGGGAATGAAAGAGGGACGTAGAAACTTTCTTGTAGAAAAACCAGAGGGAAAACCTCCAGTTGGCAGAAAAAAAATGTGATTGAGAAAATAATATTACCACTGATTTGAGGAAGGTAGATTGTACAAGGGAAGATTGGAAAACATTAGCTCAGGATAGTGATGTATGAAGGGCTTATGTCCGCGCGACTATGAATCTACAGGTTCAATAGTGCCCGTGAGTTAGAGTTAGTTAATAAAGTGATTGAAAATGAATTTGTAGATATTATATTTAATAAAACTATCAAAGTTTTATATTAGTTTCATAACTATTTATTTTATTTAACACTAGCGTTCCCAGCAGACGTTATCCTGCCCGAACGTTCAATTCTCATGTCATGGGCGGACGATACAAATATGTTACTTTTTTACCATGAAATTCAGAAATTAGGACATAATTAGATCATCATCATCCGGTATCATGGCAGCTGCCGTCGTCTTCCGGAAACCAAACGCCATTCCTCTCTATCCATCCATTGATCTTCCTCCATTCCTCTGATATTCATAGCTGCTTGTACCCCTTCTATCCAAGTTTTCTTCGGTCTTCCTCTCTTCCTCCTTTCCATTGGGATCCATTCCATAACAATTTTTGGCAGTCTTTGCTCTGGCATTCGTTTGACATGACCATACCACTGCAATATTTTCTTTTCTATGATGTCTATGATGTCCGGTTCCTCTTGTACACCCATAATTTCCCTTATTTCTTTATAAGAGTGTTTTTCCGAGGCATGTTGTTTGGTTTTTTAGCATTTTTTTTTCTTTTTATGATGAACGAGGAGCTGGCCCGATGCATCAACCCCCAACCTGAGGGACGGGTAATTTTTGTTCAAGGTTTTCTTCCTCTAGCCTTTGATGGTCCAGTATCTTACTGCAAGGCAGCAGCGCTAGTTTTGGTCCGCCCTGGGTATTTTATTTCCCCAGTACCCGCCATATCTGGTGAGCATTCCCCTATCCGCCACCTGGGGAGGCGTCCGATGGGAGACTGGCAACTCCATACGGACTATTATTAAATAAGTTCGCAAGAAAACCTCTTACAGCCTTCTGTTGCGGCTAAAGAAGTGTGAATGATGACGTCACATAGTCATGAACATTCGAATTTTACCCTCCCTTGCAGATAAGTTAAGAACCGTCATATAACAATTATATTAGAGTGAAAAAAAAAGATTAATTGATGAGAGTGAGTCAAAACTTTTTTTTCAGCTAGATTTCATTTCTGACCCACTGTGCACCGGTCCCATACTGGCCGACAATTCATGAGAAAAATGTCTTACCCATAGAGACTCGAACCAGCATAAGTCCCGTAGTTCTGCGCCAAGACTTCTTGCCTTAACCACTCGGCTACGGCGCGAGACTCTTGGTATCAATGAAAGACAAAAATGGTTATTGTGAGTTATCCGTAAGAGATAAGGGACTATTGGTATCAATGAAAGACAAAAAAATGGTTTTTGTGAGTTATCCGTAAGAGATAAACATATGCTGTCGCGGACTTTTTTTTGTAGAGCTTTTTGAGATATTCAATTCTGTGTACATTAATTTTGCGTATTTCATATGGTTTAGGCAGCGTAACCATTTAAGCGTCTTTTCATAAGCGTCATAACTTTTTTCATTTTTTTCACTACAAAGGGCGATTTTTAAGGGTGTAGGAGTTGAGTATCGCAACTCTCTTATAGCCTATGTTCATCCCGGGAATCTCCTGAACATTTTGCAAAAAACCCATCACAATCGGATCAACGGTATGGCCGCGCATAAAGTACGAACAAACAAACAAATATACAAACAAACAAACATTAATGTTTATATATAAGATTCATATCAGCTGTTTCAGTTTCCATCAGACGATTGCCAAAAGTACAAATAAATGTTATATTTATGAGTAAAAACAGTTACAATATACACATACATATAACATTTATTTGTATTTATGACATTCATCTGGTGAAGGTACAGTGTATTGAAACAGCTGTTAGCAAGGTTAAATAAAATAAACATTTATGACTATTTAACTCATGCTCCAAATGGGAGTCAATGACCAGTCACTTTTCAATGTTTTTTTTATTTACAACCAATCACAGTCGTATTTCACCTCTATTTTATCAATTTAATTTTATCAAGCTCTTTCTTTTTAACATTCTGAATAGGTCAGACGATTATTTTACAGTGACTGACTCTCTAAGAAATACGTTGAATATAACAATTATTTTATATATTAAGATGTAAGAATTCTAGAATGTATGTGGCTACCAGATTGTATATATATATAGTGCACGAATGTAACCAGATAGTGCTTGCGGGATATAATATAAAACATTTGTAGCAATTGATTATACCCCCCCAAAAAAGAAGCCATTGTTTGCACTTTATTAGGAAAATAACTTTCGAAAAATATAATTGACATATTTATATCATAGGACATCAGAAATTAATTAATATACAGTTTGACGTGTTTCATTTTTTCTCCACTAGGGTGCATTCTTACAATATTGCGATCCTTTGGCAATAAATATTGAGATCTGTTTGCAGTGATGAACAAGTGAAACATAACAAACGTTTCTCATTTGTTTTGAAATATCGCCGTTTACATTAAATATATACATATTTAAAAATAACTATATTAAAATAATTATTTGTGAGTAAACAGCTTAATTTTATTCGTAAAGTTCTAACAAATGCCACTGTTGATTTCCAAATTCTCTAGATAAATTCACTCCTCACTTCGTGAGTTGTAAATTTGGAAATCACTTGTGGCATAACTTATGATAATCATATAAAACTTATGTAGTTTTATTTATTAAGTATAATATGGATTCTCTTGAAGAATCAAATGAATTTATTTCGTAGTTATTATTTTAATTCCTGTCAAAATATCATACAATTTGCATGTCAGTTATGGTTATGCATGATGTTTTTTCACTCCAATCCGACACTTTTTAAATAAACTGACGTAAAAAATTGCCTATTCTTTTCAATTCCTGTCAAAACGTATTCTTAGGGTTCCATTTTTGAAATTATTTCCCACTATTTACAATGATTTATATATTTTTCTGACGATTATTTCAATATATTTTTTCTATGATTTTTAACTACATACGTAGCATGAAGACGTGTCAGCCATATTGATTTTAACGAATATTCTAAGCAAAAGCAAAGTCGTGTTCCAGTGCAGCCAACATAGAGTATGTACTAATTAACTGTTCACATACACTTCAGAATTTCAGAACTTACTATTTATTTTTGGTCGTTGAATTATTTCACAGTTTAGTGTCCTTAAATTGCGTTGGGTTAGCTTTTAGGTTGGTCTTTCACAGGTTAGAGTACTTAAATTGCGTTAGGTTAGCTTTTAGGTTCGTTAAATATCGTGTATATGTTGGCCGCTTACCGTGATTTCATAGTGTAAATCGTTCGCGTTTGTTGGCGCTTGCGTATGCTGTATGATTGGCACTTCGAACATTTTTTTCGCGTCAAATGTTGTTAAGAATCCTGAAAATTTTATTACATATTCATTTATATTGTTCTCTGGGAGTAGTTTATGTAGTTAAATTAATTTAAATAAATTCGTTTCCCAGTCAGAGTTGTTTTTATTCAAGAGTCGTCGACGTTTCTATCTCCTTGTGAGAGATAATTTTCAAGACTTCTACTACATATCAAACATGGTTTTTAATGGATTGGTTTTTATTACATATGACGTATGAATTTCTATTACGATTGATAAATATAACTGAGCCTTGAGAATGATCTCACATAAGGAAATCGAAACGTCGACGAACTCTTGAATAAACAGAACTTTAACTGGGAAAACAAATTTGTTATTATCAATTTAACACATAAAAAATTAATTCGTCCAAATGGACGGCGTTATGCTTCAAACGGCTATGCGCGATTATGTAAATTTTGAAAGAAAAAAACTTTTAAAATTTAAGTCAATCTTCATTATTCATTTAGCATCAAACTAACAATACTGGATATTGCAAGTTATTTTCCTTATTTGACAGTTGTGCATATACAATCTAAGAGCGGGAACATTTGGCGCTTAGCTGCTTGATGCAACATTTAGACAAGCATTTATGAAGATCTGGTTTCATGACCATTTGTCGCAAGACACAGAATTTCTGATAGGACTGACGGCGTTTACATTTTCGTTAATAATGAGGCTTTATTTAAAGATTTGAAGCTAAAAGTGTGCGTACCCTTCATGAGCTAGAACAACAGATGGCATAAACATATCAATTTTTAAAAAATTACGCTTAACCGGTTGATGCATAATATCGTCAAAATAATATACAGGGTGGTTCAGAATAAGTATTACAGACTTCTGGGAGTTTTAGAGGGGACTTAGTAGATAAATTTTTGATAAGGAGCCCATGTCCGGAAACGTACAATTTCGATGTAAAATAAGTTTGAAGCTCGAAACACAATGGACTGATATCGTCTGTCTTGTTTTTCAGAAGTATTACAGACTTCGAGGGGTTGTACCTATCGAGTCGGAGGAATATCTTCTTGCACGAATTCTGGCGGCAGCAGAAATTTTATTGAGCACATAGGTCTTGTGGGGCGTGTGTATGAAAACATGCGTCACATGTACACTTTGTGCAACGAACAACAGGGTCGCCACAAGGAACCACACTTGTAATACAACCCCTAGAAGTCTGTAATACTTATTCTGTCAACAGCACGTACGGCTTACTGCCCGTGCGACCCATATTTGTAAATAATATTGTAAAATATCTTACTTTTTGTCTAATAAAGTCCTACTACTACTACTACTACTACTACTTATTCTGAAACACAAGACACGCGTTATCAGCCCATTGTGTTTCGATCTTCAAACTTATTTTACATAAAAATGGTACGTTTCCGGACATGAGTTCTTTATCAAAACTTTATTTACTAAGTCCCCTCTACAAACCCTAGAAATATGTAATATTTATTGTGAATCACTCTGTATGATGATATATAATCTAAACCAGGAATATTGGACTTCAGAAGAATTCGCTTAGTTTATATAGTTCCTGTTATTTCAGTCATGTTGTTATCACAGTTTATGAATATTAACAGATGTTTGAACAATATCGTGTGAAAGAGGGACAATGATATTCATACAATTTTTTATAAAAGCTTAATTAATTAGTTATACTACGTTTGAAAGGGTGTTTATTGGTTAATGTAAATATGGCATGTAAATAATCATATTAGCATGATAGTTATTGGCAAAACGAAGATTCAGAATATTCGATTAGCAAATTAATTCAGAAATGTAAAACACAGGGTGTTGTGTTCACCGGTCGTCATATTGCACGATCAAACGGGTGTAGAAACAATCGAAGAGTATATTAAATGCTTCTTCTTCTTAAACTTAATTTGTAGGATTTTCATCCTGTTTATTTCCAAAATCACTCCTCGGAGGAAGACATATTGGATGTGCATTCACTGTCAATCCATCTCTTGGCTGATCTTCCTCTTGTTCTTCTCCCGTCCATTGGTCTATCTTCTTTAGCTCTTTTTGCAAGCCGGTTTTTCTTCCATTCTTTCTATATGACCCTTCCAATATTTTCGTCTATCTATAATAAATTTGGTTATGTCTTGAATATGGCATTTGTCCCTAATTTCTGTGTTGTGTATTTTATCAAATAATGTTTTCCCCTAAATATTTCTTAAGATTTTCATTTCGCATGTGCTTATTATTTGTTTAGTTTTTGTTGTGTCAGCCCTAGTTTCTGCTCCATATACGATAATTGGTCGAACTCTCGTTTTGTATATGCGGGTTTTGCTTTCTATTGGCATACGTTTGTTGCGCCAAATTAAATCTTTCATATACCCTGATATTTGTGCTGCTTTATCAGCTTGTTTCTATACTTCTTTTATTAAATTTTTAGTGTTTGTTATTAATACACCTAAATAATTAAATTCTGACACTCGTTCCATAATTTTTCTTTCCACTTCTAATTTGCATCTTACAGGTTCTTTTGATATTGTTAAGCATTTTGTCTTATTCGTGTTAATTTCCATATTGTATTTTCTGGCATTTATATTAAATTGATGTATAGCTCTTTGTAAATTATCTTCAGATTCTGAAAGGATGGCTCTTAAATTTTATAATACATGTGAAGGTTATGATAATCCACTCATGGCATCGCTGGGAACCGTTGAAACAGCCAACAACAAACACAAGCGTCCAAAAAGGATCCTAGACAACACTTGGCCGGTGAAAGCTGATAGGGCACACACACACACACACACACACACACACACACACACACACACACTCACTCACACTCACACTCACATAAACACATTACAAAATTACACAATTGTAATTATAAAATTGAAATATACTGTGTCAATATATTAATAGAACAGATTAAAAACTACATCGGCCGCGGTGGACTAGTGGTTATGCTCCTTGCCTCTGGTCCCGAGGGTCGCGGGTTCAAACCCGGCCGGGGTCGATGGATTTTTTTAGGACGGAAAAATCCAAGGAGCAAGTCCTCCGGGAGGGACTTTAAGCCGTGGGTCCCGAGTCTGAATATTTTCAGGCTCGTAAAAAACCCTTAAGCCTGAATGAAAAGGCCTCTAAGCAAAATTTACCGATTTTTCCCGTCCTAGTACTACCTTGGTTTCCTAGATGTCAGTATGAGGCGGAACGCTGACCACGGATCACTCAAAAATGACATCTATACGAAAACAAGTGTAACTAAATTAGTATGGTTTAAATTCTTCCCTGTAGGGGGAGATCGCCTAAATCTCTGCAAAAACATAGGCTTACAATACAAAAATTAAAAACTACTCCCACTACTACAGGTACATCCCACCAGTTCCAGAGAAACTGAAATCACAAGATAACAACAGAAAGAACAGGAACAAAAACTGAAGAATAAATAAAAAAAATACACATATTACCATAATTGAATAAATAATTGCAATAACTTGAAATGTAAAAGGATTATATTTAAATAAAGAAAAGCCTAATGTCCGCTTTTGGCCCTCAATATAGAATCACCCGAAAGCCAAACTTGGCAAGATCCCGCGTGATCGACTAATCCGATTGAGGTTTTAAGCGGTTTCCCTCAATCTAAGAGCAAATGCTGGAATGTAACCCCAAAAGGCCCGCTTCCGACTTCACTTTTAAATTTAAATTCAAAATTTAAACCGGGGCTAATGTATTTTACAGGAACCCGGGGTTCTGCCTATAAAGGAGAACCAAAATGGATCACTCACCACCAACACTTAAGTGATGGCCGCAGAGCTTTCCATCTATTTATCTATAGGTGATGTATTACGTGAATTGAGTTTACGATTGTCATATTAATATTCATTGAAATTTTATGTTTTATATTAGTCTAACTAACTCACTGGCACTATCGAACCCATAGGTTAATAGCCGCGCTGTCAAAAGCTCTCCATACATCCGTATTCTGAGCTAATGTTTTCCAATCAATCCCTGTATAATCTACTTTACTCATCACTTCGTGAGTCGTGAATTTATCGATAATTTGGAAATCACTCGTGGCATTACTTATGATAAAGTGGTGAGATGAGGCTGCTATTTAATTTCATTCTACATACAACACACCTGCGCACAATGTGAGTGCATTTTCATTTTAACTAATCATTAACATGTTACACTGTTCACTACTATGGTCACGAGGTAATGTCGTTGCCTTATACACTTATACACTGGGAGCCCGGGACAATTTTTGTGGTTGAGGGTTTTCTGGATTTTTTTCTCACCTGTAAAACACATGTCGGGAAACTTTAATGCCCAACTAGCCCCCAACATAAATTGGCCATCATAATCATTCTACATAATATAATCATGTTCTGGATATATTTTATTTTTCTTTTATCAGCCTCATGGGCTAGTGGTCAGTGTTACTGACTATAGTTCATGAAGTCCGGGGTTCGATTCCCGGTCAGACCATAGGAATTTTGTCTTAAAAGAATTATTCCTGTGGTTGCCCATGGTCTGTAATTTAGGTTAAGTTTAGATTAAGGAAGTCCCGAGCCGTAGCCGAGTGGTTAAGGAAAGTAATCTTGGAGCAGAGCTACGGGACTTGCACTGGTTCCAGTACCTATAGAGGAAGAAATTTTCTCATGGATTTTTGGCCTGTATGGGACCGGTGCACGCCCAGCATCGTGAGGCATTTGGGTAACTACAATAAGTAGCGACTCCAGAATGAGAAGACCAGCTATAACGGCTGGGGAACCCGACATACTGACCACATGTCACCCCTACACTGGCTAGATGATCGTCTACCTCTGTGATTAACACATGTGAATGTGAGGCCAGCAGCGGCTGGTAGGCCAAGGGCTTTTAGGCCTGTCTCGCTTGGAGTTTTTAGGTTAACGACTATCCTGGTGCTTCATTATCATTTATCATCCATTATATCATAGGGGTAACTTAATTCTGCCTTCCAGGTGCCCCAACCTAAGAAAAATGGATTAAAATTCTGCCGGTACCAGGGGAGAAATTCAGAAATGGCATAAAAGACAACTTGGTGGCATTGGACAAAAACATTGTATTTTGCTTACCAAGCCAATTATTTAGAATAATATAGGTTTATTATTATTATTATTATTATTATTATTATTATTTGGATAGATGGAGACGAGTGGAGAAGAAAAATAAAGCCTTAGGCACAGAAAGGTGTCTAAACATTAAATATATGTATATAAATAAATTATTATTAATATTATTTATTATTATTATTATTATTATTATTATTATATTATTATTATTATTATTATTATTATTATTATTATTATTATTATTATTATGCAAGAAATAAGTTCTGAAAAGAGAACAAGTGGTCTGGAGGATAATGGCGTGGATTGATAGGGACGAGTGGAGAAGGGAAATAAATATTTAGGCACAGAAAGAAGTGTAAAGGGGTGAATTATACACAGGGGATGATTGGAAAACATCAGCTGGGGATAAGAATATATGGAGATTTTATGTCCGCACAGCTATTAACCTACGGGATTAATGGTGCCAGTGAGTTTTCTTATTTGTTCAGTTATGGACTGATGTAATTATGTCTGGTAAATGATATCAGACATTTTGTTATATATTATTTATTTCTATCATGCACGGGATTGTTAAATAACTATATTATCTTTGAAAAATATGTCAAGAATTTCCTTGTACAAGGTTTTAATGTAAACATATTTTAATCTATAGAAAGAAAGTCTACAACAATTTCCGTAATGGAGTATGAAAGAAAAATGAAGGGCGAGATAAAGACGCGATGGAAACTTGCGGAAATAGACAACAATGCGCGCCATCATGCGGCAAGAGCATTGTTCCGTTCAGTTGACAGTACTGTAATATGAATGTGGATCGTCACATCATAAAAGCGTTTCTTTAATATAATATTGACAATCTGAACAATAAACAAATACCATGATATTCAGCTTTATTTTATTTATATGAAAATCAATTAAGTCACCTAATATGAAAAGGCCCCACATAATAAAGTTCATTTTTTTCATGAGAAGGTTTTTATTTTTCTCTTCTCCTTACTTTTATTTATTTATTTATTTTGTCTGATGCCACCTAGTTGTCTTTTATGACATTTCTGGCTTTCTCCTCTGGCATTGACGGAATTGTAATCCATTTCGTAGGTTGGAAACCTGGAAGGGGGAATTGCATTACTCCGATGATATGTTGGATGATAAATGATAATGAAGCGCCAGGAGAGTTATTAACCTAAACTTAACTCTAATCCAAGACCATGGGCAACCATAGAAATAATCTCCTTCAAGGAAAAAAATCATATGGTTTGACCGGGAATCGAACCCGGGACCTCATGACCTCATATATATATATAATATATATAACGGAAAATGGGTTCCAGACGCTTGTTCTGGGTGTAAAGGCGGCCTTCACGCAGGGCTGACTACCCGCTGATATCAAGTGCCGATTGTCTAGTAAATATGGGAGCCTTAACCTCCAACTACCACCTGGATTAATTGTAGTTCCGCTGCCGATGGAAAGTGATGTGTAGTATATATGAGCGACTTCACGGTAACGCACGAAAAAACAGTCCCATTTCGTCAGCGTTTAAAAAAAGTCACTCAGGCGCGTATCCTGAAATTAAAGTATGCAGTTTTGGTTTCCACTCACTAACTATACTTTCGTCCACATCCTTTGATTCCCCGCAAATTTCATTCACATTTCATTGTGTCGTCTTTTAAAACTTTCCACAACCTTAAAAACCTTATTCCCTAAGGATATAGCAACAGCTAGAGCTTGACTTTGGAGCATTGGTCCGAAAATTTGGAGATATTTTGATCGTGGACTTGTAAAACAACACCTCGTTGATTTCTTCATTTTTTATTCACTTATTTATTTTTTGCTCTTCATTTGACCCCATTTCCTTGTATCCATTCATTCGTTTTTTTTTTTTTTTTTTGCGTTTTAAAATCTCACAAACTTGGGTTTTTCCACAATTTAATTTAGTCATTATTTTGCGTGCTGAGAGTTTGTTTTTCTTTATCTTTAATCACTTTCACTTTTTCGTTTAATGACAATGATACATACGATTCAGTCATCTTTATTCCGTAAATTCAGAACGCTACCTGCGAAAGATACGTACACAATCGGTCTCAGATCTTAAACTAATTTAAGATTTTACAGTTCACTGATTATTTGTAAGACACATGTCACAAGCCAAATATTTGTTAAACGGACCTATATTTCGCAAAACGGGTGTGCAGTGAGGCAGAAAGAAAATTCCAGATACAGGTAGAAACTCTACTTCACCCGGCGCGTGCTGCAGGAATCATCACTTATGTTAATTCGCCTAACGAGAATTCAATGAAGCGGAAACTAATTTATTTCTCTTTCCATCTTTCCTCCTTATAAACATTTTGTTATGAATTGTGTAGAAATATCCTTCCGTTTCCGCGTTTTACAGATTCCGCTTTATACAAAATGAATAGATGTAAAATTACTATTATTTTGCAGGGACCAATAAATTTGTTCACATTGGACAGATTTCCGCATTATTCACGTTCCGGATTAACGAGTTTTACTGTACTATATATATAGCCTGTATTAGGGTGGTCCTTATTTAGAGGGATGTAATTAAAATGTTGACAATGCGGCATGGATTACTCATCTTAAGTTTCAACAAAATGTAGTTTAAATTACTTCTAACAATCAACGGAAAAAATAGAGGGCGTGCGTAATGAAATACGAAAAGTCGAAAATATGGATGGTCCTTATTTTTGGAGAGATGGAATTAAAATGTTATCTGATTTCAACGCACACCCTCCAATTTTTGGCCCATTTTGATATTGTTTCAAATTTCATTACAATAAATTAATATTGCCCGTGCCGCACTGGGCCTAAATGTATAAATATAAAAATAAATAGTAAGAGTATTGTATTTATTTTTCTATTGTCTTAAATAAGAGAAATAAATCAATAAATATCTTCAAATAAAGCTGTAGTAATGAAATTAATTGTTGACATAAGAAATCATTACCATGTTTCTCGATATTTTGGGGCCTGTTCTAGCTCAATACGGCACGGGTTCCACATCATAAATTTAAAAAAAGTATTTTTGATTGCTTTTACAACCAAAAGGGGAAAAAATAGTGTGTGCGGAATGAAATACGATATATAATTTATTTAGCTGGTTTTACATCTTCCTGCACCCAATTAATCTGCCATTCTCCACTTTATGCTTCTGTCATTCCAATCTCCTTTGTCCAATCCTTTCCCCCCTCATTGTATTCAAAACTCTATCAATTCAAGTTATTGTTGGCCGTCCTCTTCTCTTCTTCTACAAAGTTGCACCGTTTTTAGTTTTTTGCTTGGGAATCTCGTCTTTCGTCATTCTTTTTAAATGACCATATAATTTTAATTATTTGTTTTTATTAAATCCAAAATTGGACGGCGTTATGTATCAACCGGCTATGCGCCATTATGCCAAGTTCTAACAAAATATCTTTAGGTTAATCTTCACTATTTATTGTAACGCCAAACTAGCAATACTGGATTTTATACGTTGTTATTTTTCATATTTGACAGTTATGCAACAACAATCTAAGAGCGGGTACGCTTGGCGCTTAGCTGAATGATCCAAAATTTAGATTACTTTTATGAAGATCTGGTTTCATACACATTTGTTGCAAAACACAGAATCTCTGATAGGACTGATGGCGTTTACAATTTCTTTAAAAATTAGATTATATTTAAAGATTTGGCGCTAAAAGTGTGAGTACACTTACTTCATGAGCCATACAACAGATTATAACAAAATACCATTTTTAAACAATGTCGCTTATCCGGTTGATGCATAACATCGTCCAATTGAAGCCTAAACATTCACCTTTTGTTTAATTATACTGTTTATTTTATCAGTTATAATGTAAATTCATATGTATATATATATATATATATATATATATATATATAAAATATCGATAAAATCGTTACTGCTATAAAGTTTAATAGCCTCATTAAATACTTTCTTGTTATAGAAGCCGTAAGATGCAAATGAGACCGAAGTCCCGCTGCCTCTTATGATAGAGAATCATACATAGGAAAGAAAAATTAATATTTGTACTGGGAGCCTGAATAGCGAAATGGTATCGCGGTAACGTGTAGAATAAGAGGTCTTGGGTTCAAATTCTGGTTCAGGTGTTCTTTTCCTGTCATATATAAGTATATACATACGTACAACTAACTAACTGGCACTATCTAACCCATAGGTTCGTGCTGAGCGGACATAAGCACTCCATACAATCCTTCCCTGAACTATTATTTTCCAATCTTCTCCTGTATAAACTATTTTCCCTCAAATCAAGATAAATTTTATTCTCCCACATCACTCTTGGCCAACCTGCTGGGGGCTTTTCCTCTGGTTTTTCGTTGTTTTCAAGCCCTTATTTCATTCCCCATTCGTAGCTACTACATGTTCCGCCCATCGCAGTCTACAAAAATTAACTGTTCTTATCATATCTGGTTTCCCATAAAAATCATGTAGCTCACTGTTATGTAATCTTCTCCATTCGCCTGTTTATTCTTCTTTGGTTCGATTTTTTTCTAAGAACTAATTCTAAAGTACTCGTAAATTCCCCCCCCCCGAAATAAGAGTCATGTTTCGCATCCATATGATATAACAGTAATATATATATTTTCAGTTCATTTATTTAGGCCTATTTTTGAGTGAGAAGTTGAGACGACAAGAGTCCCTGTAAAGTATAATAACAGGCATTTCCAGAATTAAGCCTAAATTTTTATGTGCATCTCATTCCTGTTTGTAATTATTGTTCCTAGATATTTGAATTCAAAATTTCCCTCATTTGTTATTAAAGGTCTATTTCCATTATATAATTTATTTCTATTTGTGAACATATATTTAGTTTTATTCATGTTACTTCCAATTCCCAGTTTCGTAGTGTTACTCAATAGAGTGTTGATTTTGGGCCTTAATATCACCTCGTTATCGCCTAATAAATAATACATCATCATATTATTTTCTGGGTTTATATCTGCAACAAACTTGTTGATAGGTTTTACAGATAATCTGATATTAAAAAAGTCTCCCTATTTCTTTTTTACAGATGAGCTGATAACGTTCAACATGGGATAGGTTGGCCTAACTGCAACATCGGTGAGTACACGATTATATATATCTAGAAAGCGAAAATTTCTTAAATTTGTTTCATTATGGGGGGATTATGTATAAATAGAATTCAACCTTTAAAAAACTTGAATACATAGGTATTCATAGCTTCAGTATCATTGATGACCAATGGGTTTTACATGAGAGGAATAAATCAAAGTAAATTAATTTCCAACCCCATTAATCCTCCCAATCTAGAATCTGAAGAAACTGTAATAACAAGTCCGCTAATTAGAGTTGTAAGGTAAGGGATTTTAGTTGAATTATTCGATATTTGTGAACCTCTTACTTTGCTTATTCATAGAATTCTTGCCTGTTTCTTGAGAGTAACGTTAATGGATTTACAGATAATTAAGTTTTTAACTTCAAAGTACTTGAATCAGTGGTGTCCATTTATATGGAACCAGAGGGCCAAAAATTTGAATTATAATCATGTTTAGTGCCGCAAAATTGAAAATAGGAGAGATTATTATACCAAAATTGTAATTATAAAGTAGGCCTACACTTTATTACTACTTACGAAAGAAAAAAATAAATATTTTTTGCAAGTAGCATAGGCTACCTCTTCATAATAACTATTTTACGTAGTCTTATACAGGGTGTTACCGAAATGAGTGCAGATTTTTCGTGTGGTGGTAAGGAACATCCATACAAGTAGGCCTATTTAACACAATGAACCTTGGGTCGGAAATGCATTGTTGTGGGTCTACAGAATAAAACAGCATTTAAAATTGATTATTTATTAATTCTAAGAGAAATGGAAGGCATTACATGTTATTTTACAGTAATTGTTGGACATTACGACCATTGACCTGGATGCACAGCTCAGCGCGTCTCACCTCTGACTGATGAAATCTAAGAAGCATATCTGGATGCTCCCTGATTTCCGCAGCCATTTCCACGATCTTTGCTACAAGCTCTGGAGCTGTGCATCCAGGTCAATGGTCGCCATTTCCAACAATTACTGTAAAAATAACATGTAATACATTCCATTTTTCTTAGAATTAGTAAATAAACAACAATGTGTTCAACAAATTTAAATGTTGTTTTATTCTGTAGACCCACAACAATGAATTTCCGACCCAAGGTTCATTGTGTTAAAATACTTGTATTGATGTTTCCTACCACCACACGAAAAATCTGCACTCATTTCGATAAAATCCTGTGTAGGCCAATATATAAACTATAGATGAATTCATTACAGCTTATCATAAGTAATGCCACGAGTGATTTCCAATTTATCTAGAGAATTTGGAAATCAAGAGTGGCATTTTTACGACTATTTAACGAATAAAATTAAACTGTTTACTCACAAATCATTGTTTAACTATAGTTATTTAAAAATATTTATATATTTAATATAAACGGCGATGTTTGAAAACAAATCAGAAATGTGAGGTTATGTTCATTCACTGCTGCTGGATCATATTATTTATTGCCAAATAAGATCGCAATATTGTAAAAGTGCACCCAAGTGGAGAAATAATGAAACACATCAAACTATACATCATATTCAACATTACGGGTTATTCATTTATTTTTTTAGTAAACAACTCAGTAAAATCAAGGAATCTTTTCATTATTTGCTATATTCAATGTAGTTGTTGGAGAAAAATAATGCTTTGACCTATTCAGAACATTAAAAAGGAGGAGCTTTCTTTACCACAAAAGCAGGAGCTGATAAAGAGAAATCGATAAAGAGCGAGGTGAAATACGACTGCCATTGGTTGTAAAACAACATTCATTGAAACGTGATTGGTCACTGACTAGCATTTGTGGCATGAGTTAAATATTCATTTTATTTGTATTTTGTATGTGTAAATGATTCGAGCTGTTCTTCCTATGTGTATATATTATTTTATTTGTTTTAATTTCAATTATCTTCAAACTTTATTTTTCACCCTTTTTGGAGTACGTTGGATCAATCATATCTTCGTGTGTTCATTTCTTAGTGCCCAGTATTTCTTCAATCTTTATGATCTTCTTTTCGTCTCTTCTTCCGAGATAATAGGTTTAGAATTTTGTTTGGATTTATCTTGGAACCTTGTGTTTTCATCTTGAATAATTAATTTAGCTGTTCGATCGATTAGCGAATTTTCTGTAATCTTTAACTCTACTAGGTCTTTTTCGATTTCTTGGGTTTTGTTTTGCGGTTACGGAAAAAAATAAAAAAAATAAACTTTATTGTACGATTCCCGGTCGGGACAGTTTTTCTGGGTAAGGTTTTTATCGGAGTTTTTCCTCACCTGTAAGACAAATGTCAGGAAAACTTTAAGGCCCAAACGGTCCCCGAAATCATATGGCCATCATCATCATCCTTATCATTATCATCATCATCATCATCCTTCACCGGTGTGGAAACCAACGGGAAGCTACCACACCTACAATTCCCTAGTAAAGCTGCAAAGCATAGCATGAAAATGCTATGATTGCAGTGAAAGACCTACCCTCGAGCAGAATTACTATGGATGGATATACAAAGAAGAGGTGGCAGTATATTCCAGCTGCTGTAAATACGATTTTTCCAAATATGAGCCATCAGGCATTACCTAATCTTTAAAAACACGCATGAACATTTTATTTCTTGGTAAAATATATTTTAATAACAAATTTTCATTAATAATTATTATAATTGCATTTTATTGATACTTTTTTCTCTTTCCATGTATCATGTTTCGAAGAAATTTTAATGTAATGAAGTTCTAGCTCTAGAAAACGCCCACAACACAAATACTTTCCTTTTAATATTGCTACCGGGAACTGATAACATTGCATGCAGAACCTACCTTGAAATTTCTCCCAGAGAAGTGTTGTGATGTACCAAGTTCTTGTTGAAAAAAAAATCTGCCGTTCATAACTGCAAGGCACAGAAATCGAAATCAGAATCCAGATAACAACCCACTGTGCGAAGCAGATGGTCGTCCCTGCTTGAATGGAGTAAAATGGAGTGTGGCAAAATTTGAATTGGAATATATCTAATTTGTAATCTGATAGATTGCGTATAAAGGCTGTAACGGGTTGTAAGGGTTGTTCAACCCAGCAAGTCAGGATTTATATTACTTCCATGTAGTTTAAATGAGAGATTTTTTCCCCGGTGTTTAGTGCCTTGTAGTTAAAAACAATAGATAGCCTTGATACATCACAACGCTTCTCTGGGAGAAATTTCAAGATAGGTTTCATCATGCAGTGGCTGAGAGTTCCCTTGTGAGCCTAATGGAGTGTATGATGAAAGTTAAAAATTAAATTGTACCTGTTGGTAGGTGCCGTCGTCTTCAACTTTGTTAAAATATTGTATTGGGGCACGCCGTAGCGTAGTGGTTAAGGCACTGCGCTACAAGCCGGAAGATCGAGGGTTCAAGTCCCGGTGGGGTCAGGATTTTTAAACTGACCTAAACCTTCTGGCGGCACTATGTCCCTGGGGTTGACTCAGCCTCTAACGGAAATGGGTACCAGACGCTTGTTCTGGGGTAAAGGCGGCCGTCACGCAGGGCTGACAACCCGGCTGACATCAAGTGCCGATTGTCTAGATATAGTGGGAGCCTTAACCTCCTACTACCCCAAGGGCCTCCTGAGGCCTGTAGTGGGAATACTTTACTTTACTTTATATAACATTAACTGGAGCGCTTTCGGAAGTTATCTCCTATCTTCTGCAGGTTGCGTTTCCGCTATTTGCTGTTGTTGTTGTTGTGTACAAATAGCGGAAACTCAACCTGCAGAAGATGGAAGATAACTTCCGAAAGCGCTCCAGTTAATTTTACATACAATATTTTAACAAAGTTGAGGACGACGGCACCTACCAACAGGTACAATTTATTTTTTAACTTTCATCATATGACTTCACCTCAACGGAATTTGATACGAATTTTACTAGTATGGACTAATGGAGTGTGACTGTATAAAAAGAAGAGGTGGCAGTATATTCCAGCTTTGGTAGATCCGATTTTTCCAAATATGAGCAATCAGACTTTATCTGCTCTTTAAATATATGAAGGGCTTAGGGCAGTAACATGATAAGCCACATTCTGTTAAGAAATTTCATTTATTACAAAAATGATAGCAAATAAATGAATTGAAATATCCGTAAAATAACTTGTAAGTACGTCAGTGATCAGTTAAAACCTATAGACACACAATGTATTAACAGTTCTGACCAATTAGTGTTTATAATTTTTTTGAAACATTAAAATCTTTATATCTCAGAAAGAATAATGTGTGGTTTATCATGTTATTGTCCTAAGCTCTTCATATAGTCTAGATCATCGTTTCCCAACCTGTGGTTTGCGGACCCCCAGGGGGTTCCCCAAATATTTCAAGCGGTTCGCCATAACTTTTCTGTAATAGCGGGTTTCGAGGTCTATTATTGTTTCCTTCATTTCTGCAGCATTGTAATAATAATAATTTTTATTATTTTTTATTAATATTATTATTGTATCATAATTATTATTTTAAAATTAAATTAACATTATAAAGCTTCTTGTTACATATGTATACCATCGGGAATTTATCACAATGTTTCCACAATAAGTTAATATTTACCGCGATTGCCTGATTTACAGTTATGTAACAACATTAGGAATACATTTGATTTCGCTACAACTAGACGTACACGTAAGGGTTAAGTTAGTTTAAGGTGATTAAACCTTTTGCTTGGAATTAATTTTATGCATTTCTACCGTATGTGTATATATATATATATATATATATATATATATATATATATATATTCCACCGCTGTGGTCTCGAGGTAGCGTGCTGCCTTGTCACGAAGCGGGCCCGGATTCGATTCCCGGTCGGGACACGCTCCTGGGTGAGGTTTTTTCGGGGTTTTTCCTCAACTGTAAGACAAATGTCAGGAAGCTTAGAGCCCAACGGTCCCCGAAAATCATCCAGCATAACCATCATCATCCTTATCATTATTGTCATCATCCTTCATCGTTGTGGAAAGCAACGGGAAGCTACCACACCTATAATTCCCTAGTAAAGCTGCAAAGCATAGGATGAAAATGCTATGATTACAGTGAAAGACCTGCCCTCGGGCAGAATTATAAATAATAAATAAATAAAGCCTGATATGTCCCTTTAGGGCAAAGGCCTCCCTGTACAGGGGTTAAGCTCTATTTGAGAGTGTCACCCGGTGAGCTACTCCGTGGTGAGAAGTTGACTTGGATGTAGCACTTGGTTTGTATACACTGTCTGTTCTGTGATTAGTTAATACACAGTTGGCTCTCCATCGTTCTCCAGCTTTTCCTGCATCTGGCGACTCTGGACCATTGCGCCCCTGCTCGTTCTTTGAAGATGTCAGCCCGTCGTCGTCTTGGTCTTCCGCGCTGTCTCTTGCCTGTGTACGGGTCCCACATGGTTGTTTTTATTGTCCACCTGTCGTCCTGTATTCTTGCGACATGGCCTCCCCACTTCCATTTTTTCCTGATAGCTTGTTGTGCGGGATCAGTTGTTGAGGATATCGCTTGAAGTGTTGTATTCGAGATTCTGTCCTTCAGAGTTATGCCTAAGATTTTCCTCTCCATTTTCCTTTGGCATACTTGGAGTGTGTACTTCAGTTTGGCAGTAAGATTCCAAGTTTAGCAGCCATATAACAGTGTTGGAAGAACACAGGTTTGTAGTGTTTCCATTTTGAGTTTCCGGCTGAGTGACTTGTCCAGCAGTATAAATTTCAGTGACCAGAACGCCTTCCAGGCGAGAGCTATTCTTCTGCTTATTTCCTTCTCTACTTTCTGATGGAAGGAGAGTAGTTGTCCTAAGTATATGTACTCGCTTACATATTGAAGATCCATTCCATCGACTTTGATTGGGTTTTCCGGACCATTAGACATAATTTGTGTCTTGCTTTTGTTCATCGAAAGGCCTGCAGTTTTGCTAGTTTCTGAGAGCTCTTGTAGCATTGATTGGAGTTGTTTAGGGGATCTGGCGAACAATACCACGTCGTCAGCGAATCTTAAGTTGGATAGCCTGCTCCCGTTTATATTTACTCCGTATTTCTTATTCCAGTTTAGTTTTCGAAATATGTCTTCAAGCACGCATTTAAAAAGTTTAGGAGAAATTGGGTCGCCTTGTCGTACTCCTCTTTTGAGACTGAATGGTTGTCCCACAATTTCTGTCTTCACCTTGGCATAGCTTTGGCTGTAGATCTTATCCAGAACGCGGATGTACTTGTGTTCGATTCCTTGGGTGTGTAATGCCTGGAGGACACTTGAATGTTCTACTGAGTCGAATGCCTTGTTGTAGTCGACAAATGCTAGATATAATGTATGGTGGTATTCAACTGTCTTTTCTATTATTTGGTTAATTGCTTGGAGATGGTCTGTTGTACTAAAGCCTGAGCGGAATCCGGCTTGTTCTGTTGGCTGGTTTTCGTCCAGGACTTTTGTTAGTCTTCTTGTTAGCACTTTTGAAAATAGTTTGTATAGATTGGACATCAGGCTTATGTGTCGGTAATTATTCATGTCATCTTTTGTGCCTTTCTTGTGGAGAAGAATGATTGTGTTTGATTTCCATTGCTCGGGTGTCTCTTCTGTCTGCAGAATTTTGTTAAAGATGTTTGTGAGTGATGGAAGTATTTGATCTGAAGCCACTTTTAGCAATTCGTTGTATATTCCATCCTCTCCGGGTGTTTTGCCATTTTTCATTTCATCTATTGCAGTTCTAATTTCGCTGGCCAGTACTGGGGGAAAGGTGTCGGCGTGGTTTTCGAGTTTAGCATCGAATATGCCTATGTGATTTGTTGCCTGGGTTGTTAGGGAGCTTGTGTATAGGGATTTATAGAAATCTGTGGCTGACTGGATTATATCTGTTCTTAATGTGTTGCGGCCTCCTGCTTGGTTCTTAACTCCTAGCATCCATTGTTTGTCACCATTTCTTTCCCTCTTTGCTTTCCTTATCGATTTGGAGGTTTCTATTATTTGCCTAGTTAGGGTTGTGCGGTACTCTCGCAGATCTTTCCGTATTTCCTTTTTCGTCAGCTTGTCCATTGCTGCATACTCGGTTCTATTCGACTCCGAAGCGTCTCTGGTTTGTAGCATCTCCGATCGACGTTCAATTAAGACAATGGTTCCTTGACTGAGTTTGCCTTCTTTCTGAGCTTTCGTATTTTTGCTGGAGTCCTTGGTCGCCTGTAGTATACATTGTTCCAGGGAGTTGTACAGTTCCTGAGCACCTGCTTCTCGGTTGGGGTTGGACTCTGCAATTCTGTCGCGAAGATGTAGCTGGAATTTGTTGCTGTCTATGTTTTCTATATTTTGTCTATGTTGCTTTGCTGGATGCTTCCTTCTTCTTTCTATCTTCATCTTCATTTTTGCCCGCACCATCCTGTGGTCTGTACTGAATTTCAGGTTGGCTACTACTTGGATATCTCTTATGGTTCTTTGGTTATCGCTTAGGATGTAGTCAATTTCGTTCTTTGTGTTGCCGTCTGGCGAGCGCCAAGTCCACTTTGGGCTAGGCATTTTCTTAAAAAGGTGTTGGCTATCTTTAGTTTATGTTCTTGTGCGAATTGAACGAGCTTTTTCCCTCTTTCATTTCTTGCCCCATACCCGTATCTTCCCACTGGGTCTTCATCCTCGTGGCTGCGTGGGCCCACTTTGCTGTTGAAATCTCCTATGATTAGGTTTAGTGTAGATTTGTGCTGATCTATGGTATTTCCCAGGTTCCAATAGAATTGTTCTATAGTTTCATCGCTGTAGGCTTCTGTTGGGGCATAAACCGGGCAGAATTACTATATATATATATCTACACACACACACACACACACACACACACAATATTATATGTTTACACATCTTTCTGTGCTTAAAGATTTATTATCCTTCTCCACTGGTCCGTATTCATCCAGTCCATGTCCTCCAATCCTCTTTTTCTCATTCCAGTCGTTTCTTGTATTCAGGAGTTTCGAGGTTTTCCTTCCTTTCTTCTTCCAGATGGACACCATTCCAATATTTTTTCTAGGTAACCGTTCTTCTTGCATTCGTCGCACATGCTCATACCAGTTTATCTGCTTGTATCTTATTTAATCCACTATTGAATATTGAATATTCATTTTTTTCGTATGATTTTATTTTATTTACTTATTTTATTTTTTGAAACTTTGAACATGTTGTTTCTCTCCGCAAGAAATTCATTTCCATGGACAAATTTTTTTGTTCTAAATTTTTGTCGACTTTCCATTTTCATAAACAATTATTTAATTGCATTTGATTGATACTGATTTCTGTTCCCATATGTCATGTTTGTAAGAAATTTTAATGTAATGAAGTTGGTAGCTGTAGAAAACGCCCGTAACACAAATAATGTTACCTTTTAATATTGCTAAGTATTCTTCTATTGTTCTTTTTGTTTAGTAATAAATGAACATGTGTTGTTAAAATATGTTATTAAAAGTCAACATAATGGTATAAAAACATCCTCTTTCTGGTTAATACTCGATCACAATTTTAATAAACAATTTTTGAAGGCATCATTTTCTTAAAAAATGTCGGTCACGTAAGTATTGCGTAAACTAACCGAATTGCTCAGAAAGTGGAATTTTGCTAGTTTAAATATATATTCTGTTCAATTGGAAAAAAAAATCAATTCCTGATGCCAGCTTATTCAAAAGTATCGGACTGTAGTGAAAAAAATCATGCATAACCTAAGTTAGGCTGGCTATTACCTATTTGCATATTGTTGTATACTTTTACATCAATTTATTATATCTATATATATATATATATATATATATATATATAGATTTTAATAAAATATTACATAAATTAAATTATTATACATATATATATATATATATATATATATATATAACATACGTTACCAACTTTTCTTGTTCATTGCCACCACATTGTAATTTCGACATACTGGTGTTCTCTCTTAGCATGGCGTTATTGTAACCCACTTCTGATTTTGGGGCGTCTGGAAGACGGAGTTACGCTGCCCAGATCATATATGATGGGTGATGATGGCTGAAATGACGCTCCAGCAGAGGCCTTAATCCTAAACTTAATGAATGTGTTAATGCTGATAACGATGGCCAGATGAGGTCGGGGACCGTTTGGTCCTTAAAGTTTTCTGACATTTGTCATATAGGTGAGGAAAAACCACGATACAATCTCATCCCGACCGGGGATGGAACCCGGGCCCGCTGCGTTACCTCGAGACCACAGAGGTGGACTAAGTTGCCAATTTATAAAGTTACTTAAATTGTATGGTATACATTGCGAAGAAGGAAAAATGGCGGTCGCTAGAGTCAATTTTTAATTTAGGGTTTCAGGTAAACTCCCTCCCCCCACTTCTAATGTTCGAATTTTGGGCTTCATTACATTTAAATATTTTTGGATATTTTAATATTACCTTTCTTACCATCCTCTGTTTATTTTGATAGCATATACTGAGTTTCTTTGTGAAACATGAAAATTGCGACCGCTAGAGCAATTTTTAAATGTTGGTTTCAGGTGTACTCCTACATCTAATGGTTCAATTTTGATGATTAACGAACTCGATCTTACTTTCTTTTTATTAATTTATATTTCCAGATGCAGGACGAATAGGGATTAATCATTCATAACGTACGCAAATAGATCTAACAAACTACTTTACCTTATCTGAGGAAAAGGGAAACTTTCTGATATGACATTCAATAGATTGGAAATAATGTAAAAGGGCATTGTCCTTTGCATGAAAAATGATGGATTATTCCATATAAAGGTACAATTTAGAGGGACATCACTGTCCATGTCAGGGTATTAGTTTTTCATTAAAATACAAGAATATTAGCTAATACCCGGCGTGCGCTGCTACGCCTAAATACATGAAATATTAAAGGTTAATTAAATTGTATGGTATACGCTGAGACGCGCCAAATATGGAGGTTGCTAGTCAGTTTTTAATTTCCGATTTCAGGTAAATCTCCACTTCAAATTGTCGCACTTCGCCCATTATTGGATAATACCTACCTCGGTTTATTTTAATAGGATATACTGAGTTTCGTTGTGAAACATCGAAAATTGTGACCGCTACAGCAATTTTTAAATTTTCACTCTTGGTGGACTACTACACCTAATGGTTTTAGAGAATACAATTGTGGATCTAAACCATCCAGGAACCCACTCAAACACACACAAAAAATGCCATAAAAATCGATGCAGTCGTTTAGGCAGTTTATTTTCGGATTTCAGGTAAATCTCCACTTTTAATCGTCGGATTTCGCTCATTATTGTATAATACTTACCTCGGTTTATTTTAATAGGATATACTGAGTTCTGTTGTGAAACATCGACAATAGTGAATGCTAGAGCGATTTTTAAATTTCCACTTCAGGTGAACTCATACACCTAATGGTTTTAGTGGGATAAATTGTGAATCTAAACCATCCAGGGACCCACTTAAACGGACACAAAAAAATTCATCAAAATCTGTGCAGTCGTTTAGGAGGAGTTCAGTGACATACACACGTACAGAATATATATATATAAAAGGTTCAGTGACATACACACGTACAGAATATATATATATATATATATATATATATAAGGTTCTCGTAAGACCAGTATTGAGATATGGCAGTGAAGCATGGACAATATGAAGAAGAGATGAAAGCCGAATAACAGCAAATGAGATGCGATTTATGCGCCGTACAGCAGGCTATACAAAGTGGGACCATAAAAGAAATGAGGAAATTATGGAAGAGTTGGATGTAGAACCATTCTTCACCATATACAAAACTACCAGAACAACTGGAAAGCCCATCTTCAACGAATGCCGTCTCATAGAATTCCAAAAGCCACACTTCGCTACTGCCCACAAGGCAAAAGATCGCTGGGACGTCCAAAAAAGCGCTGGATGGAAAATTCCTGCTTGAGACTGTAACAAGCCACACGGCCTAATACTTGCATGGATGATGATGATTATATATATGGAACATTTGTCTATCGTTATATAGGGACCAGAGGAGACCGTTTATACCATAAATCCATCTATTCTGATTAAACCATACACACAAATTCTGGTTTTGGAAGAGATGACTGGATTGTTGAATGTAAAATTTACAAACGGCAATCAACGCATTATTTCTAGTTAAATGTTTGAACAATAATTTAGGAAGCGTTGCGTGTGCGTTTGCGTTTTGTTATTATTTAGTTTGTTTCGTATATTTGCACAAACGTCATCCATCACACTCAACCTGTTTGAACATCGCTTAAACGGTTGAAATAATCGATTTTGTTAAATTGTGTTGACACACTTGGCAATAATGCGAAACATGGAAGTTTGCACAAATCATGTTTCCAACCTACGTCAGCAAAATCACCACACATTTAGGTATATCTGTCATTATCTTCAATAATGTTACGAAAATATTTAGCTATAAATAGGAAATTATACAGGATGTCTCTAAAGTCACTATCCATTTCCATGAAATCTCTACTCCCCCCCCCTTTATTTGCATACACTGTTAGCTTAATGCAACGTGTTTATCAGGGAAGAACGAGTTGCCATTGTTTGTACACTGGTACGCAGATTGTAATATGAAGATGACAGAGCTGAATTTACCCATAAATTCCATAAACCAGCCCCAATAAAAGAACACATTCGTCTGCCTGTAAAAAAAATTAAGCGTATCGTGTGTGAGATGAGGCACGTCATGGACGGACACGCGTATCAGCAAAAATAATGCAGTAGGTTCATATTGCCAGCGATAGTCCGAACGTATCAACTCGACGCCTCAGTAGGGACTTGATGCCTCTCGCAACACAGTGTGGAAAATTCTACGTTTCACTGTACGAAAACGTCCTTATCACATCTGCGGGATTTACGGAATCGTAACACAGAAGCAGCAGGGTTTTTTACCATTTAAAAGTTCAAATCTACATTTAGTTTCACAGCTAAAAGATGGAGTATGTGTTTTCACCTAGATGATGGTCATGTAGAAAGGCAGCAGAATATGTGTAACACTTCATAATAAAATTGATTTTTCAATCATTGACCTTTTTCATTGAAATGATTAATAACTTTAGAGACACTTTGTATATTCATAAGTTATTTTTCATAAAGTTTACGCGCCATAGTCGAGTCGTCGAACGCATCGTATTACCTTTACGCAGAGCTATAGAACTAGCGTTGGTTCGAGTCTTCGTGGGAAGACATTTTCTCATGAATGTTAGGCAGTCTGAAATCTATGTCTACCCAGCATAGTAAGGAATTTGGGCACCTATAATAAGTGTTGGCTCCATTAAGAAAAAACTACAACGGCTGCAGACCCCAATTGCTTACAACATGATAGACTGGGATGCTACGAGTAAAATAGTAAATCCAGAAAATTGGATAAACATGGGCAATTTTCTGTTCCTGTTCTTTTGTATGGATCTGAATCTTGAATACTCACAAACATATATATTTCTCACACATTCAAGCCACTGAAATCAAAATTTTAAGATCATTAAAAGGAATTGCACGCATGGATAGATTACATAATGAGTCAATAAGAAATCAAAACTCAGTAAACTAGAAGAGCACAAATACCGATGGAAACAACATTTAGACAGAATGGACAATACAAGATTACCCAAAACGATCAACACCTACAAACCGCATGGAAAAATATCATTGGGACGGCCAAGGAAACAACGGACTTGAGACCGAAATAGGTCGCATTTGACCTACTCCTGGAAATAAGAAGAAGAAGAACAAATTTTCTAGACAATGCTTCGATGGGCAGGACATGCGTCACGAATGGGGAATGAAACACGGAAGGATGAGCTGGAAAAATACCATTAACCATGATTTGAAGGAGAACGATGGGAAAATATTAGACCTGGTAGGATTGTACCTACCTAGGAACAATAATCACAAATAGGAATTAAATGCACAAAGAAATTAAACATAGGCTCAAACCTGGAATTGAGTGCTATTATGCATTACAGAGACTCTTGACGTCCCAACTCCTTTCAAAAAAACGTTAAACTGAAAATATATAAAACTATTATTCAACCCAGTTATATTATATGGATGCGAAACATGGAGTCTTACTTTAAGGGAAAAAGGAGATTACGAGTATTTGAGAATAAAGTTCTTAGGAAAATTTTTGGACCAAAGAGAGATGAACAGACAGCTGAATGGAGAAGTCTACAAAACAGTGAACTACATGGTCTTTATAGGAAAAACATACATTAAAACATACATCTAATTATGTATAAACGTATAAAATTAAAATATTCATAAAAAATCACATACATTCGCAAAACATCTTAAAAATAAATCACACTTTTCACGAATGGTCACCCATACCAGGGCAATGGGATATAATTAGGAAAAAACACATCAAACAAATATCAACGATAAAGCAAAACTCCCTTAAAACATCATGCTCAATGTATAAATAGAGCAATATTCATAAATTAATAACTAATTGATCAATAAATAAAACCAAAATAAACCCAATTAGGTCACACAGGAGCCAATCAACGGAACCAAAACATGCTACTGGGAACAGCCGCGGAAAGAATGATTGACGCATACTACACAATATTATATTTATTTATTTAAAACTTTTCAAAGTGTTTCTAACACTTCGAAATTTATTCACATGGGGTTAATGGGCTCGGCCTTCGTACCCATGTCGACAAAATTTACAGTGTCGACAGAACTGCATAGTAGCCGCCTTAAAAAAGCCGCATTCTGTGCAGATTTGTTCGTTCGTTCTTGACTGAACGTCCGTTCTTGTTTGATTGATTGATTTTAGGAAGCCAGATATGATGAGAACAGTTAAATCTCGTAAACTGCGATGGGCAGGACATGTGGCACAAATAGGGAATGAAAGAGGTGCATGGAAGCTTCTTGTAGGAAAACCAGAGGGAAAACGCCTAGTTGGTAGACCAAGAATGAGGTGGGAGAATAACATTAACTATGATTTGAGGGAAGTAGATTATACGGTGAATGATTGGAAAGCACTGGCTCAGGATAGGGATGAATAGAGAGTGGTCATGAACATACGGGTTTGATAGTGCCAGTGAGTTAGTTAGTTAGTTAGTTAGTTAGATTGTGTGGAGAGCTTATTCGCCGCGAAAGTGAACCTGCGGTTCGATGGTGGCAGTGAGATAGTTATCGTCTGGAACATAAAGTTTTAGGCAGAGGTTCTTAGTGTTGTGTGCAGTACATTATTAAACCCGCATGACTTGTATAATCTAGCCCATTAGCATCATCTTAACTCCTCAGAAACTTCATCCTGTTTACTTACAAGATATGTAAGTTAACTCTCACCAACCACTGTCGACACAATTTATCCATAATGGCCAATTAGAAACTGTCTGAGATCTGGATTTTAACACCAGGCCTTCTCCAGAAAAGTATGGTGTAATTCTTTACTTCATTAATATACCATTTTCACTTCTCGCAACTGGAATTCCCTACCACAAGAAATAAGGGGCTGCCGGACATTGGCATCTTTTAACAGAAATCTAAATTTATATTTGCTCTAACGTCGACTTCATTATTACCCAGTGTAAGTCACATATATTAATTGGTGTTTCTCGTATAATTTATCATGTTTATACTATTATTATTATTATTATTATTATTATTATTATTATTATTATTATTATTATTATTATTATTATTATTATTATCGTAAGTATTATTATTGTTATTATCGTATAAAATGTTTGTTTGTACATAAAATATACATTGCTACATTTAATGTATCTTTAACTGCTTATAATTAGTATAGTGTATATCTATATTTGTCAAATATTTATTTGTATTTGTGCTGGTTGAGTGGAAGAGAAGGTTTTATGGCCTTAACTCTGCCAGAATAAATAAAACATTATTATTATTATTATTATTATTATTATTATTATTATTATTATTATCATTATTATTATGAGACACTTGATTGTAAGTGATGGCAATGATAAAATAAATAGGTATTCCTGTATATTGGTGTGTTTTAACGTCAAGGACATAAACAATTGAATATAAATGTGAAATTATTACGTTAAATTTGCAGATGATGTAGCATAGTTGCACCCTCAGAGACGAATTACAATATTCAGCATATAATTTTTATGTCTTAGTAAATGGAATGGGCAACTGATGACAAATGAGGGAAGTTTTGAAGAAGTAACTGAATTTAAATACCTAGGAACAATAATTACAAATAGGAATGAGATACACAATGAAATTAAACATAGGTTTTTTTTTCTTCTTCCTTTCATGTGATGGACCTAGGGGTCTGTTATGGCCTCAAACTCACGTTTGAAGGGTCTGCCCAAAGATCTCTTGCCTGGTGGCTGGTAATTTAAGATTTGACATGGTATTCTTGTTCTGCTCGTTCTTTTTACGTGAGATTTCCACTTGTTTCTACATTTTTGTGCACATTCCATGACTGATTCTGTTTGTAATTATTAAAGAATCTCAGAAACCCTTTTATGGTCTGTTCTTGAATAACCTGCAGTACGTCTCATAATTTTAATTTCTGCCGCAGTTGGTCTTTAGGTTCAATTCTGGAAATGCATGCTATTATGTAGGCCTTACGAGTATTACAGGGATTCGTAGTCCCAGCTCCTTTTAAAAAACGTAAAACTGAATATATATAAAACTGTTATTCTCCCAGTTATATTATATGGATGCGAAACGTTGACTCTTACTTAAGCGAGGAAAGAAGATTACAAGCATTTGAGAATAAAATTCTTAGGAAAATTTTTGGGCCAAAGACAGATGAACAGACAGATATATGGTATGTATTAGAAGCCCGATATAATATGTTAAGTCCCATAGACTGCGGTGGTGTAGGAAAACCAGAGGGAAAACGCCCAATTGGTAGACCATGAATGAGGTGGGAGAATAACATTATCCATGATTTGAAGGAAGTTGATTATACAGGGGATGCTTGGAAAACATTAGCTCAGGATAGGGATGTATGGAGAGTTTATGCTTGAGCGGCCATTAACCTACGAGTTCGATAGTGCCAGTGAGTTAGTTAGTACTTTATAATGTTGGTTTGTTGCTAGGATACGGTATACATAATTGATTTCATAATGCCTGCGTAGGCATTACAATTTTTAAGATGCCCGCACTGGCATTAAGTTCTCCATGCATACAAAAAATCGAACATTTTCAATTAACAAAATTAACTTTAAATACAATCCAGTCTGGATCTGAACTGAAATATAAATTACATTGATAAATTTTCTCTTGAAATTCATATTACGGGTACTAGCAAAAATTCACCATTTGTAATATTCATATCACCACTTTGACTTAGGCCTATAGATACTCCATGTTCACAAACAGTTTATCTTGCCAATTCACGCATTTCTTCTGAAACATTTGCATATTCTTCCATCTTGAATGTATTATTGAATAAACAAACTCCCAAATACAAGTCCTTTAGGAACGAAATTAATTTTTGGATATAAAAAAACGTAATTTGCTTATGTATATTTCATGTGTTAATAACCACGTTTTCCCTTTTCATTATAAAATACTAAGACATAAATTTGGGTATGCACCACATTATTTGTTAGTTATTGTACCCTCATGCGAATTACCAAGACCAAAGGCCCTCGGCCTGGTAGCTTGTCGCCCTCAGGGTAATAACTTAGGGTACATAAATAACTGCAACAAAATAGCCATCAAATCCAATACATAAAAATTAACATTTGTTTGTTTGTTTCGCAATTTATGTGCTGCCATACCGTTCATCCGATTGTGATGGGGCTTCTTGCAAAATGTTCAGTGGATTCCCGGAATGAACATAGGCTATAAGAGAGTTGTGATACTCAACCCCTTCACACACAAAAATCATCCTTTGTAGTGAAAAACGTGAAATAAAATTCATATTTAATAAATGGCTTAAACTGCCTAAACCATAACAAATAGGTAGGACGGGGCATGTTCTGACAGGGGTAATTTGTGGCACTCTAATTATTTCGGCTTCTAAGAGATGGCAACACTTTTCACACTACTGATGACATTCCTAGCCATCCCGTCAGTGTGTTGAGTGAAGCTGAAGGCTGACGTGTAACGGATTTTCAAGTAGTATTGTTTGAAGTGTTTTTGATAGTTAGACGTGATTTTTCCTACCTGGATACTTTCTTTCCTGCTACAAAATACAGTGAAGGTGAGTAAAAATGTTTTGTAAAGCCATAAACTACACATATTTCCCTTACATCTGCTATATAAAAGTTGACTAATTCACTTATGGTTACCCGTATAATGAGAACGAAACAAAATGGCAGCGGGAGGGGTTAGTTGTGACACAGGTTTGGGGGCAACTTGTGACACTGTCACAATTTACCCCGTACTGACGTTTTAAATTTTAAATTTGCAGATATGGTCCGAACTTATAAAAGAAAAACAGAGAGGGGAAATTCTTCTCTAGAAGACTATGAAAGGGCTGCGAAAGAAGTTGAATCTGGAAATTATAGTTTAAGACAAGCACAAGAATTATTTAAAGTTAATAGAATGTCACTACTAAGATACATGAATAAGAAAAAGAATTCCACTGGAAATAAAATTGAGATGGGTATCAGAAACCTAGGCAGATTTTCACCAATGAACAGGAACATCTTTTGAATGATTATGCACTACGAGCTTCAAAAATATTTTATGGTATTTCCCCATACGAAATGAGATCTTTAGCATATGAATTTGCTATTGAAAATAATATTAAGGTTCCTGAAAATTGGATTTCAAACAAAAGCGCAAGCAGTGATTGGTTTTCAGGATTTATGAAACGGCATACAAACTTGTCACTTAGAATCCCTGAATCAACTAGCTTAAGCCGAAGCACTAGTTTTAATCGACACAATGCCAGCAGTTTCTTTGACAGTTTGGAGGGTGTTCTGGAGAAATACAATTTCACCGGAAATGATATTTGGAACATCGATGAGACAGGGACAGGAACCGTACAGAAGCCATGTAAAATAATTGCTCAGAAAGGAGAAAACCGAGTGGGTGGAATGACATCTGCCGAAAGAGGAACCAATGTTACCATGGTTTTCGGCGTGAACGCTATTGGTAATTCCATACCCCCTATGTTCCTATTTCCGCGGAAAACATTTAAAAGTTATTTCACACGCGATGGACCAATAGGTTACATAGGCCGTTCCAATTCAAGTGGGTGGATGACAGGCCCTGATTTTTTGGCCTATATGCAGCATTTCTCTCGAAATGTGCGCTGTTCCATATCCTCTCCTGTTTTAGTTTTACTGGACAATCACATTTCACATTTAAACATTGATGTATTGGACTTTTGTAAAGCCAATGAAATTGTTCTGCATTCCTTTCCTCCCCACACCACAAACCGTCTCCAACCTTTGGATGTTTCTGTTTTCGGTCCTTTAAAAAAAAATTATAATAAAGCTGCTTGTGATTGGATGAAATCGCACCCTGGGGAAACGATATCAATCTACGACATCCCTGGGATTGTCAAGACTGCCTTACCGAATGCTGCAACACCAAAAAATATTCAGGCAGGTTTTCGTGCTTGCGGTATTTGGGAGTTTAATAAGAATATCTTTACAGATGAAGATTTTTTATGTTCTTCGGTCACCGATCGTCCGTTAGAACTTTCTGGACCTGGAGAAATTTCAGAATCTCAATTTGAAATTAGAACACCCAGAAGTGATGAGGAAACACAAATTACAACACCAGCGCGCAGCAATGTTGCTTCTACTAGTGGCGTTGTAACGACTCCAGACGACCTGCGTCCACTGCCAAAAGCAGGAAAACGAAAAAATAAGAATTGTCGAAGAACCCGCAAGGCAGCTGTTTTTAACAGATACACCTGTAAGAAAAGCTCACAGGGAAGAACAAATGCGCAGAGAGAAAAAAATCCAGGGAAATGGCAAAAAAAAATACTTTTCTCCAACAAACAATACAAAGAAAGTAAAAAGAAAAACATGCAGAGCAGTGACACAGAGACCGAAGATGATTGTCTATGTTTAGTGTGTCTAAAATCATATAAAGCCTCATCAAGTGGAGAAGAATGGGTGCAGTGCAGAGAGTGTGAAAATTGGGCTCATGTCAAATGCACAGACAACGATCCGTTTTTTGTGTGCATTAATTGTCATTCTGATATGGAACATGAAACGGAAGACTAGCTTTTAACAGAGAAGCAAAGACAAAACTCCAGGAGTTTCTACACAATAATTATTTATGATAACTGGAATAGGTTTTCTTTTTTATTTAATATCAAATTTTGTTTATTGTTGTGAGAGAATTTGCCACGTATTGTTGTGAGAAAATTTGCTAATTTTGTAACAATGACTTTGTAATTTATAATTCTGCAATAAAATAATGCTTAACTCAAATTTAATATAGCTTATTGTAATATTTTAAATAAAAAAGTGTTATGTCACAACTTGCCTCACATATGTAACAACTTGCCCCAGAGTGGGGTAAGTTGTGACACAGTGCAGAGTTTAGAAAAACATATTGTATTTTCAAATCGCGTAGTACAATCTGGTTCTTTGATTAATATTACATAATGTAAACAAAGCTGAACATTATACAGAAATTACCATTTAAAAAAACTTAATCGATTTCCTAGAAACATCATTTAACTTAAAAGTGGAACAACGTGCCCCGGCCTACCCACCAAATTAATGTACATAGAATTGAATATCTAAAAAATCTCTTCAAAAAAGTCCACGACAGCATATGTTTATCTTTTACGGATAACTTACAATAACCATTTTATCTTCCATTTAAACCAAGAAGATCGGGATAAGTAGTTTCCCGAGTAGGGCGTGCTTCCGGGGATAAACATAGGCTATAAGAGAGTTGTAGTACTCAACCCCTTCACCCCTAAAAATCTAAAAATCATCCTTTGTAGTGAAAACGTGAAATAAAATTCCTATTTTTACGCTTAAATGGCTTACGCTGCCTAAACCATAATAAATACACCAAATCAATTTACACAGAATTGAATATCTCACAAAACTCTACAAAAAAGTCCGCGACAGCATATGTTTATCTTCTATGGATAACTCGCAATAATCATGTTTGTCTTTCATTGATGCCAAGAAAATCGGGATAAGCAGATTCCCGGGCAAGCATAACAGCGCACGGCTGATGGTAAAAACACATTAATATTTATTAAGGAGTAGCAGCGCACGCCGGGTATTAGGTAGTATAACATAAAATTTAATATAATGAAAACAAAAGTAATGGCTTTTCATTGAAAATAAAAGTTCTGGAAATACAAAATTAATCAATACTTCTAAAATTAATTTAAAACGCCGTTGAGGTTATGCAAAATAATGTTAAAATAGGTACCTGATATACCAGTCATCCTGGCAAAATTTCGTCCTCTACTAAATCAACTTCTGTTTAACCCTTAAATTAAAAATGTATCTTATTGGATGCATTGATTTCAATTATTTAATATTGTTTTTAGATCAATAGATAAACAAATGAGTAAAAAATTACTTAAATTTATGTCAAATTGTGCAATGATGTATAATAATAACACAGTTTAACTTTATTTTCCTTGCGGTCAGCAACATTTAAATAACTGGCAGGAGAAAATATTGTATAGACAATTTAAGGGTTAAAAAAACCTCTTAAGTGGTTAAAACAATGAATGCCTTTCAAAATCAAGTGTCTTCTGCATTCTATCTAGTATTAAGTCACACATCCCTTTGCGCTCGCCATCTCATCAGCTCTTAGATGTACTTAGTGCTATTAATCTTACAGGTCGCTATGCTCATTGCATTTTGCCACCCAGAACGAATAAAGAACTAAAGAACTCCATCAGTAGATCTTCATTATATAATCGTAGAAACAATGTATACTTATATTTTTTTTTCTCGCATATTTCTAATTTTTGTTAACAAATTTGTAAGACTGAAATCAGTCTCCATGTGTTGGAAAGTTATACATTTCAGTTAACACGAATATAATGTTAACAGTTGACTGAAGAACACCACATCAAACGTACATTTGCTTCATTTAACAGTTGTCGTTAACTTATGAAGCTGTTACTGCAGTTGTTAATATAGGCCGTAACAGTTCACTTGACTAACAAGTATCTTCTACTTTCACTGCTATTATACTTGAAATAATCTCCATTTCATGTAAATGCATAGCCCCTACTTCTTTACCTATTATGCATTAAAAATTATCATAAGTAATGCCACGAGTAATTTATCTAGTGAATTTGGAAATCAAGAGTGGCATATGTTAGGACTATTTAACGAATAAAATCACGCTTTTACTAACAAATATTTATTTAACTATAGTTATTTTATAATATTTATATAGCCTATTTAATGTAAACGACGATGTTTGAAAACATGCGATTTGTTCGCTTCATTTGTTCATCACTGCAACCAGATCACATTATTTATTGCCAAAGGATCTCAATATTATAAGAATGCACCCTAGTGGATAAATTTATAACCAACATTATAGGTATTAATTAATTTCTGATGTCCTATGATGTAAATATGTCAATTATAGTTTTCTGAAA
This sequence comes from Diploptera punctata, assembly GCA_030220185.1. NCBI lineage: Eukaryota > Metazoa > Arthropoda > Insecta > Blattodea > Blaberidae > Diploptera > Diploptera punctata. The sequence continues at coordinate 1,097,419 of JASPKZ010003451.1, read as the reverse complement.
CGTTATTTCCTTGGAAATAATTCGTTTAAGAAAGAGCAAACAGTGATTTCTTTTTATTGTGGTATAATCAAATCGCTACGAATATTTTTCTATTATATCTCGCAAGCAGAATCTGGTTACATTCGTACATTATATATACAATCTGGAAGCCACTGATGGAATGAAAGCGATAAAATGAAGGTGATAAAATCGAGGTGGAAAACTACTGTGATTGGTTGTAAATCAAAATTCATTGAAATGTGATTGGTTATTAACTGTCAATTGGGGCATGAGTTAAACAGTCTCATGAAAACGGAGAACTTTGTTATAAGCTGTGAAAAATATGTATTATAGGAAAATATACATGCAGTCAATATGCCCATTTCACCAATTAATGTTTTAAAATGGTCAACAAGTTTCTACAGCCAAGCTGTCATTCTCAAGACCAGATATTGACAGTCAATATCTGGTCTTGAGAATGACAGCTTGGCTGTAGAAACTTGTTGACCATTTTAAAACATTAATTGGTGAAATGGGCATATTGACTGCATATATATTTTAATATTTTATCACCAAGAAGATCACTTGTGTATTAAATGTATTATAGGCTTCAATGGATGGTATCTATATACCTTGTACTTCCCCGTGTGGAGATTAGGGAGCTTCCTAGTGGGAATGTTCAACCAAGCTAATTTACAAACCAACTTTATACATTTCGTTTATAGCATTCTTTTAATACTTAATTTATTAACATATTTTAATTTGTCTGTTTTAATATTGTCTAACCGAGAAAATAGTTTTCTATATCCCACTAGCTAATACCCTGCGTGCGCTGCTACACCTAAATGTGTTTTTGCATTTAGTTCAATAAATAAAAGGAAAAATAAATATAAATTTATATCGTTATTATATTTAGATACTCCATGCTGATTACCCGCGTTGACCTGGAATCTATGCATCCCAATGTACTCTGCATAAATGAGCGGAAAGACAAAAATCCTTATTTTGAGTTATCCATAAAAGAATACCCACTGTGCGCTGCTATGCTTGTCCGGGAATCTACTTATCTCGATCTTCTTGGTATCAGTGAAAGACAAACATGGTTATTGTGAGTTATACGTAAAAGATAAATATTTACTGTCGCGGACTTTTCTGTAGACTTTTTTTTTTTTTTTTGAGATATTCAATTCTGTGTACGATAGGTTTGTGTATTTGTTATGGTCTAGGCAGCGTAAGTCATTTTAGCTTACAAAAAGTAACTTTTTTCACGTTTTTTCACTACAGAAGGTGATTTTTAAGGGTGAAGGGCTTGAGCATTAAAACTCTCTTATAACCTATAACCTTTCCGGGAAAATCCTGAACATTTTGCAAAAAGCCCATGACAATCGGATGAATGGTATGGCAGCACATGCTTGTCCAGTAATCTACTTATCCCGATCTCCTTGGCATCAATGAAAGACAAAAGTGGCTAGTGTGTGTTACATGCAAAAGATAAACATATGCTGTCCCGGACTTTTTTTGTAGAGTTTTTTGAGATATCTAATTCTGTGTACAATAATGTTGTGTATTTGTTATAGTTTAGGCAGCGTAAGTCATTTAAGGTTAAAAAAAGGGACATTTTCACGTTTTTCACTACAAAGGGTGTTTTTTTAAGGTTGTAGGAATTGAGTATCTCAACTCTCTTATAACCTATGTTCATCCCGGGTATCTCCTGAGCATTTTGCAAAAAAAAAAAAGCCATCACAATCGGATCAACAGTATGGCCGCGCATAAAGTACGAACAAACAAACAAACAAACATTCATTTTTATATATTAGATTATTTCTCTTTGTTTTTTATGTACATTAAATAGGGACAGTACCAAAGCAATTAATTTATATTGCTTGTACACATTTTATTATTAGCTTTATCTTAATTTTAATTATCATTATTATTGTATTATCGTTCTTAATCTTATATATATCTTAATATATAAAAATTTCGTGTCACGTTGTTTGTCCGCGATGGAATCCTAAACTACTGAACCGATTTTAATAAAATTTTGCACACTGTGTGCAGTTTGATCCAACTTGAGACTTAGGATAGTTTATAACTAAATTTATGGTCACATTATTTTTTATTGCAAATTATTTGTTTATTATTTAACAAATAGTTATAATTATCTGTGAGTTCCATACGATTCTAACAGATGGCGGGGTAAGGTAATTTTGTAAGGTAATTGGTTTATTATTTAACAAAGAGAGATCCAGATGGCTGTGCTTTTTGTTTCAACCGCGAATTTCAATTGAATTACAAATATTGATTTTACCGATCTGCCATTTTGAATTCTATATTTTATGTCATTTTCTTGGGTACATTTTGAGTTAATTTTAATCCCCAGGTAATTGCATTCTCCACATTATTTTTTTATATATCCCATTATTATTATTATTATTATTATTATTATTATTATTATTTTTGTATTATTATCCATCATCTATGGGCTATTATTATGCTGGACTTGACATATATAAACTAAATATTTTAATTGAAGGGTTAAACTTTTTCCTCGCTAATACGTAATAAGTAAATAAATTCATAAATATATGAAGCTATATTATATCTTATTACATAAATTTATAGTATTATTATTAAAACGTGGTACTGCGCACACAATTAAATTTATACCGGTAACTAAATAGTGTTACAGAGTTTACGAAGGCAGGAATATTACTTAAGATAGTGTGAAGTGGACGTAGATTACGTGGCAGGAATTAAATGTTATAGGATGTATTTTGCAAAAATACAAATATAAAAAATTGTCGGAGGATTTGAACCCTGGCTTTCGTACACATTTCATCTTGTAGTAAGTAATTTAACGATCTACGCTACTCGAACGTCGGACACTAGTAGTCCTTGTTTACTTTTACACTTTGAATGAGAGTTGAACTTTACTTAAAATGTCGCAATTTGAGTAATATTGCATTTGCCGAACACTCGTAAATATCTAGAAACATGTCTCCTTCACTGTTCTATAACTGTTCAGGAAGGTTAAAACCAAATACATCGTATTTAAAACATCTGACAATGCGTTACCTAGTGAACCACAGCTATGGCTTTTCTAGCATGCGCCATAACAGAAACTCTGCTTTTTGAAGCGGCTCATTCTTTTTGTCGCTAACTATACGTGTTGGCGTAGTTCCCCGACTGAATAATTGAAGTTATATGATTAATGAGATGTGAGTGGGCTCCATATAGCGATAAGCGTGATGTTAATTATTGTGTTTTAATCAATGATGTTATTGTCTCCAGGGAATTGAAAGCTACGTAATCAATCTATGAAATATTAATCCTGTATAGTGAACAAAATTCAATCACATGCAACCAGACTGCATTCTAAACGCCGCCCTTTGTCCCTTCAGGTTATATCTGCTATTAAAAGTAGTTTATTTGTTCCGCAGGTCAAAAGAGGGAGCTTACTCCACAGAATATTTTTTAACAATTTTTTTTCAACCAAATGAAAACATTATCCATACTTCACAAGATACACCTCGAATGGAAGCTGTTGTATTTTCGACTAAACACAGGACATGATTGTCTTATAGTTCATCTTCATCGAATTGGAATTTACAGAAGTCCTCATTGTCACTGTGCTCCACGAACACTAACATGGACAGAAACCACCTGCTATGGCGTCAAGCACTTCACTCTGCTGCTCTGAAGGATAGGCTCTGGGAATCAAGAGCTAAAACTTTCTGTTTTGTAATTATATTTAATTGGGAAATACTTTACAATATGTGACGCGAAAAAGTTTTCTAAGTTCCAATCTTACAACATACGCATGCGCCAACACATGCGGAGCGGTTTACACTATGGAATCTCAGTATGAAGTCATCGTATATACGATACTTAACGAATCTAAAATCTAACTTAATGCGATTTAAGTACTCTAATTTGTGAAAGACGAACCTTAAAGCTAACCTAACGCAATTTAAGTACTCTAACCTGTGAAAGAATGCAACATCCAAAAATACGTAGTAAGTTCTGAAATTCTGAAGTATATGTGTACAGTTATACTGTATGTCGGCTGGACTGGAACACGTCTTTGTTGTTACATAGAATATTCATTAAAATCAATATGGTGCCACGTCTTCATGCTGCGTATTTAGTTAAATATCATTGAAATAATCGTTTGGAAAAATGTAAAAATCATTGTAAGTGGTGGGAAATAATTTGATAACTGAAATTCTAGGAATGAAATTTGACAGGAGTTTATGAAAGAATTAAAAAGGTCGTGTCACATTTTGTAAAGTTTAGTCGTTTTATTGTTTAATTTAATGTTATCGATTATTTGTTTACTCATAATTATTGGCGATAACTTCTGTAAAGTCCCCTGCATTTGTATAAATTTTCAACCAAATCAATGATATTAATCAGCTGTTCAAATATGAATGATGATGTAATATTATTAGGCGACAGTGAGGAAATGTCAAGGGCTAACACACACATTCTTTTGAGAGACAAGAGGAAATTTGGGGCTACAAGTAAACATCAATAAAATTTAATATATGCTCACACATAGAATTACATTACATCGCAGTATTGTGTGGCAGAGACTGCATCGTATTCATAATGATTGCGTTCGTTTCATTTTCAATATCCGCTGTTATGATCATCCTGTATTTCCGAAGACATCAATAACCTCTCTTGGCTTCGTCTTACTGACAGACGTAAATTGCACTCTCTTTCAGTTATTTTCAAGCTTATGAATTCCTCCACTCATATTTACCTGGTGTCCAGATTTGAGAAGTTATCTTTTTACCACAATATTGACACTATGTCACAAGATAACAATCTGCTATCAATCCCTGTCCACAACACTTCCTCTTATTCTACTCATTTCACAATAGCCTCTGCCCGCTCCTGGAATTCCCTCCCTCAAGACATCAGGAGTTGCCGCACACTTGGTACTTTTAAGTGACGCTTATACAATTACCTGTTGTTAAATAATTATTTTTTCTCGATAACTAATTTTTTTCTATGTCATTAATCGTTTTTTTACCTGACTTTTCTATCTTGTACATTTTATATTCCAACAGTTAATTCTAGATTAATTAAAAATATGTTGTAAATAATAATTATGTTGTAGACATACCATGCAGGCTATATTTATGTTTATTGTAATTTGGATCTAAGAATAATATTTGTATTTTTTTTAACCTGATTGAATGGTAGACAAAGGCCTTAAGGCTTTAACTCTGCCAGGTAAAATAAAGCTATTATTGTTGTTATTATTATTATCATTATTATTATTGTTATTATTATTATTATTATTATTATTATTATTATTATCATCATCATTATTATTGCATAATGGAAATGAAGAATTAATGAAAATGGGGGAAATTTTGAAGAAGTGGCTGAATTAAAATGTTTAGGAACAATAATTATAAGCAGTAATGAGGTGCATAAAGAAATCAAACATAGGCTAAATTCTGGAAATCGTCTATATTCAATTGTCTGCAAAACATTTCTTTTAACTTTTATAATTTTCCTACTTTTGAATTTCAAAATTATAAGCATTTTATCATCATCATTTGTATTATTGTTAATAATATTATTATTATTATTACTATTATTATTCAGCAAAAAAAAATGTTAATATAAAATAAACGATGAGGATGTGCATAAATTGAAAGTAAACATGAAAACAATATCCTATAGCTTGAAGGTGTGTTCTCACTTTGTCGTCCCACAGCCTTCTATTATTCACCACCAAGACGGCGCAAGTTATTTTGTATCACGATTTCAAGGTTCGTAAAAGATTGATCGCTTAAAGCCATTGTTACAATTATCATCTTAATACTTTCTAGAATCTATAAATGAAGTGATGTATTTTTTTACTTCGTTTTTCTGTACATTTATTTATTTTTGTTTATTATACAGAGTGAAGTCTACCGCTGTGGGTCTCGAGGTAGCGTGCTGCCTTGTCACGCAGCGGGCTCGGGTTCTATCCCCGGTCGGGGCAGTTTTTCTGGGTGAGGTTTTTTTTATCGGGGTTTTTCCTCACCTATAAGACAAATGTCAGGAAAACTTTAAGGCCCAAACACGGTCCCCGAAATCATATGGCCATCATCATCCTTCACCGGTGTGGAAAGCAACGGGAAGCTACCACACCTACAATTCCCTAATAAAGCTGCAAGCATAGCATGAAAATGCTATGATTGCAGTGAAGGACCTGCCTTCGGGCAGAATTACTTTGAATGGATACAGAGTGAAAGTAATATAAAGGCGCAGATTTTAAGTATAAATTTATTACAGTAATCATCATCATCATCAACAACAAGGATTAGGCCCAATGGCCTGTTCCGATCTCATTTAGGTCGAATTGGTCCTTTCATCTCTTCAACGGTCTTCCCAACGTTCTTCTCCCTTTTGGTTTATAATTATACATTCTTCTTGGTATGCGCTGTTCATTCATTCGTAATACGGGCTGAAGGTAAGTTTTTTGGTAATATGTTATTCTTTCACAGAGATTAAATATATTAAGTTCTGTTCTTATATCTTCGTTTTTCTTTTTATCGGTTCTTTGGTATCCTGCTATTGCTCTCAACATCTTAATTTCAGCAGCCCTACTTGTTTACTATCTGCCTTTGTTAATGTCCAGGTTTCACATCCATATATAAGAGATGGAACTGCCAATACTTTGTAAAACTTCAAAATAGTTTCTTTTCTAGTCTTATTCAATAAAGTGCGTTTAATTGTGCCACATAGATAATTGAATCGTTGTATTTTAGTGTGTTTATCCAAATTTCTGTCATTGCCTAAATGACAACCCAAATAATTAAAATTCTGAACTTGGTCTATAATTACATTGTTTATCACTATTTTTGTTCTTATTGCACATTTTCCTTTCAGAGCTAATATTTTTGTTTTAGATGTAGATTGTATTTTAGAGAGATATTATTTAATGTATAAAGGAATTGTTGCAGAGCATATTACAGTAATTATAATCAAAATATCTTACTCATTTTGGGCCGCAAACGTATAGTTTTCTTAGAAAAAAAATTAGTACAGAAAATTATTGGTGCATTACTTTAAAGTGATAGATAGTAAAATAAATAAAATAAATATTCTCAACTCGTGTCCAACTCAGGGTCGAGTCGAGGGATCAATTGAGATGGTCCCCCTATATATAGAGGTCTGCGAATGACAAGGGTGCCGGCTGACCACGCCTGCCGCATCATCACGGGGGCAGATGAACGAAATGAAATGAAATTGATGAGATGAGTATGGAGAAATAGTGGAATGAAATTGTGGCAGGGAAAAAAAACAGTAAAACCTGCCCGAGCTTCGTTTCGTTCACCACGAAACCCACATGGAGCGACCGGGAGTCCATCTCAATAATGGAGAGTATTGGTCTGAATTTCACACAGTGCATAGGAGATCTGAAACAGCCAAAAATAACTTGGATTGATGGTATTTTGAGCAGCATGAGAAGAAAATGATTGGACGATAGAGATTGGAATGACAGAGCGATATGGAGGAAAATCAGAGTAGTTTATTTGGGCGCAGGAAGATGTGAAACATTGTGAAACTTGCTAAATAAAATCAAGTGAACTTCCAGTCAATGATGACCAAAATTCGCCTTTTATTTTTAAGAATACTTTCTCCGTTTTATTCAAATAACATATACTGAGTTTCGTTGCGAAAACACGAAAATTGTTGCCAATAGGGCGATTTTTTAGATGAACTTCTACTTCTAATAGTCCGAATTTAACATACAATTTACTTTTTTTATTTGATTGCTGTATGTCATGTTTGGTTCCGAAAAACAACAATTGCGGCCGGCAGAACGTTAAACCATATTTTTTGTCATGGTAATTTTTGGTGTCTGCTAACTATAATCTTTGAACATGTGTACATTTTTGTAAAAAATCATTGTTCACTCCTTTACTAATGGTGGTCTAATTATCATTCTGTTTTTAGGGAAGTAACTTGAATTTATCAGAGAGGCCTTGGTATCCATTGACAACGCCATGTAATTACTCAACTTACTTCCCTAAGGAAGAAAAGTATTAACTCAATAATGTAAAAAATGTTACCTTAATACTTTTCATGTCTATTTTTCGACTTTGCTGATAATAAAAAATGAACCGCAGCATTCACCGCTTCCTCTACATCACAATTACACATATTCTGTAATTAATATACAGTCTGAAACTGTTATTTAAAATGCCTGCCACTAATTCAGACAACAATGAAGAATTTCATTGTTTTATCAATATTCCCTTGCTATGAACTCTTCAAACCAAGATATAAATCCACACGAAATATAAAAATTATATATAATTATTAGTATAGGAGTGAACAAAATTATGTACGCAATTCAGGAAGTCAGTACATTACTTGTCTCGAACTTATTTGCTATCTATCCCTCGCTGAAGCTCGGGCTCAAACACATCCTCGACTGTAATGTACTACTTACTTCCCTTGTTGAGTACTTACCCATTCCATGGTAAGAATCTCAGTAACTACATTACTTCGAAACTAGCTCAAAATTAAAGAAACAAGTCGAGATTTGAGAAATGAAGAATGTTTGAAAAATACTATAGGGAAATTAATTTGAATAATTGAAATGCTTGTTGCGAAACATTCCAGTTTCACGCTTCGTGAGTTCCCTTGTTTCAAGTCTGTTATTTTAATTTAGTGTGTCATGCATTATGAAGAATAATTTATTTTAGCATGAGTAAAATAAAATGTCGCCGTTTTATTAATTAAAATTTTATTTTGATTCTGTGAAGTGTTAAAAAATATATTCGATGTTATTTTTTAACATTACTTTTTTACTAGTAAGACCTATATTTTCGGTGTTTAATATAAAATTCGGATGGCCGCGATTGGCTAGTAGTTATGTTCCTTGCATCTAGTTCCGAGGGATACGGGTTTACCCGGCCGTGGTCCATGGATTTTTTAGGATGGTAAAAATCCAAGCAACAAGTTCTCTGGGAAGGACTTCATTCCGTGGGTCCCGAGTGTGAAGATTTCCAGACTCGTAAAAGAACCACAAGTCTGAATAAAAAAGCCGCTGTGCAAGATTTATTGATCGTTTCCCATCCTGTAATACCTTAGTTGCCCGCTAGATGTCTCATAGAGGTGCTAGGCCGACCCCCACCACTCGCTGACATCTGTGATAAATGAGCGCAACTAAATTAACTTGGACAATAAGTTCCCGCCAAGGAGCGCCCTAATCCTGGCACAGGGGAAATTGCTTAAGAATAAGTAATATTAAATTTGTCAGTTGCATTAAAGGGCAAATATAAACTTTACTAGCAAAAAAAGTAAAAAGAATATAACATTGGAAATTAAGCTATACTAGCCACAAATATACTGTTAAAATTCCACAGAAAGAGTCTTCTTGAATTAGCAACTGTGTAGAATGAAGGTTCTCAACTCCAAGTACTTGGGATTATACAAGTAGGAGAACAATCAATGTATAAATTAGGAGCCTAGATAGCTCAATGGATAGAGCAATGGAACGGAATTTCAGAGATCGTGGGTTCAAACCCTGGTTTAGACGTTTAATTTTTCTTTTCATATATTAATTTATCCTTTATTGTAGGTGACGAATTTTATATTAAAAGCCGAAAATTATATCATCATCATAATCCGGTATCATGGCAGCTGCCGCCGCGGCGTGCCGTCTTGGAAACCAAACGTCATTCCCCTCTGTCCATCCATTGGTCTTCCTCCTATCCTCTGATAATCATAGCCACTTGCATACCTTCTATCCAGATCTTCCTTTCTTCCTTCTTTCCATTCGGATCCATTCCGTAATAACTTTAGGTAATCTTTACTTTTGCATTCATTTGACATGGCCATACCACTGTAATCTTTTCTTTTCTATAATGTCTATGATGTCCGGCTCTTCTTGTACATCCATAATTTCCCTTACTTATTTATTTCGAATTTTTTCCACTCTAGATTTTCCAGCCGATCTTCTTAAAACATCCATTTCTGTACTTACAATTATTTTCATTTCCCTGGTAGGAATTTACCGAACTTCAGCACCATATGATAAAACGCTTTGTCTATGGTTTAATGTATGTTTAATTTTTTATTTTTTGTAATAATTTTGCTCCACCAAACAGAGTTTAAAGCATTTATTGCTTGTTTTGCTTGTGCGATTATGTTTTTAATTTTCACTGCATTATCGCCTGAATGGTCTAATTTTGCTCCTAAGTAAGTGCATTCAATACTAGGTTTCAGTTCTCCATTATTAGAATTTATATTTTCCATTTCTTCTCCTGTACACAGATATTTAGTTTTATCTATATTCATATAAAGTCCCCATTTTTATATTCTTCTTTTAGTTTCCTTGCCCAAAATTGTATAATATATGAAATAATTTAAGATCTTCTGATAATGCTTTATCCAACATTATTTTTAATGGAAATAATGTATAGTACATTATGTATTGTATGGTGCAAATGTGTGAAATTTTGAAAGAAAAAAAGGCTGATTGCAAATATCTAACTAATTCACTGACACTATCGAACTCAAAGGTTCCTGCCGCGCGAACTTAATCTCTCCACACATACCTATCCTGAGTTATTATTTTCCGATCAACACCTATATAATTTACTTCCCTCAAATCATGGTTTAATGTTATTCTCCCACCTTATTCTTGGTCTACCAACTGGGCGTTTTCCCTCTGGTTTTCCTACAATAAGTTTGCATGTCCCTCTTGCTTTCCCAACTCTTACCGTCATTTTGAAAGAAAAAATGGCTGATTTAAAATACCCATGTACGAAAATTACAAACAGGAACGAAATGTAGAAAGAAATTTTAAATGTAACGGTTATTCCTCCAGATTTACTATATGCATGTGAAGCATGGTATCTTACTATAAGGGAGAAGTATGTAGTAGAAGTACAGTAAAACTTGTTTAATCCGGAACGTGAATAATGCGGAAATCTGTCCAATGGAACAAATTTATTGGTCCCGTCAAAATAATAGTAATTTTACGTGTATTTATTTTGTATAAAACGAAATCTGTCCAACGCGGAAAAACGGAATGATATTTCTACACAATTCATGAAAAAATGTTTATAAGGCGGAAAGATAGAGAGGTAAATACATTATGATGATCTTGAAGAAGATTTTCGGGCTGTAGGCCGTGGTCGTGAGGCTTGTAGTTCCCCGACATTTCACCAGAGACTGCGTCTGGCATCCTCAAGACAACCCTTGAGGATGCCAGACACTGTCTCTGGCGAAATGTCGGGGAACTACAAGCCTCACGACCACGGCCTATAGCCCGAAAATCTTCTTCAAGATCATCATAGCAACTCCGGCCTGAATGTCTACGTGAATATAGAAATACATTAGTTTTACACTTCGTTGAATTCCCGTTAGGGCGAATTAACAATAGTGATGACTGATGATTCCTGTCGCCGGGAGAAGAAGTAGAGTTCCACCTGTAACTGGAATTATCTTCCGGCCTCACTGCACACACCCGTTTTTGCGAAATACAGGTTTGTTTAGCAAATATTTAACATGTGACATCTGCCTTACAAATAATCAGTGTACTGTAAAATCTTAAATTAGTTTAAGATCTGAAACCAATTGTGTAAGTATCTTTCACAGGTAGCGTTCTGAATTTCCGGAATAAAGATGGCTAAATCGTATGTAGGCCTATCAATTTCATTACACGAAAAAGTGAAAGTGATTGAAAAAAAAATCGTCCGCGATCAAAAAATATCTAAATTTCCGGACCGAGCTCCAAAGTCCAGCTCTAGCTGTTGCTATATGCTTAGGCAATAACGATTTCAAGGCATCATCAGGTTAGTTGTGGACAGTTTTAAAAGACGACTCAATGTAGCGTGGAATTAAATTTGCGGGGAATCAAAGGATGTGGACGAAAGTATAGTTAGTGAGTGGAAACCGAAACTGCATACTTTAATTTCAGGATACGCGCCTAAGAGACATTTTTAACGTTGATGAAATGGGACTGTTTTTTTTTTTTTTTTTTTTCGCGCATTACCGTCGAAGTCGCTCGTAGATACTATACTTCACTTTCCAACGGCAGCGGAACTACAATTAATCCAAGGTACATAAAAAGACATATACGGTGCTCTATAATCTAAGATTGGTTATTTTTTTGTTTTTTTATAATGCAGAATGTTGTCTAATGTGGGGGAAAAAATTGGTCACATGCGATTCCTCTTTGAACAAGTTTTACTGTTTTGAGAATAAGTCTCTCACCGTAGCCGGGTGGTTACGTAAGGCAAGATGCCTTGCGCTGTTCGAATCCCCATGGGTAAAAATATTTTCTCATGAAATTTCACCCATTGTGAGACCGATGCCTACCCAGCATCGTGAGGAATTTGGGTAGCAACAATAATCAGAGGTTCCAGATTAAATCCAGCTATAACGAGTGGGAGACCCAACATGCTGACCGCACGTCTCCCTGATGTGAGGCCAGCAGCCAGAAAGTAGGCAAAGGGCCTTCAAAGACTGTCGAGCCGTTTGTTTAAATTTGAGAATAAAGTTCCTAGAAAAATGGACCAAAGAAAAACGAGCGGATAGTGAATGGAGAAGACTACATAGCATCGATCTTCTTGATATTTATGGGAAACAAAGTCCAATAAGCGTACTATTAACTCTTGGTAAATTTCTATGCGGCGTAGTTGGTTAAGGCAATACTCTGCATACCGGAATGTAGGGGGTTCGATCCCGGTGCGGTCAGGATTTTGAAAAGGACCAAAACTTCTGGCGGCACCATGGCCCTGGGTCCACTCAAATAAAGAAGACGAAGACAATGAAGATAAAGGTGAAGATGAAGAAGTGGACGAAGAGTGGACGAAAGAAAAAAGAGAGCTGAAATGTTAAGTGTAGGCCTTTGTAATGCTATTTTGTCTCTGAATTGTTTATTTACATATATTGGAAAATTATCAGCTATATTAATATATTTGAACATTTATAGGAACGGATACGGTATCGTAAATGATGGCTATTTTCGGCGGAGACAGCACGAAAAATATCCAGTAGGCTTAAAATATGAATAATAGTAAGGAAGCTATATTTATCATAAAAAATTGAAATAACTCAATAGCACTATAACCGGGGATTCATTATCAAGGGACATAAGCTCACTATACATCCCTATTCTGAACTAATATTTTCAAATCGTTTCCTTTATAATTAACCTCTCACATATCATGATTAATGATATTATCCTACCTCATTCTTGGTTTGCCTATTGAACGATTTCCCTCTGGTTGATTATAAGAAGTTTTCATGTCCCTCTTTCATCATTCATTCGTGCCTATATTTAACTATTCTTATTGCATCTGGTTTTCCGTTAAAGGTAATATGTAGTTTTCTCCGTTCATCTGTCTGATCATCTCTCTTTGGTCCTAACATTTGTCTAAGAACATTATTCTCAAATACTCCTCACTTAAAGTAAGAGTCAATGTTTCACACCCATATAATATGACCGAAAAAGAAAATAAACATGCATTTGCAATTCAACTTCTTCTTCTTTTTTTTGAGAAGTTGGAACAATAGACATTGTAATACTTAATAGCATGCATTTTCAGGATTGAACCTTTCTGCTTCTGCTCATCATTCCTATTTGTAATTACTGTTACTAGATACCTACTTTTTCGAAGATTTCCTCATTTATTATTAACTATCCATTTCCATTAGATATCGAATGTGTGTGATCGTATATCTAGTTTTATTGATGTTTACTTTCAGTCCCAATTTCTTAGTGTTATTCGATAAAATGTGTGTATGTCACTATAATTGTTATTATTATTATTATTATTATTATTTATCGGAGGAGAGCTTCTAGAAAATTAAGAAGAGACAAAATTAAAAATACTAAAATCAGAGAAAATTGATGTTCAAAAAGTTATTGAAGAAAGGAGACTAAAATGGTTCGGCCACGTAAAGAGGATGTCAGATCACAGGATATATAAGATGATATTACATTTTGAAGCGGAGGGCAACAGAAGAAAGGGGAGACCAAAAGAACAGTGGATTCAAGGAGTGCATAGGAGCTGGTGTCGAGAGGATTAACAGAGAGTGATGGAGAAAGTAGGGATTTATGGAGGAGTAAAATATACAATGGGTTCTAGAAAAACTACTGTATTGCAGAGAAATCCATAATAAAGAAGATTATTATTAATTCAATAATATAATAAAGAACGGCATAGAAGGAAACAATGTATTTAACAATGAAAGTGTTTATAAAGTAATGTGTAAATATTGTAAAAACATTCTATATAGGCTATGCAGACCTGCAGATGTTTTAACATAAGATGGATTTTGAAGATTTCATGTACCCGGAAGGAACACAGGCCACCGCATGGAAAGAATAAAAAAAAACACTCTCACTATAATTCGCAAAGAAAGAAATACGGGATAGATAAACGTATAAGAGGAATTGCAAATTTTAAATGAAATAAACGGTGTTTTTTTCTTTTTAAATTAGAACTCGTCTAGCAAATACAACCCTTTGTACGGAATTATACAAAACAACAGTCAATAGTTCATATCCTTCGGCTGAAGATGGAAGTCGGTTTCCGAAAAGGTCTACAGTTTTTAAAATATTTTAGCCCAGTTGATGACAGCACCTGCCAAGTATTTATTTTAATATTTATTTCGCGTTATTATACTAATATCAAACAAAGCCCTGTTGTACTATAAATAAACTTGCATAATGTATTACTCCGCCCACTCCTTCAACTGGGGCAACCATGGTATTACTTTTAACTGCCATATGACTGAATTGATACGGAACTGAGCGATAGAAACATTTTTCTTAGTGAACAGCGTATATTGTTTACGCGAAATGAGACTAAATGTAAGATTTGATGGTGCCAATAATTAGGAACTTCCTCTATTTATTTATTTGTAATAAAGAAAATGTATTAGAAAAAAATATATGGGCCTACCTAATCAGACATTTACGCTTTTTCTACAATATATATATATATCCTTTATTTACCGGTACAATTTCATTACGAGCAGAATTTATACTCCATGCTGACTCACCTATAAGTGCTGCTGTTATTTTCATAACATCCTCAGTGGCTGATGTGGGATATTTTTCACTAAACTGGTTAAATACATTCAAAATAATTTGTTCGTCTCAGCTTTTAAAATAAGTTTTTTTCCAATGTATTACTATACAGAAGCGGTCATTTTGAGACAATTGAAATTCCAACGTATTCTGCATTGCGCATGCATAACAATAAAACAATGCTTATTTAATCTCTTAAAATTTTAATTATATATTAAGATTATCCTATATGACTTATGTAGACATGTGCTAGATTATACATAACTAATTAAATTACTGGCACCAATAGGTTTATCGCCTCGCGGGCATGAGCTCTCCATACATCCCTATCCTGAACTAATGTTTTCCAATCATCCGTGTTTAATCAACTTCCCTCAAATCATAGTTAATGTTAATTTTCCACCTCATTTTTTGGTCTACCAACTGGACCTTTTCCTCTGGTTTTAAAAGAAGCTTCCTTGTCCATATATCATTCCCCATTCATACCGCATGTCCTATCCATCGTATTTCTACGTCATTTAATTGTTCTTACATGTTTTTATTATTTCTATTTTCTTCATTTCGAGTGTTAGCGAACTACATTTTTATACGCCTAGAAGTAAAACCGTTATTTGACTTATAAAAATGCAGTCATACATCTGGTTTATTTACATTACAAATGTAATATAGTTCGGAATTAGTATAATCCTTCTTCTTCTTCGTGATACGGTCCTCGTAGTCTGACCTTTATCTCCCATTTAACAGCCATCCATTCATTTCGATCATTTGTTTTAGTGTTCCAGTTTTTGATTGCAGCCTATTTTAGATTTTCCTGTATATACTCAACCTGGGATTTAAAGAGAGATCAGGGCTTCCTTGGCAAATTTTGAATATGATTTAAAGAAAATTATTGCTCTGTCTACTCTAAGCCAATTAGGTTTACTAATAAGAATTTTATCTTTAGGATTCGCTGGGTTGGCTTTTTTTCATTTATTTTAGGCTAAGGGCATGGAAATTTCTAAAAATTAGCGACGATCACGATATACGAATATGTCCAATGTGCGGGAGCTTGGAAGATGAGGTACATATATTAGGAAAATTTGATGATTTAGAATATTGGAGACGTCAGTTATTACCGGAAAGATTTCTAAATTTAAATCGGGAAATATTGGCATGCTACGAGTTATTGGTAAATCCAGAAAATTGGATAAACTTGGGTAATTTTCTGGACAAAACGCGGAAAATTAGAACAACACTCATTCATGAATAAATATATGTTATCAAAATGCAATACCATTCATTCTTAATAATTATACATTAACTTAATTAATGTATAATGCTATTGTATTATTATGTAATTGTAATGTTGTTGTGTTTTCTTTATGTAATTGTAATGTTATTGTTTTTTTGTTTTTCTTTATGCTATTACCAATTATTACTTTATTGTAACGGACTGTTAACAGCACGTACGGCTTACGGCCCGTGCGACCCATATTTGTAAATAATATGCTATTGTAAATATCTTACTTTTTGTCTAACAAAGTCCTACTACAACTACATTATTCAACCATCTCAACCTAGATCTAACAATCCTTCTCTTCCTGTCCAGTTTGGAAATTAAAACCTTTTAGATATCCGATACAGACATGGCCCAGCCATTTAATTCTCCTGCATACAATGTCTGTAGAGTTATACATTTGTTCTTATTCACCATTTGCCATTGACACAAACTGGTATACTAAGAATTTTATCATATATATATATATACAATAGTAAACTCGGTTAATTTTGTGATACTAAGTTTTTTACACTATTATACCTTAATAGTCCGCCGCTGTAGTCTCGAGGTAGCGTGCTGCCTTGTCACGCAGCTGGCCCGGGTTCGATTCCCGATCGGGACAGGCTCCCGGGTGAGGTTTTTTCGGGGTTTTTCCTCACCTGTAAGACAAATGTCAGGAAGCTTAGGTCCCAACGGTGCTCGAAAATCATCCGTCCATCACCATCATCTTTATCATTATCATCACCATCCTTCACCGGTGTGGAAAGCAACGGGAAGCTACCACACCTACAATTCCCTAGTAAAGCTGAAAGCATAGCATGAAAATGCTATGATTGCAGTGAAACGCCTGCCCTCGGGCAGAATTACTATGGATGGATGGATACCTTAATATTTTGAATATATCTGTTAAGTGTCTTAGGGATATTAAAGTTAAGGATATATGAATGAAATACATATGCTGAATTGTCGAATATGTTTTGTATTTTATTACCAATAACAAATTCACTGGCACTATCGAACCCGTAGGTTCATGGCCGCGCGGATATAACCTCTCCATACACCCCTATCCTGATCTAATGTTTTTCAATCATTCCCTGTAGGCCTATAACCTACTTCCCTCAAAGCATAGTTAATGTTATTCTCCCACCTCATTCTTGGTCTACCAACTGGGCGTTTTCCCTCTGGTTTTCCTACAAGAAGCTTCCATGCACGCCTTTCATTCCCCATTCGTGTCACATGTCTTGCCCATTGCAGTCTACGAGTCTTAACTACACTTATTATATCTGGCTTCCTAAGACCATGTAGTTCACTGTTTAGTAGGTTTCTCCATTCACCTGTCTGATCATCTCTCCGGGGTTCAAAATTTTTCCTAAGAACTTTATTCTCAAATACTCGTAATCTCATTTCCTCCCTTGAAGTAAGAGTCCATATTTCAATGACATAAATTATATATATATTTTTTTTTCCGGAGGTTTGAAAAACTCGGGTCATTTCGTGATAGTATTAAATCCGTGACAAACGTTTTGATCACTCTCCATGTTGCATCCAATGCATTTGAAATCCCACTTATGAACAGCCAATCCTTGACACTTTTGATGGAACCACAGATCACATTTTCGACATTGTATCCGTTCACCTTTACTGTCGAAGAATATCTACTCAAAATGTTCTTCAAACACAGACAAGTATTAAATCTAATAACTTCTAACATGAATAAAAACACTTCCACCCAAGGATCGCTGTTATCACAAATATGAAAACACAGCAAGAAAGAAGACTTTCTACCATCTATGAGACAGTACAAATTCGATACAAACGAAAGAAATAATGTAACGAAACTATTCATGTCACGAAATCAGCAGACTTTGGCCTATAGCCTATGTAGGCCTATATATTTATTGCATGTGAACGTTTAGGGAAATAGAGTAGGATGAAAGTAAATTGAGTTGCTAGTTGGCAACGTCTTAAGGGAAATGAATAGCTATTTCTTAAGAACTTACCATAAATAAAATATGTAGGCCTATATAAGTTTCTGATTCCCGTTGAACGGAATAAAATCACCGTCTACTGAACATGCATATTATCTTCATGGAAGTCTGTCTCGTTAATAGAGTCTGGCAGGTTGTTACGTTCAAAGGTAAAGCTGTTATTTTTTTCCTCAATCTGTCTAGACATAACATCAATAGAACGTCTCATGGAGGAAGACACGTCTTACTGAGATGTTGATTTTCATTGCGAAAAAATAAAAATTCTTGCGGATACTGTGATTTTTAACGTTTGTCTTCAGATTAACCACCCCCATTTCTATTTTTTAATACAACTTTATTCATGAGCATGTTCCATCACAAAAGTGCAACATTACATGCTAATGTGTTTCAAAATACACTACTTTAAGTTTTATTTTACAATATACACACACAATATTAACGGAGTCTCGTGGTGTTCTTAATCGAATGTCTCGATGGGCCGGCACTTTTACTTTGAACAAATTAGAGTGCTTAAAGCCGCGGAGATATCGGAAGACTATAAATTCGCAAATCAAGTAAACATTTCTTAACGTCAGAGGTTATTAACGAAAAAGAGCGTGAGAAGAATTGTAGGATAATTTATTGCCTTTTACGGAACCGTAGCACAAGGCTAGACTTGGCAATAAAGTAACAGCCTCCGTAAGTGTGACATGTGCGTAACCTTGACAACTACTGTCAGTAGAGTAGCTAGTCAGCTGACCAAAAGCTGTCGTGTGATTCGCTGTCGAAAATAAGAGCGGCTGTACTGTAATATGCATGTGATAGAAATCTTATCAAGAATTTTTTTAATTATTTTTCACTGAGAGTAATTAATATTATAATCACAAAGAAATAAACGTTATCTCAGTCAAAACATAAATTTATTGTGTCGACGTTTCAAACTCTTTATGTGAGATAATTTTCAAGACATGGTTGTTTATAAATTTATTGAACATAGTTACCATCACCAAGACAATTAATTTTTTATAAATAAATATAAATAAATAAATAAATATATATATATATATATATATATATAATATATATATATATACAAAATTAATTATAAATTGGAATTTTAAATTTATTCATTTAAATTTGTATAGGCCTACATATATTCACAAAAAAAATTGTCTTGGCGATGGTAACTATGTACAATAAATTTATAAACAACCATGTCTTGAAAATGATCTCGCATAATGAGATTGAAACGTCGACACAATAAATGTATGTTTTGACTGAGATAACGTTTATTTCTTTGTAATTATAATAGAAATTTTATGACCCTACAGTCCAGTTCTGATAACTGTAGCCGTCTTGTAAAACCCCGCCCGTTGCCGACTGGGGGAGGGAACTGGTAGCCATGCAAAAAAAATTCTATAATAATAATAATAATAATAATAATAATAATAATAATAATAAAATAATTACTTACTTACTTACTTACTTACATAATATTTAATAGACCTATAGGCTTTCCACTTTACAGCAGTTTTCCCTTGATTCCTGCTTTCCAGAGATTCCTATTTTCCCATTGTCCTTCTTCCATACCCCTCTTCATCATGACATCATATATTCCCTCGTACCATGTTCTTCTACTTCTCCACCTCTTCCTTCTGCCTGGTACCATCCAGTCTAACACATGTTTAGGCCACTGGTCTTCCGACATCCGTTGTACATGCCCATACCACTGTAAAGCTCTCTTTGTTATCCTTAGGCCATAGAGATAGAGAGATCTATAGGGTAAGTTGGGGATGAACATTTTGGTATGGAAGGCGTCATTTGATTTGGTATAAATTAAATTCCAGATTGTTTCATAGTATTATTTTAATAATTGCTTGCCTCGTGTTCTAGGGATGGAGTTGTAGTCGATAGTAGTTTTGTAGCTAGCGGTTATTTTTGCCAGATAGTCAGCTCTCTGATTCCCTCGAAGATCTGCGTGACCTTTAACCCAGTGGAGGTCAATCTTATTCGTCTTTTTGAGTACGATTATTCAATATAATATACTGAGTTTCATTGCGAAAAATCGATTTTTTTTAGATCCTACAAACAAAGGTATATAAGAACTCGGGGAAAATAATGAAAGAGTTACTTTATCAGGGAAAGGTCAACCTTCTAACACTATCTGAAACCTTGATTTTAACGCTGACGTAGGCTACAGCAGTTTTTAGAATTTCATGTCTTTTAGTGACGTGACCCTTGAGTGACTCAGTGTTTATAAAAATTTCAGTTAATTCGATTTGACTGTCTTTTGTCATTACTTAGTATGACCTTGGATACAATCGCATGCTTTTCAGCCGCCGATATAGATTACAAATTTTTCTTTCTATATGAAAAGTGAGCGCACGTATTAGGTACTTTTTCTGTCCAATTCCATCAGGTTGTCTTTCATGACATTTTCTGGCTCTCCCCTGACATTGGCGGAATTGTAATCCATTTTCTTACGTTGGGGCACCTGGATGGCGAATTATGTTACCCCGATGATATGATGGGTGATAAATCATAATGAAGCGCCAGTAGAGACCTTAATCTAAATTTCAGACCATGAGCAACCAAAGGAATAATTCTCTTTTAAGGAATACATCCTATGATCTGGCCGGGAATCGAACCCTGGACCTCATGAACTGTATTTAGAAACGCTGACCACTAGCCCATGAAGCTGGTTGTATTAAGTAGGCCTATGTTACTTGGCATTCAACGGGAAAGACCATATGAGGTGTAAAATCAGTATTAAAAACAGTATAATACAACAGGTGAACAATTTTAATTATTTAGGATGCAATGTATCATACTGCCAGAAGGAAGATATTAATATTAAATTAAATAGATTTTACAGAATGTGTGGCACTATAAGACGGACACTGAAAAATAAAACTTTGAGGAGCACACAACTAAAATTTTACAAAATTATGGCAGTGCCTGTCTTAACATATGCAAGTGAAAATTGGACTCTTAACCGTTCAGACAGAAGGAAAATAGAAACTGCAGAAATGAAGTTCCTACGTTCAGTAGCAGGTGTGACAATTTTGGACAAGAAAAGAAGAGAGGATATTAGGAATGACTTAAATATTTTCAATTTAACAAATAGAATTGACAACATGAGAAACAACTGGTATGAACATGTCAAGAGAATGCCTACAGATAGAATCCCTCAGCTGTTACTAAAGTACAAACCAATAGGACATAGAAATGTTGGACGCCCATTTACTAGATGGGAGGATTCATTAAATCCCACTTGATGTGAAAACAGGTCAAAAGGCCTAATTTCATGAAGCAGAAGAAGAAGAAGAAGAAGATGTGTAGTAATATCATACACGCTCCTCCCATGAGTGGGAATTGGCCTAAAACCGAAATTTAAAAAAAAAATTCTAACGGCCGTCATCTTTGTATTCTCGCCTCTAAACCAATTCATACGATTTAATTATCAAACTTCCATCACGCAGGAATTGCATAAATTAATCGATTCCTCAGAAAGTCGAATTAATGGTTCAATTTTTCCGGTTTTGCGAATATACAGTGTGCGGTATTAGTCAGTTATCCACTGCACATGGTTGCAAGGGAAAAAATCAGTAAGCTGTAGAGTTTGAAATTATATTCTGAAAGTCCCGTATTCAAATCTCAGTTTCAAACCAATCTGATTTTTTTTCCTTGCAGCCATGTGCGGTGGTTAACTGACTTATGCCGCAGTCTGTATATTTATTTTGACTATTTAACTCATGCCCCAAATGGGAGTCAATGACCAATCACGTTTCAATGATTTCTGTTTTACAACCAATCAGAGTCGTGTTTCACCAAATATTTATCAGTGTTATAATTACCATATTAAAGAAAGCTCCTCCTTACAATATTGCGTTCCTTTGGCAATAAATAGTATGATCTGGTTGCAGTGATAAACAAATGAAGCAGTAGAAGCGTACCTATCGTTTCTCATTTGTTTTCAAACATCGCCGTTTACATTAAATATATAAATATTTTAAAATAACTATAGTTAAATAATGATTTGTGAGTAAACAGCTTAATTTTATTCGTTAAATAGTCCTAACAAATGCCACTCTTGATTTCCAAATTCTCTAGATAAATTCACTCCTCACTTCGTGAGTCGTGAATTTATCGATAATTTGGAAATCACTCGTGGCATTACTTATAAATTGGAGAAACTCTATCTATCTATCTACCTATCTATCTATCTATCTATCTATCTATCTATCTATCTATCTATCTATCTATCTATCTATCTATCTATCTATCTATCTATCTAATCTATCTATCTATCTATCTATCTATCTATCTATCTATCTATCTATCTATCTATCTATCTATCTATCTATCTATCTATCTATCTATCTATCTATCTATCTATCTAATCTATCTCATCTATCGCATCTATCTCATCTATCTCAAAGTCTGGGGGAAATATCTCATCTATCTCCTTCCATCTAATCTCATCTTATCTCATCTATCTCATCTATCCTCATCTCTCACTTCTCAATTTCCCCTATTCTCCTCTATCTCATCTAATCTCATTCTATCTCATCTATCTAATATAATCTAATATAATATCTAATATATCTAATATATCTCATATATCTAATAGATCTAATATATCTAATCTATCTAAAATCTATCTAATCTATTCAATCTAACTAATCTTCCTAATCTATCTAATCTATCTAATCTATCTATATGTCGGTCTAAACTCGGAATAACAAAATGCGGCCCTAGTTGGGTGGCTACGGGAAACTTAATTTCTGAAGCCAGCGTATAAAAAAAATTCGGACCGCGGTGAAAACAAAGCGATTTTAAATTTTGGGTTCAGATAAATGTTCACTTTTAATGGTCGGATTTCGCTGATTTCTTATGAATTCCATCCTCTTTTTTTAATGGCATGTACTAAGTTTCGTTGCGAATAATCGAATATTGTGACCGCTAGAGCGATTTTTAAATTTTGTTTCAACTGAACTCGTACACCTAATTGTCCGAGTTTGCTGGTTAACGAACTCGACCTTCTTATTGTTTAATTGTTTCCTCTATGTCAAGTTTGGTACTGATAAAGCAAAAATTGTAGCTGATAGAGCGATATATGTAGCGCCTATACATCTAATGTATAAAAATGAGTGTTTCTTTGTTCGTACTTTATGCGCGGCCATACCGTTGATCCGATTGTGATGTTTTTTTTACAAAATGTTCAGGAGATTCCCAGGATGAACATAGGCTATAATATAGTTGATATACTCAACTCCTACACCCTTAAAAACACCCTTTGTAATGAAAAACGTGAAAAAAGTCTTTTTTTACCTTTAAATGTCTTACGCTGCCTAAACCATAAACAAATACACAACATTAATGTATACAGAATTGAGTATCTCAAAAACCTCTACAAAAAAATTCCGCGACAGCATATGTTTATCTTTTACAGATAACACACACTAGCCGTTTTTGTCTTTCATTGATGCCAAGGAGATCGGGATAAGTAGATTCCCGGGCAAGCATGTGCTGCCATACCATTCATCCAATTGTGATGGGGCTTTTTGCAAAATGTTCAGAATTTTCCAGGAAAGGTTATAGGTTATAAGAGAGTTTTAATGCTCAAGCCCTTCACCCTTAAAAATCATCTACTGTAGTGAAAAAACGTGAAAAAATGTCGCTTTTTGTAAGCTTAAATGGCGTATGCTGCCTAAACCATAACAAATACAAAAAATTATTGTACACAGAATTGATATCTCAAAAAACTCTACACAAAATTCCGCGACAGCATATGTTTGTCTTTTTAAGGATAACTCACAATAACTATTTTTGTCTTTCATTGATGTCAAAAAGATCGGGATAAGTAGATTCCGGGGCAAACATAGCAGTGCACGGCGTGTATTCATTTATGGATAACTCAAAATAACGAATTTTGTCTTTCAGCTCATTTATGCCAAGTACATAGGGATGCGTAGATTTCTGGTCAACACCGGGTAATCAGCACGGAGTATCTAAAAATAATAACGATATAAATTTATATTTATTTTTCCTTTTACTTATTGAAGTAAATGCAAAAACACATTATTATTTATTTAGGTGTAGCTGCGCATGCCTGGTATCAGGTAATAGCCTATATTTTTTGCTCATGGTCACTTTCGGTGTCTGCTAGATAGAATCTGTAAACTTTTTTTCAAAAATATTTTCACGAGAAATGCCTCAATGCCTTCATTCCTTCGCAATTCATGATTTTTTAAAATCTGATCATAAATTCAACTTGTTGAGGAATTTAATTAGTTTACGCAATTCCTGAGTGATGGATTTTTCTATGCGTGAAGTGGGAGCCATAATCAATTCATTCATTCATAGTGTATTTCCTACAAACTCTATATTCTCCACTCTTTCATTAACTCAGTCTTCCTTTTTGTATCTGCATACAAACTATTTATTTTAATATTGTCTATCATCTGATGTCTTTTTCTGCCTCCAACTTTCTTTCGTTGACCACCCCTTCTAGGGCATCCGTCAGCAGGCAGTTTCTTCTTAGCCAGTAGCCAATCCAATTTCTTTTCCTCTTCTTTATGAGTTCCAGCATTGTTCTTCCTTCGCCCACTCTGTCTAGTAGGCCTACATCTTAATTTTTAATTTTGTCTGTCCATTTTATACGTTCCATCCGTCTCCATATCCACGTCTCAAAAGCTTCCAGTCGTTTTTCCTCATTCCGTCGTAATGTCCAAGTCTCTGCACCATATAATGCTACACTCCATAATCAATATGAAATAGAATAATGATGAGTGGAATAGAAAATATTCAGTTTTGAGAAAGCGTCGTTAATTTTAAAATAATTATGTTATCATGTTTCAAACAAATAATATATTAAAATAGTTCGTATTTAATTAAATATTAGTTTAATATCTCGGGAAATATTATACTTAAAAACATGGGATTTTCACTGTTACAAAGGTAAGAATAATTTACTGTTACAAAGGTAACAATAAGTTATTTTTTTAGAACATATCCCCAACAAATAATATTACAAAACTTTACCCTGCACAAGGAAAGAAATTAACAGTAGAGTATTGCAAGGTCTCAATTATATTACGTCTGATTTATGTCGTCATGGAGGTTTCATAGAGGTTATCCGCTCGCTTGTCGAGTCGAACGCACGCGTCCGCCGCTAAGCAAACTTGCGCGGTCTTGAAAATTACCTTATAACTTAGGTATATATTACATTATAGTCTAAGCATTTTGATGCTCATCAACATCACAGAAGATGTATATGCAGTTTATTTTCTTTTAGCATGTTTCACACTTTCTCAATAAATGTTCTTTCCCACGCACTGGTTCTTCTACCGACATCATCATTGGCATCAAGTATTTTGTCTCCTGGCCTTTCCGTCTCAAAGTAATTGTTGATGCCGTCCTCTTAAATAGTCAGCCTGACTCTGAGACGTCCATTACCTGTGCTCAGTTAAGTCACTGAATGAGAATGCCTTGGCAGCGAGAGAACTGCAACCTGCATTGCCGGCAGACGCGTCCCTTCCGGCCCGGTGGACAAGCGGGGTATTTTCGTGACCACATGAATCAGACGCAATGTACGCAACACCGCTTGTCGGATTAGTAAAGTTTTTGGAAATTACTTATCCAGCAATATCTCCTTATATGCCATGAAATAAACCATTCTCTTTAAATTCTTACTTTCTTAGTGGGGATGAGAGGATGACTGGACTTGGTTGTTGCATGTTACATAATACATAGGAGAAGTACTCAGTGCCGCTCCGGTGGTCAAAGCGCTACAGTTAATTAACGAATAAAAATGCATGCGAGTTACTTCGGAAACTAGTAACAACCTGCGTGCAACAATGTGTTATGTGGATAATGAGATAATTTATATAAATGTCCTTCTTACATTGCAGATTATTTTAATTTTGTTCGCAAGAGGATTATTTACATATCTGAAGAAACGTTATAATCTTATTACGAAAACTGAGAGCCTATTAGGATCATGACGAGAGGAAAACATAGGCCTATATGGTATGTACAGTCACTTCCATTAATAGGCAGTCCTTCAGTTTTTTACAGTTTTCAATATTGCTAAAATTCATTTCAATCACAATTTAAGTTATCTAGTATTTTTTATATTAATATAAGTAAGTAAGTAAAAGTAAAGTGATCCCACAACAGGCCCGGAGGCCCTTGGGGTAGTAGGAGGTTAAGGCTCCCACTTTTTCTAGACAATGGGCACTTTATGTCAGCCGGGTTGTCAGCCCTGCGTGACGGCCGCCTTTACCCCAGAACAATCGCCTGGTACTCATTTCCGTTAGAGGCTGAGTCGACCCCAGTGCCATAGTGCCGCCAGAGGGTTTGGGTCAGTTTAAAAATCCTGACCCCAACGGGACTTGAACCCTCGACCCTCCGGCTTTGTAGCTCAGTGCCTTAACCACTACGCTACGGCGTGCCCTTATTAATATAAGTACTTTTTTATATCAGTCTTCCTCAGTTATAGTGGATTTTTGTTTAAAAAAAACTTCGTTAATTAGTTAAAACCATGCAGGCATTTCAAAACATGTTCCATCGTCGACATGTCATTAGGTGCTGATATCGGTGCCTAAGTTGTATCGGGTTCAGGTCTGTGGGTGTGTTCTCGTATAACATGTTTGTATTCTTTGCTTAACTTAAAATTTCCATGTCTTCTAAGATGCTAATATTTGAGTATAAAGTTCTTAGGAAAATTTTGGACCAAAGAGAGATGAACACACAGGTGAATGTAGAAGACTGCATAACAGTGAATTACATAGTCTTTATAGGAAACCAGATATAATAACAGTTAAATCTCATAGACTGCGATGGGCAGGACATGTGGCACGAATGGGGAATGAAATATGCGCATGGAAGCTTCTTGTAGGAAAACCAGAGGGAAAGCGCCCAGTTGGTAGACCAAGAATGAGGTGGGAGAATAACATTAAATATAGTTTGAGGGAAGTAGATTATACAGGGAATAATTAGAGAACATTAGTTCAGGATATGGATGTATGGAGAGATTATGTCCGCGCGGCCATGAACCCATGGGTTCGATAGTGCCAGTGAGTTAGTTAGTTCTAAGGTGCTAATTTCGTTGTTATTCACGTTGTGTAAGATTGTCGATATATCTTCGATTCCATTTAACTGATAATCGTTTCCAGTATGTGTTTTGCAAAACTTGATTTTTCTTCGTGATTAATAAAATGTTTAAAATTTTCATTGTATCTTGTGTTAATCACGAAGAAAAATCAAGTTTTGCAAAACACATGCTGGAAACAGATTATCAGTTTAGCAAAATTGAAGATATGACAATCTTACACAAAGTGAATAACAAGAACAAAATTATCATCTTAGAAGACATGGAACTTTTAAGAGAAGCAAAGAATACAAACATGCTAAACGAGAACACACCCACAGAGCTGAACCCGTTATACAACTTATACACCAACATCAGTACCAAATTACATCCTGAAGATGGTACATGTTTTGAAAGGCCTAAATGGTTTAACTAATTAACGAAGTTTTTTTTAACAAAAATCAATTTTTATTGAGGAAGAGTGATACAAAAAGGTACTTATATTAATATTAAAAAAATACAATTTTACTGGTGCGACATTGTTGATATTTTAGTTGGCCGCAGTACTCCAATGGTTATATTCCTTGTCTCTAGTTCCGAGATCGCTGGGGGATCGGTGCATTTTTAGTATGGACAAATCCAAGGGACAAATTCTGCTGGAGAGACTTTAAGCATTGATTCCCGAGTCGGAAGGTTTTCAACCACGCGAAAGACCTGTAAGAAGTAAAGTGATCTCACTGCAGGTCATAGGGAGTCCTTGGGGTAGTAGGAAGATAAGGCTCTCAGTTTTTCTAGACAATCGGCACTTGATATCATATGGGTTGTCAGCCTTGTGTCAGGGCCGCATTAACCCCTAGAACGGCATGTCATAGTTCAGAGCTCCAAGTTCCGTGCGGAGAGCAGTACTAACTCTGGAGAATGCATTCTACTTCTACTTCTCCGGCGGGACCTGTACAAAATACTACCATTGTCACGAACGTTTTTAACAGGAGGAATCGAAATATAAAACCACACACAAACAGGAGTGAAGCATTTATTAATGAATAGTATTAACTGGTTTACAGTATTAAATAATACCTCAAAATATTTTAATCTGCAATATTTAATATTTGCCTGAAAAAAATTAAAAACCAATAGGCCTCTACATACAAACTAAACAAAATATGAGAATACGTTTAAAATGTCCATTTTAACAAACATGATTTAGTATTTCTTGGTACAAGACAAAAATATAGTGGGTATATTTATTGATCCTACTGTAGGAAAATAAATCACCTGTTTTCAGGATGCTACTTCCTTACATTCTTACTTGACACTTGTAATTTTTTATATAATTATATTTTTATATAAAACTTTCGTCATTAGGGGATTGCCACAAAGAGAGAGTAATACAGACAATTAATTTTCGAAATTGAAAAAATACATTTAAAAAATTCAAATTGAATTGAAGTATATTTTAAAATGAAATTTTGTAAACATGGTTTCTTAAAATTGAAATTGATCCTCTAATGGCAGCGATGGCAATTTTTTAGAAATATACACTCTGTTCAAATCTAAGAAATTCCAAAATTTAGCTAAGAATTCTGGTATAGTACCTCTTGCCCCGATCATCAATCCTGTGACAGTTATAGTTTTATGGGGAAAAAATTCAATTTAAAACTTTTATTTAATTTTTTAATTATTAATTATTTTTTTAGTTTAGTTTAAAATAGATAGGGCTTATCTAATTAATATTTATCTTTGTAACAGTCAACTGTTGGCTCATGTATGGCTTTCTTTTCAGAGTCAACTTCCTAAGGTTGGCTATTATGAGTCTCAAAACGGATTGTGGGATCTAATGCCATACCAGTTTTAGAAGATGGTCTAAATGCAATGATATTTATTCGTCTATTACTCCCATTTACTAATTTAATATTGAAAATATAAAATTAGTACCTGACAAACCAGTCGTCTTCATCTAAAATAAAGTTCTGTTTGAAAACTTCAAGTAGTTAAATATATGATGGCCTTTCAAAGCAATGTTTCATCTTCCGCATTTCAACTGGTATTATCGCCTCACTATGATGGCTGCCTGTTTATATAAAAGCGGGTGGCGTGACAATGCTTGACAATGATTAACATGCGAAATTATTATAGTGGCGGTAGTCGGCATCTTTGCCTTTAATTATATATAACAGCTGCCAAGAAACAAAGCGAGCCGCTGGACAACCATCACAGTGAGGCTATAATACTAGTGGTGTTGTATAAGTTGTACTACGGGTTCAGGTCTGCGGGCGTGTTCTTGTTCAGCAAGTCTTTCCTCTCAGCTTCTTTTAAAATGTCTGTCTTCTAGGATGCTAATCTTGTTGTTGTTATCTTTCTGTGTAATTTTGACGTAGTATTATCGATTTTGTCGAACTGAAGGCCCGTTTCTAGTATATGATGGGCAAAACCTGATATTTCGTCGTTATTAATATATATATATATATATATATATATATATATATATATATATATATATATATATATTAATGTTCAGTATATCTTGTGTTAAAATTTCTTGTTGTTCTACAGATGTTAAACTTATCGCAATTTCGTACATTAGTTTATAAACGTCTTCATTTTCGTAGTTATGTGTTACTTCAATTTTGTTTGATTGTTTGATACGATGTTGTTGAGTTTGTTATTAGTTTTAAAGGCGATGTTTATGTATTTGTCTTGTTCTTTCATCGAATTAGCTAATTTAACCTTTTCAAAATTGGGAGAGATATTCTGTGCCAAAAGAAATACGAGGGCTTGATTCTCGCAAGGTCTCCTTGCTGAACATAGCCATGCTCATCATTGCGTTTGACGAGTGAAACTGAACCAAGTCACCAGGTAGCGTTACCTGTCCAGCGAAGCGCTCCTGGTGCATATCAGAGCGCACCGTCTCATGGAGCTCGTGTTTTACATCGCTGCGCTAGAGCCTCTGTACTCATTTACGTTCGAGACCAAGTCGACCCCAGGGCCTTGGTGCCGCCAGAACGTGTTTGATTTAGTTTAAAATTCCTGACCCCACCTGGACTCGTACCGTCTAGCTTATTGCCTTAAAACTCTTCTCTAAGGCGTACCTCGAAAGATCTCGAAAAATGTATTAAAATACATTTGTGCAAAATTTAATCGACATTTATCCATACAAGTAATACTTTAGTTTGCTACTAGATGTCTCATTGAAGTGATTAGCTAACTACTTGTCACTCATTGATATCTGCAGGTAAATATACTCCATGAGGCGACAGGCCTACCAGCCGGTTGCTGGCCTTACATCCACATGTGTTAATCACTGATGGAGACGATCATCCAGGCAGTGTAAGGGTGACATGTGGTAAGCATGTTAACTCTAACTCAGTGGCACTATCGAACCCGTAGGTTCATGGCCGCGCGGACATAAGATCGTCATACATCCCTATCCTGAGCTAATGTTTTCCAATCATCTCCTGTATAATCTACTTCCCTCAAACCATAGTCATTGTTATTCTCCCACCTCATTCGTGGTCTACCAACCGGTTTTCGCCATTCGTGCCAAATGCCCTGTCCATCGCAATCTACGGGACTTAACTGTTCTTATTATATCTGGCTTCCACTGTTATATAGTCTTCTCCATTCATCTCTCTGTTCATCTCTCTTTGGTCCAAAAGTTTTCCTAAGAACTTTATTCTCAAATACTCATAATCTCCTTTCCTCCCTTATAGTAAGAGTCCATGTTTCGCACCCATATAATATAGCTGGTAGAATAATAGTTTTATATATTTTCAGTTTAACGTTTTATGAAAGGAGTTGGGACGCCAAGAGTCTCTGTAATGTATAATAGCACGCATTTCCAGAATTGAGCCTAATGTTTAATTTCTTTGTGCATCTCATTCCTATTTGTGATTACTGTTCCTAGGTATTTGAATTCAGCCCTTCCTCAAAATTTCCCTCATTTGTCATTAGCTGTCCATTTCCATTATAGAATGTATTTCTATGTATGACCATATATTTAGTTTTATTGATATTTACTTCCAGTCCCAATTTCTTAGTGTTACTCAATAGTGTGTGCGTGTTTGCCTTTAGTATCTCCTCGCTAGATAAGCATGTTGTTTAGTTTATTTATTTATTTAGCCTGGTGGAGTTAAGCCCATGTGGCCTTCTCTTCCACTCACCAGACAAACATATATAATATCAGAATATAACAATCATAATTAACTCTAACATTAAATACTAAATGAAGATTTTTATCAATAAGATACGAATATATTATATTACGATATATAATACAACCATTTAATGATAGTTAAGAATAAGACTAAAACCAATAATAAAATGTATAAAAGCAGGATAAATTAAATTGTTTGGTAGACTGTCCCTTTCTTATGTACATAAAAAAAGAAAAATAATGAAATATAGAAAACTAATTTCACAATAATTTTACAATATTTAAATCAAACAAATGAAAATATTTGTTAATCTTACTATTATTTTCATAAATAATTTAATTTATTAATTGTTAAAAGAATACTATCAGTGAGGTGTGTAAGTTAGTTCGTTATTAAATAATTATTTAGTTTGTTTTTGTATGATGTTATAGTTAGTCTCTGACATAGGGCGGAAGGGAATTCCCTGTTTTGGCAAGTGACAGTCTAAAAGATAATGAATAATACACAGTGTGATGAGGAGAGATATAAAGACTGGAAGTAAAAATCAATAAAACTAAATATATGTTCACACATAAAAATGCATTATATAATGGAAATGGACATCTAATGACAAATGAGAGAAATTGTGAAGAAATGGCTTAATTCAAATTCCTAGAGAAAATAATTACAAATTGGAATGATATGCACAACGAAATAGCATAGGCTCAATTCTGGAAATGCGTGCTATAATGCGTTACAGAGATCTTGTAGTCCCAACTCCTTTCAAGAAACGTTAAACTGAAAATATATAAAACTGTTATTCTCCCAGTTAAATTAAATGGATTCGAAACATGGACTCTTACTTTAAGGATGGAAAATAGATTATGAGTATTTAAAAATAAATTTCTTAGGACAATTTTGGACCAAAGAGAGATGAACGAACAGACAGGTGAATGGAGAAGACTTAATAACAGTGAGCCACATGGTCTTCATAAGAAGCCAGATATAATAACAATACTAATAAAATTCATATTAAATTCCGTTTAGGTGAAAAGTCATAAGTTAAAAATTAAAATTAAAAATGTATCTGTTGGCAGATACCGTCGTCCTCAACTTTGTTAAAATGGTGTGTTTTTAAGTTTTTGTAGGAAGTACTAGCGACGCGATGCATCAAGACCATCAACATCTACAACATCTTACATACATCAACCAGTAGCGAATACTCATCCGAAAGGCCTCTAAATAATATTTTAAATAGGCCTACATGATTTTAACAAAGTTGAGGATGACGGTACCTGCCATCAGGTACATTTTCAATTTTAATTTTTATCTTATAATAACAGTTAAGTCTCATAGACTGCGATGGGCAGGACATATGGCGCGAATGGGAGTTAAACAGGTGAATGTAAGCTTCTTTTAGGAAAACCAGAGAGAAAACGCCCAGCTGGTAGACCAAGAATGAGGCAGGAGAAAAATGTTAACCATGATTTGAAGGAAGTAGAGTATTCTGGGTAAGATTGAAAAGCGTTGGCTCAGGATAGGGATGTGTGGATAGCTTATGTCCACCTTGCCATGAACCTACGTGAACAATAGTGCCAATGAGTTAGATAGTTAGATAATTAATAGACACAAGTTTTTTTTTTGTCAGTGAACATTTGTAAAATGTTTTTAAAATATTTTCAGGAGAACAACCTCACTAGCTACTAGAACCCGTTTTGTTAACGGTTTGATAGGCAAACGCATCTGTTATTAAGTTTTTTTTATTCGTTGCCATAGTAACATAGTTTCCTGGTCCCGGAAAGAATGTACAGTAGTTTAAATCTTAATGTCATACTTATTTTATGCGCTGAAATGTTCCACTTAGCAGCCGATGGATTTAAAACTGGGAAAATGTTTGAATATAAAGTTTGACATGAAGAACTGAGAGATGGCAGCACTGATGTGTAAACAGCCCCGAGCACTCCCACTGCGTGAACAAATAGCGCCCCTGTTTGTGTGGCCACCACAATTCTCTACCAATCCAACCACAATCTAACTCGTATTGTAAAAGTCATACTTTTTACCAACTCATCCAGGTACATTTCACATTTCAAATAACTTACTGATAGCATTAAAGAGTTTATGTGTGTGTGTGTGTGTGTCAATTAACGCTCTAGTGCCCGCAATTTTTGGTTTATCACAACCAAACTTGGCATATAGCAATAAATAAAAAAAAAGTAAGATTGAGTTCGTAAACCAGCAAAATTCGACCATTAGTTGTAGGAATTCACCTAACTAACTAATTCACTGGCACTATCGAATAAGTAAGTTCATGGCCGCGCAAACACAAGCTCTCCATACATTCCTATCCTGAGCTAATGTTTTCCAATCATCCTCTGTATAATCCACTTCCCTTAAATCATGGTTAATATTATTCTCTTACCTCATTCTTAGTATTTTCCTTCTGGTTTTGCTGCAAGAAACTTCCATGCCCCTATATAATTCCATTTTCGTGCCCTAACATTATATGTTCCTAGGAACATGTTTATGTTTTTGAGCTTTTGGCATGGATTCCCTGAAGTAGTTCCCGCCCGGAGAACCCAATGGGAGACTGTTTTACCTATGGATAATTTTACCAAAGTGGTACCCATGTCCTCGTTTCTTGATGGCTATATTTTTACGGTGAAAGATCGTCATTCTTTCGACCAAGGAACTTTTTTCATCTGACTTATCGCCTTCGACCTGTCCGGTATGGATAACACTTTCGGCAGCAATGCTACCGCTGCGCCGGCATAGCTCTCGGGGTTATTTAAGCACGTAAGCCACTCCATCATGACAAGGTAAAGATACCATGGAGGGTAGGAATTGACCTGAATAAAAACATTTAAAAATTGCTCTAGAATGTCGCAATTATCGATGTTTTGAAACGAAACTCAGTATATGCTATTACAATAAAACGAAGAAGGTATTCTTTAAAGATCAGAGGAGTCCGACCAGATGGGATATACCTGAAACCCGAAACTGAAAAAAATCGAATTCTAGCTGCCGTCATATTTGGTTTGTCGCAATGCATACCATAAAATTTAATTAACTCTTAAATTTGCAGTGTATCCTACAATATTCCATTTCATAGTAATTATGCCCGAGGGCAGGTCTTTCACTGCAGTCGTAGCATTTTCAGGCTATGCTTTGCGGCTTTACTAGGTGTGGTAGTTTCACGTTGCTTTCCACACCGTTGAAGGATGATGATGATAATGATGATGGCTGGATGATTTTCGGGGACCGTTGGGCCCTAAGATTCCTGACATTTGTCTTTCCTTCAATATATTAGTCATCGTCATCATCATCCATGCAAGTATTAGGCCATGTGGCCTGTTACGGTCTCAAAGAGGAATTTTCCATCCAGCGCTTTTTTGCACGTCCCAGCGATCTTTTGTCTTGGGGGCAGTAGCGAAGTACGGCTTTTGGAATTCTATGAGACGGCATTCGTTGAAGATGGGCTTTCCAGTTGTTCTGGTAGTTTTGTATATGGTTTTATAAATGGTATATATTAGTCTAATTTATTTATTATTTTAAATAAATAAATAGAAAAGTTAATCGGTGCAAATTATTTGAATTTGTGTCAAATTATACATTATCCAAAAGGTAATAACTTAGGTTATGATAGGTTTGTTTTCTCTGCTGTCCGATACTTTAACATTGTTAGGATAAGAAATTGATTTTGCCAAATTAAGAAAATAAATATATATATTCAGTGTACCAGTGAAATCGGGCCAAAACTTCAATTTTCTGGGAAAATTTATAAATATTTTTTAAATTTCTTTAACAGAGAATATGGAGTTTCTGTCTTTAATAATAGTAATTAAAACGTAAGTTTTAATATAGGTGACTGTAGAATGACACCATGTTTTATAGAGTGAGAGTAAAATAATAATCTCTGTGAAGTTTTCAATTTTATTTCAATTGTGAATGTATGAGGAGTTAGAAAATACTTGTTTTAAGTTTTATGTTCTAATAAACTTCAGTTATATGGATCGGAAGTTTGGACAATGACACAACAACATGCCAACCGAATAACTGCAGTTGAAATGGATTTTTGGAGAAGAGTTGCCAGAAAATCTAGACTGGAAAGAATTAGAAATGTAGAATTTAGAAAATGATGATTGCAGAAAGAAGTATAATGAATGAGATTGAACACAGAAGGCTAAAATGGTATGGACACGTATGAAGAATGCAGGATGGAAGGCTACGAAAGGCCGTCTATGCATGAAAAATTGAAAGAAGGAGCACAAAAGGAAGACTAAGAACAACCTGGAGGAATAACATTCAGAATTCAATACGGACATTTGGTGTAACGGATGAAGACAGAGGACAGAGAACGATGGAGAAATTTAATTAAGGGAAAATTGTGAATGTTTGTTACAAATGATAGTGTATATATAAGTCCATAATAATTTATGGATTTTTTAAAACTCATGTTAATTATTAAGATTGGTTGGAGAAAACCCTCAGTGATGAGGAATATTCTCAAAATGAATTAATGATAAACTTTTGTCACTAAGCCTCATGATTACAGTTCATGAGGTCACGGATTCGATTCCCTGTCAGACATAAGGATTTTTCCTCAAAGGGAATTATTCCTATGGTTTTTCGTGTTAAGTTTAGGTTAAGGTCTCTCCTGGTGCTTCATTGTCATTTATCACCCAACATATAATTGGGATGACGTAATTCTGCCTTCCAGGTGCCCGAACCTAAGAAATGGATTACAATTCTGCCAGAAATTTCATAAAAACAACCTGATGGCTTTGGACAATATATATATATATATATATATATATATGCAAAATAAAGTTAACTGACGTAGCAATTAACGTTTGTGCGTGGTATAAAGTCTTATTAAAATAAGTAACAGTTTACTGTTATGTATGATTTTTTTGCGCGATTGTGTCGTACTTACAGCAATGGCGACCATGATTGAAAGCCCAACTTCCTACATATCGGGTTTGCCAACCTAAATAAACTATACTGCAATATTACATATTACAAACCATGTGTGGGAAGTAAATCCACTGCCCTCTATATATACTACGTACAATATATATATATATATATATATATATATATATCCAAAAGGTAGCCTTAATATACATTATAAGAATCAAATCACTGCATTTTAAATGAACTGAACTTTATTTGAAGCAATATAAAACAATAAATACGTACTTGCCGCCTTTTATGACTGATTGGTATAATTGCCTGCTGTAGTCTCAACTAATAAACATTGCCCACACTGTTAACTTTAGTCAGTTGTTTATAATGAACGCAATATTTCCAACAAACATGTTATTATTTTACTATTATTTATTATTTTGAAAACATCATCGCGCAAAAAATTATGTACAACGCACGTTTAAACATTTGCTCGCTTCTATAAAAACCACTTCCTTACCTCGCATCGTAATATACTATTTCATATTCTACAATATTTTGGGATGTAGATCTTGAAAATGTTTTTTATAGTACATATACTACTTTGGGAAGCAGAGGAAAAAAACAATGTTTGCTTGCTATATCAAATATTACACGGATTCACATATATACCAATTAAGCGTGGTTTTTGAATACCTGGTACTTCATTGAATGTGTCGAAAAGGAAATCTCTCTTCATTTTATAAGGCTATATTATATGAGTGTTGTTTTTTAAAACAGTTGCCTGATGAAAACTTAAAAGCAAACATCATGAAATATAGGAAACACGTAAACATGTTTATTGCGTAACGAAGCAGTGCCTGAATAATATATACAATTGTACTTGCATGAATTTCAATCAATAGAATACAAATGGCCGAATTTTATCTTAAATTCGTTCTTTAAAAAAATATAGTACTTTTATAATCGCACACTAAAATCTAAACATTAATTTTTAACCCAAATAGCAGACACTAATACCACTTCTTCTTCTTCTTCTTGTTCTTCCAAGATACTACAATTTAAGAGTGCTTTGGTCCTCTCGACAAATCGTTTCCACAACTTACTCAAAACTAAAAGTCAAATATCATGGCGCGACAGGCCTAGAAGGGCCTTAGCCTACCAGCCGGTTGCTGGCCTCACATGTACATGTGTTATTCACAGAGGTAGGTATTATCCTGCCAGTGTAGGATTGACATGTGGTCTGCATGTCGGGTCCCCAGGCGTTATAGCTGGATTTCTCAATCTGGAGCTGTCATTTGTTGTAACTACCCAAATTCCTCACAATGGGAGGTGGACACCGGACATATACTTGCCGAAATTTCATAAGAAAATTTCTTCCCTAATGGTGACTCGATCCAGCGCAAGTCCCTTAGCTCTGCGCCAAGGCCTCTTACCTTAAGCACTCGGCTACGGTGCGGGTCTTCCCTCTTCCGCAAACTTACTGATGGACATATTTTCAACCGATTTTAACGAATTTCAAAAGTATTGAGGTTGTTGTAATGAAAATATTATTTTAAGTAGTACGAAATTCGTGCAGTATGGGGTCCGATAGGATTTGAACCCGCGACCCTCCAAATGTCAGGAACTTTTTCCAGTAGTTGAGAATATAGATCCGTATCGACTGGAGCAAACTTCCAGTGAATCTCACCTTCAAAAGTCCACCAGATACACAAAATTACGTTAAAAACTTACATTACTTAGGACTATTACACAACCTAATGCATGTGATTCAAAGTTTAAAGTTTTTCTCCCGACAGGTCGTGTGACTGTAAGGCCCAGATCCCATGGCGAACGTAAAAGTTCTTTAAATAAAGAGATTAATCTTACTAGAGAACTGTCAATCATTGCTTGCTGAAACCTACCATTAAATTTCTCCCAGAGAAGCATTGTGATGTACCAAGGCTGTATAAAAATTATGTGCCTTTTTAACTGCAAGGCACAGAAATCGATGCCAGAATCTAGCAATGGCAACCCACTGTATGGAGCGGATGTACAGCCTTTGAGAAAATTGATGGAGCACAGATCATTTTCAAATGCCAGAACGAAGCCATTGCACATGATAAGAGATCATCTACTTGGTTTACAAGTGCACAATTATTTGAGGAACTCAAATCTGCTCTATTTCGTTGTG
Source organism: Diploptera punctata (assembly GCA_030220185.1). Lineage (NCBI taxonomy): Eukaryota > Metazoa > Arthropoda > Insecta > Blattodea > Blaberidae > Diploptera > Diploptera punctata. Next base: position 1,058,834 of record JASPKZ010003451.1, on the reverse strand, counting down.
CGTCATGCAAGGGAAAATAATTTCGCGTAAATAAATAGTATTAGTCATTCAAAATATCTCTGCAGGCGGAAGAATTACGAACCTCTGTTTGTTGCTACACGTGACGTCAAATAAGGCAGTGTACACTGTCAGCGTCCTACGTCCCATTCCCCTCTGCACTCATAGATAGCAGTGTCACGTGTTCTATTCCTGCATAAACACGACTGCAGTGCCCTCCGTCAACAACTGCGCTTACTCCTTAAACGGGTAATACGATAAATGTTGTAAATAAAACAAAGCAAAAAATAACAAAACAAATAAAATTAATTGAAATAAGGACGAAAAAGTTAAAAAAAAAAAGAGCAAGCATGACAGAGGGATCCCATGCATGGGAAACAGACGTTCCCTCCACTAGACCACAACCATTTCTTGCTTGGAACAGTCTGTATGAAGCGATGCAATACTCCAGAACTTAATTGTATATTAAAATTATATATGAACTAAATTAGTTAAATTAATCAGAGCGTTTTGCATTAATTATGTAAATAAATGAATTTGTTATGCCTTGTGTTTTGTAAACGAAGTAATGAGATGTTACAATCGTTATTAATTTTGTATATATCACCTGTTCCCCTTAATTAATATATTTCTCTTTATGAAAATTAACGACGTTATTAAAAAATTCTTGCTGAACACAATCGAATCTAGGTCCGCGTCGTCACAAGAAGGCATCTTACCGACTACTCTACTGAAGCGAACGATACGAATACTGCATGAAGAAAGACTTGCACCACCCGATTTGAACTAAAAGGAGACCGAACATGTAATAACTTACTGGGTGTGAATCGCGCTTCAAAACTATTAACTTTCCATCATCAAGAGCTGCGCCATTATTTTTTTCAAAGGCTGTACACCCCTGTATGAGTAGGAGCGGAGTAAAGCGTGGCGGTACGCGGTGCGGACGGCGGGTAGTGAGGGTTGTCCAATCTATAAATTCACTTCCCTATAGTTTAAATGAGAAATTTGGCGCTGGATTTTAGTGCCTTGCAGTTAAAAACGGCAGACCTTTTGGACACTGCCTTTGTACATCACAACGCTTCTCGGGAAGAAATTTCAGGTAGGTTTCGGCATGTAATGATTAACAGTTTCCTTTTAAGAATAAGAAAGGAAAAATAAAGTTTATGCTAACTAGTTTACTTTTAAGCATTGATGGAGGAATTAAGTTTAGGCTTGATAGAAGATTAATTTATGGAAATTGCGGTAGAGCTGTGGATTCTCTACTCAGGGGTCAGAGGTTAGTATACAGGAAATGCTTCATAAAAAAATGTTGCTTAATAAAAATTACTAAAATTTATTTTAAAGTTGAATATTCAAGAAGATGGAATATTTTTTCGATGGTGATATTCTTCACCATGTATGTAAATTAATTATTATTAAATATCGTTCATTGTTTTCGTTTAAGTATACAGAATTCACTTTTCTCATCCTTAGAATTTGAAAGATTATTCAATTTTACTTGAGCTATTCTTGCTTCCACTCAGAATAAAACTCGACACCAGAATGAAAAAACTTATAACCCTCATTATTACGTCGTATGACATTATTCTTAATTTATAATGGTTAATAATCCTGTTTAATATAAATCCGATTGTCATATAAGAAATATAACTGATTTTAATTCCAATCACAATTTAGTTTAATTTTATTTATGAGTGTATAAAATTATTCATTTTTTAAAGAGTTTAATAAAAATATTTAAAATTTTGACAACAATGAGTTAAAATAGTTTTTAAAGCATTATTAATAAAATCTTTATCTAGTAAAGTATTTTTATTATTAGAATGAGATTTTATTTGACAACTATGAAATATTTAGATTTTTATTTAAAATTATACTTTACCAGCCTCATGGGCTAGCGTTTCTGACTAGTGTTCATGATGTCTCGGGTTCGATTCCCGGTCAAACCATAGGAATTTTTCCTTAAAGGAAATTATTCCTGTGGTTGCCCGTGGTCTGGAATTTAGGTTAAATTTAGGTTAAAAACTCTCCTGACGCTTCATTATCATTTATAACCCATCATATCATCGGGGTAACGTAACCCCGCCTTCTAGGCGCTCCAACTTCAGAAGTAGGTTAGAATTAAGCCAATGCCAGGAGAGAACACCAGAAATGTCGAAAAGACAACTTGGGGCATTGAATAAAAAATATTTAAGTATAAATAAATATTAAAATACAAAATCATTTATTAACTTTACCCACTATATTAGTTAGGCAATATAAAAATCCTGCTTTAGCATTGGTAAATGTGCATAGTAACTTTTATTGCGAAGTACCATTTTTTATAATAAACACAAACACATGTCAAAATATTCAATGAAAACACTTCCATTTTCTTCCGAACTTTTCAGTGTAGATTGTATTTTTGTTCGTTTCAAGAACTGGACAGAAGCAAAGTTTTTTTTTTTTTTGTTCATTACTTATTTCATGCTGCAGAATGTGTGTCACCGATCTGGGTAGATACGATGCGGTGTAGTATTCACTGTTCAGACAGGTGTGGAGACGGAAAGTGGGAACTGCCGCTTTCCTTGGTCTGTCGGGTATTTTCTGGATGTCAACTGTCTAATGCTTTGGTTGATATCTCCAGAACTGCGTAGGAATTCTAAATAATTCTGAAAGTAGTATAGAATTAATCAAATTCGAAGGCAGTAGCCATAGGATTGGAAGGTAATGGATTAATTATTTCTTAAAAATCTTACAACTAACGTCAGCTGCTTCTATGAACTTTAGAGTAAGTCGAATTCCGAACTTCTAAAAAGTCTTATTAACAATTCAAATCGCAGCTACATGTTCCCTAATTTAACAAACTTGGAAGTACGATAATGTATTTGACGTTTATTCCGTTTACTACGTCCAATATTCGAGAGTTTTCGTACATATCTTCACTTAATATTAATAGCCTGAAATTATGACGTGTTTAGAGTCAATTCGATGATTCCAAAACAGTTTTCGCGACACGCAAGCCATGCTTTATTCGGATGCATTCGGAAATGTTCGCTCTCCTTGGTCTCCATTTTGTTCCACATATTCTAACGATAGGTTTTTGTTTACCGCTGTGGTCTCCAGGCATTGTCATGCAGTGGGCCCGGGTTCGATTCCCGGTCCGGACAAGTTTCCTGGGTGATGTTTTTTTTCCGGGTTTTTCCTCACCTTAAGACAAATGTCAGGAAACTTTAAGGCCCAATCTGTCCCCGAACATAGTCTGGCCACCATTATTATCATTAACGTATTCATTAAGTTTAGGATTAAGACCTGTCATGGCGCATCATTACCATCATCACCTATCATATATCAGCGGGGCAACTTAACTCCGCCTTCCAGGCGCCCCAACCTCAGAAGTGGGTTACAATAACGCCATGCCAGGAGAGAATACTACAATGTCGAAATGAAAACGTGATGGCATTGAATAAAAAAATATCAAAATGAGGATGCCGGACTCTGTCTCTGGGGAACGTTCGTGGGAACTAGCGTCCGGAAATCTCTAGAAGATCATCATTGGTCTTTTGTTTGAGTAGACTTAATATTTTTCAAAAAAAACTATCTCTGTTCATATTTATAGAAATATTTTTTTTCGATGAATTAAACCCAATGGAGTACAACTTGACATACACACACCCAGTACCAAGTTGGATTTTTAAAATCCCTTACCCCGCCGGAATCGAACCGGGTCGCCCGCAGTGGAAGGTAGGGATTCTTACGACTACGCCACAGCGACGGACGAAATAAAACATATATAAAAATAGCCTACAATACATCCTCAGGTTAGCTTTTTAAATAATATATTAACATCGGGCTTTTGTGACAGAAATCAGTTCAGCTTAGATTTTATTTTATTATTATATTTATTATGATTATATTATTATTATTATTATTATTATGCCACCGCTGGGGTCTCGAGGTAGCGTGCTGCCTTGCACGCAGCGGGCCCGGGTCGATTTCCCCGGTCGGGGCAGTTTTCTGGGTGAAGTGGTATCGGGGTTTTTCCTCGCCTGTAAGGGCAAATGTCCAAGGGAAAACTTTAAGGCCCAACGGTCCCCGAAATCATTATGGGCCATCATTCTTCATCATCATCATTTCCTTATCATTATTCATCATCACCATCATCCTTCACCGGTGTGGAAAGCAACGGGAAGCTACCACACCTACACATTTCCCTAGTAAAGCTGCAAGCATAGCATGAAAATGCTATGATTGCAGTGAAGGACTGGGCCTTCGGGCCAGAATTACTATGGATGATTATTTATTATTATTATGGTAATATATTATTATGTATGGCTATCTTCATACGGATTACTTGATAATGCTTTCCCAAAAGGAAACATTTATCATCGGCAATTTTAATTCGCAATCTCATGGTCATTATTAATTTTTTAAAATAACACTCTCAAGTTATTCAAGCACAATTAACCAATCACACATGCTCGCTCAGATAAGCCGTCCGTAATTAGGGCAGTTAAACATATCTGCCTCTCTTCATATTCTTCATCTCTAGACCAGTTTCTGATCTTTCTTCTTCAGTTCTATCCTCAGTATTTTCACAACCGTTGTTTTTTGGAAGCACTGAGAATGGAATCGAAGCAGGAAGTTCCGAAACCGGTCTGAAAAGAAGAAGAATATGAGGTATGCTTTGTTAATTTAAGGGCATGCGTAAAGCAAAATCGGACCATAAATTCGACTTGCTGAGGAATTCCTTTAGTTCCTGCTTGACGGATTTTTGTTTTCGTTCATTGTTATCGTTCTATAAACATTTCTCTATTTCAGTTATATTCCTTGTTATAACTTGTCACTGACCAGCTTCCTCCTCCATATACTAAGAACATTCGATAAGTAATGACAACACGGTTGTAAATCAGTTATCCTATAGTGGTGACCATTGTAATCTTGTAGTATGTTTTTTGAGCGGTTTTTGTTGTATAAATTTGTTTATAAAACACTTTGGCTAGACCAGTGTTGACCTATGGAAGTGACTTAAAATGTTCCTATGATGTATGTGTAATTATTATAATATTTATAAGGGTTCCGGTTGGCCTAGATATTTTAGTGAACCATGGACACTAAAAGACAACATGAAAGCAGAATAACGGCTTGTGAAATGAGATTCATGCGCAGATCAGCGGGTTACACCAGATGGGATCGGAAAAAGAACACCGATATCTTAAAAGAATTGAAGACTACGCCGATTTTGGAATATATTAAACAGTACCAACTAAATTGGAAACACCATCTAGAAAGAATGAGTTCAAATCGGATCCCCAAAGCTGTTTATAATTATATACCAAGAGCACGAAGATCACTGGCCGTCCTATGAAACGCTGGAGGGAAAATTTTATATAGGATCGTAACAGGCCTTGACCTAATACTTGGAAGGAAGAAGAAGAAGAAGAAGAAGAAGAATCTGTCATAAGATATTAAATATAAAATTGGTACCTGGTAAGTCAGTCGTTCTCAACTAAATTATTTAACTTCATCAAGTAGTTCCAGTATGGTGGCCTTTCAAAAACAATGTTTCATCTTCTGCATTTTAACTGGTACTGATGTTGTATAAGTTGAACAACGGGTTTAGGTATGCGGGTGTGTTCTCATTAAGTAGGTCTCTATTCTTTGCTTCTTTTAGAATTACTATATCCTCAAGGATGCTAATGTTGTTGTTATACTCTCTGTGTAGTACTGACGTAAATTATTTGATTTTGCCCAACTGATGTGGTATAGTATGTGCTTGGCAAAACCATTTTTCTTTGTTATTAATAAAATCAGGTTTTGCCAAACACATACTAGAAACGGGTCATCAGTTCGACAAAATCTATAATACTACGTCAGTACTGCACAGAGAGTAGGCTATAGCAACAAAAATATTGCATCCTTGAAGATATAGGAATTCTAAAATAAGCGAAGATTACAGACATACTCAATCGGTATCAGTTAAAATGCAGAAGATGAAATATTGTTTTTGAAAGGCCTCCATATTGGAACTACTTGATGAAGTTAAATAATTTAGTTGAGGACGACTGACTTAGCAGGTACCAATTTTGTATATAATATCTTATTACATAACCTCAACGGTGCTTTAATATAAATTTTAAAAGTGTAAATTAAATCTATAATATTGAAAGTCTCGAAATGTTGTGAATACATTCACTGTTTTTCACATTCAGTAAGTAATTTTGTTTTATAGGAAATGTACACTCAGGTTGAGCATTAATGGACACACACCCAGACCCAAGGTGGAGATTTTTTAAAATCCCCTACCCCGCCGGGAATTGAACCCGGATCGTCGGAGTGGAAGGTACGGACTCTACCGACTACGCCACGGCGACGGACTATTCAGTAAGTAATACAGCCCTAAAAATGGTGCCTCCAGAAGGCTTGGTACAGTTTAAACATCCTGACCCCCACCCACGGGAATCGAATCCCCGACCTTCTGGCTTGTAATGTATTGCGTTAACAAATTGCTGCGTGCCCCCAATGTAGGTATCAACATTCTTATATTTAAATTTGTAACAATTGTAAGTAATGGATATGAAACAACAATCTATTAGGTAATAATTAGTATCTGCTATCGCCTTTACAAACAAATGTCAAAACGATAGAAAGTACATACAGTGTAATTAGCAGAGTATCGCTGTTATAACTAACAGTTAAGATAACAATATATTCGTGAAGTAATTAGTAACAGGTATTATTTTAGCTGCTATATTATTTTTTTCACTCCTGCACTAATAATTATGTTTAATTTTTATATTTCCTGTGAATTTATATCTTGGATTGAAGAGTTTAATTGTTTGATAGCAAGGGAATGTTGATAAAGAAGTGCAATTCTTTATTGTTGTCTGGATTAGTGGCAGACATTTTAAATAACAGTTTCGGATCGCATATTAATTTCAGATTAACTGTGATGTAGAGGAAGTGGCAAATGCAAATGATCAAAGTGAGAAATAAGTGTGATACAATAAAATTGTATTATATTATTCGATAACATTTTAAATAGGTAACATGTTTACATTATTAAGTCAATTACTTTTCTTCCCTAGGGAAGTAAGTTGAGCTATTACGTGGCGTTGTTAATGAATACCATGGCCTCTCTGGTAAATTGAACTTACTTCCCTAAAAACAGAATGGTAATTAGGCCATTATTAGTATAGGAGCGAACAAAAGTACGTGATTTTTATTTTGTAGACTAATATGTCACAAATACAAGATTTTTTTCCCTCTATCATAAGGGTAAAGTTGTTAAGTGATAGCTAATTTCTTATGGTAGATATCTCTTGGTCTGAATTAATACAAATCTCCGATTATTAATAAATTATTTCGATATTAATAAGTTCTCGTGAAAATTTATGTTTTCAAATTTATATTTGTTTACCCTGTGGCTACAGTTTTAGTATCAGCTATCGCCGTTACATACAAATGTAAAAATGATAGAAAGTACATACAATATAATTAGCAGAATATCGCTGTTATAATTAACAGTTAAGATAACAATCTTCTTTTGAAGTAATTAGTAACAGATATCACTATTTTAACTACTATATTATTGCGTGCAGCTCGTTGCAATGACAAAGAAAACTCTTTCTTTGAACTTGATAAAAAAAAAGAAGAAAAATAAAAGTGTTATTCAGATGTCTTGCACGTGCACAAGACCTCGTTACGTCTGTTTTCACCCTCGAGCGGACAGTGAAGGGTGTAATAATTACCTTCGCAACCTCTAAGTGGAAACTCTATACTATACAAGTAACAAGATTAGATTTCCCCAGACTGGACAAGTTTTCCACGGTGATGATTTTTTTCGAGGTTTTTCCTCACCTATAATTTTGATGTTAGGAAACTTTAAGGCCCAAATAGTCCCCGAATACCCAGCTGTTGTCGATTCACTTTCAGTACGCAATGATGGATTACGTATTACACTATTAGTCGCGTGGGTGTCAGCTTTACCTAAGACCAAACAACCCGTTATTTTCTACAGCCATAATCGAACATGCAAAATATAGTTTCACGATATTTCTTAACGTTACATATGGATGTCAAACATAGACTCTTACTTTATGGGCCGTTTCTAACTGTGGAATTTTATATGAATTTGGGTCATTTCAGGACGACGTAAACAGCGAAATTCGTGTACTCAAGTACTGGTTGCGGCTAATCCAAGGTGTACAAACAATGCTCAGAGCAATTTGTTATGACCACCAAATTAGGAACGCAAATGGGAAATTCTGGACAGACGAGGTTAAGAGAGAACTCCAAAAGATTGGGGTGGGTTGGGTATGGGAAAAAGGGACTGAAAATCGCAAGAATGTGTTGAGAAAAATTAGAAGGAGGTACTTAGATATAAACCGACAAAATATTTTGGTCGAATGTGTGGGAAAACGATCACTATTTTTACAAATAGATCTAAAACAAGTTTGGGGAAAAGCATCATATATACTCAATCTAGGTTTTAAAGAATGATCAGGGCTTGCTTGGTTCAGGTTAGGGGCATGGATTTTTTTTTTTTTAAATAGCGACGATCAGGATATGCGAATATGTCCAATGTGCGGGAGCTTTGAAGACGAGATACATATATTAGGAAAATGTAACGATTTAGAATATAGGAGGCGTCAGTTATTACCGGAAACATTTCTAAATTCAAATCGTCAAGATTGGCATGCTACGAGTTACTGGTAAACCCAGAAAATTGGATACACTTGGGTAGATTTCTGGACAAAACGCGGAAAATAAGAACAACACTTATTCAGGAATAAATAAATATGTTAACAAATTGCATTGCCATTAATTCTTAATAATTCTACATAACTAAGTTACTGTATAATGTAATTGTATTGATATCTAATTGTAATATTATTGTGTTTTTTGTTTTTGTTTTTTAAACATCAACTGATTGTAACGGACTGTCAACAGCACGTACGGCTTACTGCCCGTGCGATCCATATTTGTAAATAACATTGTATCTTACTTTTAGTTTAATAAAGCCCGTATGTATGTACTTTTAGGGAGGAGAAAAGATTAAGAGTATTTGAGATAAAGTTCTTACGATTTTTTTTACGAAAGAGAGATGAACAGGCAGGGGAATGGAGAAGAATATTTAACAGTGAGCTACATGATATATATAGGAAACCAGATATAATAAGAACAGTTAAGTCTCGTGGAATGCGATGACCAGGAAATGTGGCACGAATGGAAAGTGAAAAAAGGGCGTGGAAGCTTCTTGTAGGAAGACCAGAGGGAAAACGCCCAGTTGGTAGACCAAGAATGAGGTGGGGATAACATTAACCATGAGTTGGGGGAAGTCGATTATAAGGGGGTGATTGGAAAACATTATTTAAAGGTAGGGATGTGTGGAGAGGTCATGTCCGCGCCGACATGAACCTAGAGTTCGTTAGTGACAGTTTGTTAGTTACTATGTCATTTATACGTGGTAAAGTCATCTCTACCGGTTTCTGTCTCTGACTGTTGTATTAACTAAATCACTGGTACTATTGAACCCATAGGTTCATGGCCGCGCGGACATAAGCTTTCCATACACCCCTATCCTGTGTTCATTCTCTGTATAATCTACTTCCTTCAAATAATGGTTAATGTTAATCTCCCACCTCACTCTTAGACTACCCACTGGGCATTTTCCCTCTGATTTTCCTACAATAAATTTTCATACATATATTTCATTTCCCATTCGTGCCACATGTCCTGTCCATCGCAGTCTACGATACTTAATTGTTTTTATTACTTATGGTTTCCCATAAAGATGGGGTCTGGATTTATTTGAACTTACCCAAACATTCTGGTGGCCCTGGAGCAGACTCAGCCTCTAATTGAACTGAGTACCAGACGCTTGTTCTGGGATTATAGGCGGAGTTACTCAGGGCTGACAACTCGTCTGACATCAAGTGCCGATTGTCTAAAAAAAAGTGGAAGTCTTAACCTTGTACTATCGCAAGGTTCTGCTATGGTCTGTAGTGGGATCACTGTACCTTATCACGTAGCTCACTTTTAAGTAGTCTTCTCCATTCGCCTGGCCGTTCTTTTCTCTTCACTGGTTTACAAGTCGCAAAATATTTAATACCGCCTACGGATACAATGGAGTTGATCTCGAGTTTCTATTGATAAAACTTGGTTACATCACAGCGTGGCTGTGTGTGTAAAAATCTCCATAGGGCCTACCAAACCTCCAAAAAGCAAACACTGTTTCTTCTGCTGGAAAATTATGCTCTCATTTAATTTTTCAAGAAGGGATACACTCAGAAACAGCACAATTAGGAAAATTATGCAAGTTGAAAAAAAAATAGAAGAAAAATGTGTGAAATGGCATGGACACCCCATAAGAATGGAAGAAGATTGAATACCAAAGACGATCCTTGATTGGAAAGCTAATGGAAGAAGTGGAGGAGGCAGACATAGAGAAAGTTGGAAATGGAGTGAGGAGAAGTATGGAAGCTAGAGATTTGAGGGAAGAATATGCTTTAGACAGAAACCTCTGGCGACAAATCACTTTGGGTTGAAGGAGAAACGCTGTATTGTGGAATATTCCTTATATATATATATATATATATATATATATATATATATATATACACACACATACACGACAGAACAGAACTCTACTACAGTATTTTGATGTATGGACCCCTATGGTCTCCGGTGACGTATTACAGTGTTGCGCCTTAGCCGGGAGATTAAAGGCATCATGCTCAGTTACAATTGTTTTATATATATAAGTAAAGTGATCCCACAACAGGCCCGGAGGCCCTTGGGGTAGTAGGAGGCTAGGGCTCCCACTTTTTCTAAACAATCGGCACCTTATGTCAGCCGGGTTGTCAGCCCTGCGTGACGGCCGCTTTTACCCCCAGAACAAGCGTTTGGTACTCATTTCCGTTAGAGGCTGAGTCAACCCCAGGGCCTTAGTGCCGCCAGAGGGTTTGGGTCAGTTTAAAAAAATCCTGACCCCAACGGGACTTGGACCCTCGACCCTCCGGCTTGTAGCTCAGTGCCTTAACCACTACGCTACGGCGTGCCCCGTTATATATATATATATATATATATATATATATATATAAAGGCATCATGCTCAGTTACAATTGTTATATATATATAATATATATATATATATATATATAACAATTGTAACTGAGTATGATGCCTTTAATCTCCCGGCTAAGGCACAACACTGTAATACGTCACCGGAGACCATAGGGGTCCATACATTAAAATACTGTAGTAGAGTTCTGTTCTGCCGTGTATATCAAAAATGTATTGATCACTTCTAGTCGGTTTTGAACATATATAAAACTGTTATTCTGGATGAATATGAAATTATAATGCATCGTTCGCATAACATTGTCCTGGTTTCTAAACAGAGACCAATATTTCTAGATTCAGAACACTTTTTGTTTCCTCTGCGCAATTCCTGACGCAAAATGGGAATTGGAGTTGCGCCAAAGAGTATAGGAGGCGACAACAATCCGAGACTAACAGTCTGACCAACTTACAAAAATTACCTTTTTTTACCTCCCCAGATAAAGAATCTTGTCTTACTGTCTGGCGTCCATTTGTCTTACATAATGATATATGCGGAAAGTGTTTGTACATTGTTATCTGTTGTCGTTTGATAGGGGCTTCAGTAAATTTCTTGTTCGACAACTAACTTTGTTTTTTTTTGTAAATCGTTGGTTCAATGCCGTATTTCAAAGATGTTGTTCGGTCCCTAGTCCACCTGATTAGTGGGTACAGATTTTATACCCGGTTGGGTTGAAAATTTTAATCTTAAAAATGTCAATTTTCAAACTTGGCGAGATTGCAAATTTTAATTTTTAACACTGAAATTTCTCAAGGGAACAGTCAACCATTACATGAAGATACCTAGCTTGAAATTAGAAAGGAATACCAGAAAAGCATTGTGATTTGAAAATGATATAGACCAAACATGGCGGTTGATACATTTTTAATGTCGGATTTCAGGTAAATCTCTACTTCGAATGCTCTTATTTTATTGATTTTTATAAAACTTACCTCAATTTACTTCAATAGTATATAATAAGTTTCGTTGTTAAACAGCGAAAATTGAGTCCGCTAGAGCAATTTTTAAATTTTCGTTTCAGATTTACTCCTGTTTTGAAGAATAACAGACAGCGGCTAATTACTCGATAGATCTGAAAACCTGTATGTACAAATTTTCATGAATGTCGGTGAAGGTATTTCGGAAATTTAATATTTTGAACAAACTATACATTTTTATTTATATAGATACGTATATTAGGATGGTCCTATTTTCGACTTTTCGTATTCCACTCCGCACCTCTTCAATTTTTCCCCTTTGGTTGAAAGAAGTAATTTAAAGTCTATTTTGTTGAAATTTAAGATGAGGAACCCGCGCCGCATTGATCTAGAACAGGCGTAAAATGTTATGTAATGGTAATGATTTATGATTTTAACAATTAATTTAATTAAAACTGTTGTATTTGAAGATATTTGATTTATTTCTCTTGTTTAAGACAATAAATAAATTAAAAAATACTCTTGATCGGAGTACGTCTTCTGAATATTTGTAAATTTAAGTCCAGTGCGGCGTGGGTTCATGTTAATTTATTCTAATAAAATTTGACACACAAATAGATTAGATAGTAAAGATTATAGAGGTATCAGCTTATTGAACTCCACTTATACATTTTATGCGAAAATAATAAATAATAGATTGAAGAAGATATCTAACACACTCTTAGAAGACGAACAAGCAGGGTTTAGAAAAGGAAGATCCTGTAGTGATAATGTGTTTATTATAAAGAGACTAATTGAAAAGAGAAGAGAATTTAACCTGTCAACCTATTTGTTTGTTGATTTTGAAAAGGCCCTTTGAAAGAGTAAATAGATCTACATTTTAGATTATAAACTATGGGAAATAATGAAATAACGAGGATATCCACACCATCTAATAAAATCAGTCCAAGGCTTATATGAAGAAAATAAAGTGGCGATAAAAACTGATGGAATAAAAGACCAGAAGAAATTTTAATAAAACAAGGAGTTAGACAAGGGTGCAGTCTATCGGCCACCCTTTATATATATATATTGACGACATTATGACACAATGGAACATTATAACAGACAAATACCTTAGATTGAACAATAACACAAGTATTAATAACTTGATTTTCGCCGATGATTTAGTCTTACTACACCATGATGAAGATCTGTTACAATTGGCTGCTTACAAACTAAATGCAATATGTAGCGATTATAATTTTAAAATTTCAGTAAGTAAAACAAAAGTAATGACATTTTGTTGACGAAACACTCTGCGTACAAAAATAATAATTAGAGACGAAATTATTGAAAAAGTATCCCACATTAAATATTTAGGATGTGATATAAGCTATGGATATGATAAATATATTGAACATAAAACTGATCAGTTTCAAGCACAATAAATAGAACATTGAATAATAAAGCCCATAAACAAAAAAAAAATTAAGATAAAAAAATCGCGGTCCCTGCCCTTTTGCATGAGAGCGAATCTTGAAATATCACTACCAAACAATAAAGTAAAATTCAAGCAGCTGAGATGAAATTTTTAAGAAGAGTAACAGGATGTACTACAATAGACCAGATAAGCAACGAGGATATCCGTGAACAACTACAGATCTACTCCATAAAAGAAAATACATTTAACAACAAGATTCAGTGAAGATTCAGTGGAAAGAAATGTAGAAAGAATGGGAGAAAGTAGATTACCAAATAAAATCTTATTTTATTTTCCGAGAGGAAGAAGAAATGTCGGACGTCCTCGGAGGAGATGGTCTTAGATCTATTAGTGAAGACGGAACAGGCAACTAATGCCTAAACCAGGAATTGAAGAAGAAGAAATTTGATACACTCTCAAACTGGACCAGAAGAAAAAAAAAAAAAAGAGAGAGTGCGCGTTGAAATCAGGCGACAAGAAGGAAAAAAAGACCTAAAGAAGGATGGATGTATGGTGTGAGAAGACGTATGAATGAACTGGAACTTACACATGAGGATGTTCAAGAACGTACAACTGGAGATGGCGAATTTTTTTAGGGTGACGGAAAACCACTGTATTGTGATTAATTCCGGAAATAAAATAATTTATTTATTGATTTCTAGTCTATATTATATCTGTATATCCGCACGTGGGGACAAGGGTGCTCCCTATCGAGAGTTACTTGACCAAGCTAATTTAGTTAAGCTTATTTTCCTTCAGATGTCAGCGATTAATATGCAGTTAGTAGATCACCTTAAAGAGACATTTAATATCAACTAAGATATTACTTTGATGGGAAAGGATGATTGAATTTTGCGAACAGGCTTTAATTAGGCTTGAGGTTCTTTTGGGCCGGAAAGTATTCATACTTGGGACCCATGGTTTAAAGTCCCTCCCGGAGGATTTTTCCACCTTAAAAACTGCATCGACCCCGATGAACCCGGCAAGAAACTTAAGGCAAGAAACTTAAAAAAATACTTTTAAAATACATTATTAACACCGTTGAGATTATTGTTTAATATTTAAAATAATAGAAGTTGAACCTGTGATGGCAGTCGTCCTCAACAAATTAAATTTGTTTAAATAATCAGTTGTTTATATATATATACACACATACATACATACACACATACTACATACATACATACATACATACATATAGGGGCAGCATAAGTTTGTTAACCGAAAATGCAAATATATTACTTTCTCCAGCTTACAACATCTATAAAAAAATTACTGAAATTGTTCAGAGTGCCCTCCATTATTGTTTAAGCATTTATGACATCGTTTTAGCACTGATTTTCTCATTTTATCACACAATTTCCCATTATTATGGAAGTGTTTTCAAATTCTTGTTCAATCAAATCCCGTAAATGTTGCAGGTTCAGTGGTTTTTTACTGAAAACTTTATCCTTTAAAATTCCCTGCATTGAAAAATCACATGACGTGAGGTCTGGTGATCTCGGTGGCCAATCGATTTTACGACGCCTTCCAATCCACTCTTCAAAATGGTCATCCAAATAAGTAACTCGAAGTCGTTTATAGACATGATACTGGACAAGATGTATTCCCTAGTTAGATAATTACATCAAGCAGTAGTGTTTGATATTATATTCTGAAGGTCCCGTATTAAAACCCCAGTTTCAACTAATCTGAGTTTTTTTCTTACAATCATATGCAGTGTTTAACTGTCTGATGCCGCACTATATATATATATATATATATATATATTAGAGACTCGAGTTCAAATCCCGACTCAAGCATTCATTTTTCTTTTCATATCATATATATATATATATATATATATACATACATACATACATAAGGACTTTATTAAACTAAAAGTAAGATACGTACAGTGTTATTTACTAATATGGATCGGACGGGCAGTAAGCCGTATGTGCTGTTGATAGTCCGTTACAATAAGTTGATGTTTAAAAAAAACAAAAACAATAATATTACAATTAGATATCAATACAATTACATTATACATTAACTTAGTTCTGTAGAATTATTAAGAATTAATGATATTGCAATTTGTTAACATATTTATTTATTCCTGAATAAGTGTTGTTCTTATTTTCCGCTTTTTGTCCAGAAATCTACTCAAGTTTATCTAGTTTTCTGAGTTTACCAGTAATTCGTAGCATGCCAGTATTTCACGATTTGAATTTAGAAATCTTACCGGTAATAACTGATGCCTCCAGTATTCTAAATCGTTACATTTTCCTAATATATGTATCTCGTCCTCTAAGCTCCCGCACATTGGACATATTCGCATATCGTGATCGTCGCTAATTTTTAAAAATTTTCATGCCCCTAACCTAAACCAAGCAAGCCCTGATCTCTCTTTAAATCCTAGATTGAGTATATAAGATTCTTTTCCCCAAACTTGTTTTAGGTCTCTTTGTAAAAACAGTGATCGTTTTCCCGCACATTCGGCCAAAATATTTTATCGGTTTACATCTGAGTACCTCCTTCTTATTTTTCTCCACACATTCTTGCGATTTTCAGTCCCTTTTTCCCATACCCAACCCATCCCAATCTTTTGTAGTTCTCTCTTAACCTCGTTTCCCCAGAATTTCCCATTTGCGGTCCTAATTTGGTGGTCGTAACAAATTGCTCTGAGCATTGTTTGTTCACCTTGGATTAGCCGCAACCAGTACTTGAGTACACGAATTTTGCAGTTTATGTTATCATGAAATTACCCAAATTCATATAAAATTCCACAGTTAAAAACGGCCTTACTAAGTCCTGTAATATATATATATATATATATATATATATATACACCTACATACGTTATTATCTACAGGCCTACATTAAAAGCTGAAGGCGTTTTATAACTGAAGTGACAATTTTGCAAGTGAAATCTGTGTAATGTTATATTGGTACTCATGCTTTAATTTGCTACATTAAATAACCTAAAAAAAGAGCCTTACAAAATATGATGATGATAAGAGCTTTAGTAAATTTACACGTGGCTGGTAATGAACCAAGAATCCCTTGCCTACATTTACTCTAGAAAAACGACTTATGACGTAATGTGCGTCTAAGTTACGATGGAATAACAAGTGCCTCAAAACAAACTTCTCAGAGACATAAATTGGAGCACTGCATTAGTTCTGCATCGTTGCATGTAGTGAAATACATTCAGGAAATACGTTTTCATCCCTTCTACATATGTCCAGCTATAACACTTGTTGTACAAACATTAACAACAGTGAACTCAAGGAAATTATTCAATCAAAATCAAAAAAACAATTAAAAAGTGAAAATTTCTGGAGTAAAACGAAATCCCAGAAGAATTATAGAAATATGCCCGTTGGCACAGAGCTATGAGACTTGCGCCTGGTTTGAGTCCCTCACCATGCTGGACGAAATTTCCTCATGCCCGATCTTCGGTCATTATGGGCCTGGTGTCCACCCAGCCTCGTGAGGAATTTTGGGGTAGTTACAATTAGCGGCTCCCATGTTTTTAGAAAACGCAGTTAATACACGGTTGAGGACCCGACAATGCTTGACCATATTTCACCTCCTATACTGACTGTATGATCATCTATCTCTGTAACTGACACATATGTCTGTTAGCCCAGCAGCCCGGCTCGGATGGCCATGGACCTTCTATGCCTGTCACCGCCATGGAGTTAAGAAATATTCAATCACAATAGAGAATAATCTAAAAAAAAAACCACGAATTTAATTATTGGCACTATCCAAACCCAGAGGTTTCATTGCTTTGTGATAATGACTTTTCCTTATATTCCTTAATCGAAAGTTAATATTTATCAAATTATTCCCCGTTATAAATTCATTGTTTTAAATAATTTTAAAACTAGCAATTAAGTTCCCGGTGTGCGTTGCTACGTCGGCCTAAATACATGAAATATTAAAAGGTTAAATTGTATGATATCCTCTTTAGACGACACCAAACATGTGCGGTTTGCTAGTTCAATTTTTTTAATTTCGGATTTTCGGTAACCCCGACAGTTAAAAATTGTCGGATTTCACCTCTTTTTTTTTGGCAATCAATACCTACATTGGTTTATTTTAATATTATATACTGATTCCCTGTCCACCGCTGTGCTCTCGAGGTAGCGTGCTGCCTTGTCACGCAGCGGGCCCGGGTTCGATCCCCGGTCGGGGCAGTTTTTCTGGGTGAGGTTTTTATCGGGGTTTTTCCTCACCTGTAAGACAAATGTCTGGAAAACTTTAAGGCCCAAACGGTCCCCAAAATCATATGACCACCATCATCATCATCATCATCATCATCATCACCATCCTTCACCGGTGTGGAAAGCAACGGGAAGCTACCACACATACAATTCCCTAGTAAAGCTGCAAGCATAGCATGAAAATGCTATGATTGCAGTGAAAGACCTGCCCTTGGGCAGAATTACTATGGATGGATGGATACTGATTTTCATTGTGAAACATCGAAAATTGTCACCGCTAGGGCGATTTTTAAATTTTCACTTCAGGTGAACTCCTACACCTAATGGTTTTAGTGAGTTCAATTGTCAATCTAAACCATCGAGGGACCCAATAATATACACATAAAAAATACATCAAATTCGGTCCAGTCATTGATGAGGAGTAGAGTGACAAACACACGTACAGAAGAATTATATATATATATATATATATATATATATATATATATATATATATATAAAGAGGGTCTGACTGTTTGTCCTTTATGGACTCAAAAACTACTTGACCGATTTGAATGTTCTTTTTATTCATTATCTAGAGAATTCATCTGGGTATATAACACATTACACTATCTATTATAAGGCCGGAGCTAAAAAGGAAGAAAAGGGGGCAACGGTGCACTGAAGTCGCTTTCTGGACGCTTAAATGGCTTACGCTGCCTAAACCATAACAAATACAGCAAATCAATGTAAACTTAGCAAAAAAAAATGAGCGGCTTCAAAACGCAGAGTTCCTCTTATGATCTACTGCGCATGCTCGAAGAGCTAAAGCTATGGTTCACGAGATAACGCACACAGTAAATGTTTTTAATGGGCTGTATTTGGCTTTAATCGTCTTAAATAGTTAAAAAGCAATGAAGGAGATGTATTTCTAGATATTTACGAGTGTTCGACATATACAATATTACTCAAATTGCGACATTTCTAATAAAGTTCAACTCTCGTGCATAGTGTAAAAGTAAACAAGACAACCAGGATTTAGACGACTAGTATCCGACTTTTAAGTAACGTAATGAAATATGTATGAGAACCAGGCTTCAAATACCTCGGCAATGATTTTTTATTTATTTGTATTTCCACAAAATACATCCCACAAAATTTAAATTCAACTACATAATCTACTTTACACTATTTTAAGTAATATTCGTGCCTTCGTAAACTCTATAACACTATTCAGCTACCGGTATGAATTCAATTGTGTGTGCAGTAACACGTTTTAATAATGTTATAAATGTATGTAATAAAATATCATATTACTTCATATATTTACGCATTTATTTATCCATTAAGTATTAGTGAGGAAAATTTTCACCTTCAATTAAAATATTTAGTTTATTTAGGTCAAGTCCAGCCTAATAATAGCTCATATATTATAGACAATGATGATAATAATAATAATAATAATAATAATAATAATAATAATAATAATAATAATAATAATAATATAACAAATAATAATAATAATAATAATAATAATAATAATAATAATAATAGTATTACTTCCAAATAGTTAGTTCTTTAACAGTGGACAGATATAGATTATAGGCAATAATAATAACAATAATAATAATAATAAACATAATAATAATAATAATAATAATAATAATAATAATAGTATTACTTCCAAATAATTAGTTCGTTTTTTCTTTAACAATGGACAGACAGAATAAAATAAAAAGCATTGTAACAAATAAAAAAACCCAATCGGGAATCGAACCTGCGATCCCTTGCATACGAAGCAAGCCAATAAGGCACTACGCTAAGCGTTCTCTGGCTTGTTATGCGTAAAATTTATCTTCATTGGAGGAAGGAGAACATTTTGTAGCTCAACTCGTGTGAATCGCGCGTTAAAACTTGAAATGTTCGAGATCAAGAGTCCGCTCATTGTTTTTTTTTATGTACATAGAATTGAATATCTAAAAAAATCAACACAAAAAGTTCGCGACAGCATGTGTCTATCTTTTACGGATAACTCACAATAACCATTTTTATCCTTCAGCTCATTGATTACAAGAAGATCGGGATAAGTAGATTCCCGGGCAACGCCAGGTATTCATCACGGGGTATCTAAAAATAATTGCGATGTATATTGATCATTATTTTTCATTTTTCTTGTTCAACTAAGCTTAAAACACATTTAATTTATTTAGGCGTAGCATTGCACGCCGGGTATTAGCTCGTGTGATTTTAAAAAAATCTGAAAGTTTTAATCGGTGAAATATTTATATTTTTGAAAAGGAGAAAAATGCAACAATTGTGCAGATGGACGCCATTTCATACCACGTGATTTGTCATTCTTTTGTCTCCTGTCTTAATCTTATGATCCTGAACTGTTTTTATTATCAATGCTTTTCTTCTAACACAAAGTTTCCGTTGCCATGGTGATTGTTCTTTGCACTTTAAATCGTTGCGGAATAAGAATAAAAACTGGACGTTTTGAAATATCACACTTTTCCTTGATGTTGTGACACAATGTTATATCAGCCTGATTTAAAATGTATCAGAACCACACTCTTGGAAACGAATGACGATCTGTAAGTTTTGACTTAGGCCTATTCGAAGTTTTACCCTTAAATTGAAATGTATCCTATAATCATCATTATTAAGATTCGTTATAAATTCCGTTGAGGTTAAGTTAATGAAACTAGACATATTAAAACAAAAATTAACAAACAATAAACTTGACACAAATTACACCAACCAAATAAATAAAGTAAGAACAACAATAACAAAACAAAACTACTTCCAATTTTTCAATCAACTTTTCATCCAGGAAGAAGGAATCCCTATGGGGAGCCCTTACTTACTTACTTACTTACTCACTGGCACTATTGAACCCGTAGGTTCATGGCCGCGCGGACATAAGCTCTCTATACATCCCTATCCTGAGCCAATGCTTTCCAATCATTCCCTGTATAATCTACTTCCCTCAAATCATAGTTAATGTTGTTCTCCCACCTCATTCTTGGTCTACCAACTGGGCGTTTTCCTCTTCTGGCTTTCCTACAAGAAGTTTCCATGCACGTCTTTCATTCCCCATACGTGCAACATGTCCTGCAACCATCGCAGTCTACGAGACTTAACTGTTCTTATTATATCTGGCTTCCTATAAAGACCATGTAGTTCATTGTTATGTAGTCTTCTCCATTCACCTGTCTGTTCGTCTCCCTTTGGTCCAAAAATTTTCCTAAGAACTTTATTCTCAAATACTCGTAATCTCCTTTCCTCCCTTAAAGTAAGAGTCCATGTTACCGCATCCATATAATATAACTGGTAGAATAATAATTTTATATATTTTCAGCTTAACGTTTTTTGAAAGGAGTTGGGGACAATCAAAATTCTCTGCAATGCATAATAGCATGCATTTCCAGAATTGAGCCTATATTTAATTTCCTTTGTGCATCTCATTCCTATTTGTGATTATTGTTCCTAGGTATTTGAATTCAGCCACTTCCTCCTCAAATTTCCCCCATTTGTCATTAGCTGTCCATTTCCATTATATGACTGAATTTCTTACGTGTGGCCATATATATTAGTTTTACTGATATTTTACTTCCAGTCCTAATTTCTTAGTGTTACTCAATAGTGTGTGCGTGTTGGCATTTAGTATCTCCTCGCTAAATCGGCCAGTAGTACTACATCATCAGCATAAACTAACAGCTTATTAATTACCATTGAGTTGTAAGCCTTCCTCATTCTCTAAAGATTTAATGTCATGCTCTAGTACAAATTAAATAGTAGAGGAGATAGTGCATCTCCTTGATTCAACCGCATTCTGGATTTCAAAAAGTGTCTGAAAAACTGTTTGCCTACACGCACCCTACTCTTTGAGCCATTTAGACACATTCGTATAAGTCTTAACTAACTTTTTAGGAATCTCCGAGCTCCAGCAGGATACTATATTAACTTTTCCCTTCTTAATTGAATCATATGCTTTTTTGAAGTCTACATATAGTTGATGTACAGTACCATTATATTTCCATTTATTTTCTAAAATCTGTCTATATACTAAACATCTGATCGGTTGTAGACCTATTTTTTCTAAATGCACATTGATGATCTCCTAGAATGTCATCAATATAGGGACTAAAGTCTGCTTACTAATATATTTTGTTAGAATTTTGTAGACGAAGTTGAAAGTAATGAAGATGCCCCTGTAGTTGTTGCAATCAGTTTTAACATCTCCTTTTTCTTATAAATTGGTACGATAATTGATTCCTTCCATTCATCTGGAAGAGCTTCTTCTTTTCCCAAAATCATACTAAGCAACCAGCGTATCTTGTCCATCAATTTTTTTTTTCTCCCCCTGAATTTTATCAGTTCTGCTGGGATCTCATCCTGAACCTGATGCTTTATACATCTTCAATTTTTCAATTGCCATTTCAACCTCTAATGCACTTGGCTCTGCGACTAGATCATTCTGCTGTCTGTAACTTATCCTCCTCAATGTCCTGTCTGTATGTACATTTAATAGCTGATTAAAGTAACTTTTCCATAGTATTAATATACTCCTAGAATCTTGCAATCATATCCCCATTTTTCATTCCGAATTATGTTTGTTCTAGCCTGAAACCCTTTCTTCTCTATACTAATTCCCTGATATAATTCTCTAATGTTCCTTTTTTTTGCATTCATTTCCGATTGAGGGTCTTTCCACTTTTCAGCGGTTGCCCTTTTACCAGCCGGCTGCTGGCCCTTCACACCCACATGTGTCAATCACAGAGGTTGATGATCAACAGCCAGTGTAGGGGTGACATGTGGTTAGCATGTCGAGTCCCCCAGCCGTTATTAGCTGGTTTCCTCAACCTGGAGCCACTACTTATTGTAGCTACCCAATTGCCTCACGATGCTGGGTGGGCACCGGTCCCATACTGGCCGAAATACCGTGAGAAAATTTCTTCCCCCATGGAGACTCGAACCAGCGCAAGTCCCGTAGCTCTGCGCCAAGGCTTCCTACTTTAACCGCTCGGCTACGGCGCGGCGCATTCATTTCAAGATCATTAATCTTCTCTCTCAAACATTCCCTCTTTTTACTCTTTAGTAACTTGGTGGTTTCCCGTCTAACGCTACCCAATTGCTCTAAATTTACCTCATTTGGCTCCTGTAACCATTTCATTTTTGCTAGCTTTCTTTTCTTTACAATGTCGGCACATTCCTCATCAAACCATTTCTTGTTTTGCCTCTTTTTTAAACAACCAATGCTTTCCCTACATCCGGAATTATTGCAGAAATCGTGCTTCAAGAATTACAAAACAAACATTTCAAAAAAACTAATAACCATATTTGACATAAAATTGATAGTAAGGTATGTTGATGACATTTTCACCGCGTAATAATGAAAATGTTCCTCTGCATATTTTAAGTGTTTCTGACTCAGTTTTTTGCGCTGATTTCTAGTATGTGATAATTTTCTCCAAATGTCAACGATTCGATAGTAATCACGATTCTTATTTTCGTTACTTTTTTAATTTCAAATATATGATGGATTAATATTATTTTTCTCCAAATGTTAACGGTTCGATCGTATCCAAGTTTCCTTTTTTTATGGGACAGTCGAGCAACTGGTCAACACTACACCCAACAAGTGTGGCCTTCAAGAAACGAACTTGTTCCAGGAGAAAATAATGTTCTACATGAACCTCTTATTGACAGGAAGAAGATCTTACTACCACCTCTCCACAATAAATTTGGACTAGAAAAGCAGTATGTTAATGCTTTGGTTAAATCGTCAGATGCTTTGCAACATATTCGCTCTATGTTCCCACGTTTGTCTGATGTAAAAGTATTTGCTGGAGTTTTTACAGGATCTCAAATAAGACAGATTCTGGAGTCTGCAGAATTAGAACAAAAGATGAAACAAGTTGAAAAAACTGCATGGCAAGCATTTTGTAATGTTGTGCATGGCTTCCTTGGAAACAAGAAGAGTCCCAATTACCGAGAGTTGATTTAGAACTTGCTGAGTACATATCGTACATTAGGTTGCAGAATGTCAACTAAATTACATTACCTGAACTCACATTTGGATTTCTTTAGACAAAATTTGGGCGATGTGAGTGAAGAACATGGAGAACGATTCCATCAGGATCTCAAAAACATGGAAACAAGATATCAGGGCAGGTGGGATATAAACATGATGGGGCACTACGTTCGGAGTTTGGTGAGGGACAATCCACAAGCAACACAACAGAAAAGGAAGGCCACAGTTTCATTTTTAATAAATGTGATGACAAAGTCAGTGATGCTGAAACAAAATCCCATTTGATATCATTAGAAACTATACCAACATAAACTGGTATTTATTCTATCTATATTTTTGGATATATTTTTGAGTTAATTTCCAAATTTTCAAATATGACTAATTTTCCGTACAACTATTGATGCTATGTATGTGAAATTGACTTTTTGAACTCAGAGGATGCCTGAATTGTATAAGAACCATCGAAAAACTGAGAGGAACAAAAAGTTGCCCAAAATTTGTTCCCCAAGTATAATCTACGAAAATGAAAATGGAAAATAAAATAAAATTTCGCAAATAATATGTATACAAATTTGACTTTCACTAAAGAAATAGACGTTAACAATGGTATGAGTTATTTGGATGTAATTATCACTAAAACTTTCAACAACAACAACAAACTGGATATCAGCATTTATTATCGTAAACCCACAAGTAATACACTTACCATCAACAAAAATTCTAGACACCCATTCCAACAAAAAAAAATAGTTTGATAAGCAGACTGTTAAAACTTCCTCTAAACATAAACAATTACATTAAAGGACTAGATTGTACTGAACATATGACAAAAACCAACGGATACAATGAAGATATTATCAATTAGTTAGTAACACAAACAAAAAAGAAAAAAATACATCTAGCATCACTAAACTCGAAAAGGAACCCGATGAAAACTTTAAAACTTGGATAACGCTCACACCGGGAATGAAACGTCGAAATTGGATAACACAATAAAAATAAGTGACTAAAACATGAAAATAACATTTAAAACTAATAACAAATTAAACAACATAATCAACAATAGCAATGAAAAAAATAAATTCATTAACAAAGATGTATATGAACTAATGTGCAAAGACTGTAACAAATTTTATATCGGAAGAAACAGGAGAAGTTTTAACGTCAGATATAAAGAACATTTCAAGGATTTTATGTAGGCCTATGCAAGATATAAATCAAGCTTTGCAAAACATGTAATTCAGGCAGGAAATTAGTAATACACTGACTATTATGCACAAAGATCCATCCATCCATAGTAATTCTGTCCGAGGGCAGGTCTTTCACTGCAATCATAGCATTTTCATGCTATGCTTTGCAGCTTTACTAGGTAATTACAGGTGTAGTAGCTTCCCGTAGCTTTTCACACCGATGAAGGATGATGATAAATGATAACGATGATGATGATGGGAGGATAATTTTCGGGGACAATTGGGCCCTAAGCGTCCTCACATTTCTCTTACAGGTGAGAAAAAACCCTAAAAAACATCACCCAGGAGCCTCTCCCGACCGGGAATCGAACCAGGGCCCGCTGCGTGACAAGGTAGCACGCTACCTCAAGACCACAGCGGTGGACATGCACAAAGATAATAATCTAAGTAGAATCAACGTACTGGAGGAATTGCAAATATTTAAACAGGCCAAAAATGACCTGCTACTAAACGAGAACACACCCAGTAATTTAAACCCACTCATTAAAGTTATAACGGACCAGCCAGTCTTACATTCAAAGCCAGTGGTTGTAGACGTACTTCCTGCTGATGATGCGACTAGCCCGAAAGGCGTACAGTAATAATAATAATAATAATAATAATAATAATAATAATAATAATAATAATAATAATAATAATAATAATAATAATAATAATAATAATAACAACAATAATAATAACAATAATATAAAACAACAATAATAATAACAATAATAATAACAACAATAATAATAATAACAATAATAATAATAATAATAATAATAATAATAATGCTTTATTTTAACTGGCAGAATTAAGGCCATAAGGCCTTCTCTTCCATTCAACCAGCGAATAGTAGAATAATACAAAAATTACATACATCTTACAATTTTAAGATATTAAAATACAGACTAAACAAAATACAATGATGATGTGATCTAATACTAGCTAATACTTACTTACTTACTCACTGGCACTATCAAACCCGTAGGTTCATGGCCGCGCGGACATAAGCTCTCCATACATCCCTATCCTGAGCTAATGCTTTCCAATCATTCCCTGTATAATCTACTTCCCTCAAATCATAGTTAATATTATTCTCCCACCTCATTCTTGGTCTACCAACTGGGCGTTTTCCTTCTGGTTTTCCTACAAGAAGTTTTCATGCAAGTCTTTCATTCCCCATACGTGCAATATTTCCTGCACATCGCAGTCTACGAGACTTAACTGTTCTTATTATACCTGGCTTCCTATAAAGACCATGTAGTTCATTGTTATGTAGTCTTCTCCATTCACTTGTCTCTTCATCTCTCTTTGGTCCAAAAATTTCCTAAGTACTTTATTAATACTAGCTAATACTAACAAAAATATAGAATATAATAAAATTAAAATGATATAAAATAAAGTAAGTAGCTTCCTAGATGATTATTAATGGAATGCTGTATATAGTTGTTATGCAGTTAATGTTTTCATTGTGTCGAACTTAAGATATCAGTTAATTTGGATTTAAATAATGATAGCGATTGACAATCCCTGACATGATTGGGAAGGGAGTTCCATGTAATTTCATGTTTCAACGGTTGAGGAGACGGCATATAATTTTATATTATAATTGTAAACTGTATCCTGTAAGACACATGGCCCAGATCAAACGTGTTGTCTACATGGTTTCAGAGTAGTAAAATTTCACCTTATTTTATAATTAAAAATATAAATAATACTTCATATTTTCATATTTTATGGTTTACTTTTATTCTCTTCGTTTTATTTTTGTTGAAATTGCGTTAACATTCAGCAAGAAATCATGATAAGAGATATAATTAAATATACAGATGAGGAAGAAACTCGTTAAATAAACACAGATGAAATTCTACAAAACTCGAATACCGCGTAAAAACTTTGAAGGAGTGAATAACCTTTTCAAAAAAAGAACAATATAACCCTTAACATGAACAGAAGCTGCGAAAGTGTATGTTATTCAGGTTTATACTGGTTATTTTCATAAGTAATGTCGTCACGCGTGAATTTATCTAGATGATTTGGAATTCAAGAACGTAATTTGTTGTTGTTGTTCTTCTTCTTCCTTCCTTCCTTCCTTCCAAGTATTAGGCCAAGGCCTGTTACGATCCTATAGAAAATTTTTCCTCCAGCGTTTCATAGGACGGCCCAGAGATTTTCGTCCTCTTCGTATATAATTATAAACTGCTTTGGGGATCCGATTTGAACTCATTCTTTCACGATGGTGTTTCCAATTTAGTTGGTACTATTTAATATATTCCAAAATTGGCGTAGTCTTCAATTCTTTTAAGATATCGGTGTTCCTTTTCCGATCCCCTCCGGTGTGACCCGCTGTTCTGTGCATGAATCTCATTTCACAAACCGTTATTCTGCTTTCATGTTGTCTTTTTAGTGCCCATGCTTCACTACCATTGGTCAACACTGGTCTAGCCAAAGTGTTATGTAAACGTAATCTGGTGTATTTTTGTACAAGGGATGGTTTCATAACTTGATTGATAATTCCCAAACTTTTATTATAACTAGTAATTTTTTCAGGGATATCCTTTTCATCCCAGATAGAGAGATAATATCCAAGATATTTAAATTGATTAGATCTCTCTAATTTTTTTTCTGGAAACAGATTTTTACTTTGTATGGGGTCCTTCCCATGAAATGCCATAATTTTAGTTTTGTTAATTGATATTTCCATATTAAATTTGCTACCTATTTTTTGTAAATTATAAATTATCATTGCAAATCATTTTCGGAAAGTGCCAGAAGAGCTAAATCGTCTGCAAAAAGAATAGCATCGAGTTTGAGGTTCCTATTGATGGCTATATATCCTCGTTGTGTTTCATTGTTAACTCTATTTAACGAATACATTTAAACTTTTTACTCGAAAATCATTATTTAAATATAGTTACTGGTATTTTAAAATGGTTATATAGTCAATTTAAACGGCGATGTTTGAAAACATATCGGAAATGTGTGGTTATGTTTAATTTGTCTATTCACTGCAACTTGATTATGTTATTTATTGCCAAATAGCATCGCAATATTATAAGAACGTGCAATACTGGTGAAAAAATGAAACACATCAATCTGTATATTATAATCAACATTATAGGTTATTAATAATTTTTTTACTAAACAACTCAGCAAAATAATTATTAATGAACACAATTATTGAACACATAATTATCAAATGTAGTTGGAAGAAATTTGTTCATTATTTACTACATTCAATGAATTTATTAGAATCAGTCATTGTAAAATAATGCTCTGACCTGTTCAGAATATTATAGAGGAGGAGCTTTCTTTATCGCAAAAGCAGTAGGCGGTAAAGAGAATTCGATAAAGAGCGAGATGAAACACGACTTTCATTGATTGTAAAACAAAATTTATTCAAACGTGATTGGCCATTGACTACCATTTAAGCCATGAGTTAAATAGTCATTGTAGCGTTGTGCTATTTACTTACACTTATTCGTCTGTTTATGTTATATAAACGTGAAATTTGAATCAATTTTGAAATTTAAAGAGATTATTTTTCTCAATTATTTCACATATTATAATGAAATTTAGAAAATTATTAAAATAGGCCACGACTTAACAAAAACAAATTATTGATTTATGGACTATACCTCTTCGGAGCTAAGTTCCAGTTGTAATGTAAACAAACCAGATGCATCACTGTATTTCCGTTGGTAGAATTATGTTTTACTTTCATGCGTGTAAGAAAATTTAGTTCACTCTCTAACATTTTTCGAAATAAACGAAATCTTAACGAAATCTTTCTAATATATAAAAATTTACGTGTCATGTGTTCCGTTGTCCTCCCGCGATGGAATCCTAAAACTCTACTGAACCGTTTTTAAATAAAAAATGTTTTTGCAACCTGTGTGGCCCCCGTTTGATCCAACTTGAGACTTAGGGAAAGTTTATAACTATTTATGTTAGCCAGTATTTTTTTTATTTTGTCAATTATTATTTTGTTTAATTATTTTTAAGCAAGAGTTATAATTATCCGTGAGTTCCATACGATTCTAACCTATGATGACCCGTTGTGAGGTAATATGGTTTATTATTTAATCAGGTGGCTGTGCTTTTAGTTGCAACCGCGAATTTCAATTGAATTACAAATATTGATTATTTCATAATTTAAGTGTGTTTGTGTTTATTTTATTTTCAATATATTGATAATAATATTAATTTCGTGTGTAAGTATTAGTTTTAAGTAATCTGGTTGAAAGACAGCAACTTAATTTAAATTTAACTGGACCGAGAAGGGACATTGAACAATATGGCGAGCCAGTTCTAGAGACCATGAATGATAAGATATCAAATGAATTTCCGCAAATTGTTAAAGGCCTATGTGACATAAATCTTACATTTAAATAAAATGGAAATTTAAAACATATGAAGGTCCTAAGGAACGGAATAACAGAAATGTAAGTAAGTCTGTTAGTTATAATAATATGCCTAATATTACAGAAACAATCTTCATGCCTCAATTAAATGAAAAACAAGGTGACTATAATATATCACAAGATGATATTACTATACAGAGACTTCTTGATGATGATGATGAGAATCCAAACTGCCAACAAGTTCGTAAAAAAAAAAAACGATAGTATAATGAAATCAGCAAGCCTCCTCAAAATATTCCATCAATAAATGTATATACTCCTTATGATACACTTATGGATGATACTGAGAAATCAGACAACATGAAATCATCTCAATCAACAAAGCCACTTCCGCATAAACCACCACCCATATTTATACCGGGTATAGGTAACGTACCAGAACTAAAAGATTGTGTAAAACAAAAACTTTCTGATTTAGATTTCTCACTTAGTTTACTACAACATAATTTAACGTATACCTTAACCACAGCAACGCGTGGCCGGGACTTCTATAGGCCTATATATAACAAAGTCGGATTAATTAAACTATTTATAACTCAAGAACGGCTGGACAGATTTTTATGATCTTTGATTTGTTGGATTTGTTTCCGCCCCGAATAGCAGATAACTATTAAACATCGTAAAAATTAACGTAAAAATATTTAAATGCGATACGACGTTCGCCGGACCAGCTAGTAAAAATATATATTATTTAGTACATGTCTATATAAGCTATATGAGATAATGTAAAAATATATAATAACAACTTTAATGCAACTTTTATAAGATTCATGATGTGTTCCGTTGAGGTATTATTCAAAATTAAAATATAAAATTATGGAATATTCACCTGAAAGGTCCGTCTCCTCAACTTAACTAATTATTTAACTGTAAGCGCTTTCGGGACAAGTCCCGAAAGCTCTACAATTAAATAATTAATTAAGTCCCTTAAGCGCTACAGTTAAATAATTAAGTAAGTCCCAAAAGCACTATGGTTAAATAATTAATTACGTTGAGGAGACGGACCTTTCAGGTGAATATTCCATAATTTTATATTTTAACTTTAATGCATTAAATAAGCATTGTTTCTTTCTTACGCATGCGCAATGCAGAACACTTTGGAATTTCAATTGTTTCAAAATATAATTTATGTACAATGTCTTAAACATTGGAAAGTAAAACATTGAAAAGCAGAGAGAAACAAATAATGTTTAATATTTTCAAAAAGTTTAATGAAAAATATGAAACATTAGCCATTGAAGAGGTGGTGAAAATACTAGCAGAATTGACAGGTGAATCAGCATGTAAACATAAATTCTGCTCATAATGAAATTGTACCGGTAAATAAAGTTTATCTATTGACATCATGGAAAAAGCGTGAACTTGTAACTAGGTGGGTCCATGTATACTTGTTTTGTCATAAATAAATAGCAAATAGAGGAAGTATTCCTACCATCGTATGTTGTATTTAGTCTTATTTCCCGTAAAATATGATTTGCCTATCAACAATGTTTCTATCGTACACAATTCAGTCATATGGTGGTTAAAAGTAGTACCACGGTTCCCCCAATAGACGAAGTCGGCGGAATAATATCTTATGCAAGTTTGTTTACAGTTAAACTGGAACTTTGCTTGGAGTTAGTATACACACGTGGAGTTGAAATCTTACAATCGATTGTCTTGTTTACATATTGTGTTGTATGTTCCATATGGATTATTATTTGTCAAGCTATAATTACGCAAAAATCGACTGTTAATGACATGTTACAATCGATATATTTATTCTCTTCAAGGTTATCTCTTTTTTCATTAACATATCATGAGTAAAACACATTACTAAAACAAGCAGGAGTAATCAAGTAGGCCCTAATATAATTAATTAGTCATCTTGCTTGTCAATAATAATAATGATAATAATAATGGTATTAATAATGCCAATAATAATATTATTATTAATAATAATATTAATAATAATATTAATAATAATAATAATAATAATTATTATTATTATTATTATTAACCAGGAAAAATAAGTTACAAATATATAATTCAATAGTGCGAAGTACTGTCACATATGGAGCAGAAGTTTAGAAATTCAACAAAAACTTAGAACAGAAACTTATGTCGATGGAAATGGATTTCTTGAGGAGAGCAGCAAGATGTTCAAAATTAGACAAAATAAGAAATACTGTCATAAGAGAAAAAATGAATATTGGTTATTCAATAGTATACAGTATTTATATATAGTATGAGCAATTAAATTGGCATGGGCACGTACGACGAATGCAAGAAGAAAGATTACCCAGGAAAATATTGAAATGGTGTCCACCTGGAAGAAGGAGGAGAGGAAGACCTCGAAACTCGTGGATGCAGGAAATAAGAACTGGAATGAGAGCAAGGGGACTGGAGGACATGGATTGGATGGAGAGAGACGAGTGGAGAAGAAAAATAAAACTTTAGGCACAGAAAGATGTGTAAACATTAAAATTCTGTATATAAAAATTATTATTATTATTATTATTATTATTAGTATTATTATTATTATATTATTAGGCGGATCCGCGGCACAAGCGGTTAGACCCTCGCCTCTCACCGCTGGGCTCCCCATATCGTGTCTCGTTCACTCCATGTCGGTTTCATGGTGGACGAAAGGGAGCTTGGACAGTTTTCCTCCCGTTTTCCCCTGCCACAATTTAATTTCACCATTTCTCCGTACTATTTGCATTCATTTCGTTTGAAGAAGGGTATTAATTAAGGGGTGGATAAATGGTGATCGATTTTGGGTGTAGGATTTATCACAGAAGTTCCCGTAATGTGAGAATTTTAGGCTCTCGGTCTAGTCAGGGTGGGTTCGGTGAGCGATGAAGATCACTTTATCTCAGGAAATAACGAAGGAACTTTGTACGGGCAGCGATAGTTTTATCAATAATTGAAGTTCACAAGTCACTCGATTTATTTTGTATACGAGACACTATACAGATAACTGAATATATTGAAAACACTTATTGATGTGATATTATTAGCGATTTGAATTCTCGATGGAATAATGAAGAATTATTACCATTAATACAGTAATATAAAAATTACGGAGCAGTATCCTCAAGTATCGATTTATTACGATGTTCTGTTCAAATATTTAACTTCTTCGATAACTTAACTAATTTGCTGATTTAGTGGAACTTATCCCTAAGTTCTTCCTCCTCTATTAGAGGTTATATTTTAATATTTGAAACAGTAGCGGTCGTTATTTTCCCTTAGTTAAACAAAGGCTTAATCTATGTTCTCCCTTTGCTAGCTAGAAGGATTGTGTTTTGTACGCGTCTCCGTTTTATACATTTAAAAACTTCAGTATTCCTTCAATCGTTTAGATCGCTATAGGAGAAGAGGTTACAATTTATTCCTATTGGTTTAAACATATGTGGACATATATATTATATATATATATATATATATATAATGGGTGTGAATTTTGTTTGTTTCTGTTTGTGACGCAGCTAACAATAGGCGTTTCCATCTCGCGCTACTTATTGACAATGTTGCTAAATTGCCAAGTATGTTTTATAGTTAGGCCTATTAGGTTTTCTATTTAGGGCCTAACAACTTATTTAAAAACCGTTAGTTTCAATTAATTTTAATGTGTTATTCGTAGTTATCTTTTAACTGATATATGTGTCAAAATTTTAATTTGAAACTTCATAGTGAAACTCCAATTATGAACATTTTGTCATACTTGTCATTCATAAACATTATTTTGACTTGACATTCTAATCTGTTTTCAAATAGACGTTCTGATACATTTCTATTAACAAAGAGTTTGGTATATATAGGTTCCTATTGAATTCAGGTACCTGCAATTCATGTATACCTTTGTTATACCCTACGCCTTCTAGACGTTCTGGCGCCGTCTGTATTGGAATAACCGAAATTTATCAAAAGGAGTTGTCTTAGTAATTTATAAAATAAAATAAATAAATTTTCATATAATTAATAAAATTGATTCTTTAATATCATCATTGGATTGAAATAAATTTCTGAGTAATTTAAGTCCAAACTCGATATGTTTATATATATATATATATATATATATATTATATATTTTACATCTTTATCTCGAATTATGGGTCTATATTTAAATAATTTAGATTTGAGGAAATATTTAGTTTGTATTTGAAATTAAAACAATATGGAGGGAAATTCGGGTTACACGTTTCATTTCATTAATCCGCCCCTGTGATGGTGCTTCAGACGTGGTCGCATTCACAGACCTCTATATAAAAGGGCTTCATCTCATCTAATCCCTCGACCCGACCCTGAGTTGGACACGAGTTGAGGATGTTATTATTATACATTGTTGAGGCAATTACATAATGTTTGCGTTTTTTATCTTTTTATTTTAATATTATTACGTCAACACCTCTTTAAATTTTCAGTCATTTTCTGGATTTTTCAAAACAAGAATACACATTTATATTTAAATGATTGCCTTTTTTTAAATTTTGATTTGTATGGACCGATACGTGGCGTAGAATTACTGAAATTAATATAGATAGCTATGTCTGTATTATATTTTGTGAAAATGAATGTTGGTAACAAGAAATGTATGTTGTGTTAGCATTAGCATAATGAAGGCCTTGTTAATGAAGGAAGATACTCCACAATATATTGTAGTTCACGGGTTGCCTACATTGCATATAGTTAGGCGCTTAGTGGAGTGACATGGATTAATCCCATAAACCAAGTTTGCAACAATGTAGCCAGGTAGCCGGGCAAACACGAGCGCTACATTTTGTTTGTCTCTGTCCATATTTCAAATCCCTGTTCCAACTAACCTGACTTTTACTTTTTTCCTGGTTTTACTCAGTCGTCAAGGTATATTCTGGGTTGGAATCTTATAGTCAGAACTCATTTCATCATATTTACTACTTCATAATATCATAAATCTATCTATCTATCTATCTATCTATCTATCTATCTATCTATCTATCTATCTATCTATCTATCTATCTATCTATCTATCTATCTATCTATCTATCTATCTATCTATCTATCTATCTATCTATCTATCTATCTATCTATCTATCTATCTATCTATCTATCTATCTATCTGTCTATCTGTCTATCTGTCTATCTGTCTATCTGTCTATCTGTCTATCTGTCTATCTGTCTATCTGTCTATCTGTCTATCTGTCTATCTGTCTATCTGTACTATCTGTATATCTGTATATCTGTATATCTGTATATCTGTCTGTCTATCTATCTGTTATCTATCTATCTATCTATCTATCTATCTATCTATCTATCTATCTATCTATCTATCTATCTATCTATCTATCTATCTATCTATCTATCTATCTATCTATCTATCTATCTATCTATCTATCTATCTATCTATCTATCTATCTATCTATCTATCTATCTATCTATCTATCTATCTATCTATCTATCTATCTATCTATCTATCTATCTATCTATCTATCTATCTATCTATCTATCTATCTATCTATCTATCTATCTATCTATCTATCTATCTATCTATCTATCTATCTATCTATCTATCTATCTATCTATCTAATCTATCTATCTATCTGTCTATCTCTATCTGTCTATCTGTCTATCTGTCTATCTGTCTATCTGTCTATCTGTCTATCTGTCTATCTGTCTATCTGTCTATCTGTCTATCTGTCTATCTGTCTATCTGTCTATCTGTCTATCTGTCTATCTGTCTATCTATCTATCTATCTATCTATCTATCTATCTATCTATCTATCTATCTATCTATCTATCTATCTATCTATCTATCTATATCTATCTATCTATCTATCTATCTATCTATCTATCTATCTATCTATCTATCTATCTATCTATCTATCTAATCTATCTATCTATCTATCTATCTATCTATCTATCTATCTATCTATCTATCTATCTATCTATCTATCTATCTATCTATCTATCTATCTATCTATCTATCTATCTATCTATCTATCTATCTATCTATCTATCTATCTATCTATCTATCTATCTATCTATCTATCTATCTATCTATCTATCTATCTATCTATCTATCTATCTATCTATCTATCTATCTATCTATCTATCTATCTATCTATCTATCTATATCTTCGGGCTTTTACAGCTGCTGCCGTCTTCCCACGTCAAACCTCCAAAGCCTACGATCTTGGGCATCTTCAATGCTTAGCCCTCGTGCTTGTATTACTATCCCCATGCTTTCCTTCCATGTTAACTTTAGTCTCCCATTTTTCTTCTTTCTGGTCATATAGTTATTTCGGCCATCGCTCATCTTCCATTCTTAACCTGTCCTAACCATTTTAATTCCTTCTCAATTCTTTCAATTATGCTTTCTTCTGCTTCCATTATGTTTCTAATTTCCTTATTTGTGACATGTTCTAATTTTGATTTTCTAGCACTTCTGCGTAAATAATCCATTTCTAGAGCAATTAGTCTATTCTTGTAATACTTATTGATTGTCCATACCTCACTTCCATATATTGCAACAGATTCCACCAATATTTTACCAATATAAATATTTTTTCGTTTATAAATAAATAAAAAGTCCGTCCCGCAGGAAATACGTAAACTAACTGAATTCTCAACAAGTTGTATTTATCATCTTATCTTGTTAGTTTACGGAATACATATTTCTTCTGTTAATCCTTAAATTGGAGAAACTCAATTTCTTATGCAAACTTATTTAAACTTTTGTACTAGAGCATGCCATCAAATCTTTAGGGGATGAAGAAGGCATACAACTCAATGGTATTAATAAGCTGTTAGTCTATGCTGATTATGTATTATTGGGCGATAGCGGGAAGATACTAAGGACCAACAAGCACACACTATTGAGTAACACTAAGAAATTGGGACTCGAAGTAAATATCATTAAAACTAAATACATGTTCACACATAGAAATGAATCCTATAATGGAAACGGACAGCTAAAAAATGACAAATGAGGGAAGTTCTTAAGAAGTGGCTGAATTAAAATACCTAGAAACAATAATTACAAATAGGGATGAGATGCAAAAAAATAAACATAGGCTCAATTCTGGAAATGCGTGCTATTATGCATTACAGGGACTCTTTGTCCCAACTCCTTTAAAAATACGTTGAACTGAAAATATATCATCGTCATCATCATAGTACATTCACGAATTTAGCCCATTTGTTGACCTGTTTTGGCCTCATGAGAAACATCATACAGAAGTCTTTTGAGTGGACGTCCTGATCTTCTTCTTCCTGCAGGTTGATATCTTAACATTTGTTTGAAAATATATAAAACTGATATTCTACCAGTTATATTATAAGGATGCGAAACATGGACTCTTACTTTAAGGGAGGAAAGAAGATTGGGAGTTTTTGAGAATAAAGTTCTTAGGAAAAATTTTAGATTAAAGAGAGATGAAGATACTGGTGAATGGAGAAAACTGCATAACAATGAGCTACATGGTACTTACAGGAAGGCAGATATAATAGGAACAGTTAATTCTCGTAGACTGCAATAGGCAGGACATGTGACACGATTGGGGAATGAAATATGTGAATAGAGGCTTCTTGTAGGAAAACCAGAGGGAAAACGCCCAGTTGGTAGACCAAGAATGAGGTGGGAGAATACCATTAATCATGATTTGAGATAAATATAATTTAAGGAATAATTGGAGAACATTAGCTCAGGATAGGGATGTATGGAGAGCTATTGTCCGCGCTTCCATGAACTACGGATTCGATAGAGCCAGTGAGTTAGTTTTAACTTATTTAAACGGTCAATATTTTTCAAATTTGGACTTCTGGAGACAATCAGCCACAATATTGAGGAAAGATAAAACAAGAAACACAGAAATACGACGCCTTATGGGAGTAGAAGATCGTCACAATTGAAAGGAAACGGATACAATGATAGGTCATATACGTAGAATGCGAGAAGAAAGAATATCCAGAATTATACAAGAATGGAAAACTAAGAGGAGAGAAGGAAGAGGATGACCTGCAACTAGCTGCATGCAAAATGTACATATGTCAATAGAAATATTTGGTGTAGTGGAGGATCCTAACATCATAAACAGTGTAAAGTTCTGAAAAGTAATATCTAACTTTGTGTATTTTAGGTGTCAATATTGTAACCTATTTTATATTTTGATATTGTTTGACTGGAGACAAATCTCTATGTTAAGGAGAATTCTCTTTAAAAAATAATATATATATATACACACACACACACATTTTAATCCATGGTAAATCACCATTGAGTTTATTGAATAAATATGTTTTTGTCCAATGGCACCAGGTTAACTTTTTTGACATTTCGACCTTCTCCCTGGCATTGGTGGAATGTTAATCCATTTCTTAGGTTGGGACACCTTAAAGGCGGAGTTACGTTACCCCGATGATGTGATGTGTGATGAACTATAATGAAACGCGAGGAGAGTCCTTAATGTAAACTTAACCGAAATTCTAGACCATGTGCAACTACAGGAATAATTCCCTTTAAGGAAATCTTTCTATAGTCTGGGAATCGAACCCGAGACCTCAGGAACGGTTACCACTAGCCCATGAGGCTTGTATTGATTAAAATGTTAAAATTCATACCTGTTTTATCGTCCTTAGCAAAACTTATGTTTGTAGAATATTGTCAAACATTAAAATAGTGCCATTGTAGATGCTAATGATGGAAGATTGTCTTCTGAAAGGCCTACATTTGTACTATTTGACTATGTTTTATAAACAGATGTATAATGTATTTTTAACTCTTTATATTTAGTATAGTGTGTATCTATATTTGTCGAACATTTATTTGTATTTGTGCTGGTTGAGTGGAAGAGAAGGTCTTATGGCCTTAAGTCTGCCAGAATAAATGAAACATTATTATTATTATTATTATTATTATTATTATTATTATTATTATTTAGTTGAAAACTACTGATACAACAGTGAAGAATTTTATAATTTTAATATTTTATTTAAATAATCGCACTAAAATGAAAACAAACCATGTTTCAGTTGTATTGAATATTATAAAATTTGACACAAATTTAAATAATATCTACTGATTCACATTTTTATTACTTTATTAAAATATTAAATAAATTCAGCTAATGTATCTTTTAGGAAGCATTGCTAATTTAAGAAATAATTAAATTGTATATTACACATTTCGACGAACTAAGCATGGCCGATGCCAGAGCAAATTTTAAATTTCGGGTTATAGGCATTTTAAATATCTTGGGATACACATTTCTAGCTCTCGTAGATTGATTGATGAAATATGATTTCAGGTTTTCAAAGCATCTAGAATATCATGATACTTACGAGATTTTATATGGAAAAAACAAATACACCGTGTCCCATTCAAACCTCCCACATTTTAATTAATCATAACTCTCAAAGTATGCGGAATTATGAAATGAGGTTGGTATTAAAAGAAAGAGAAACTGAAAGAATTTTTGTTTTCATTATTGCAGTTAATTAAGCTGTCGCATGTTGGACAATAATTACATAAAACAAAATGGTGACACCTCAGCAACGAGCACAAACTGTTTTCTGGTATGTAAAAGACCGTGTGTTTGCGACTCCAGTACAAGATCTTCATGATTTACGAACCCGTATCCTTGACACAATTGCAACAGTACCAATGGGCATGTTGGACAGAACGTGGCGCGAAATCGATTACACACTTGATATTGTTCGTGCTACTAATGGTGCACATATAGAGGTGTTTTAGTGTGTGGCAATGAAAATTCTTTGAGTTTATGTTTCGCTTAATAAAGACCTCATTTCATAATTCCGCATACTTTGTTAGTTATGATTAATTAAAATGTGGGAGGTTTGAATGGGACACCCTGTATTTAAACACAGAAAATAAAGTAAAAGTTTATAAAATATGTGCACGACCAATAATGACATATAGTGCGGATACAACAGTAGATACTAGCCAAACGAAACAACCATGAACACAGCAGTAATGAATATTTTAAGATCCATAGTAAACAAAACAAGACTTGACAGAGTTAAAAACCAGGATGTGAGGGAGGAATGCAATATCATAGATGTTGAGACATTTATTAAACAAGGAAAAGAGATTGGAACGCACACCTGGACAGAGATGACGATACGAGGCTTATTAAAGCAGCAAATAACCTACGTCCTAGAGGAAAAAGAGAAGTGGGCAGACCCTTCAAGAGATAGAATGAGATGTAATCATCATTGGTATAGTGTGTGTAAATAAACACACATACGCCTATAGAAAATAAGAAGAAGAAGAAGAGGGGTTACAAACCAAACCTCCACTTCTAATTGTCATAATTGGCTGATTCTTAAGAATACATTCCTCATTTTAAATTAATATCATATACTGAGTTTCGTTATGAAATAAAATTGGATAACATCTCGATATTAAAGAATAAGAAGAGGGAGTATTTGAGAGAGAAAATTAATTATCTTGAAATTAATGCAATAACAGGAACATCAGAGAATTATTCAGGGAACTGGAATAAAGAGAAAAGTGTTTCACGCTAAAACAAACAAAATTAGGAACGAAATAAGGATATGATTGCAGATTCCAGGAGTATATCAAATAGATTGAATTAATTTAAACGCTTTTTAAATGTACATCCAAAACAGCATATTTAAGTGGATGATTTACAGACAGCATAAATATTGGTCGTAGAATCAAATGCATTAGAGGTTGAAATAACGACAAAGGTTAAAGATGTACAAAGCATCATATTCAGATGAGATCCTAGCAGAACATATAAAATCAGGGGCAGAAAAATCGATGGAAAAGATACTTCGGTTGTTTAGTATACTTTCGGAAAAATATACTCTTCCAAATGAATGGAAGGAATCTATTATCGTACTTAACTATAAGAAATAAGACAAAAGAGATTTCGACAACTGCAGGGGCATCTCATTATTTCATCATCTTACAAATTTCAAACAAATACATTAGTATCCCGACTTACTCCCTATACGTACAACGTAATAGGTGATCATCAATATGGATTTAGAAGAAATAGGTTTATTACAGATCAGATTTTCAGCATAAGACGAATTTAAGAAATGGGAATATAATGACACTGTGCATGAACTCTACGTAGACTTCAAAAAATGCATACGATTCGATTAAGGGGTAGAAGTTTTATAGTATCCTGCTGGAATTCGGAATTTCTAAAAACATACTAAACTTATTTGAATGTGTTTAAATTGCATAAAGAGTAGGGTGCAGGTAGGCATACCGTTATAAGTAACGCTAGGATTTGTATGTGATATTAACAAGCAAACATGTACATATTTATGTAATAACATTATGTACAATATATAAGACTTCATAAAACATCCTTAAAATATGTAATATTAAATACGCTACATTAAAATTTAATTTATATTAAATGTTAACTTTAAGATAATCAATTTGAAGAGATGGGACATTTAAATACTTGGCTATTGTCATGTTTTAATATAGAGTGGTCGGGTCTTAGAGATACTTGGAGGTTAAGGCTCCCGTCTTTCTAGACAATCGGCAAGGGATTTCAGCCTTGTGTGATAGCCATCTGTACCCCCACAACATAGTATGTTATTAACTTTTTATAGGCTGAGTCAACCCCAGGGTCATTATGCCTTGTAGGATATTGCCTTAATCAACTATACCATGGACTATCCCCTATATATTTCTACTATTTCATTCATACTATACTCATGTTTTCAAATTCTTCCTGTATCTATGTTTATCGTATTTAGTAAATGGAATTCTTCTTCGATCGTTTCTCAGCAGCTTTCGTATAGGTTGGAAAAAACAGTTTCAGTGTACAATCAGGTATCCGAGTTTTTTTAATGTAAACAAATACTGTTTTAAATTATTTTCCGTTTATGAAAATATTTTTTTAATTAAGAGGCATAATATGTAAATTTATATAAAAATTCTTAAATATGTAAAAAAATATGTAATTATGATCAAATATGTAAAAATGTGTAATGATAAATTTTCATATTCGATAAGTAAGTTTCCAACTCATAGATATTTATCAATTTTACCCAAGAATAAGCAAACGGAAATAATAATAATAATAATAATAATAATAATAATAATGCTTTATTTTAGCTGGCGGAGTTAAGGCCATAAGGCCTTCTCTTCCACTCAACTAGCGAATAGTATAATTATATAAAAATTACATACATCTTACAATTTTAAGATATTAAAATGCAGACTAAACAAAATACAATGGTGATGTGATCTAATGCTAGCTAATACTAACAAAAACATAGAATATAATAAAATTAAAATGATATAAAATAAAGTAAATAGCTTCCTAGATGATTATTAATGAAATGCTCTATATAGTTGTTATGTAGTGAATGTTTTCATTGTGTCGAACTTAAG
Source organism: Diploptera punctata (assembly GCA_030220185.1). Taxonomy (NCBI): domain Eukaryota; kingdom Metazoa; phylum Arthropoda; class Insecta; order Blattodea; family Blaberidae; genus Diploptera; species Diploptera punctata. Next base: position 1,017,098 of record JASPKZ010003451.1, on the reverse strand, counting down.
ATATCAGTTAATTTGGATTTAAATAATGATAGCGATTGACAGTCCCTGACATGACTGGGAAGTGAGTTCCATGTTCTAGTCATATATATTGTGTAAGATTCACAATGGCGTACACCAATGTTGAGCCTTAGCCTCTCTTTTTTTTAGAAGTTACTAGACCTAGTGAATTTAGTTGAACTTATTTACCCATATATGTCATGAATGGTATACGGTTAACATACCGACCCAGTGAGACATCTGTCAGGCAACTAAAGTATTACTAGGATGATGAGATCGGTAAATTTTGCTTAAATTAATTTTTATTCAGGCTTAATGATTTTTTACGAAACTGAAAACTTTCAGACTCGGGACCCACGGCTTAAAATTGTGACTTGCTTCTTGAATTTTTCCATCCTAAAAAAAATTAATCTACTCCGACCGGGTTCTTTAATAATTGGAAGATAATAGGCCGTGTAGTTTTTATTTTATAGAGATGAGAAGTTTTAAGTTTTATACTTAATTTGTGGACAAGGTGTATATAAAATTGGTAGGAGGTCCCAAGGAAGACCACAACAAAGATGGAATAACTCACTTTCCAATTCCGGTTGTAACCATTATAAAACAGATAGGTACACTTTTTTCGTCAGTCAGAACAATAAATCAATATGAACTACATTGTAATTCTCGCGACCAGCTCTTCAATTGAACTTAGAACATTGACTGGTTGAATTATGTACTGTCTGATACGGGCGTATAATGACGTCATGTGGGTGAAATCAAAGAGTTTGATTGATGTTTGTAGGCCCTATGTGTGGGCAGCCATCTTGTTGTGTATAAAGCTTTATATCGATTTATTTGATTGCATTATTTTTCTGTAATACATTAATCTCGTCTCCAACAACTAGAAAGTTCAATAGCGAAACGGCAGCCGCTACTCGGAAACAAAATGAAATTATAACAAAGAATTGATCTATAACTAACTAACTAACTAACTCACTGGCACTATCTGACCTGTAGGTTTGTGGACGCGCGGACATATGCTCTTTATACATACCTATTCATACCTAATATTTTCCAATCATTCCCTGTACAATGTACTTGGCTCAAATCATGGTTAATGTTATTCTCCAACCTCATTCTTAGTCTACCAACTAGGCGCTTACCTTCTGGTTTTCCTACAAGAAGTTTTCATACCCTTCTTTCATTCCGCTTTCGTGCCACATGCCCTGCCCATCGTAGTCTACGAGACTTAACTGTTCTTCTTATATCTGGTTTCCTATAAAAATCATGTAGTTCACTGTCATGTAGTCTTCTCCATTAGCCTTCTCTCTTTGGTCCAAAATATTACCTAAGAATTTTATTCTCAAATACTCTAAATATTTTCTCCTCCCTTAAAGTAAGAGTCTATGTTTCGCATCCAAATAATGTAACTGGGAGAATAACAGTATTATATGTTTTCAGTGTATTGTTTTTTGAGAGAAGTTGAGACAGCTGTCCCTGTAATGCATAATAGCCTGCATTTCTACTTCAAAATTTCCCTAATTAGTCATTAACTGTCCATTTCTATTACATAATGCATATGTGTGTGACCATATAGTTATTTGTATTGACGTTTACTCAAGTCCCAATTTCGTAACGTTAGACTTGATACATATTTTTATTTTTATGCAATAATAGATACGTATAAAGTCCGTGACGCAGGAACTGCGTAAAATGAATTCCTTAGCAAGTAGAATTTATGATTTACGAAATATATATTTATTTTGTTACGTAATTAAATCTTATGCATACAGTTACGCTAGAGCGATTTTTAAATTTCCGATTTCAGGTAAATCCACTCTCCTAGCGCTAGTGTCAGATTTCGGTGATTTTTTTTTTGGGAATGCCATTCTTGTTTTATTTAATTTTATACCTTTTTATGCCGAGTTTCGTTGCATATAATTGAAAATTTCTGTCGCTAGAGCGATTTTTTAAAACTTTTTGCTTCGGGTTCACCCCACTTTGGAAGTAAACACCAATAAAACTAAATATATTTTCACACATATCAATTTATTAGATATTGAAAACGGACCGTAAATGAAAAATGAGAGAAATTTCGAGGACGCGGCTGAATTCAAGTATCTAGGAACAATACTAACCAATAGGAATGGGGTGCAGAAAGAAATTAAACTTTGGCTCAATTCTGGAAATGCATACTATTATGTATTACAGGGACTCTTGTCGTCCCAACTCCTTTGAAAAAACTTTAAACTGAAAATATATAAAAGTATTATTATCCCGATTATATTATATGGATGCCAAACATGCACTCTTACTTTAAGGGAGGAGAAAAGATTACGAGTATTTGCGAATGAAGCCCTTAGGAACATTTTTGGATCGAATAGAAATGAACAGACAGGTGAATTCAGAAGACAACATACATAACAGTGAGATTCATGATCTTTATAGGGAAGCAGATATAATAAGAACAGTAAAGTCTCGTAAACTGCAGTGAAGAGAACATATGACACGAATGGGGGATGAAGGAGGGACATGCAAATCTATTGTAGGAAAACCAGAGGGAAAGCGCCCTGTTGATAGACCAATGAGATTGGAGAATAACATTAACCATGATTTGAGGAAAGTAGATTATACAGGAGATGCTTGGAGAACATTAACTCGGGATAGGGATGTATATAGAGCTTATATCCGTAAGTCCATGAACCTACGGCTTCGATAGTGCCAATGAGTTAGTTAGTTGATAATGATAATAATCTCATTAATTTACTATTTTCTCACTAGTTTACTATTTACAGTACATGAAATTATTAAAATTATAATGTAAAATATTTATATAAAATTGTCAAGTAATTAACTAATTAATTTCAAAAAGTAATTTTTATATTTAACTTAAAAGCCTTCAGGTGAATTATAATTGACTAATATTTACATACTCTTCATGGAATATTTGTGATGCAATAATTTGCTGTTTTAATCCTAACATTTGCAATGTGTTCTAAAAATAAATTGGTTAGTTTTATTTAATATTTTAAAAAAACAATAGTAAAAAATCAATAAAAATGCTTAAATTTGTTTGAATTACACAATATACAGTAATATGTTTTCAGTTACACACGATTTTGTTTTCACTGCGGTCCGGCACATTAAAATAAACGACACGAGAAACAGAGTTTCTCGGCTTCCCCGCTGCACGAGAATCTGATTTTCACAGAGCTGCTCAATTCCCACATATCGATGCACTCATCTCCGATCGGGTAACTGCAATGTCTCACGCCGTTGTCAGCCATTCCAACCCCTAGAGCGAAATATAGGCCACACCTTAACGGAATAATACACATCGAAACATTTTTACTAGTACAGTAAAACTTGTTTAATCCGGAACGTGGATAATGCAGAAATCTGTCCAATGTGAACAAATTTATTGGGCCCAACGAAATAATAATAATTTTACATGTATTTATTTTGCATAAAACGGAATCTGTCCAACGCGGAAACGGAAGGATATTTCTGCAAAAAATCATGATTTTTATAAAGCGGAAAGACATAGAACTAAATTAGTTTCCACTTCATTGAATTCCTGTTAGGCCAAAAAAACCAATAATGAATGATTCCTGCCGCCGGGTGAAGTAGAAATTCTATATGTACCTGACATTTTATTTCGGCCTCACTGCACACCTGTTAAGCGAAATACAGATAGGTCTACCTGTCTTACAAATAACCATTGCACTGTAAAATCTTAAATTAAAGTTGTGAGACCGATCGTTCACAGGTAGCATTCTAAATTTGCTGAGTAAAAATGGCTAAACCGTATGTATCATTGTCATTAAACGAAAAAGTGAAAGTGATTGAAGATAAATCTCCAAATTTCTGGACCGATCGTCCAAAGTAAAGCTCTAGCTGTTGTAAATCCCTAGGAAATAATGATTTCAAGGCATCTTCAGGTTGGTTGGACAGTTTTAAAAGACGACACACTGTAGTGTGGAATGAAATTTGCGAGGAATCAAAGGATGTGGACAAAAGTGTAGTTAGTGAGCGGAAACCGAAACTGCATAATTTAATATCAGGATACGCGCCTAAGATATATTTTTAAAGCTGAGGAACGGGACTGTTTTGGGTACTCTATAATCTAAGATTTTATTAACAAGTTCTAGGTTTTTTATAATGCGGAATTGTGTCTAATGTGGACAAATTTGTTCCCATACGATTCAGCTTTGAGCAAGTTTTACTGTATTAATGGTATCATATTTCACAGGGAACTGGCCATATGGTGATATTATGTGTTTCAAAGCGCCGAATGGCGTGGCTCATTTCTCGCTATCAGTTTTCCCATTCTCGACTCATCGGCAGTAAGGTTTACGATGCCCTATTCAAGTGAGTGAATCTTTTACAATTATACCAAACTACGTCATCCCATTTTAATTCCCCTTCTACTCCGCCGTATAGGCAAGAGTTAGCAGTATCAGTTGTACCTCTTCCGAGCTAAGTTCCAGTAGTCATATAAACAAATTAGATGTATAACTGCATTTTCATTGGTCGAATAACGGTTTTATCTTTAAGCGTACAAGAAAATGTATTTTGCAATCTAGCACTCGAGATAGAGCAAATGAAAATAATAAAAAATATATTATCTAGTAAATCTCTATGTAAGCTATACGGGAGAATCTTAAAATATATCATCATCATCATCATAGTACATTCACGAATTTAGGCCATTTGTTGACCTGTTTCGGCCTCAAGAGAAACACCATCCAGAAGTCTTTTGAGTGGACGTCCTGGTCTTCTTCTTCCTGCAGGTTGATATCTTAACATTAGTTTGGGTATTCTGTGATCTTCCATTCGATGAACATGTTGTATCCATCTTGACTTATAATCAAAAATTTTGTTTTCTAAAGATTCCATGTGTAATTCTTCTAAGATGTCTTCATTTTTTTTTGTGATCTAGTAGTGTGTATCCTGCAGTCCTCCGAAGATATCTCATTTCAGCAGATCTAAGTCTCTGTATATCCTTCTGTTTCAACGTCCATACTTCGCTACCATACAAAAGAGTTGGAAGAGCCAGTGTTTTATACACTTTCAGTCTTGAATGCTTTTGGACTAACTGTGGCTTGAAGATAGAATTTATTAACCCTAAAATTCTTAAAAATTTAGATATTTTTGCATTTACATCCTTTTCTTCTTCATATGAGATATTGCATCCTAGATATGTAAAATTATTCACCTGCTCCAAAATTTTATTGTCCAGTACAATTTTACTTCTGACAGGATCTACACCTTGAAATGCCATAATTTTTGTTTTTTCTGTAGATATCTTTAATCCATATTCTTCTGTAATTTGTTAAGTTCATACAGACCTTTCTGTAGATTATCTTCGGAATTTGCTATTATTATTTGGTCATCTGCAAACAATAGGGTGTTTAATTTTCTATTTTCTGATATTCTTATTCCAAATTTATATGTTTTGTTCCAGCAACATATTACTTCATTGATATAAATTGCAAAGAGTTGTGGGGATAGGGGGCAGCCTTGTCTCACACCACGATTTATAATTCCTTCTTCAGAAAATCTGTTATTTAATTTAATCTTTATGGTGTTGTCTTTGTAAATATTTTGTATGTTCTGCCGAAGTAAATTTGGTATATTTCTGTCTTCCAATATATTTAAGAGTTTTGATCTCTTGACTGTGTCGAATGCTTTTTCAAAATCTATGAAAGCAAAATGTGTTTCTAAGTTGAATTCTCTTCTTTTTTCAAGTAATAGTTTAACAGAAAATGCTGCATCAATACAAGATCGTCCTTTCCTAAATCCATTTTGACATTCCATAAGGAATTTTTCACTGAAACTTTTCAATTTTCCATTTAAAATGTCTGCATAAATTTTGTAGCATGTGTTTAACAAACTGATTCCCCTATAGTTGTCCATTTTCCTCTTGTCTCCTTTCTTGAACAGGGGTATAACAATGCTTGTCTTCCATTCTTGTGCAATTTTAATACATTAATAAGCATTGTTTTATTCTTAAGCATGCGCTACGCAGAATACGTTGGAATTTCAATTGTTTCAAAATGCCAATATTGCTGTAGGATTTGTTAAATTTTGGAAAGCAAAACATTTAAAAAGCGGAGAGAAACAAATAATTATGAATGTTTTCAAAACATTTAATGAAAATATCCCACATTAAGAATTTAGGTTATGATGGAAATATCAGCAGAATTTACAAGATGAGTCAGCATAGAACATAAATTCTGCTCATAATGAAATTGTATCGGTAAATATAGGTCATCTATTGAAAAAGCGTAAACGTCTAATTTAGGGCTTGAAGTTTCCTGACTTTTGTCTAACAGTTGAGGACAAAGCACGAAAGAATTCTCACGAAAAAAAAAATCACTAAAATTCTACTTTGTAATCGTTTCATGTTTCGGTAATTATGATTACGAAAACCAGATTATATTTGGAGACAGTTTGGGCCTTAATGGTTACTGACAGTTGTCTTACAGGTAAGGAAAACCCCGAAAATATGTCATCCACGAAACTTGTCCCAACCGTGTATCGAATCCGGCCTCTGCGTAGGAGGCAGCGACGCTACTCCTATTACCTTATTATAATATTACATTGATTAAATAAATCTTACATGATATAGGGCCTATTGCCAATTTAAGGGTTGTTTAAATTTTATGGTACACATCGTGACGAATCAAACATGGTGGTTGTAGAGTCAATTTTAAATTTCGGATTTCAGCTAAACCCCCACTTCTAACTTTCGGATTTCGATTTTTTTTTATAATATCCTCTTCAGTTTATTTTAATAGCATATACTGAATTTGTCTAGCAAATGGAGGTTTTGCGCGATTATACCCCATATGGAAAACTATGAACATCTCTTTGAAGACAAAACTTAGTCCTTTCAACACCAACGTAAAATCAGTCCTCCTCTATGGTTGCTAAACTTGGAAAGTTACGGAAGCAACAAATAAAAAGTTGCAGACTTTGTAAACACATGTCTGAGGCGTATTTTAAATATAAGATGGCCGGAAATAATATCAAATGAAGAACTGTGGAGAAAAACCAATCAATCTCCAATATGTCACCAAATAAAACAAAGAAAGTGGAATTGCATAGGCCATACATTGAGAAAACCAAACGGAGCCATCCAGAAAAACTGCACTAGATTGGAATCCGCAAGGAGTAAGAAAGAGGAGACATCCTAAGAAAACTTGGAAGCTATCAGTTAGAGGAGGAAGCAAAGGAAAGAGGAAAAAGCTGGAAACAAGTGAAACGGCAGGCTGAAGGAACCTACTGCTGCCCTATGTTCCATTTAGGAATCACAGGAAATAGATACATAAAAAATACTGAATTTCGTAGTGAAACATAGAAAATAACGACAGCAAGAATGCATTTTAAATTTTCATTTCAGGTGAACTCCTACACTTAATGATCCGAGTTTGCTGGTCAGGAATTCTATCTTACTTTTTTAAAATTAATAACTATAAGTCAAGTTTCATTTCGATTAAACTAAAATTGAAGCCCCTAAAAAGTGTGAAGTGTGTGGTGTGTGTGTGTGTGTGTGTGTGACATTTTCCATATCTGCTAGAAATGATGGTGAAGATCTGTAATTGATTCCAAAAATATGTTTATGAGATCAATGCCAATAGTTTAAATCCTTCGAAACACGCTAAAAAGGGAGAGAATAAAGCAATAATAAGAAAGGAAGAAATAACGTTTCATTGTAACCTAAATATGGAAAAGAATTGTATCGTTCTAAAATCGATTTCCGTCGAAACGTTACTTCTAACAGTAATTTTGAGAATTGAATAATAGTAAATTTTAATAAATTTTAGACAATGAACCCTAAATTATATATTTAATACATAATGGAATTGGAGGACTTTAATTACGAGAGACAATTTACAACATTTCACGTAATTTAATACGTCACGAACTTCGAGTCATTTGTTTCTCAACATGAAATGTCATCGATTAGTTTTCGACAATAATACCAACTGTTTTATTGAAACGGTTCAAAAACTGGGTCAATCTTTTACTTATTGTAGTTAATGTCGACATTAAACACAAGATGGAACTGTCAACCATTGAATGCCGATAGTTACCTTTAAATTTATCCCAGTGGAGCGTTATGATGTACTGGTACCAAGCAGTATCCAAAAAAAAACTGCCTTTTTAACTGCAAGGAACAGGTATGAAGCTAGAATCCAGCAGTGGCAATCCACTATACAGAGGAGATAGACTCTTTCTTCTTCTTCTTCTTCTTCTTCTTCTTCTTCTTCTAGCTCTACAGCCCTTTATGAGCCCTGGCTGCTGTTAGGACACTCCTCCATGCATCCCTGTCCAACGCCCTTATTCTTGCCCTTTTTCCTCGCCTAAGTTCGTTTTCCAAAAAAGGCAGCCGGCTAATGTCCTGAACAGTTTCTCAACAATATTTTTTTTACAAGAATGGGGTTGTTACCCCGTGTCTCAACTTCCAACCTGGAGGACCAGGTGATTTTCTTCCTGGGTTTCCTTCCCATAGCCTTTAAAAAGCCAATTCCCATCCTGCAAGGAAGCAACTCCTTAACTTTGTGGTAGTCTCATCTGCCTTCTTCTCCGGCGAGAGCAAGCTTTTCATCCGCCTACGAAGCCATTGGACATCCTCTTCTGGACTGCTTCTTAGTCTGACCTCTCTCCTTTGACCTGTCCGGTTAGGATGACCCTACCAGTAGCTACGCTACCGCCGGCATAGCTCTCAAGATCATCTAGGTGCTCAAATCCCACCATACACTCCACAGGTGGAGATAAACTCTTTGCTTGAGTAAAAGCGGGGTGAAATGAGGCGGGACGACAGGCAGTGAGGGCTATCCAATCTACCAATTCAGGAATTGTATTACTTCCCTATAACTTAATTAGAGATTTGGCGTTTGCTTTAGTACCCTTCAGTTAAAAACGGCAGATATATATATCATCATCATCATCATCCGGTGTCGTGACCGCTGCCGCAATCTTCCGGAAACCAAACGCCATTCCTCTCTATCCATCCTTTGATCTTCCTCCAATCCTCTGATAATCATAGCCGCTTGCACACCTTCTATCCAGGTTTTCTTTGGTCTTCCTCTCTTCCTCCTTTCCATTGGGATTCATTCCATAATAAGTTAAGGCAATCTTTCCTCTGGCATTCTTTTGACATAATCATACCACTGTAACCTTTTGTTTTCTATAATGTCTATGATATCCGGCTCCTCTTCAACACCCATAATTTCCCTTATTTCTTTATTTCCTATTCTATCCATTCTAGATTTTCCATCTGATCATCTTAAAACATCTATTTCTGTACTTAAAATTATTTTTTTCCCTGGTAGGAATTTGCCAAACTTCAGCACAATATGTTAAAATGCTCTGAACTATGGTTTGATATATTTTTAATTTTCTGTTTTTTTTTGTATATTTTTGCTCCACCAAACAGAGTTTAAAGCATTTATTACTTGTTTTCTTTGTGCGATCCTAATTTTAATTTCCACTTTGTTATCACATGAATGGTCTCTTTTTGTACCTAAAGAAGTGCATTCAGTACTAGGTTTTAGTTTTTCTCCATTGTTGAAATTTATATTTTTCCTCTCTTCTCCTTTACACAGAAACTTAGTTTTCGTTATATTTATATAATGTCCCCATTTTTCATATTAATCTTATATATACACTAAAACTTGTTTAATCCAGAACGTGAATAATGCTGAAATCTGTCCAATGTGAACAAATTTACTGGTCCCGAAAAAATATGAGTAATTTTACGTGTATTTATTTTGTGTAAAACGGAATCTGTCCAACGGGGAACGGAATGTTATTTCAACACAATTCATGAAAGAAAATGTTTATAAGGCGGAAAGATAGAGGGAGAAATAAATTAGTTTCCACTTCATTGAATCCCCGTTAAGCGAATTAACAATAATCGATGAATCCTGCAGGAGGGTGAAGTAAAATTTCTAACTGTATCTGGAATTTTGTTCCGGTCTCACTGGACACCCATTTTGCGAAATAAAGGTTCGTTTAACAAATATTTGGCGTGTGACATCTGTCCTACAAATAACCAGTGCACTGTAAAATATTAAATTAGTTTAAGATCTGAGACCGATTATGTACGTATATTTTACAGGTAGCGTTCTGAATTTAGGGAGTAAAGATGGCTAAATCGTATGTATCATTGTCATTAAACGAAAAAGTGTAAGTGATTGAAGATAAAAAATCTCAGTGCGCGAAATAATGACTAAATGTAAATGTGGAAAACCTCAAGTTTATGAGATTCTAAAACACAAAGAAAAAATAATCAATGAATGGACTCAAGGAAATGGCCAAATGAAGAGGAAAGGAAAATAAAAATAAAAAAGGAAAATAATAAAAGGAAATGAAATCAAAGAGATGTGGGAGTGTTTTAGAAGTCCACGATAAAAAAATCTCCAAATATCCCGACCGATGCTCCAAAGTCAAGCTCTAGCTGTTGCTATATCCCTAGGGAATAACGATTTCCAGGCATGTTGAGGTTGGTTGGACAGTTTTAAAAGACAACACAATATACTATGGAATGAAATTTGCGGGGAATCAAAGGATGTGGACGAAAGTATAGTTAGTGAGTGGAAATCGAAACTGCATTCTTTAATGTCAGGATACGCGCCTAAGAGACATTTTTATCGCTGAAGAAACGGGACTGTTTCTTTTCGCGCGTTACCGTCGATGTCGCTCGTACATACTATACTTCACTTTCCAACGGCAGCGGAACTACAATTAATCCAAGATACATAAAAACATATACGGTGCTTTATAATGTAAGATTGGTAAATAATTTTTGTTTTTTTATAATACGGAATGTTGTCTAATGTGGGGAAAAAATGGTCCCATGTGATTCCGCTTTGAACAAGTTTTACTGTATATATAGGATATATATATATATGTGTGTGTCCACCGCTTTGGTCTCGAGGTAGCGTGCTGCCTTGACACGCAGCGGGCCCAGGTCGGGGCAGTTTTTCTGGGTGAGGTTTTAATCGGGGGTTTTCCTCACCTGTAAGACAAATGTCAGGAAAAACTTTAAGGCCCAAACGGTCCCTGAAATCATATGGCCATCATCATCATCATCCTTCACCGGTGTGGAAAGTAACGGGAAGCTACCACACACATTTCCCTAGTAAAGCTGCAAGCATAGCATGAAGGACCTGCCCTCGGGCAGAATTACTATGGATGGATATATATATATGACAGTGGAGACCGAGTTCCCACTACATCTCGTGATAATGAGAATATATGAAAAGAAAAATAAATGTTTGTACTAGACTTTGCTCGGTGGCGTATTCGGAAGCGTACTGGGGTATCAATCGAGAGGTCCCCATTTATTTTTCTCTTCATGTCATATATATATATATATATATTATATATGGAATATTGGGCGACCACATCTTCGTCAAGTTCTTCAACGGTCAACAGGGCGACAAGGAATAGCACAGCTAAACTTGTAGGGCTTGAAGAGCGGAAGAAGCAGCCCTCTCTTGGCGGTGGATACCCAGAGGAGCATGTTTGGAGGCTCAGAGGAAGCAGCCCTTCCACCATCCTTGTCCTGCGAAGCGCTCGTAACGCTTCCAGGAGACATTTATCTTACTGAGAAGCTTCATGGAAATCAGCCGGATTGTCATAAAAGGAACCGACCCAAGCAAGATAAAAGGATACGATTTGGAATAACGGACATTTTGAAATTAGGAAATTGGAACGTAAGGGGAATAAATACAAAAGAAGAAGAATTAGAAAGAGAATTAAAGAAAACAGAAATAAATATAGCAACAATAACAGAAACAAAAAAGAAACTAAAAGGAACAAAGGACTTACAACACTATACTATGTTGTATAGCGGAGTAGAACAGACAACAAGAGCGCAGTGTGGAGTAGCAATTTTAATAGATGAAAAATGGAAGAACAAATTGAATAGCTATGAGTTTATAAATGAAAGAATCCTGATAGCCAGATTTAAAATTGAAAGAGGATATATGATGATAATTGCTGTGTATGCCCCAGAGGAAGGTAAGAAAGAAGAAACAAAAAAAAAATTATAAAACATTACAAACATTAGTTGATAAATATACAAAAGATCATCATTTAATAATAAGTGGAGACTTAAATGCCAGAGTAGGCAATGTCCCTATACCTAATGTAATAGGAAATAATGGAGAAATAACAATAAATGATAATGGACAGGATTTGAGACAGTTTTCAGCCTATAATCAATTAAAAATAATGAATACCTATTTCCGAAAAAAGGACATACATAAATATACAAGAAGTGGATATAACTCAAGATCAATAATTGACTATTTAATCGTAAACAACAAGCTAGGAGCCTTGGTAAAAGATGTGAGAGTACATAGAGGCAGCGATATATACTCTGATCACTATCTCATGATAAGCAAAATAAACATAATAGCTAAATGGCGGAAAAATAACATAAAGAACAAAAGAAACCAAGAAGAAGTATATAAAGTGTATTTATTACAAGATCAAAGTATTAGAGAACATTATGAAAGCAGAATGAATAAATATATATCAGAGATAGCGACGTCAGAAGATATAAATATTGAATGGGAAAATATATCAAATGTAATACATAAAACAGCAAATGAGATATTAGGAAAGAAAAATAGAATAAGAAATAGGAAGGGCTTGAGAACTTGGAATGCGAATATACAAAATGCAGTGAATGAAAAACAAAAAGCATATCATACATACTTACGACTGAAAACAGAAGAATCTTATGAAGAATATAAAATGAAAAGGAGAATTGCTAAAAGCATTATAAGAAAATCCCATCAGGAGTCATGGGATAAATTTATAAGCTCAGTGGAACATGATATGTATGGAAGACAAGAAATAGGTTATAAATTAGTGAAACATCTAAATCAGACTGAGAAAGATTCTGCCAGATTGAATATAATCCCAGAACAAGAATGGATCCAGCATTATGAAAAACTTTGGAAAAAGGAGGAAATTGAAGGAAAAGAGAACAATGAGGAAGAAATAAAAGTGGAAAATATTGATGTAATAGACATAAATGAATTAGAAATGGCTTTGAAAACCACTAAGAATAGGAAAGCAACAGGATTAGATAATATAAATATGGAATTAATCAAATATAGTGGAATATTGTGTAGTAAACTACGAATACTTCATCTAATTAATATATGTTGGCAGACCTATGGGATTCCAACCGCTTGGAAAACAGCAATTGTGAAGAATATATTCAAAAGAGGAGACCGGAGAAATTGCGAGAATTACAGAGGGATTAGCTTAATGAATACTGGCTACAAGATATATACGAAAATAATAAATAATAGATTGAGAAACATAACAGAAGTAATAATAAGTGAAAATCAAAGTGGATTCAGAAAGGGAAGATCATGTATAGACAATGTCTTTACACTGAAACAACTCATAGAAAAGAGAAGAGAACATAACTTAGAAACTCACATAGGATTTATAGATTTGGATAAGGCCTTCGATCGAGTAAACAGACAAAAATTATGGGAAATATTACGAATGAAAGGATACCCGCTGTGCCTTGTTGAAACAATAAAGACATTATATGAAGACACAAATATAATTATAGATACCGGATTCAAAAGAACAGATGCAATCAAAACAAATACTGGATTACGACAAGGATGTAGTTTATCACCCACTTTGTTTAATATATATATATATATATATATATATATATATATATATATATATATATATATAGACGATATTTTTAATAAATGGAAAGTTTTAGTAAATCCAGGAATAAGAATGGATAATAAAATGTGCATAATTAATCTTTTATTTGCTGACGATGTAATCATAATACAGAAAAATGAAGACGACTTACAGAAATCAATGCATGCGTTCAATGAAATATGTAAATTATACGATCTAAAGATTTCTGTAAGGAAAACGAAGACCATGGCTTTTAGAGGAAGAGATCCAGTGAGAACCAAAATTATTTTACAAAATCAAAGTATAGAACAGGTGTCTAGTTTCAAATATTTGGGCTGTGATGTTGGCTACAATGTGGAAAGAGATATTGACTCCAAAATAAATAAATTTCAGACGGTGTGTGGAACAATACAGAGAACATTCAAAAATAAAATTAGAAAAGAAACCAAGATAAAATGTATAATGTCATGGCAGTTCCCACAATATTGTATGGATGTGAAACTTGGGCTCCAGTGAAAAGACAGAAGGATAGAATACAGACGGCAGAGATGCGGTTCCTAAGACAAGTAAAAGGATGTACAAGACTTGATAGAATAAGGAATGAGGATATAAGAGAAGAATTGAAAGTACAGCCTTTATTGGATAAAGTCACGAATTACAGACAGAAATTGATTGATCACATGGATGGAATGAGTAAGGAGAGATATCCATTGTTAGCAAGAAATTATCAAGCAAGAGGAAGGCGTGATGTTGGAAGACCTAGAAGACGTTGGGCTGATGCATTATGAAGTCGGAACGGGCAATTGCCTAATCCCTGGAGTGATGATGATGGTGATATATATTGGACACGACATTGGTACATCACCACACTTCTCTGAAAGAAATTTCAAGGTAGGTTTCGGTATGCAATGGTTAGCAGTTCCTTTGTTAAAATGAATAACACATGGGGCAAGAATTGAGAAGATCTAAACACATGATATCCAGGAAGTTGTGAAAGGAGAGAAATTGAAAGAAAGAACCTTAAGACAGAAGAAAATGGAAAATAGGAACAGAGAAACAACTGGCCTTCAAAATAGTATCACCGTTCCTTGCCTCTGGTTCCGAAAGTCGCGGGTTCAAAGCTGGCGGGGTCGATGGATTTTTTAGGATGGAAAAATCCAAAGAGAAAGTTCTCCGGGAGGGACTTTAGTCACGAGTCCGAAGATTTTGAGGCTTGTAAAATATCTTTAAGCTTGAATAAAAAGGCCTCTAAGCAAAATATTTCCGACCTCAATGTCCCAGTAATACCTTAGTTGCGTGTTAGATGTCTCATTGAGTCGGTGTGTTAACCGCATGCCATTCATGACATATATGATCAAATAAGGTACTAAAAAATTAACTTGGTCTAGTAACTCCTATCAAAGAATAGGTTATGGCTCAACAATGGGATACACCATAGTGGTTATATATATATATTATATATATATGATATGAAAAGAAAAATGAATGCTTGAGTCGGAATTCGAACTCGAGTCTCTAAAGTCTGTACCTTTAGAGACTCGAGTTCGAATCCCGACTCAAGCATTCATTTTTCTTTTCATATCATATTTGCCTTCATTGCCAAATGTCAAAAATATATTTATAATATATATATATATAAAACATTTTTAATCTATGTCATTTAATCTCTTACATTTTATTCTGTCTATTGCTTATGTACCTCTTCCTTGCGAACTTCCAGTTGTAATGTAAACGAAGCAGAAGTACAACTGCTTTTTCGTTGGTCGAATTATATTGTCACCCTCGAGCGTGTAAGAAAATGTAATTCCCTCTCTAACAGCCGAATTAGAGAAAATAAAAATAATAAAAATACAAGTTTAACAGATTAAATAAGCTTTGTTTTATTCTTAAGCATGCGCAATCTAGAATAGTTCGAGTTTCAATTGTTTTAAAATGGCCGCTTCTGTATAATTATAAGGCATTGCAAAGGGAAGTATTTGAACAGCGGAGAGGAAAAATTGTTTTGATTGACTTCAAACAGTTTAGTGAAAAATATCCTACAATAGCCATCGAAGATGTGGTGAAAATAACAGTAGCATTTACAGGTGAGTCAGCATGGAGCATAAATTCTGCTCGTAATGAAATTGTAAATAAAAAATATATATGGTCATTATGGAAATGGCGCAAACGTCTGATTAGATAGGCCCATATATAAATGTTTGTGATAAATAATAAATGGAAGTTCCTAATTTTTGGTACCATGTTATCTTACATCCAGCCTTATTTCCCATAACATACGATATTGCCGAAGAACAAGGTTTCTATCGATGACAGTTCCGTACACAATTAACTCACATGGCGGATATACTCGTAAGTAGCACAATGTTTCCTCAATAGACGGTTACAGTGAAGAAATGCCTTATGGCAGTTTGTTTACAGTACAACTGGAACTTATCTCAGAATTGGTAAAGTCCACTATCCCTAAACCCTTCCTTGAATTCCTGAACATAAAAGAAAATATATGTGTGTTATTGCATTATTATCAAATTTTTAAGTTAATACAGTAAAATGTCTTTAATTCAGAATGTGAATAATGCGGAAATCTGTTCAATGTGAACAAATTTATTCGTCCCGGCAGAATAATAGTAATTTTACGTGTAATTATTTTGTATAACACGGAATCTGTCCAACGCGGAAACGGAAGGATATTTCTACACAATTCACGAAAAAATGTTTGTAAGGTGGAAAGACTGAGATAGAAATAAATTAGTTTCCACTTCGTTTAATTCCGGTTAGGCGAAATAACAATAAGTTTCGGTTTCTGCCGCCGGGTAAAGTAGAGTTTCTACCTGTATCTGAAATTTTCTTTCGGCCTCACTACACATCCGTTATGCGAAATACAAGTTCATTTAACAAATATTTGGCGTGTGACATCTGTCTTACAAATAACCAGTGCACTGTAAAATCTTAAATTAGTTTAAGATCTGAGACCGATTTTGTACTTATCTTTCACAGGTAGCTTTCTGAATTTCCGGAATAAAGATGGCTAAATCGTACGTAACATTGTCATTAAACGAAAACGTGAAAGTGATTGAAGATAAAGAAAAACAAACTCACAGTACGCGAAATAATGACTAAATTTAAATGTAGAAAAACTCAAGTTTATGAGAATTTAAAACAAAACAAAAAATATATGAATGGTTGCAAGGAAATGATCAAGCGAAGAGGAAAGCAAAATAAATTAAATATATAAAGAAATCAAGGAAGTAGTGTGGGAGTGTTTTACAAGTGCACGATCAAAAAATCTCTAAATTTCGGGACCAATGCTACAAAGTCAAGATCTAACTTTTGGTACATCCATAGAGAATAATGATTTCAAGGCATCTTCAGGTTGGCTGTACAGTTTTAAAAGACGCCACAATGTAGTGTGGAATTAATTTTGAGGGAAATCAAAGGATGTGGACGAAAGTATTGTTTATGAGTGGAAACCGAAACTGCATACTTTAATTTCAGGAATCGCGCCTAAGAGACATATTCAACGCTGACGAAACGGACTGTTTTTTTTTTACCGTCGAAATCGCTCGTACATACTACAATTAATCCAAAGTACGTAAAAAGACATTACGGTACTATATAACCTAAGTTTGGTTAATATCTTTTATAATGCGATGTTTTGTCTAATGTGGGAAAGAAATAAGTCCCATGCGATTCCGCTTTGAACAAGTTTTACTGTATTATCCAAATAACGCTGTATGTTTGCATGATGCAAATAAACTGGCTAAAGAAAACAGATACTCATCAAGATATAGACGTATATGTAATGTAATTTACAAAATGTATCCCTCGATAGCAGATATGCATCACAACTTATAATTATTATTTCTACTTCGATCGCTCGGCCCTCTAGATTAATAATTACTGTTTTCAATGTGAAGGCCTTGTTATTATGTTACGTTATATACGCAATAGTACATTACGATGCGAGGTTGGCAAGTGGTTTTCACAGAAGCGAGGAAATGTAAAACATTTCACAAACGTACGCTGCATATTATTTTTTGCGCGATGGTGTTTTCAAAATAATAAATACTAGTAAAATAATAACATCTTTGTTGGAAATACTTTCGTTCATTATAAACAACTGACTAACATTAACAGTGTGGGCAATGTTTATTAGTTGAGACTACAGGAGGCGGTGACACCAGTTAATATAAAATGGCGGCAAGTATGTATTTATTATATTAAATTGTTTCAAATAAAGTTCAGTTCATTTAAAATGCAGTGATTTGTTTCGTATAATGTATATTAACATACCTTTTGGATATATTTTTATATATACATTGTACGTAATGTACATAAAGGGCAGTGGTTTTACTTCCCGCACGAGGTTTGTATTGTGTAATATTACAGTATAGTTATTTAGGTTGGCAACCCCGAAATGTAGGAAGTTGAACTTTCAATCATGGTCGCCATTTGTGTAAGTACGACAAAACGCACTATCGCGCAAAAAAAAAAAAAAAGTCTAAACTTTAATATTTGTGGTTTGCCAGTATTTAGAATTTGGCCCTGACTGCGTTACGAGCGCAAAGCAAAACTATCCTGGTGATAGGGCTGCTATGTTACCGCTTCCAGGGCTGCGGGAATTGATTCGAGTCATCTTCTTTAGACGTATTGTCTTCTCCACGGTTCTTGAGCTACGTCCACCCACGAGAGACCGTTCAGAAAGAGAAACCCCATGGAACGTATTAACCGAAAGAGGCTTTCCAGAACATATTATAAGAGCTATTCAAACTGTATATGCAAATACAAATATCAAAATAAAGGGTTCAAATAAAAATCGAAATATGAAATCGTAATACATCAAGGATTACGACAAACGTGCCCTCTTTCAACCACTCTCTTGAATTTATATTGGCGAAGTTGTCAGAAAATGGCAAGTAACTTTAAATTAAAACGCAGAAGATGAAACATTGTCTTCGAAAGGCCTCCATATTAGAATAACTTGAAGAAATTTAATAATTCAGTTGAGGATGACAGACTTACCAGTTAAAATGATATAATTAACATCTTATTTAAATTCTAATAATAAAATCCGTGTTAGCACACTCATATTTCCTGATGATCAGACTATAATGGCTTCTTCAAAGAATGACTTACAAAGAGCAATTTTTAAATTAAATAATATTGCACAAGATTACAACCTTGAAATGTCTTCAATAAAAACTAAAGTAAAAGCCCAAAGAAATGGAAATAAATGGAAAGAACAAAAATTGTACAAAATGACAAACACTAGAACAAGTAAAATATTTCAATTATCTAGGTGTATCTTTAGGTTGTTACAGATAAAACGACATAAATAATAAATTACAAATATTTCAATATTTATGCGGACCCTTAAAAGAACACTGGGAGAGAAAGTAAAAAAAGAAACTAATTTAAAATTTTATAAAGTTTGGCTTGGAAAGCCCATCTTCAACGAATGCCGTCTCATAGAATTCCAAAAGCCATACTTCGCTACTGTCCCCAAGGCAAAAGATCGCTGGGACGTCCAAAAAAGCGCTGGATGGAAAATTCCTCTTTGAGAACGTAACAGGCCACACGGCCTAATACTTGCATGGATGATGATGGTGATATAGTTTGGCTGTATCTACAATATTGTATGGCACATAAAAATATGTGCTCTGATTAAACAGCCAATTAAAAGAATAGAAGCAGCAGAAATGAAATATTTACGATTTGTGGCAGGATATACTTTAATGGATAAAAAGCGAAGTGAAGATATCCGTAAAGAACTACAAATGTTCAGTTTGACATAAAATAGAAGAGTATAGGAGAAAATGGTATGAACATGTCTGCAGAATACATACCAACAGATTGCCTAGGAAAAGTCTATTATCAACTAAGAGAAGGAAAAAGAGATCGGGGACGCCCACGAAAGCGATGGACACAACACCTATCTTACTTCGAGCCGGAACGAACCACAAAGGTTTAATCCTTGTAAGAAGAAAAAACAGGAAGAAGAAGAAGGACTAAACTGTACAACCTGTGACGAGACGTTTTTAATTCAGGAGTTTTCTTGTCAAATTTATTTCTTGAATAAAATAAAACTGTCAAAGTTTTATACGATCTTCATAGTTAATTTAATAAACATTCGTTACAGCTCTTTCAGTACTTTGTACCTTCTTCAGACGATTATTTCAACATATTCTATTATATTTAACTACATACGTAGAATGAAGTTGTGAGAGCCATATTGATTTTAACGAATATTCTATGCAACAACAAAGACGTGTCCCAGTGCAGCCAACATAGAGTATGTACTTCAGAATTTCAGAATTTACTATTTATTTTTGGGCGTTGCATTCTTTTGCAGGTTAGAGTGCTTAAATGCGTTAGGTTAGCTATTAGGTTCGTCTTTTACTGGTTAGAGTACTTAAATCGCGTTAGGTTAGCTCTTAAGTTCGTTAAATGTCATGTATATGTTGCTGCATCCGGTGATTCCATAGTGTAAACCGCTTCGCGTTTATTGGCGCATGCGCATGGTGTATGTTGGTACTAAAAAACATTTTTCGCGTCACGTGTTGTAAAGTATTTCCCTTTTTTGCATTAATCGGAATCGATAACCGTTATCAACGTATATTTTCCCAGTCAAAACTATGTTGTATTCAAATTTCAGTATATTAATTTCAAGACAGTTAAAGATTTGAGAAGTTATTTTCTTACCAGAATATTGACACAAGGTCACAAGATAAGTCTCGCCTAATAATCCCTCTTTACAGCACTTCCCTTATTCTAGTTCTTTCACAGTAACCTCTGCCCTTCCTGGAATTCCATCTCTCATGGGGTTTACCGCACATTTTATATTTTTGAGTCACGCTTGTACAATTACTTGCTAAATAATCATTGTTTCACCAGAACTAAATTTATGCTATACCATTAATAGTATTTTTTCTAATTTTTCTACCTTGTATATTTTGTATTTCATTAGTTACTTTTAGAGTAAATAAAAGTATATTTTTTGCGCTATAGTGCTTTTGTCGTACTCACAGCAGTGACGACCATGATTGAAAGTTCAACTTCCTACCTTTCGGGGTTGCCAACCTAAATAACTATACTGTAATAAAAATATACTGTAATATTACATATTACAAAACGCGGTGGGAAGTAAAACCACCTCCCTCTATGTATACTACATATAATGTATATACAAAAAATATCCAAAAGGTAGTGTTAATATACATTATACGAAACAAATAGCTACATTTTAAATAAACTGAGCTTTACTCGAAACACTATAAAACAATAAATACGTACTTACCGCTGTCTTATCACTAAATGGTCTCACGGCCTCCTGTAGTTTCAACTAATAACTATTGCCCACACTGTTACGTTATTCAATTGCTTATAATTAACGCAAATATTTCCAACAAAGATGTAATTATTTTGCTATTGTTTATTATTTTGAAAACACCATCGCGCAAAAGAATAATGTACAACGCACGATTGTAAAGTGTTTTACAGAATCTCGGATTTTTCTCGCTTCTGTAAAAACCACTTCCCAACCTCGCATAGTAATATTAATATACTATTAAATAATAATTGTATTGTGTCCACCGCTGTGGTCTCGAGGTAGCGTGCTGCCTTGTCACGCAGCGGACCCGGGTTCGATCCCCGCTCGGGACAAGTTTCCTGGGTGAGGTTTTTTTCGGGGGTTTTCCTCACCTGTAAGACAAATGTCAGGATACTTTAAGGCCCAAACGGTCCCCGAATATCATCTGGACCATCATTATCATCAATATCATATTCACCTCATTAGATTAAGTTTAGGTTTAAGGCCTCTCCTAGCACATCATCACCCATCATATCATTGGGGCAGCGTAACCCCGCCTTTCAGGCGCCCCAACCTCAGAAGTGGGTTACAATACGCCAATGCCAGGAGACAATACCTGAAATGTCAAATGACAAGCAGGTGGCATTGAACAAAAAAAATAATTTTATTGTAGGTATTTCAGAAGTTACTATTTATTTTTGGACGTAGCTTTCTTTCACAGGTTAGAGTGCTTAAATTGCTTTAGTTTAGCTTTTAGGTTGGTCTTTCACAGGTCAGAGTACTTAAATTGCGTTAGGCTAGCTTTTAGGTTCGTTAAATATAGTCTATATGTTGGCTACATCCCGTGAATCTATAGTTTAAACCGCTTGGCGTTTGTTTGCGCACGTGCGAGGTGCATAATTAGAACAGAAACATTTTTCGCGTCACAAGTTGTACAGTTTTTTTTCTTCAAATTAAATTTTGGTGATAAAAATCCGAATAGAATAATATACCTGTTTGTGTAGCAAGGAACAACGTAATGTAAGTGCAGAGTTCTGCTTTGGTTCGGGGTTGTTATCAGCTAACATGAATTTGTCAACAGAAAAGAGCTCGTTTACATGTTGGAATGCTATTTTCACACTGGCATGCTTGTTCAAGGGTTGAGGGGAAAGGTTGTGTTCAAGGATCACCGTAGGGTCAAATGACGTCATGTGCCCTCAGGCGGGTGTGAAGATACAGTTTCAAGGAATTCTACGCCACAATGTCACCTACATAAACTCAAATAAAAACAACGGAAAAACACACAATTTATTCTTGCAGTTTGTGAATATTTACCTGAGAGAAATATATATCAATGTATGTTGATTTTTTCCCAAAAAAGTGAAAATTTACGTGAAATAAAGTGAGAAGTTGAGTTCAAATTACCTAAAATCAGCATATTTGCAATGCAGGCTAAAATATTTACTAGTTATTTCTCAGACAGTGTAATCAACTTATTACTGAAACCCGCTGACAAACAAGTGAACGCTAAACTAATCTCGTCATTTTTTCACTCTAACTTTCCTAACTAACACTAACATACTCATCCAACACTAATTTGCCATTTTTTCACCCTAACATGTCCATTAATGTAGGTGGACTTCTGGGATAGCATTCCCTTAAGAGATGGTGAGATGGCGAGCGTAAGGAATGCGTGACGTAATACTAGCAAGAATCTTAGTACTGTGTGTTCTGAAAATATTAGTCGCGTTTCTGGACGAATAAATATGTCGATAAACATGTGAGTAAACATATTGGCAATTGGCTCTAGCGGGTACATGTGTTATCACATTGGCAAACATGATACAAGCTGTCATTTGTTCTCCAATCAGATAATGTTCACAGATGGCTTAGAATAGCTGGAATGTATTGTACGCATTACCAAGGTAATAGCTTTTTATAGTATTTTTAAAATCATTGATGTCTAGAAATGACGAGCATTCAACAAAGAAATCTAATATTGTTCAACTCCCAGATTAATTTCGTGACGTCATACAATAGTGAAAATCGCGGCCGCCAAAGTCTTTATTTTGCGTGGGCTACGCTCTTAATCTAATGATATCACACAGGTTATCAGAAAATTCAAATTGCTAAAAATAAATTGTTGTGTTTAAAAATTCAGTCAGCGTATGTTTGAACTCGCAAAACTCGAAAAGTCGTCAGTTAATTGACTTAAAATTTTGACACATTACATTCAATACGGTGAATGCTTATCCAATATGTATTACGCTCTAAAAGTATTAGGTGTAGGAGTTCACCTGAAACGAAAATTTAAAAATCGCTCTAGCGGACGCAATGTTCGATGTTACACAATGAAACTCAGAATATGCTATTGAAATAAACTGAAGTAGCTATTTTCAGAAAACCAGCTAAATTTAATCATTATAAGTTGGGGCTCATCCGAAATCCGAAAATAAAAATTGACTGTAGCAACCGCAATGTTTGGTTCGTCGCATTGTGTACCTTCGTACATGCAAGTACATGTAATGCAAGTTTTCAGATAAGGCGAGTTTTTAGCCTCTATCTATTATGCTCTAAATCTATTAAGTGTAGAGGTTCACCTGAAACGAAAATTTAAAATCGGTTTAGCGGTCGCAATTTTCGACGTTACACAACGAAACTCAAAATGTTATTAAAATAAACCGAGATAAGTGTTATCCAAATTTTCTTTTTACATGTTCGTCTAAAAATAAAAACACATATTTCATTTATTTAGGCGTAGCAGCGCGCGCCGGGTATTTGCTAGTATTTTAACTAAAAAATCTCATAACTCTTGCAACAAAAATCAGCTCAATGAAACTTTAATAAAATCAATGTTGATATGAGACCTGGGTTTTAACTGAACTACATTGCTCAACTGTTCGCCGTGCTGGCATAGGTGGTAGCATGCCTGCTTCCTGACTATAGGGCACGGATTCGGTACCCGGAGGGACTAACATTTTAATTGTTAAATTACTTTAATGAAATCAACTAGTGTTCACCTATTGGTCGAAACTTACTTACTTACTTACTTACTTACTTACTCACTCACTCACTCACTGACACTATCGAACCCGTAGGTTCATGGCCGCGCGGACATAAGCTCTCCATACATCCCTGTCCTGAGCTAATGCTTTCCAATCATTCCCTGTATAATCTACTTCCCTCAAATCATAGTTAATGTTATTCTCCCACCTCATTCTTGGTCTACCTACCGGGCGTTTTCCCTCTGGCTTTCCTACAAGAAGCTTCCATGCAAGTCTTTCATTCCCCATACGTATTATGATATCCTATCACTAACAAACTTAATATCTCAGATAGCGGATAGAATCCTCCTTCTGACTAAAAAAACCCGTTCCAAATGCAGGTCTTTCTGCACCTCCGTAGTATAATGCAAAGTATCCTGATTCCTGACTACCTTCTCCTGGCCACCTAACTTCCTGTAAAGCGACTATATCCAAGGGCGATTTATCTAATTCCCGCGTTAATATCTCTAGTGCCCCGCTATTGTATAAAGTCCTAACATTCCATGTTCCTAGGAACATGTCCCTGTGTTTGAACCTTTGGCATGGGTTCCCTGAAGTAGTCCCCGCCCGGAGAACCGAATAGGGGACTATTTGACCTCCGGAAAATTTTACCCCAGTAGAACCCATGTCCGCATTTCTTGACGGTTGTATTTTACGGTGAAAGATCGTCACTCTTTCGACCAAGGTACTTTTTTCGTCTGGCTTATCACCTTCGACCAATCCGGCATGGGTAACCATATCGGCAGCAATGCTACCGCCGGCATAGCTCTCAGGATCATTGAAGCACGCAAGCCACTCCACTACGACAAGGTAAAGATACCATGGATGGTCGAAACTTGACAAATAAATAACACGTCATCATACTTATCACCTCACTTTATAATATGTTGTTTTAAAATTCAAATTGCAATTGGAGCAAACATCATTGGACAAGTAACTTGTTTTAATTATCTGGAATACATAATATCGTACCTGCAAAATTTGGATATGGAGAAGAAATTAGGGAAATTTCAACAGATATATGGTTCAATAAGAAGATATTTGAGAAACGAGACCACAAAGGAAACTCAATAGAATTTTTACAAAACAGTAGCCGTGCCGATGTTAACATACATGTCTGAGACTTGGCCTTTAACGATCTCTGATAAACATAAAATTTAGACAATAGAAATGAGATTTCTGAAATTCATTGCAGGTGTATCTTTAAGAGATCAAAAGAGAAGTCAAGATATCACAGATGAATTACAAATATACAGGGTTCCCACAAATGCTCTTTCGGGTTTCAAACACGTGTAACTTGCGTTTTGATAAAGTTAAAAACATGAAAGTAGTACTAATGGAAAGAGAAACTCAAAAAGGTTTGGTTATAGTATCACAGTTGGCAACAATGACGTATAATTACATTCAACATTGAATATTGTTGAAAGTGAGAAAATGGCTGGTATAGAGGATAGGCGAGCGTTCTATGTTCTCGATTATCATGTTCGTCAGTCTGTAATTGTTGTTCAACGACATTTTCGAACAAGATTTGGTGAAGATCCACCCAGTGGTCCTTCAATTCGTAAGTGGTACTCTGATTTTACGAGAAGAGGGTGCATCTTTAAGAGGAAATCTTCTGGATGCCCGGCTGTACGCCGGATTCGTGAATCCTCTACACGTAGTCCTCAAAAATCAACCATTGCAGCTAGTAGCATGGTACTGTAACAAACACGTTTTGAGTTTCTCTTTCCATTAGTACTAGTTTCATGTTTGTAAATTTATTTAAACACAAGTTACACGTTTTCTGAACCCGAAAGAGCATTTGTGAGAACCCTATATAATATAAAGGGGAGAATATACAGAAAAAAATGAAGGCCTAATTGGTTTGAACATGTATAAAGACTGTCAAATAATAATTTATCAAAATAGATGCTTCATTATAAACCTCAAGGCAGAAGAAATGTAGGAAGACCAAAACGACGTAAGAAGGACGACCTGTAGCGATTGTGCATCGGGGACTGGAACGGGCCAACATGCTCATACCTTGAAGATGATGATGATTGTTAGTTTTAAATTGTATTTTATTTTATTTAACATTGCACAAGACGTTTTATTATCATATATAGAGGAACGTCGGATAATTTTGACCCCTGTTTTGAATTTGTTGTTTTCCTTCTTTTAATTAAGGGATTTGAATTTTGTTTAATTACAGTGAATATCATTAGTGTTGAAACTACGAAATAGCATTGTTATTTTATTCAAATATGGAAAAATCTTCATAATTTATAAACTTTTTATATTACGAGAAAGGTCCACTTTAACCTCCATATTCGGATAAAGTGGACTCCAGAGTCCACCTTAGCTTTTAGTCTATTTTTAAGTTTATTTACTCTATTAATTTATACAAACAGGTACAGATTAATCTGAAAATATTTATGACTGATCATAATTAAAAAGAGTTGATATTTATTTTATGTTTTCAGAAAGTATTGTTGATTATAACATTCACACGTCATTCAACTGCAGAAAGCGACGGTCTTTAGATTTAGTAAAATTACAAGGATATTAAATAAAAATAATTAAGTGAATGTTTTTTACAGATAGCATCCTCATTGAAAAAATATACGTATTCGTGTAAAGCGAACACAGGTCCTCGTGAAGGGTCAACATTAATCGAATTCCTTTTATGTTTAATTTATTTTATACAGTAACCATGTCACATAATATCAAACCAAACCGTCATTATATTAAAACAACGTCTACATAATATAAAATATTTAGGAGTTTTTTTCAACATTTGTAATATTCAATAGCAGAAATTAAGAATTGATTCTTAGCTTGAAAAACTATTAAAGTGATCATTTTCATAAACATCACAAATAAACCCTTCTTCGCACAAAGAAGAAAATAAACTGTCTTGAACCCGTCAAAGTTGATGAGGGGAAGAAGTTAAAATATTTTCTCTTCGAGGCAGCACCAATTAAAAAATATATTAACAGGGTCCACTCAAACAGAATGGTCCACATTAGCCGAACTTCCCTATATATACACACAGGGTGTAACAGAACCTCACCGACAAAATTATATGGATGAATGGCCATGCAGAGAGGATCATTTTTTTGTGAAGGAACATACAGTCGTAAACACGTCGTTTATGAGTTATGAGCAGATGAAGGGGTACACCCGTAAAGGATCAATTGAGCACAAACAATTATACATGTATAACGTTATTGAAAAATACATGTTTTTATAATAAATGTTCAAACAATAAGTGTTTTTGACGACGTCAAAAAGAATTTTGCCATGATCGGCCGTACTGGCCGATCGTTGCTGCGACGATATCAAACATGCAACTGTTTGAACGCTTATTGTAAAAACATTTATTTTTCAATAAAATGATACGTGTACAATTGTTTGTGTTCAATTCCGTCCCTTACGGGTGTACACCTTCATCATTTTGTCGAGGTCCTGTTACACCCTGTATATATAATATATATATGGAAATGAATTAAATTACATCTTAAAATTAGGTAGTATTATTTTGCATTGACATCCATTTGATTGATTACATTTTCTCTTTTCTTTTGTTCTTGACATGTTTTCTTCTTCCCGATTCTTTTGTTGTTGTTTATATACCTATAATAATATAAAAATGATATGTAACAGATCTGATATTGAGTATTGTACAAATATTGTACATTGCAGACGTAAGGAGCGTGAAGTATGACGAATAAAGACTTCTAAACAAAAGCTTCGACTCTACGTCGAAGGTAGGAGAGGGGGAAAAAAAATGTTTCCAAAATGTTTTGATTGGTAACACTAAAGGTCGTCAATAGCTATTAAAAAAATTGACAAACAGAGGAGAAAAATGTACTTGTTTTGTTTTCACCCATTTAATCATAGGTTTAATTGCGAAATTTTCAATCTCGGGGTCAGGAGAGGTGGTGATGTACAATTTTTAATCGCTAAATTGAGCGTCATATTCCTGTATTAAATTTCAAAATTTCGTAGTACACAAGTTGAGAAGGCATGTGATGTTGTTGATAGCGATTCGTCCGTCGGATGGGGTTGTATAATCTGTCGGCCTCCTTGGTGCTTTTCGATAGGAGTAGTCTACGTGCCAGCATCGGGTTTCACCTTCTCCCTTCTCTCCATCGTCATGACTCATAACAACATTAATCATGATTTGATGGAGGTGAATTATACAGGGGATGATTGAAACATATTAGCTCTGGATAGGTAATTATGGAAAGATTATGTCCGTGCGGTCATGAATCTCTGAGGTCCATAGTGCCAGATTAAGGGAAAAATGCTTTTCATAAATGCTAATTTCTTCACCATATGTATGTATGTATGTATGTATGTATGTATGTATGTATGTATGTATGTATGTATGTATGTATGTATATATATATATATATTATATATATATATATATATATATATATATCCATCCATAGTAATTCTGCCCGAGGGCAAGTTTTTCACTGCAATCATAACATTTCCATACTATGCTTTGCAGCTTTACTAGGGAATTACAGATGTGGTAGCTTCCCATTGCTTTCCACACCGATGAAGGATGGTGATGATGAAGATGGCCGGATGATTTTTGGGGATCGTTGGGCCCTAAGCTTCCTGGCATTTGTCTTACAGGTGAGGAAAAACCCCGTAAAAACATCACCCAGGTGCCTGTCCCGACCGGGAATCGAACCCGGGCCAGCTGCGTGACAAGGCAGCACGCTACCTCGAGACTACAGCGGTTTACATGTAGGCCCTATATATATACACACACATGAATATTCATGTATACATACTGCATATATATATATATATATATATATATATATATATATATATATATACACACACACACAATGAATATTCATGTATGCATTTATGCCGTAGCATAGTTAAGACAATATGCCACAAGCCAGAAGGTCTAGGATTCAAGTGCCGATGGTCTAAACCTTCTGGCAGCACTTTAACACTAGGGTTGACTCGGCCTCTAACTCAAAAGAGTATCAGACTTTATACGTCCTTCACCCAGGGCTGACAACCCGGATGAGATTTGTGCCGATTCTGTAGAAAGGTGGGAGGCTCGTCTTTTTATTATCCCAAGAGACTGCTAAGCTAATTAATAGGGCATTCGATAACTAATGACAACACTGTTATAGATCAGTGATCCTAGAGTGGTGAACTTGTAATCTTGTAGTATGTTGTTGAGTAGTCTTTTTTGTATAAATCTGTAATATTGAAAGTCTCGAAATATCAATATTTTGTGAATACATCTACTGTTTCTCACATTTGGTAAATAATACCGCCCTAAAAAGATGTTGAGTGGAACTTGTTTAGAAGGTGAAATTGGGAAGTACTCGAACATCCAGCAAATTCACCAGATATGAGTCCTTGTGACTATAACTTATTCTCAAAGACCAAATAAGTTCTATGCAGCATTCAATTGCAATTAAGAGTTGATATCCAGGAAGCTCTAGATCAATCAGATGAGAGAGATATCCAGAAATGATGCTGCAGATGGAGTGCGCCGCAACTTCCAAGGATTTGATAACATATAGTTGACTTGAGAGGAGACTATAAATCAAGTACGTAATGTCAAATGTAGCCTAAATATTTTTTGTGATGTTATGGCGGTGTTGCCATTACTTATCGAATGCCCTAGCATTTGCCTTAAGAAACAATCTGCGTTAGAATTGGCCTATGCGAATTTTGTTCCTTCCTGTGTAACTATTTTTTTGCGTCATAGTGTGTTTTGTCGTGTTTACAAAAATGGCGACCATGATTGAAAGTTCAACTTCCTACATTTCGGGGTTGCCAACCTAATAATTATACTGTACTTATGTCGATGGAAATGGATTTCTTGAGGAGAGCAGCAAGATGTTCAAAATTATACAATATAAGAAATACTGTCATAAGAGAAAAAATGAATATTGGTTATTCAATAGTAGATTATACACGGTATAAGCAATTAAATTGGTATGGGCACGTACGACGAATGCAAAAAGAAAGATTACCCAGGAAAACATTGGAATGGTGTCCACCTGGAAGGAGGAGGAGAGGAAGACCTCGAAACTCGTGGATTCAAGAAATAACTGGAATGAGAGCAAGAGAACTGGAGGACATGGATTGGATGAAGAGAGACGAGTGGAGAAGTAAAATAAAACTTTAGGCACAGAAAGATGTGTAAACATTAAAATTCTGTATATAAATAAATAAATAAATAAATAAAAATAACTATACTGTAATATTACATATTACAAACACGCGTGTGAAAGTAAAACCACTGCCCTCTATGTATACTACATACAATGTATATAAAAAATATGTCCAGAAGGTAGTGTTAATATAGATTATACGAAAGAAATCACTGAATGCTAAATGAACTGAACTTTATTTGAAATAATAACAAACAATAAATTCGTACTTGCCGCCATTTTATCACTAAATTGGTCTCTGGGCCTCCTGTTGCTTCAACTAATAAACGTTGCACACAATATTAACGTTAGTCAATTGTTTATAATGAACGCAAATATTTCCAACAAAGATGTTATTGTTTTACTATGATTTATTATTTTGAAAACACCATCGCGCAAAAAATAATGTACAACGCACGTTTGTGAAGAATCTCGGAAATTAAAAACCTCGGTATCGTTCGGTTTTTTAAACATTTTCCTCGATTCTATAAAAACCACTTCCCAACCTCGCATCGTAATATACCATTTCTATGTCAAGGAAGCAACACAGTACAAAAGTTGTTAGTGATATGAAAATGGAGGATATCAGATAATTCACTCACCGTGCTGAGCTCTTATTGTATGATGCTTAACTGTGTTATCAGCGCATTAAACTAATGAAGAACCAGTCCTTACCTGAAACACAAAGTTATTAACTTAATTGTAAACTTATATTCTCAGTCAATCATTCCAAACACAGCAAGTTACATTAACATAGCTGTGTAAATCCACTGCATGCAATTTCCTTCAACCAGTCAGTACTAATATAACGCATGTTAAATATTTCGTTCATATTCTATTCGTTGTATAATAAAAAAAAACATACAAAATTCATTAATCACATAAACACACGAGAATATTTTGCACACATCTTTAGAAATTCACCAAACACAAATCACAACATTATATTTGAAGAAATAACATAAAACATGTCCGTCTAACCACTAACTCACTGGCACTATCGAACCCGTACGTTCATGACCGCGCGGACATAAACTCTCCATACATTCCTATCCTGAGATGCTTTCCAATCATTCCCTCAAATCATGGTTATAGTTATTCTCCCACTGATTCTTGATCTACCAACTGGACGTTTTCCCTCTGGTTTTCCTACAAGAAGCTTCCATGAACGTCTTTCATTCCCCATCCGTGCCACATGTCCTGCCCATCGCAGTCTACGAGACTTAACTGTTCTCATTATATCTGGCTTCCTATAAAGACCATATAGTTTATGTTTTTAGTCTTCTCCATTCACCAGTCTGTTCATCTCTCTTTGGTCCAAAAATGTTCCTAAGAACTTTATTATCAAATACTCGCAATCTCCTTTCCTCCCTTACAGTAAGAGTCCATGTTT
The DNA here is from genome assembly GCA_030220185.1 of Diploptera punctata. Taxonomy (NCBI): domain Eukaryota; kingdom Metazoa; phylum Arthropoda; class Insecta; order Blattodea; family Blaberidae; genus Diploptera; species Diploptera punctata. Next base: position 985,502 of record JASPKZ010003451.1, on the reverse strand, counting down.
CGTATCCATATAATATAACTGGTAGAATAATAGTTTTATATATTTTCAGTGTAATGTTTTTTTAAAGGAGTTGGGACATCGAGAGTCATTGTAATGCATAATAGCACACATTTCCAGAATTGAACCTTTATTTAATTTCTTTGTACAATTCATTCCTATTTGTAATTATTGTTCCTAGGTATTTGAATTCAGCCACTTCCTCAAAATTTCCCTCATTTGTCATTAGCTGTCCATTGATGACTTTAGTGGTTAAAATGTTCCCTCTAACCACTTAAGTCATCAAATTTGCTTTCTTCTCGTTAGCCTATATTTTATTGTATCCCTCCCTGAGCTCACATACCCTAAATGTTCAAATTAAACATATTTACAACACTGCTTTCCCACGGCCTGACATTACACAAATTATTAAACATCAAAAGACAAAACTCACACCTCCAAAAACACACTTCTATAAAAGCCAAGTAGGGCAATTGGTAAGTCCCTAAATGCTGATGAACCGCTTACACCCTGCATTTCATAAGTATGTCGATATAATTTTGAAATTAGATATAATATATATATATATATATATATATATATATATATATATATATAAAGATGTATCATGTTGACTGCATGCCATTCATGACATCTATGGGAAATAAGACAACAAAATTAACTTGGTGTAGTAACTCCTAACAAAGGAGAGGCTATGGCCCAACATTGGGATACGCAATTATATATATATATATATATATATATGAAAGTCACTGGCATTATCGAACCCGTGGGTTCTGAGTTAATGTTTTCTAATATCCCTTTATAATCAAATTTCCTCAAATAATGCTTCATTATATTCTCCCACCTCATTCTTGGACAATGAACTAGGGGATTTCCCTCTAGTTTACCTGAATTAAGATTCCTTGCCCCTCTTCCATTCCACATTCGTGCCTCATATCCTGCCAATCGTAGTCTATTTGCTCAGCCTCATGGGCTAGTGGTCAGCTTCTCTGAGTACTGTTCATGAGGTCCCAGCTTCGATTTCCGGTCAAACCACAGGAATTTTTCTTAAAGGTAATCATTCCTGTGGTTGCCAATGGTCTGGAATTTAGGTTACGTTTGGGTTAAGAACTCTCTTTGCGCTTCATTATCATTTATCACACATCATATCATCGGGATAATGTAACTCCGCCTTCTAGGCGCCCCAACTTCAGAAGTGGGTTATAATTAAGCCAATGCCACAAGAGAACACCAAAATGACAACCTGGGGTATTGAACAATATATATATATATATATATATATATATATATATATATATAAACATTTAACATATACTCAATTCTGGAAATGCATAGTAGTATGCATTACAGAGGTTCTTGCCATCCAAACTTCTCTCAATAAAGATCAAACTGAAGAAACAAAAACTGTTATTCTTTCAGTTATATAAGCCTGTATGGATGCAAAACATGGGTTCTTACTTTAAGGGAGGAAAAAAGATTACAAGTATTTGACATTAAAGTTCTAAGGAAAAAATTTGTACCAAAGAGAGATGAACAGACAGGTGAATGGAGAAGATACATAACAGTTATCCACATTAACTTTATGGGAAGCCAGATGTAATTTAAGTCCCGTATACTGCGAACGGGCATAACATGTGACACGAAAGGGGGATGAAAAAGGTACATGGAATCTCTTTGTAGGAAAGCCAGAGAGAAAGTAGGCAGAAGAGGTGGGAGAAAAACATTAACTATGATTTAAATGAGATACATTATACAGGGGATGATCAGAAAACATTAACTCAGGATAGAGATGTATGAATATATTCTGTCCGTGCGGCTATAAACCTGTGGGTTCGATAGCGAGAATAAGTGAGCGAATAATAGGCATAACTAACTGTATGGCTTGTGGATTTGGTCCATAGACCATATTCTGAATTCAATTAATATTTCCAATTCTAATTCTCCAAGATCCATCCGAATATTACACTGGTCAACATGATTTTTGTCTCATGAGTACCAATAGTTTTACTTAATGCAGTTTTTTTTATCGTTTTTCTAATGTGTATTCGGAATTTCTCCATCACCCACAGTTTATTATTTCAGTTTCAATTAATGGATCCTAATTTTATGGCTGATTATTGTTGGACCATCAAGAGGGATACTCCACAGGCGAAATATAACAGAAGATCATCATTTCTCACTTTCTAGGTGAGTCCGAATGTTCGAATATTGTGTAGTTACGAATGTAGAAAATATTAAAGTGTTTGAAATTATTGCGTGATGGAGAAAACCCGATATCATATTTGAATTCAGGAGAAAAAATACTATCAGAATCACATATTTTTCTTTCTGAGACAAAAAAAAGTTTCTGTTTTGTTGCTCAGTGTTATTTCCCTCCCTGAGTTAGATATAGTTACTTACATTAAGGGGTCGGTCTCGTAATGTGAAATGTACATCAAGCCTAAAAAAAGCCCTGCGAAAAATGTATAAAATCTTTCATGCCCAGATTTGAATTTAACCAACTAAATCTCTGGCACTTTCGATTTCAGAGGTTCATGATCGTGCGAATATAAGCTTCCATATAACCCTATACTTAGGTAGTTTTCCTTGGCAAACCCCCGAATGGACAATCTCCTGAAACCGAATTCCCTAAATTTGTTTTTTCCCTAAATTTCCTATTTCCCTGAATTTCGTTTCACGAAACTCTTTCCAAGACAATTACCCGAAAATAAAAACGAATATTTGAAATAAAATTTATTTTCATGTTTACAGTATAAAGTTGGAATTTACGCGTCAAAGGTAATCCAGTCTGGTGAGGTCTTCTTGTATTGGGGATATTTGAATACCAATTCTTTTATCCTATCTCGCATGAATAATCTAACCTAACCCAGCCTAAACCTAACCTAACCTGTTTTTTGTGTCCTTATGAAAATTATATTTTTCGGCAATTATTTTGAGGTTTTAGATTCGGGGGATTGGAAAGGGGGTTTTGTTCTTTCGCTGGTTTGTCCATTCGGGTCATTAAATTCGGGGGAATGAATGGGAATGTTTTTAAAATGTTATTAAAATATAGACAAGACAGGGGCACAATGCGAATATGATCTAATATTAGCTATGAACACTTTTAAAATTCATATTAGAACACCGTTGACGTTATGTAATAAGATATTAAATATAAAAATGGTACCTGGCAAGTCAGTCGTCCTCAACTAAGTTGGTTGCATTATAGATCGTAATATAATGGATAGTATCTTTTTGATCAAATTTTTATTTAATACTTAATATTAGAGTTAATTCAGATTGTTATATTCTGATGTAATATATGTTTGTCTTGGTGAGTGGAAGAGAAGCCATATGGCCTTAACTCCACCAGGCTATATAAATCTAATCTAATCTAATCTAAAGTTCATCTAGTAGCTCCAATATGGAGGCCTTTCAAAAACATTGTTTCATCTTCTGCATGTTTTACAACGTATACAGCAACATCAGTACTAGTTAAAATGCGGAAGATGAAACACTGTTTTTGAAAGGCCTCCATATCGAAACTACTTGATGAAGTTTAACAATTTAGTTGGGGACGACTGACTTATCAGATACCAATTTATATTTTATATCTTAATATTAGCTAACTTTAACAAAATATAGAATAAAATAAAATAAAATAAGAAAAGATTCCTAATGGAATATTTATAGGTACATACAAAATGCTGAATATAGTTATTATGTAAAGTGATCCCACAACAGGCCTCAAGAGGCCCTTGGGGTAGTAGGAGGTTAAAGCTCTCACTTTTTCTGGACACTCGGCACTTTATGTCAGCCGGGTTGTCAGCCCTGCGTGACGGCCGCCTTTACCCCAGAACAAGCGTCTGGTACTCATTTCAGTTAGAGGCTGAGTCGACCCCAGGGCCATAGTGCCGCCAGAGGGTTTGGGTCAGTTTAAAAATCCTGACCCCAACGGGACTTGAACCCTCGACCCTCCGGCTTGTAGCCCAGTGCCTTAACCACTACGCTACGGCGTGCCCCCCATATAGTTATTATGCAGATAGTATTTTAAGTATGTGGAACTTAAGATATCGGTTAATTTAGATTTAAATAATGATAGTGATTGACAGTTCCTGACATGACTAGGAAGAAAGTTCCATGATCTACTCATAGATATTGTGAAAGATTGTGTTTTGTACATAGACTCTATATAAAATATACGTTACGCATGCTAGATTTTTTTTTGCAGGAAAATACTAATAAGGGAAAAAGGAAGAAACAGTGATAACAAAAATACTACAATGTGTGAATGTGACTGGTGTTTTTGACACTTTCATCTGTTGAAATTGGTTGTCAACATCTATCTCTCGATAAAATATCTTCCTCTCTCAGCCTCACTGATTCCCCCAATACCAGCTTAAAATCAAATGTTTTCTTTACTTATGGTCAGACGAATTCTTTGTGTCAAAAGTCTATCTTGATATAGTTTATAACCTCATAAATACAAGCTAATACACCACGAAAATGTGAATAATTTATTTATTACAACTATAAAATAATCGCTGCTGCGGTTTAGTGGTTATGTTCCATACCTGTAGTTCGGACGATCGCGGGTTCAAACCCAGTCAAGGTCGAAGGATTTTTAGAATGAAAAAATCCAAGAGATAAGTCCTTCGGGAGGGACTTTAAGCCGTAGGTCCCGAGTGTAAATATTTTCAAGCTAATTAAAGAACCTCAAGCCTGAATAAAAAGGCCTCTGTGAAAAATGTTACCGTTCTTCATCCATCCAAGTTGCCTACTAGATGTTTCATTGTGGCAAATGAATTTTCGAATGCGTCAAATGATTCAATTTATTAAAATATATTCAATTTATTGACAACAATCCTTAGTCTTCATTTGACCTATTTAATAATTTTAAAAAATCCTAAAAGATCCTCAACTCGTGTCCAACTCAGGGCCGGGTCGAGGGATAAGATGAGATGAAGCCCCCTATATAGAGGTATGTGAATGACAAGGCCAACCACGCCTGACGCATCATCACGGGTACAGATGAATGAAATAAAACAAAATGGATGTGATGAGTATGGAGAAATGGTGGAATGAAATTATGGCAGGGAAGAACGGGAGAAAATCGCGAAGATAGAATGAACTATAATAACAAATTCCGATTTCCCAAAATTTTAAATAAAATATGTTCTAATCACGTCACTCGTCGACATCTGTATGTAAATAGTCGTATCTAAAATAGCTTGGTTAAGGAACTCCCTCTAGGGAGCACCCTATCCCGATAGGATCGTTTGAGCAACTGTTATAAGCAGGGAAAGTACCTTAGTTGGTTGGGAAATGAGGTATACTACATACTGTATTCTGTTCACTCTCGTATGCACCGCAGCTGCGCACTAAACTGCGTTGCTTGTCTTGCGCCGTCACATCGCATGCATACTCCGGTTTCAGTTAACTTGTGCTCACTGTAGATCACTACAATGCCAACCAAGGTACTTTCCCTGGTTATAAGATACCAAACGGTACGTTAATTGTGTCAACGATGATACTTACAATTAACTGATAAGTAATGTTAATACAAAAAGAATGGACATTAATGTGAAAGACAAGTTTACTCCCATATCTCCTTAAGCTGGCTTCTCGGACCCTGCTTCCATATCTCAAATTGTTCAGTGGAGCATCATCCATGTCCTGTTTAATTTGTGCACGCTCTTACAGAATCACTCTGTAGGGAGTAGTACACACTGCCTAGATAAATTATATTTTAAAATCAAGTTATTGTCTCTTCCAGTGCGTTTATATTTGCTGGAATAATCTCTTTGTACAATATATGTGGGTATTGTCTATATTTCCAATACAATATCGTGCTTGGTGAATAAGCCCCACGTTTAACGTAACTGTATTTACCTTCTGATGTTTAAAAATATTTAAAGTGTTCTTTAAATCTGATAACATTTCTGCTGGATCTTTTAATATAGAATATACTGCAAACTCAACACGTTAAGTTATATACTCCTTTATTGTTAAAACTGTGGCTTTCACCTAGTTGTTGTTTAGTTTGTTTGCAGCTCCATAGGTGTGTTCATATTTTTGTCAATGTGTTTAGAGTATTGGGTAATTTTGTAGTTTCGTTTCCTGCATATGTGTTACCCAGTTCTTTTAGCGGATTCCGAAAGAATGAAGCGTTACGGTTGATCTTATGAAATTTAAAAAAGTAGTGGCAACAATTTTATTTTCAGAACCAAACTCAACATATAGCAAAAAATAAAAAATAAATTCGATATTTTTAATTATCAAAATTGGATCATAGGGCAGTGATTGAAATAAAACGAAAATTTGAAAATCGCTATAGCGGACACAATTTTCAATGTTTCACAACAAAAGTGAAATACGTTAGTATTGAAATTAAATAAAACAAAAGTATTCTACAAAAATCAGAGAAATCGAACCATTAGAATGAGGGATTTACATGAAAACTTAAATTTAATAATTGCTGTAGCAGTCGCCATGTTCAGTTTTCTCGCAATTTTTTATTTATTCTGTTTTAATTGAGGCAGGTAGAAGCAAATGGGTGCAAGTTTTGCAGTATTGACAAAACAGGTTTAAAGTTGAAGTTGTATTAGAAAATCATAAGTAATTGAAAATTATAACAATCGTTCTTTATTTTTATTTATTTTACCTGATGGAGTTAAGACCCTAAGGTCTTCTCTCTCACTTCACCAGGGTTCAATTGTATGTTGTAACAATATGAATTATCTACATGTTGATTAATAATATATAATAGGCATAATACATACAGTTGACAAGGAAAACGCATACTCTTATATCACTTTCCCACTTAATGGGCTAAATTATGCTTCAATAATTAAGTACGCACCAAACTCCTGCAACGAGTTCCTAACGCTTGTGCACGTTATATATGCAACCTACGTAAAACAGACCACGTAACTCCAGTATTTGAAATGTTGTCTTGGCTACGATTGGAAGACAGGCGAAGTATACATTGCCTCTGCTTCTTATACAACACTTTGTCCACCTCATCACCCCTTTATATTTCTACTCGCTTTCACTCGCTATCCTCCTACCATAACTTAAACACACGATCGAGAGAAAATTTAACTCTAGCTGTTCCTCTACATCGAATATCTCACTATTCCTCATCCTTCCTTGTTTTAGCCACACGACTCTGGAAGTTCCTCCCCTCGTATATCAAGGACTGCCCGACTCAAAAACAGTTTAAAAATAAGCTCACTTCATATTTCTTTAGAAAATATATAACTGTGTTCTATGTATAATTTTATTATTCCTTTACATTTTAAACCTTCTTCACCAACCATTTACTCAATCTAACTATAGGTTATTATTTTTGTTATTATTATTATTATTATTATTATTATTATTACTATTTTTCTTTCTTTCCCTTGTCAAATTTATATTGTGTAGTCTATAATTATTTATTATGTATAATTTATCATAATTCTTATTGTATGTATAATTTAATCCTGGTGAAGTGGAAGAGAAGACCTTAAGGTCTTAACTCCATCAGGTAAAATAAATAAAATAAAACACCTTTTTTTGAAAAATAAAATCACTTGTACCCTTTTGTTTCCAACCGCTTCAATTCCATCTGTAATGGCGTAGCCCATTGTTGAGCGATAGTTTCTCTTTTTTAAGGAGTTATTCCATGGCGCGACAGGCCTAGAAGTCCTTTGGCCTACCTGCCGGCTGCTGGCTTCACATCCACATGTGTTAATCACAGAGGTATACGATCATCGAGGCAGTGTATTAGACCAAGTTATTTTTTAGTTACCTTATTTGCTCCTAGATGTCATTAATGATATGCGGTCAACTCACCGAATCATGAGACATCTAACAGGCAACTGAGGTATTACTAGGACGTTGAGGTCTATAAATGTTGCTCAGAGGCCATTTTTATTCAGGCTTAAGGATATTTTACGAGCCTGAAAATCTTCAGACTCGGGACCCACGGCTTAAAGTCCCTCCCGGAGGACTTGCTCCTTGGATTATTCCATCCTAAAAAAATCCATCGACCCTAGCCCGGATTGAAGCCGCGACCCTCTGAATTAGAGGCAAGGAGCATAATCACTAGTCCACAGCGGCCGACAACCGCCTCAATTAACAAATGAAATATATCTTCCTTTTACCAGGAAATTCGGACCATAAATTTGAATTTCTGAAGAATTCGCTTAGTTTACGCAGTACTTGCGTGAGGGAATTTTATTATTTTCAGATACTTTTTCATTTACTTTTTATGAGTATTGATTAACTTGTGGTTAGTTTGTGATTAATTAATAAATTAAGTAATTAAATTAAAGTGGTATGTGCAACCTTAGCCGAGTGGTTTAAGGTATTAATTCTTGGTACAAAGCTAGGGGACTTGCGCTGGTTCGAGTTCCCAATGGGAAAGACATTTTTTCAAATAATTTTGACTAGTAGGGCATCGATGCCCACCCAGCATCGTGAGAAATTTGGGTAGATAGAATAATTAGTGGCTCCAGGTTGACAAAACTAGCTACAACGACTGGGACACCGGACCTGCTGTCCAAAGTTCACCCATATACTGGCTAGATGATCATCCACTTCTGTAAATGACAAGTGAATGTGCGGCCAGCAGCCTGTCGCGCCATGGAGTTTGTAATACGTAAGCCCATGTCACTTGATATATATATATATATATATATATATATATAATGACGAATCTGTAAAAATGAGCAAAAATTAAACAATATATGGGGCATGCTCCACTGTAGAATTAGAGTTTAGGGGACCTAGTGTCCGAGAAGCCAGTTTATGGTGATATGTGTTTTACATTTTATTCAAATTATTTATCAGTTAAGTGCAAGTACCATAATTGACACAATTAACGTACCATTTGATATCTTACAAAAGTTGCTCGAACTGACGGCCACCAACCTCAATGAAGCATGACATCGGCGTACAAGAATCTGTCGCATCCTGGCAAATACCCCAGGTGTGATTCGAGTTGCATCACAGGAGCTACAATCATGTCAACTACTTCAATGTCAGTTTTCACTGGAGTCTCAAACACAAATAACTTTAGATATCTCTATAGGAAATAATCAGGGGGAATCAGGTCACATCCTGCATCTTATCTTCCTAGACATCAGACTCTTTTTTGCAGGAATTTTATGCAGAACATGTAAATAAACAAACGTGTAAACTTGTACGCATGTTAGTTGTAAATCAGATGGAAAACGTAGTTTAGACAATGTGATAGACAAGTTTACTTCCATATCTCCTTAGGCTGGCTTCTGAGACTATCGGTTCCCTATCTTAAATCGTTCGTAGAGCATCTCCTATACGGCTTTTCATGTCCAGGAAATAGGATTGTTCTTATGAAAACGCTGTTGCCACTTGTCGCCGCAAGCTTAGTGACAGATATGGAAACATATCTCCCTCTTCTCCTCCTAGCGTAAGTTCATGAGCAACATAATTTTATGGCACAATTATCTTTACTTCTGCTACTAAATCTAATTCGTGATCATTCTAATGTGGTTACTAAAGAACAATTAACATTTGAAATTTAATATATTGTGATCACAGAAACGCCAGTAGATTCAGAACATTCTATACCACGTGATGTGTTAGTTGCGTTTCTTTTTTTGACCACGGCTGTAGGCCTACGTGTCAAAACAAGTTTTGTAGACAGTGGTTGGTTCAGTGACATCTCCTCTAGCCGCTGTTCCAATAATTGAGTCACCTCCTAAATTTATTAAACAATTGTGTGATAAGTACAGTGCACAGACGAAGTGTATGAAAGCAGTAGGTATTTGATACTCAGCACATTATATCATGAAGGATTGTACTATAACTTACCTTCATTTAGACGCTGAGCGGGCGTGTTAGTTCCGAGTCTGACGGACAAACTTCGAAATTTTAATCATCATCCTTACCTCACACTGAACTACGAAACATTAAAATATAAAGTAACTAAACTGAATAAGAAGATCAAATTTAATTACCGTAAAACACAAAATATGTAACATAAAATTGAATATGCCTGAAAAAATCTACCAGATGTGAGTGACATCATGGACTGTTCCTAAATTCTCAGGTAGTAAGCCATTGTATCGCTTGCAATTCCCCATACTCCCCCTTCGTCCCTTGCTTTCATTCTTCTCGTCTGTGGACTATACACGTTCAATAATGACGATTTTTTCATAAATCGGACACCCACTTGCCAAAGTTATGGGTGAAACTATTTAACATAATTATTTATTTCAAATGAATTAACTAATAAATCAGTCTCACATAAAAAAACACGTTTACTAGATAGAATTGCTCCATAAAAATACTATTTCCTAGAAATAAAATCCCCTGTATATACTGTTTAATTTTTGCTGGCTCTTACAGAATCACCCTGTACATAAAACATATCCAGGATTTTTTATACAGCCTATGTAAGTCTTATTAAAACTTGACAAGTTTTGTTACTATGGTAAGTTTGATGTTTCATTTTTTTATATGTCATATCCTTTGGGGCATGAAGAATAAACTGTACGATATAGAACATTTATTGAATTACGTCACCAAGAGCTCTTAGCAACCAGAGAATAAATAAACAAAACACGCTCGTATATAGAAACGCACATATTTTATTATTCAAGTGGCCGTGTCTGCTGGGTTAAAAGCCAAAATCTTTATATATAAAAACATTCAGCCTGCTTAAATTTATGGTATACAGACTTCTAAACCCCTCATGAAAATGTGTACATAATGTACATATTTTCAAGCACGCCAAATATATAGCTGCTACATATTATGCTCTAAAACTATGAGGCGCAGGAGTTCACCTGAAATAAAAATTAAAAAATCACTCTAGCGTCCACAATTTTTTTATATATTTTACAACGAAAGTCAGAACATGCTATTCAAATAAACCGAGGTAAATATTATCCAACATTCAGTGAAATACGACCATTAAAAGCGGGGAGGGGAATTTTACAGGGTATGATTCGAAAACATTACTTCAGGATAAGGAGCGTATATCTTCAGGTCACATGAACATCCGGGTTCAATAGTGCCAGTGAGTTAATTTAAACAATTGATAAATTTATTATATTGTTAATCTTAAAAGAATTGAAGACTATGCCAATTTTGGAATATATTAAACAGTACCAACTAAATTGGAAACACCATCTTGAAAGAATGAGTTCAAATCGGATCCCCAAAGCTGTTCATAATTATATACAAGAGGACGAAGATCTCTGGGCCGTCCTATGAAACGCTGGAGGGAAAATTTTCTATAGGATCGTAACAGGCCTTGGCCTAATACTTGGAAGGAAGAAGAAGAAGAAGAAGATTATATTGTTGTGTTTGCTTTGAATGGAAGTTTCTTTAATTAACTTTTTCCTATCGTACACTGACTATTTACCTCATAGACCGATAATTTTGCCTCTTCACCTGTTGATAAAATTGCCTCTTCCGGCTCGTAATGAGAGATATCTCCGCAAATTAACTTATGTGACAAGGATATCGATTCAACAAACGATCGATATGATACAGCAAGAAATGCCAAAAGAAAACTTCAAACATTACCAAAAGTTAATTCTGTTGCTCAAAAAAATGTATTAAATGCTGTATAATGGATCTGCGTTATTATTAATAGTTATTTCTCATACATTCATCTGTTATTGATTTTTCTCAACCCCAAAGATATTTAACAGTATATATATGCTATCTATAACTATACATCCGGCTTCGAAACCGCCCGGAAGTAAGATCGGAATACATACCTCACATTTGATAAATATTAAACATTTTAATTGTTTTTAGCTTTTGATGTTGTATTATTCGCTAAATAGTCCCTCCAAATTCAACGCGAAATTGAGTTTTTCATTAGACAAAAATCACTCGCGACTTTGTCGTTCGTGTTTTTTTTTTTCAGAAAAACACAACCTCTTGCTGGTTTACTGTTGATAGTCTGACTTGATTTCAGAGTGCGAGTATTATTGCATAAGCTGTAATAATATGGATTTGTTGTTAAAAGCTGCAAGTTAAGGGAGTTTTGAACTGACCTTAATGTTCCATAGCATTCAAAACTTGCTCAAAGTTCTCCAACAGCCATGTTGAAAACAAAAGATGCTCGTTACCTGTAGTTGATGGAACAGACTGATAAACTCACAGTATACAAATTGTTTGAATATTGTACGTTCGTCATCTTGTTTAAGTTAGAAAATAACGTAACATCGCTATAATAAATAATACCACCTATGCATTTCTAAAATTAGTCCTGAGCGTGTATAACTCGACACATCCATCTTCCGTATTGGAAAAAAGAAGCGAAACGAGAACGCTCTACGAGGGTGACATAATAATAATAATAATAATAATAATAATAATAATAATAATAATAATAATAATAATAATAATAATAATCATCATTAATAATAATTATATTTTACTAGGAACTAGCTAATACCCGGCGTGCGCTGCTACTCCAAAATAAATTTTAATGTGTTTTTACCACCAGCCGTGCGCTATTATGCTTGCCCGGGAATCTGCTTATCCCAATCTTCTTGGCATCAATGAAAGACAAAAATGGTTATTGTGAGTTATCCTTAGAAGATAAACATATGCTGTCGCGGACTTTTTTGTAGAGTTTTTGAGATATTCAATTCTGTGTACGTTAATTTGGTGTATTTGTTATGGTTTAGGAAGCGTAAGCCATTTAAGCGTCAAAATAGGGACTTCATTTCACGTTTTTCACTACAAAGGTTGATTTTTATGGATGAAGGCGTAAAGAATTACAACTCTCTTATAGCCTATGTTCATCCCCGGAATCTCCTGAACATTTTTCATAAAGCCCCATCTCAATCGGATCGACGGTATTGCAGAGCACGCATGCCCGGGAATCTACTTATCCCAATCTTCTTAGGATCAATGAAAGACAAAAATGGTTATTGTCAGTTATCCGTAAAAGATAAACATATGCTGTCGCGAACTTTTTTGTCGCGTTTTCTTTTAGATATTCAATTCTGTGTACATTAATTTGGTATAGACGTATTTGTTATGGTTTAGGCAGCGTAAGCCATTTAAGCGTCAAAATTAGGACTATATTTCACGTTTTTCACTACAAAGGGTGATTTTAGGGGTGAAGGGGTCGAATAGCTCTACTCTCTTATAGCCTATGTTTATCCCGGGAAACTCTTGAACATTTTGCAAAAAAAAACATCAAAATCGGATCAACGGTATGGTCGCACATAGAATACGAACAAAGAAACAAATATTGATATTTATATATTAGATTTCTCTCCAATATAATAGTTTTGCTATAAGCCATTATAAATTTTACTGCTCTATACATCTCTACTCTCTGCATCACTCTCTGTTAATCCTCTCGACACCAAGCTCCTATGTTCTCCTTGAATTTACTGATCTTTTGGCCTCTCTTTTCTTCTGTTGCCCTCCGTTTTCGAAATGTTATATCATCTTAGGTATCCTATCTTCTGGCATCTTCTTTACGTGCTAAACCATTTCAGTCTTCTTTCTTCAATAACTTATAGAACATTCATTTCAACACCCATTATATCTCTGCTTTTAGTACTCGTAATTTTGTCTCTTCTTGAATTTCTAGAAGCCCTCTTCTCGAAGTCCATCTCTGTCACCAATAGTATTTCAACCTATGTCTTACATATATATATATATATATATATACACCATGATAATGATCAAGATAATGTTTGTTTGTGGAATTAGGGAAGAATTAAAAAATAATAATTCTAACCTTAATCAGAAAATAAACAAAATGGAGGAAAATAATTTCAAAATTAATAAAAAATGAACGAAAATAATTCTAAACTTGAACAAAATATGAATGAACTTAAGGAATAAATTAAGAAAGATAATTTGGAGCTTGGGAAAGAAGTGAATAATAAATTTGAAACATTTGGTGCTAGAGTAGAGAAAGATTTGAACAGTGAAGTATTGAATGTAACTTAAATCAAGATAGGCTATAAATTTAGGAAGTATAATTGAAAATTTATAAAGCAAGTAGAAAAATAAATTGAACAATCAAAAAGTGAATTAGTTAAAACAGAAGAAGTTGTTAGTGAAAATATGGCAAATTTTCATAGAAAAATTTACTGATTTGGAAAATAAATACACCACTATCAATTAATTGAAGCAGCTATATAGTATCAAAAATAGAGCAGGAGCTAAATTACTCGGTCTCCTGAAATTACTTCGAAGAAATGTAATTCCAAAATCCCATGCATTTTTCTTTGGAAATTTATAATTTATTGATAAGAAGTTAGTATTATAGCAATATTTTATTAACAAGAAATTAATATAATAATATTTTGAAGTTTCGAATTGTAAAACTAAGACAAAGCTGTATAAGATATATATATCCATCCATAGTAATTCTGTCCGAAGGCAGGTCCCTCACTGCAATCATAGCATTTTTATGCTATGCTTGCAGCTTTACTATGGAATTGTAGGTGTGGTAGCTTCCCGTTGTTTTCCACAACGGTGAAGGATGATGATGATGATAAGGATGATGATGATGATGGCCATATGATTTCGGGGACCGTTTAGGCCTTAAAGGTTTCCTGACATTTGTCTTACAGATGAGGAAAAACCCCGATAAAAACCGCACCCAGAAAAACTGCCCCGATCGGGGATCGAACCCTGGCCCGCTGCGTGACAAGGCAGCACGCTACCTCGAGACCACAGCGGTGGACGGATATACACACATATATATATATATATATATATATAATATACAAAATATAGATTAATTAATTATATTTGATTACTTTTCCTTGTGTTTTTTTCATGTATAAAAATATTGGAGCTGTTCTTCTTTGTGTATAAATAATAATATAATAATAATAATAATAATAATAATAAATAATAATAATAATAATAATAATATATATTATTATTATTATTATTATTATTATTATTATTTAGTGATTAAATAAAATAAAATTGTTAAAGTTTTATGCAATTTTCATATTTATTTTAATAGAAATTCGTTACAGCTGATTCAGTACTTTGTACCTTCTTCAGACGAATTTGTCTGTAAGGAATTTGTAATAAAATAAATATGAAAATCATATAAAACGTTAAGTTTTATTTTATTTAATCACTAAACATAATAAATTTTCATCAAGTAAACACCAAATCAATTGATTGTGTTTTATTTGTTTTAATTTTAATTATCCTTACCTTTATTTTGTTAATATGTCTTAATTTTATTATTGTGCAGTTTGGCCAAATAATCGTTTAGTATCTAAATTAATATGTTTTCTGTATTTGAATGTAACATATGTTTGTCCTGGTGAGTGGATAAAAAGACCACATGTTCTTAACTCCACCTGGCTAAATATATATAATGAGGAGAAGACGAAGAAGAATACAATTAAGAGGTAAACGAGTGTGAGAAGTAGGAAAAGTAAAATAAGGTAGAGAAAGAAAAGGGTTATTTATATAGAAGTAAATAATGAATGGTGCCTGTCATTAACACGTACCAGGAGCGCGGATTGATTGAATCGTGAGTGCAGGTTCAACTCTTAACATTCTTCACCTTGACACAAAGTGCGCCCTTGAAACCAAACATAACTCCCAAATAATTTCAAATACTTTTTTTTTATCTTTAATCGATTTTTCATCAATTCTTTAAACACTAGAATGGGCAAAACTTTACGAAACATTTTCTATTTGCTTTTACCAGATTCATTTTGGCGGCAAAAAATATGTTTTTATAGTTGTTAAAATACAGGGTACAGAATACGTCATATAACCGAAAATGCAAATATATTATTTTCTGTAGCTTAAAACATCTATAAAAAAACTTCCGAAATTGTTCAAAGTTAGCAAATTACTTCAAGCAGTAGTGTTTGGGATTATATTCTGAATGCCCCGTATTCAAACCCCAGTTTCAATCAATCTGATTTTTTCCCTTGCAACCATGTGCAATGGTTAACTGACTTATGCTGCACCTATATTTCAGTGTTTATTACTCATTGTGTAAGTACACACGTATTAAATATGTACGATTGAGGAATGGTTCGCACTCTGACAATACTTTGTCCACATCATCACCCCTTTATATTTGTACTCGTTTCCATTCTCTATCTTCCTACCATAAATTATAAAACACACGATCGAGAGAAAACTTAACTGTAACTGTTCCTCTACATCGAACATCTCACCGTTCCTCATTCTTCCTTGTTTCAGCCACCCGACTCTGGATTTCTTTCCCCTCGTTCACCAAGGACTATCCGACTCAAAAGCAGTTAAAGAAAGAAGTTCATTAAATATTTTATTAGACAATATAATTCAAAACCATATTCTAGGTTTAGTTTTATTATTCTTTTTTATTTTGCACTTTCTTTACCAAGCCAATCGATTAATAAAATTATATGTTATTATTATTATTATTATTATTATTATTATTATTATTATTATTATTATTTATAAACAGGTTTACAATATTATAACATATCTTCCAGTGCCCAAAGCGTTTTAAATGTTTATCTTCTTTCTCCGTTCTTCTCTTCTTCTCTGTCTTCCCATTCCAATACTTCCATACCTGACTCCCTCATACCTCTTCTTATATCATCCATCCATTTAAATCTAAATCGACCTCTCTTTCCTTTCTCATGTGAAATTCATTCCAAAGTTTTTCTGGGTAATCTTATCTCTGGCATTCTACGTATTTGACCATACCGTTCTAGTTGTCTGTATCTCACAAAATTTTATATTGAATTTTGGACTTTTATTTGTTGTATATTGATTATATTTCTGATTTTTTTTCCAATTTAGAATGTTTAGTTGAGCGTCTAAAACAATCCATTTCAGTAGATATAAGTTTTATACTCAACTTTTTATTCAACTGCACCGTATGTTAGCGTGCTTCTAATTATGGATTTATAAATTTGTAATTTGTAATATTATATTTATTATTATTATTATTATTATTATTATTATTATTTTTTTATTTCCTTGTCAACTGTATATTGTGTATCCTATGTATAATACGTATTATTAATCAAGTTGTAGATAATTAATAATTGTTATTATATGCATAATTTATCCTGGTGAAGTGGAAGAGAAGACCTTATCGGTCTTATCTCCACCAGGTGAAATAAAATAAGTAAATAAAAAATAACCTCTCAAATCTGGATACTAGGTAACTAGGAGTGTAGGAACTTTATATCACCCTGCATTCCGTAAACCAGTAAAATCGGACCACAAATTCAACTTGCTGAGGAATTCGATTAGTTTATGCAATTCCTACATGACGGACTTTAATTTCTCAATTGGCAATTTTTATGTTGCCACGTTTTGCAAAAAAAAAAAAAGTACTTAAAAATATGTTTGAGAACGTAGCTTGTGGTTAGATGACCAGGGTTCGTTGTTTGCGAATAAACCGATGGTATTTGTATTGGGAAGTGGATTGTATGTGTTCATGCAAATACACGCGAGATTGTTGTATCTATGAAAATGTATGAACAGACATTTACATGCAGTAATAACACACAGAGCCATCTATCTCAAATCCAGTTAAACAAATATCTTCATCATAAAAACGTCTGCATTCATTTTTTTTTCTCAAAGCAATTCAGATAAAATTTGTATTCCACGACAAGCCTCATGGGCTAGTGGTCAGCGATTTTGACTACAGTTTATGAGGTCTGGAGTTCGATTTGCGGGCAGAGCATAGGAATGTTTCCTTAAATGGAATTATTCCTGTGGTTTCCCATTGTCTGGAATTTACGTTGAGTTTAGGTTAAGGGGACCGACTTGTGAATTTATTTATTTATTTATTTATTTAGTTTTCATCTGATTGTTTTGAAATGTTTATCAATATATTGTGTGCTTATGAAAATGTTTCTACGAAGTGTGGTGTTTATAAATAGAATAGTTTCAGAATAATGATTTTATAAATAATTTTTTTAATATTTTCTAAAAATGCTACGTACGCTGCATTTTTTAATATTTCTCATGAAATTTGAGATTCAGAATCTTTATGATTTCACTAAACACATTTGCTACGGAAAAAATAAATATTAATGGGAGGTTACTGCTTATTGTTCATTAAAAAAATATCCACTCTCATGCATTTCCATCTCAATTTAAAAGAACACATGTATCTTAGACTAGTAACTGCATAGCAAATTTGAATTAGCATAAATTGGGGAATCTAACCACAATATTTCACTATGATAGCATACAAATTGCACCGTACGGTCTTTCAAGTTTTGGAAAATGTAAAAAAAAAAATAAACAGAAAAAAAGCACATATTAAAGTTTAAGTAGTCATGTGCAAAGGGCATTTAAACTCATTAAGATACGGACTCTACTTTGCTCCTAAAATAACATTTTTTACATGAAAATGATCCTAAAGAATCAGAGTTATTAAAAGCAAATAAACAAAAAGATGAATGTTTTCAACATTTTCACCATTGGGTTCCCTTAAGAACTCTCCTGGCGCTTCATTACGGTTTATCACCTTTCATATGATCCGGTAACGTAACTCCTCCTTCTAGGTACGTCAGCCGAAGGAATGGATTACAATTCCGCCAAAGCCAGGGGAGAAAGCCACAAATGTCATAAAAGACAATTTGATGGCATTGAAAAAAAACAAAAATGTATTCCACAGGTGGATAACAAGAAGCTCCTGCTGCGCAGAAACTAAGTAAACTAAGCTAATTACTACGCAAGATGAATTTATGATCCGATTTTTCTGGTTTACAGAATCCATCCATAGTAATTCTGCCCGAAGGCAGGCCCTTCACTGCAATCATAGCATTTTCATGCTATGCCTGCAGGTTTACTAGGGAATTGTAGGTGTGGTAGCTTCCCGTTGCTTTCCACACCGGTGAAGGATGTTGATGGTGATGAAGGTAATGATAAGGATGATGAAGATGGCCATTTGACTTCGAGGACCGTTTGGGCCTTAAAGCTTTCCTGACATTTGTCTTACAGGTGAGGAAAAACCCCGATAAAAACATCACCCAGAAAAACTGTCCCGACCGGGGATCGAACCCGGGCCCGCTGCGTGACAAGGTAGCACACTACCTCGAGACCACCTTTTAGTGGCTATACACTATTTTTTCGTATCGGTTACTAACAAGGGAATTGTCTTCTTCTTCTTTCTTTCATGTGATAGACCTAGTGGTCTGTTACGGTCTCAATCCAACGTTTGAAGGGTCTGCCCAAAGATATCTTGCCTGGTGGCTGGTAATTTAAGATCTGACGTGGTATTCTTGTTATGCTCATTCTTCGTACGTGAGATTTCCAGTTGTTTATGTATTTTTGTACATATTCCATGACTAATTCTGTGTGTAATTCTTTGAGAATCTCAGAATTCCTTTTATGGTCTGTTCTTGAGTAGCCCGCAGTACGTCTCATAAATTTCATTTCTGCAGCAGTTAGTCTTTGTCAATCATTGCATACCAAAACTTACCCCTGAAATTTCTCCCAGAAAAGCGTTGTGACATATCGAGGGCGTGTCCAAAAATATCTACCTCTTTTAACTGCAAGACACTAAAATCTAGCGTCAGATCTCTGATTTAAACTACAGGGAAGTAAGTACAACTCCAGAATTGGAGATTTGGATAACCCTCACTACTTTTCATCTGCTTCGCACCCGCCTTATTCCGCTCCATACACTTGGTTGCCATTGCTGGATTCTTGCTTCGATTTCTGTGCCTTGCAGTTAAAAGCGGCAGATGGTTTTTCGGATACCGCCTTGGTACATCGCAATGCTTCTCTGAAATAAATTTCAAGGTAGATTTTTGCTTGCAATAGTTGGCAGTCTCTTTGTTAGGCCTAAATGCGTCGAACCGTATGAAAAGAAAATCATACATACATACATAAGGACTTTATTAAACTAAAAGTAAGGTACATACAATGTTATTTACAAATATGGATCGCACGGGCAGTAAGCCGTACGTGCTGTTGACAGTCGGTTAAAATAAGTTGATGTTTAAAAACAAAAAATAAATAAATAAATTACAATAACATTACAATTAGATATCAATAGAATTACATTATACATTCACTTAGTTATGTATAATTATTAATAATTAATGGTATTGCAATTTGTTAACATATTTATTTATTCCTGAATAAGTGTTTTTATTTTCCGCTTTTTGTCCAGAAATCTACCCAATTTTATCCAATTTTCTGGGTTTACCAGTAACTCATAGCATGCCAATCTTCCACGATTTGAATTTAGAAATCTTTCCGGTTATAACTGACGCCTCCAATATTCTAAATCGTTACATTTTCCTAATATATGTATCTCGTCTTCAAAGCTCCCACACATTGGACATATTTGCATATCGTGACCGTCGCTAATTTTTAAAAACTTCTATGTCCCTAACCTGAACCAAGCAAGCTCTGATCTCTCTTTAAATCCTAGATTGAGTATATAAGATTCTTTTCCCCAAACTTGTTTTAGGTCTCTTTGCAAAACAGTGATCGTTTTCCCGCACATTCGGCCAAATATATTAGGCTAACTGTAAGTTATTATTATGTCGTCTCGGTAGAGGGATATAGCGCGCTAGTCCGTCCCGACTGAGAGTTCAGGTTCAAATTCTTTCTGTATTGGTGGTGGGTGATACCGAAATTTTTAACGTTTTCCTCGGTGTTTCCTGTTTAGCGGATTTCATTCCACCAACACTCTCCATTCTACTTTCACTCTTCTTCATATAATTTTATTTATCATTAACTAATTTTATATCACCCTTCACCTCGTTTGATATTAGGATTTTAGTTTGGTTACACACAGAGGTGTTGAAAAAATGTATTTGCGGGGAGTAGTGCTGGCTCATGAATCTGATCATGGGAAAAAAGAAAAGGGGGTAGAAGAGGCCAAGGAAAGATTTTAATCCCTCCTCGTCAAGGGCCCAACTCCAAAATGGCGGTATGGGTCATGAGAGAAGAACCTGGTGTGCCGGACCTTGAAGACGATCTACACATGAGAAGGAATTAGTATAACTAGATATTCTACTTCTATTTCTTTCTAATAACACTACGATTATTTTTTAGTCTTAAACATTACCTTAAAATCAATACTAGTAAAATTCATATCAAATTCCATTGAGGTGAAGTCATATGATGAAAGTTAAAAATTAAATTGTAACTACAACGAGTGGGGCACGCCGTAGCGTAGTGGTTAAGGCACTGAGCTACAAGTCGGAAGGTCGAGGGTTCAAGTCCCGGTGGGGTCAGGATTTTTAAACTGACCAAAACCTTCTGGCGGCACTATGGCCCTGGGGTCGACTCAGCCTCTAACGAAAATGAGTACCAGACACTTGTTCTGGGGTAAAGGCGGCCGTCACGCAGGGCTGACAACCCGCCTGACATCAAGTGCCGATTGTCTAGAAAAAGTGGGAGCCTTAACCTCCTACTACCCCAAGGGCCTCCCGAGGCCTGTAGTGGGACTACTTTAACTACAACGAGTAGCGGAAGCTCAACTTGCAGAAGATGGAAGATAACTTCCGAAAGCGCTCCAGTTAATTTTATATACAATATATTAGCAAAGTTGAGGACGACGGCACCTACCAACAGCTACAATTTAATTTGTAACTTTCATCATATTACCTTAAAAACAACAAAAAAGCGGAGTGTTGCTGTGTAGTGTGCACGACCGTGTGTTTTACGTGAATACGTGTAGTAACGGGTAATATAATACTGGCGCCATCATTGATCCGCTCGGACGCCTTCATTCTTTTACGTTTCCGGCACCGCTTCACTATGTCATATGGTGTTTTATGGGTACCACTGGATTGCTCTTGAGAAGCCCTTTCCAAGCTTATATTTTGATTTGGCTTTTTGACGAGTACAGACCGACATTGCATTATTTATTTTAATTTTTCGCTTTAACACAATATAGACTATATTCCCTATAATTATTTCCCACTAATGTTTTACACATGCAATCAGAGAGATCCTGACAAGAGCTGACTTGAAACTCAAACAAACGTCGTAATTTCTCCGAGTCAAAATTTGTAGGAAATGAAAATTATGTGATGCAGCGAAACAACCTCAAAATGGCGGCGCATCCCCTTCCACCGATGCGTCAGAGTCCACACTCAACGTAACGAATTCTTTGATCCTTTATCTATCGAGTGGTGTCATTAAATTTTGAACGTAAATGATAGATATGTAGCTGCAACACCAAACTTTATCTCCCGATTTTGTTATCATCAGTTTTTTTCAATTGCCTTCCACTATGGACGCAAATTTAAAGACATATTCAAGTCAAAATATTATATTTACATTTTTTGTGTTTCAGAAATCGAGAAACTGCAAATTACTCGGCCGTAAGAAAATTGTAGGCTACTTCTATAATGCAATGTATGTTTGAGAATCCTTTCTTTTATATTTTATATTTATGTCTTCCAACAGGAGCCAAGAAAATATTCACAGGCTATACCTTATCCTTTCTTAGAGTGATCCTAACATATACAAACGCCAATTGTATCCTTCCGCCATTCGCACCACAATTATTGTCACATTGACAGGAAGCACCTGTGAAGTATATAATACATGTGATCGTTCAATGGGCTATATTACAATAAAGTTGGTGAGATTTTTCACTGAACTTGTGAAATGCATTTAAAGTAAGTGTTTTTGACCACTAGTCAATGATTTGACAGCCTTGTGTCTTAAAATTTAGATGGTGACACAGCTACAGAAAACTCGATACATTCAGCCATTTTGTTGCATCAGAATCGACTGAAGCATGATTTAAATGCATCATCGATATATCATCATCATCATCATAGTACATCACGAATTTAGGCCATTTGTTGACCTGTTTCGGCCTCAAGACAAACACCATCCAGAAGTCTTTTGAGTGGATGTCCTGGTCTTCTTCTTCCAGCAGGTTGATATCTTAACAGTTGTTTGGGTATCCTGTTATCTTCCATTCGCTGAACATGTTGACTTATAATCAGAAATGTTGTTCTCTGAAGGTTTCATGTGTGATTCTTCTAAGATGTCTTCATTTTTTTGTGATCTAGTAGTGTGTATCCTGCAGTCCTCCGAAGGTATCTCATTTCAGCAGATCTAAGTCTTTGTATATCCTTCTGTTTCAACGTCCATACTTCGCTACCATACAAAAGAGTTGGATGAGCCAGTGTTTTATACACTATTAGTGTTGAATGTTTTTGGACTAACTGTGGCTTGAAGATAGAATTTATTAACCTCAAAATTCTTAAAAATCTATATAATTTTGCATTTACATCATTTTCTTCTTCATATGAGATGTTGCATCCTAGATGTGTAAAATTATTCACCTGCTCCAAAATTTTATTTTCAAGTACATTTTTACTTCTGACAGGATCTACACCTTGAAATGCCATAATTTTAGTTTTCTCTATAGATATATAATAAACTACACTGCTCAAAAAATTAGGGGATATTGTAGAATAACCTATTAAGACTATGCTTTTAGGAACAGTATTAGATGCAATCACTTTCTATTACTCCAAAAGAATGTAAACAAGAATTTGAAGTCATTACGTAACCTCTGTACTACACCAGATGTCAAAGAGATTCTGATTAGGAATATGGCAAACAAACAAATCAACATTAACATGGGTGAAAATGTTTCTTTAGTATGGTGTATGGTCTCCTCGAACGGCCAGCACTGCCTCATACCTGTGTGGTATTGATGCAATGAGGTTAGCAATGAGTTCTTGGGGGATACGTGGCCACTCTTCCATAAGAGCAATGTGCAGCTCTGGAACAGTTGTGGGAGGTGCTGGTCTGCCTGCCTAATGCATCCCACACATGCTCAATCGGCTTTAAGTCCGGGGAGGAAGCTGGCCATTGCATACGCTCGATACTCTCCACTTCCAGCATGTCGTCCACCAAGCCAGCTCTGTGGCGTCGTGCATTATCGTCCATAAAAAGAAAAGAATCACCTATGGCATTAGCATAAGGCACGACAAAAGGTCGGAGAATCTTATCTCTATACCTTACCGCAGTCAAAGTACCACCTTGGATGACGTAGAGGTCCGTACGTCCACCAGTACTGACTCCTGCCCACACCATCAATCCACCGCCACCATATGGGGATCTTTCACGTACAAATGCTGGATTGTTTCGTGTCCCTTTTCATCTCCAGATGAATACACGCCGACTATCACATTCCACGTTGAATCGCGACTCATCAGAAAAAAGAACTGATCTCCATTCAGCATGCCTCCACCCACGATGTTCCTCCGCCCAGTTTCTGCGATCTCTACGGTGTTGTGGAGTTAACCTGGTACAAACCATGGGCCTACGGGCATAGAGACCACTTCCATGCAGTCGATTAGGGACAGTTTGAGTTGACACCCTGCGTCCTGTTGCTGTTTGAAGTGTATTTCGCAGTTGAGTTGCATTCTGCTGTCTATTCCGACGGGCTGTTAACAAGAGGTAACGGTCATCCCTTGCTGTTGTTGCCCTTGGTCGACCTTGTCCGGCTCTTCTGTGAACAGTATGTTCTTTGAAAATGATTCCAAAGTCTGTAAATCACGCTTTGAGACACCCCAATGGCTTGTGCCACCTCTTGTTGTGTCTGTCCAGCTTACATCCTTCCTATGACCCTCCAAGCCATTGGTTCAGGTAAATCACGTTGTCGAGGCATCACTGTCCCTAAGGCAAGTCATTCACTAACTGAAAACTGGACTGGATTTAAAAACAGCAACAAAACATTCACCCCCACACCACCCTTTCACATCAGCAGTACAGGCACTGCCCTCTGGTGTCGTACAGAGGTTACGTAACAACTTCAAACTCTTATTTACATTATCTTGGAGTAATAGAAAGTGATTGCATCTAATACTATTCCAAAAAACATAGTCTTAATAGGTTATTCTACAATATCCTCTAATTTTTTTGAGCAGTGTATTTTTAGTAGTAGTTACTGGTTAGGTATATTTTAGCATTGTCTGTCTTCGTTTTGAATATTATTATTTTCTTTCACGAAGAATAACAAATCTATTCAGAGGACATATTTTTAATGTAATTAAGAGAACTACTTTTTCGCAAACTTATTGCTTCTATATCGTACATTGGCGACCATAACCGATGAAAAGCGATTAGGTCACTTTAAGAGCGGATAGCCTTTAGAATTATGTTTATATGTGATCTCCCGGCAGGTCATACACCTGTAAGGACCGGGTGGCGTGATGCACTTCAGTGGGAGTGTTTGAACTAAGGTATAGAAAGATAGAAACAAAGAATGAAAAAATTGCTGTTTAAATTCTTTAAAAATTAATGAACCAAATAATGGACTTCATGTAGATTATCAGGCTGTTTCTTGATAAAAAACATTCATTACGCTAGAAAACTGTATACGCGCTTAAGCTAAAAATCTGTAAAATGCATTAGAGTTAAAAACAATATAACACATTATAGGGAAGTGCGATGCTTTTTGCTTTCAAATAGATATGCACTGCGATCGCGTTAGAACTTAAAAGCTACTCTATTTCTCTCGCACTCTATCTAGTTATACAGGGTGAATAAAAACTCGCGAACAAACTCCATAAAATTCTCTCAATTCTTTTAATAGTTATTTAGAAGACTAGTTACAAAAGCAGAGGTTTAGTGTTCAAGTTAGAACACGACCGAAGGGAGTGCAGCCAGTTCCTGAACCTAATTTTCTAACGTGTTGTCTACAATATTTTATCTACGTTCAGAGTATTTTAGTATATGTTGAATATTTAGTATATTTAATGAAATATATTTATTGCAGAATCGATATGTTTAGAGGAAGAGTAATGTGGGCTATGGGAAAAAAAAAAACACGAAAAAAACAAGCAATGTTATATTCTGCAATTGTGGGTGCTTGTTTTATATGTGAATTTAAAGTAAAAATGAGCGAGAGTGTGGTTTCGACGGTTCATCAGGAACATTTTTAAAAGCAGTCAGAAATGCAACTACTAATATATTTTCACAAAGTCAAGCAAAGTTTATTTATGTAGCTTATACGAAACAATAATTTAAGTGTATTTTATGTTTTGTTGAAACGTATTTTATATTTTGTAAGAATATAAAGTATAGGTTTTTTTGCCTAGTAACTACGAACTAAAGCGTCGCTGATTGTTATAATCTAATCATCCATAGTAATTCTGCCCAAGGGCAGGTCTTTCACTGCAATCATAGCATTTTCAGCTACGATTTGCAGCTTTACTAGGGGAATATTAGTGTTGTAGCTTCCCGTTACTTTCCATACCGGTGAAGGATGACGATGATAATGATAAGGATGATGATGATGGTCTGATAATTTTCAGGGACCATTGGTCCCCAAGCTTCCTGACATTTGTCTTACAGGTGAGGAAAAACCCCGAAAAAAAACTCACCAAGGAGCCTGTCCCGACCGGGAATTGAAGCTAGGCCCGCTGCGTGGCAAGGCAGCACGCTACCTCGAGACCACAGCGGTGGACGATTGTTATAGTATACCATTTAGAACATGCTGAGGCTACTATATCATCAAAATCTATCAAGAATTAAGCCTTCTGGCGTGATCCGCCTCAGGTGAGGTGGTCTCTGCTTAGATTCGTCGGCGTTCCAAGATCTCTCCCCCCATTAGGTTTATAACTAACTCTATGTCACTATTGAACACATAGGTTCATGGCCACATATCCCTTACCTGATCTAAAGTTTTCCAATCATCACCTGTGTAATATACTGTACTACGCTCAAATCATCGTTAATCTTATTCTCCGAACTCATGTTTGGTCTATCAACTGGGCGTTTTCCTTCTGGTTTTCCTAAATTAAGCTATGCCCCTCTTTCATTCATCATCGTGCCTCTTGTCCTGCCCATCGCAATCTACGTGACTTCACTGTTCTTATTATATCCGGTTTCCTATAAACCTAATGTAGCTTAGTGTTACACGGTCTTCAACGTTCACCTGTCTGTTCATCTCTCTCAGCCCAAAAAAGTTTCATAAGAACTTTATTCTCAAATATTTGTAATATTTTCTCCTGCCTTAAAGTAAGAGTCCATGTTTCGCATCCATACAATATAACTGGGACAATAACAGTTATATATATATATATATTATATATATATATTATAGGAAAATCGCTGAGAGAGAAAATTCGCAGCTCTGTTAATAGAGAAGAATGTGAACTTGAACCTATAAACCTCTGGATAAATGATAGAAGACTAATTTGGAAAAATCACATAGATAGAATGGAGAACAGTAAATTAGTGAAGAAAGTACTTGACTTGGACACCTCAGCAAAATAGGCCAATAGGAAGACCACAACTACGATGGAAGGACGTCACTATACCCCGGACCTGAAATGAATGTACACGCAACAAGCTACCAGCATTAATACGTAGAGGAAGAAGAAGAATAAGAAGATATATATTAATTTTAACGTTTTTTGAGATAAGTTGGGACAACAAGAGTCTCTGTAATGGATAATAGCATGCATTTCCAGAATTGAGCATATGTTTAATTTATTTGTGGCATCTTGTAATTACTGTTGCTAGATTATTTGAACTCACGCACTTCTTCAAAATTTCCCTCATTTGTCATACTGCCAATTTCCATTATAATAGGTAAACATTTTTCTAGGAATGCATTATAGCATACCCTTCCATATACACTAGTGTCCAAAATTAAAGCAACAAACTGGTATGTCTCCTTTCAATGTCTAATTCACTATATATTCATATAAAACGTAAACATGTGTAAGTACAGTCTTGTTCTGAACTGCAGATGGCATTCCGGCCATCTTACAACGATGCAAACTATGACGTCAGTGCACCTATCAAATAGGGCACTGCAGTATAGTGTTTACTGCTTAGTCCAACATCAATGTTTGTTGTGTAAACATTTACTGCAGGTAGAGTTTGGCACAGAGGAGCCGCTTAGAAAATTCTCTTCGTTGGAGGGCCACAGGAAGAATGGAAGCAGGACAGAGTCAAGCTGATGTGGCCAGATGGCTTAATGTGAATCGTTCTGTTGTTTCTCGGATGTGGCATCAGTTTTTAGAGTCCGAAAATGTATCCCGAAGACCAGGGCAAGGACGACCAAGAGTGACATCGTAAAGAGAGGACCGTTATTTGGCTCTAAGGGCAAGACGGTACCGCCGTAGTACTTCACGACAACTGGCATCTGACATCACAGCATCCACTGGAACAGTTGCATCGAGACAAACAGTGTACAAACGGCTTCGGCAGAGAGGCCTTTATTGTCGGAGACCTGCTGTATGTGTACCCCTGACGTGTATTCAGAGAAGAGACCTTCTAGATTGGAGTCATCAACATGCCAACTGGACGATCGAACAGTGGGCCAATGTTCTCTTCACAGACGAGTCCAGATTTAGTCTTGAAAATGATTCTCGACGAATTCGCATCTGGAGAGAACCTGGAACACGATTTCAAGACACAAACATTGTGGAAAGAGACCAATTTCGAGATGGCTCAGTAATGGTGTGGGCAGGAATTCTGTTGACTACTCGAATACCTCTTCATGAAATTGTACGGATACATCGACAAGGTTTGACTGCTATCAGGTATCGTGACGAGATCTTGGCACCTCATGTACGGTTGTTTCGCGGTGATGTCGGCCGAGACTTCTTACTGATGAATGATAATGCTCGTCCTCATAGAGAACAGATGGTTGATGAGTTCCTGGAAACTAAAGATATTACACGCATGGACTGGCCTGCTCGCTCTCCCGATTTGAATCCTATAGAGCATGTCTGGGATGCACTAGGGAGACGAGTTGCTTCACGTGAACATCCACCAACCACTCACCAGGCCTTGCGAATCGCTCTGCAGGAAGAATGCGCGTTATTGCCTCAAAATGAGATTGATGACATTATTCGCAGCATGCCACGCCGTTGTGAAGCCTGTATTGCTGCCAGAGGTGGTCACACCCAATACTGAACACACTAACCTGTTTTCTGGATGTGTTTTATATTCACTAATTTTGAAAAAAAAAAAAGACATTTTGTTTTACTGGTATACACGAATGTTGCAGTTATTTACTTTCTTTATTCTTCTGGTTGTTTATACTTTCGTAACACTTGTTTATACTATTTTCTGGCAAATAAACCCACAAAGATAAAATTTCAGTTTGTTGCTTTAATTTTGGACACTAGTGTATTATTACATTACAAGTATAGTCTACTCTTATCACAATTCTCTAAAAAAAAACGTTAAACTGGAAAAATATAAAACCGTTAATTCTCCCAGTTGTGGATTCTTACTTTATGGCATGAGAAAATATTTCTAATTTTTAAAAATACAGTTCTTATACAAATTTTGGGCTAATGAAAAATGAACAGACAGGCCAATGGAGAATACTAATTAACAATGGGCTGCATGATTATTATAGAAACCAGATATAAGAACAATTAAGTCTCATAGACTGCGATTGGCAGGACAGATGGACTGTGCCAAATAAAAAAAAAATATTTGTTATAACTATTTTTTAACATTCAGCAATCAAGATCATTTATGTAATGGAAAGAAAAATAAATGCCTGAGTCGGGATTTGAACCCGAGATCTCTAACGTTATACATTAGCGCTCTAACCAATTGAGCTAGTCAGGAATCCTAACACAAATATTTATTTTTCTTTTATATATATTATCCCGCTGCCTCTCGTGTAAATTGAGGATAATATATATATATATATATATATATATATATATATATATATGTATAAAAGAAAGAAAATGTTTCTGTCAGGATTCCTGAGTAGCTCAGTTTGTTAGAGAGCTAACATATAATGTTAGAAATCTCGGGTTCAAATTCCGATTATTTTTCTTTTCGTGACATATATATATATATATATATATATATATATATATATATATATATTGATCTTTAAAGATATATATTAAGTCAACAAAATTATTCCTGTGTCAATTTAAAAATTTTCATCACGGTATGACATTTTCATGGAATCGCTCATATATATATGACGGGGCACGCCATAGCGTAGTGCTTAAGGCACTAGGCTACAAGCCGGAAGGTCGAAGGTTCGAATCCAAGTGGGGTAAGGATTTTTAAACTGACCCAAACCTTCTGGCGGCACTATAGCCCTGAGGTCGACTCAGCCTCTAACGAAAATGAGTATTGGCGCTTGTTCAGGGCTGACAATCCGGCTGACATCAAGTGCCGATTGTCCAGAAAAAGTGGGAGCCTTTACCTCCGACTATCCCAAGGTCTCCTGAGGCCTGTAGTGGCATCATTTTACCTTATATATATATATAAGGTAAAATGATGCCACTACAGGCCTCAGGAGACCTTGGGATAGTCGGAGGTAAAGGCTCCCACTTTTTCTGGACAATCGGCACTTGATGTCAGCCGGATTGTCAGCCCTGAACAAGCGCCAATACTCATTTTCGTTAGAGGCTGAGTCGACCTCAGGGCTATAGTGCCGCCAGAAGGTTTGGGTCAGTTTAAAAATCCTTACCCCACTTGGATTCGAACCTTCGACCTTCCGGCTTGTAGCCTAGTGCCTTAAGCACTACGCTATGGCGTGCCCCGTCATATATATATGAGCGATTCCATGAAAATGTCATACCGTGATGAAAATTTTTAAATTGACACAGGAATAATTTTGTTGACTTAATATATATCTTTAAAGATCAAATTTCCAGTTTTTATAAGATAATGTTTCAATTGTGTATTATTTTAATCTAATATTAGTGGTAGAACTTGTCATATTCCAAATCTGTAAAAACACGCAAAATTTTAACAATTTATTGTTTAATGATTTGATCGTATTAATTCGTTTTATTTCACAAACTCTTTTATTAAATCATACTTTGATCCCTCTTAGTCGTAATTGTAATAATATTAATTGCTTTCGAATGTTCTATATACCTTAAATGTGCCCTATAATCTTTAACTGTAAGTTATAGTCAGTCAGTCACGGAAAACGTATAAAAATTACTGTACACAACATAATAATTGAAGGATTAAAACTTCCTCTTGGATTCTATGTTATCGGTACACAACTACCAAAATCGTATTGATGACATTTTGTTGTATAGTAATTATGTTTCCCGCTAGTGTCCCGTGACTGACTGACTGACTGACTGATTGACTGACTCTTTGTCCTCTCATTTATATTGATAATACGCTAGGCGCAGTCAGTTGCTTGCTGCACTCCGCTGAGGATTAACATAAATATGGTTTGGGAAATATAGTAGACTGTTCGGCTAAGCTGTCCCATAAAATAATTTCTGGCCCTCCTTCCGTGTCAATTTTAGCTAAAAGGCAGTCAGCGGAAGCATTTAAATATATTCGGGAATAGGGTGCAGTAAATGGAACAACCATACTTGTTGATTCCTCAGAAAATTATACGCACTAGAAGAAAATGAGATCCAAGGCAGTTCATTGGAGCAATAAGTATATGTCAATATTAATTGCTGTTGCCTATTTAGATGGAAAGTGACAGAGAAGTTCAGAAGAAATACTTTGTTCTAGTGTTAGGTTATGTGACACATGGCAAGTGTGCTATAGATGTTTGCTTAAGAAAAGTGTTTTCCGAACTATAGGTACTTCTTCCAAAACTTGAGGTGATAAAAATTTTCAGTTGGAGCAGCAGATAATTTAAGTAAAAATAGTCCTATACATTTATGCAATGTGACACTGCTTACTTTAATATTTGGATTTTTACATAAAATGAAACTTCTTTGATTCTTACTATGGAAAGGGTACAATGCGTTTGGCGGCCAAGTAAAAAGGAAGGCACGGATGTATGGAAAATTGGAAAAGGAGATAAAAATGGTGCAGAATTCTATAATGTTCTGGAATGTAAACTGTAAAACCAACCAAATAACTGTTCAGGAGGGATCACAAAATGATGTAGAAGAAGGAAAGAAATTTCTAGAAAAACAATTTGAACATCTTGCAGCTATCGCGGTCTCATTGCGTTCACAACTTGAAAACGTCGGACCGTATGTTATAGATTATGCACAAAAGTCAAATAAACAATCAGCGCAACAAATTCAAAAGCCCGTGTATTTAAAAAGAACTAATGGCGCGACAGGCCTAGGAAGTCCTTGGTCTAACATTCAAATATATCAATCACAGAGGTGGACAATCGTCTAACCAATATATAGAGGTGACATGTGGTCAGTATGTCGGACACTCCAGCCGTTATGACTGGTTTTCTCGACTGCAGCCGCTAAATATTGTAGTTGCCCAAATTCTTCACGATTCTGGGAGGGAAACAGTTCCATGGTGGCCGAAATTCCATTAGAAAATATCTTCTCTCATGGGGACTCGAACCAGTACTCTCTATTAAGACATCTTGACACAAACTATTCAGCTACGGCGTGGGATTTCATGTGTGACAGGAAACATAATATTCATGAATGAAAGTTAAATAATAACTGCATAAGCAAATCTCATACATCAATGTTATGAAGTGAGTCATCAGAAGAATGAGGTGTAAGCTTAATAAGAATAGCAACAATAAACTATTCACTGTGTCAGCAATTGGATAGCTTACTCATGTGATTTGTTTTGAAAATACATGCTCACTGGTAAATTTTACAATCTAGAATCGGCCGCGGTGGACTAGTGGTTATGCTCCTTGCCTCTGGTCCCGAGGGTCGCGGGTTCAAATCCGGCCGGGGTCGATTGATTTTTTAGGACGGAAAAATCCAAGGAGCAAGTCCTCCGGGAGGGACTTTAAGCCGTGGGTCCCGAGTCTGAAGATTTTCAGGCTCGTAAAAAATCCTTAAGTCTGAATGGAAAGACCTCTAAGCAAAATTTACCGAATTTTCCCGTCCTAGTACTACCTTGGTTTCCTAGATGTCAGTATGAGGCGGAACGCTGACCACATACCACTCAAAATTACATCTATACGAAAACAAGTGTAACTAAATTAGTATGGTTCAAATTCTTCCCTGTAGGGGGAGAGCGCCTAAATCTCTGTAAAGGGAAAACATAGGATTGTAATATAATAAAATATAAATCTAGAAATCAGAAATATTAAATATTGCATCAAGTAAATTGTAATCAGTTACTACACACACACCCACACACGTATACATATACATACATACAATTATAGTAGGTATATCTATCAATAGAAAAGGTCATTTGTCATTAAGAATTTAATATTTTTGTTATTTTATATAATTTGAAATGGTACATAGTAAGCGAGTTAATTTAATTACATTATTGATTCAAATTAATATTTATATTCATTCAATTAATACTTATATTAATTCAAATTAATATTTAATTTACAGCATTAACATTTTTCGTAGACTTGATAATCGAATCTTTAGAGGATGAAAAAGGCTTACAACTCAATTGTATTAATAAGCTGTTAGTTTATGCTGATGATGTAGTACTATTCAGCGATAGCGAAAATATACTGAAGACCAACACGCACACACTATTGAGTAACCTCAGAAATTGGGACTGGAAGTAAATATCAATAAAACTAAATATATGGTCACACATAAAAAAATACATTATGTCATGGAAATGGAAAGCTAATGAAAAATGAGGGTAATTTTGGGGAAGTGATTGAATTAAAATACCTAGGAACAATAATTACAAATAGAAATGATAAGCACAAAGAAATTTAACATAGGCTCAATTCTGGAAATGCGTGCTATTATGCATTACAGGGACCCTTGGCATCCTAACTCCTTTCAAAAAAGTTAAACTAAAAATATATAAAACTGTTATTCTCCCAGTTATATTATATGGATGCGAAACATGAACTCTTACTTTAAGTGAGGAAAGGGGATTACGAGTATTTGAGAATAAAGTTCTTAAGAAAATGTTTGGACAAAAGAACGATGAACAGACAGGTGAATGAAGAAGACTTACACAACAGTAAACTACTTGGTCTTTATAGGAAGACAGATATAATATGAACAGTTAAGTCTCGTAGAGTGCGATGGGCAGGACATGTGGCACGGATAGGGATGGAAGTTTCTGGTAGGAAAATCAGAAGGAAAACGCCCAGTTGGTAGATAAAGAATGAGGTGAGAAAATAACTTTAACTATAAATTGAGGGAAGTAGATTATACAGGAAACGATTGGAAAGCATTAGCTCAGGATAGGGATGTATGGAGAGCTTATATCCGCGTGGCGACGAACCTACGGGTTCGATAGTGCTAGTGAGTAAGTAAGTATTTGTATTTCTTTATTAATCTCTGTTACGGAAGCTGTTGGTCTAGTTTCATAGTATTTTGTTACATTTGTGTAATATTTGCATTTTGAAATTCGAAATAAAATTCAGATATGTCAGTCAGTCACACATCACGTATTAGGTCATAACTCCGGTCTAAATTATGATTTAGATTTTGTTTTTTATTTAGAATGTAACTTGAAATGTGCCCTCCAAACGGTGTTTTGCAAAATTGAATTAGGAATCACACTTCAGAGAACGAGGCAGATGAACATGTTAAGCTGCATGATGAGTTGACATTTATGCCAGTCAGTCACACATACTTTGATAGATAATAAATTGCATTATTTTTCTTCAGAAGTTGTATATTTATGTACAGTCTTAATCATACACTTTTCTTCTATCATATCACGTAGATAACATCCCTTATTTAAATCAATTGTAATATTTATACAAGTATTTTGCTGCAAAAATGTATTGTAAATGTCCACATATAGAATTGCTCATATATATATATATATATATATAGTAATTCTGCCCGAAGGCAGGCCCTTCACTGCAATAATAGTATTTTCATGTTATGCTTGCAGCTTTACTAGGGAATTGTAGGTATGGTAGCATCCCGTTGCTTTCCACACCTGTGAAGGATGATAATGATGATGACGATAAGGATGATGATGATGACCATACGATTTCGGGGACCATTTGGGCCTTAAAGTTTTTCCTGACTTTGTCTTACAGGTGAGGAAAAATCCCGATAAAAAACCTCACCCAGAAAAACTGCCCGACCGGGGATCGAACCCGGGCCCACTGCGTGACAAGGAAGCACGCTACCTCGAGACCACAGCAGTGGACATGCATATATATATATATATATATATAAACATCTAAAATAATGAGAAGATACAATGAAACAGAAATCGATTGCAGATTAATGATTAACGAATAGATAAGATAGCCGAATTCCAGTATTTAGGAAGCATAATATCATATAAGATGCCTGAGAGAAAGATAATTAAACGCCAGAATCAAAATCAATTACTGTATTCCACGATTTTGTGATGGAATGCTAAAGGCACAAGGAGAAATGGAAAACCACATGAACAATAGATGGATGGGTACAGGAGGAGTATGAAGATAATGGAATTGGCAGAATAAAATGTGGGAGACTGGAATTTTCGACTGTATTTGAACACGCGACCTTCGACTCCAGAAGTTTTCCAATAACATTCGCCGCTATATTTTAACGAGTATGTATAATATATATTAGGAATTGAATGTGTACAATGTTAAACATGAGTTGTTGTGGCTTGACCACAGTAGAGGAAGGTTGTGTTTCTGTGCTTTAGTGAAGAGAGTTAAAAGTGACGTGCAGAAATATTTAACTTCAACGTAAACACCAAGTATAATATACTGCAATGCAGAACATATACGTAAGTAATTTACGTTTTAAAATTATTTAAACAAGTTTATATAAAAAAAAGTGAAAACAGAAATGGCGACAATCCGTCGTGTGAATACAGTAAAAGTTAAATTTGAACAAAGTGCACCCCGTCCAACATCAATGGAATTACTTACATGGATCCAACAAACTTTACAGTTAACAAGTCAACAAGTGGAAATGTTACACTTAAGCACGCAAGAAAAATCATTATATGTGAAACTCGTTTCAACTACCGCATATGAAAACATTACACAGAAATATGAGGATAAAACCATTTTTAGATATGATAATGGTGAACACACCCAAGTTGAAATCACGAAAGGTGCTATAAGAATAGCAGGTTACACAGCACATATAACATATGCAGGACAACCATCCTTAACGCCGCGGATCATAAAAAAAGAAAACTGCCCACAAAGAAAAACAACATTGAAAGTAAATATACAACCACGGAAATTACTATTAAGTGAAATTGTGCAGGGTACATCCTCATATGAAACAAACATAACAACAGAAAACAACAACGCAATCTCCATGGAGGTAACAGAAACAATAGAGGAAGAAACCGACACATCGTCTGAAACAGAAATATCCAAAATAACAATTGAAATGGTGGCTAAAAAAGACAATAAGAACTTATCAGTAGACACAGCAAAAAAAAAAAAATAATCGAGTATCAATAAAAAGAAAGAAAGGGAAACAACTATGCAAACTTCATCAAATTCTACAAAAATACAATCGAGTATTCAACAGAATATAATGCAAACAACCACAAAAAAGTACGTCACAGTATACCGAAATCAAGTTTTCGATACGTGGATTACGTCATACTGCGCAACCAATACGTCATCGCGTCTCCATTTCTTCTGTGATCTTAGTGAACAGTGCCAAATTCTCTCCTACATACCCCCCTTTTCCTTTACGCGCCGTGTTCTATCGCGCATCCTCCCCTCTCCTAGTGAACCCTCAAATTAGCTGCGCTTACTAACATCAATGTCGTTATCTGTTTATTAACCAAAGGTCAAGTCGATACAGCTCGGAGGAGCTTGTTTTGTTTATTGGTCCCTTAGGCCAGGGTAGGGCCACAAGGGCCGTGTACCCTAGCCCTAGGCGGGACTGGTGTCAATGAATAGAGTGTACGTATGTTTCATTATTATCATTGTTTAGATGACCGATAAGGTGATTGTTTCTTTTCTCAATTTATTTTTCAATGTTAAGTTAATTATCTTTTATTATTTGAATGTTATATCTGACTGCTTTTTGACTCTTATTAAATATAAGATATCTGCTTTTAGTTAACTTCTGTCTATTGATTCAGTAGCTAGTCATGTCAGGTATGAGTATAAAGTTCCAAAGCTTTCTCAAGCGAATATGATTTCATCTTTCCTTGTAACTTCCACGATTGTAATCTGTATAGCTTACAATATATTACATGCT
The DNA here is from genome assembly GCA_030220185.1 of Diploptera punctata. Lineage (NCBI taxonomy): Eukaryota > Metazoa > Arthropoda > Insecta > Blattodea > Blaberidae > Diploptera > Diploptera punctata. The sequence goes on along the minus strand of JASPKZ010003451.1, from coordinate 948,519 downwards.
TAACAATTTATTGAGGAAAGATGACTTAATCTTTGCCTTTTATGGGCCCGGGCAAAGATATGTTAATTTGAGCAATCTATGTTCCCAATTCAAGGTAATTATCAACAACATTGGTACGATCCAGCGCCAACACGGTACAACAGTTAGAAGATTCAAATGAACTTCCTACAAAAAAATTAAAAGCTACAATAAGTACTGAATCAGTTCGAGACTCGCAGATGAAGGAACAAACGCAAGCTAATGCTGCAACAGAAAAAATAATACACACCTCAATAACAACAGTAAGACAAAAAGTAACCAAAGACCTCACCCCTATGCAATACACGGTCCAACAAAATAAAATAAGAAAGAAATTCAAGGTACCAAAAAAACAACAAAATGAAGAGATAAATAACCCAAATGAAGAAAATAACTGGCAAGCAGATTTAGCCTCAGCATAAAATGTATGATAATAAGAAAAGGACATATCTATGCCACAGATCGTACTTTATTGTCCTGGATAGGAATTAACATAATGATAATACTACGCAATTATGCTACACTGAATATAAAAGGCTTACAAGGGAAAAATAAACAACAAATGCCTAACACTTACATAAGACAAAACGATATTGATATACTACTTTGCAAGAGGTAAACAGCAACAATCTAGATTTCCTAGACCCACAATACGAATATATACTAAATACTGGCGACAAAACGGTCCCCGAAATCATATGGCCATCATAATCATCCTTATCATCATCATCATCATCACAATCATCCTTCACCGGTGTGGAAAGCAACGGGAAGCTACCACACCTACACAATTCCCTAGTAAAACTGCAAGCATAGCATGAAAATGCTATGATTTCAGTGAAGGACCTGCCTTCGGGCAGAATTACTATGGATGGACTGGCGACAGAAACCTTGGAACAGCAATTGTTTATCGAGTTGGAATTAACGTAAAAAACATTGAAACACATTCCAATGGTAGAATAATAGCACTGGATACAAATTATATGCAAATCTTAAACATATATCTTCCATCTGGAACAAACCATAGTCAAGAAAGAGAACAGTTTATAAGCAAAGAACTTCAGTTTTTCCTACGTAACAGATACAACCGCTTATTATTAGGTGGATCCTGGAATTGTGTATTAGACGTTAAAGACAAGACGGGAAATTATAATCCGTCCCCAATTTTGGAAAATTTAAGACAAGAATTACAACTAGTAGATGCCTGGGAACATAAGTATGGTAATATGGTACAATATACATTCCAAACGCAAAATGGAGGCTCCCGGCTGGATCGCTTTTTATATAACTAGAACACATTCCCAAGAGATATATAGAATAAATGTTCTACCCACACCATTCTGCAACCATGATGGCGTACTACTTTCGCTAAAGATAGATACGTATCTACCTAGATATGGAAGAAGCTACTGGAAACTAAACGAATATCTATTACAAATACATGAATACCAACAACAGTTTACAGACACTTTTGCAAAGCTTAACAATAGAGCACGAAATTCAAAATATAATATCATGCAAAAATGGATGAAAGCCCGGTGTTAAATCATTTTATAAATATGCAGGAATACTTCGAGCTCAAGATATTCGTTCGACGCTACATTTCTACTATAAGTTACTAAATGAACCAAACGAAGTACAAAGAACAACTGGTATTAAATGGTTAGACATTAAAAAAACAAAAGAGAAAATATAATTCATAATCAACTAATTAATGGAACAATGATACGGGCAACAACCCCGACGGTCAGCGAAGACGAACGGTGTGCTCTTTATCACTTAATAAAAACAAAAAGAAATGGAAGAAGAAAATACATCTCGAACCTCCTAACAGTAGATGGTATAAACATTACATCCACCGCTGAGTGTATTAGAGAAGTAGAAACATATTTTAGGACGCTATACACGGCATCAGCACATTCAGAAACAAAAAATAAATGCATGCTTTCATAAATAACAAGACATCTGAGTTTACTACAACAACAAGACTTCAAAACTCAGTAACGGAAGAAGAAATAAAAGTAGCACTAGACAGTACAAAAACGAAGACAGCACCAGGACCTGACGGATTAACATATCAATTTTATAAGAGTAATTGGATGCTAGTGAAGGAAAACTTAGTGGAACTCTTTAATTATATTCTAGAAAATGGAACAGTGGTAGAAGGGTTTGGAGAATGTATAATAACACTTATGCCTAAAATCAAGAATCCAAAAAAATATATCAGATTTTCGACCAATTACCCTGTTAAATACAGACTACAAACTATTCATGAAAGTATTAGCCGGGACTTAAACCTGTCTTTCAAAATGTGTTAAAAATTGGTCAAACGTGGGGTATACAGAACAAAACGATAATACACAACCTGACATGCATAAGAGATAAAATTTTATATTATGAAGAACGTCAAGACAAATGTGGTGCTCTATTATCAGTAGAATTTAATAAAGCATTTGATCTTGTCAGTCACCAATATTTATAAAAAATAATGGAACATATCTGCATTCCAGAAAAAATCAGTAAAGCTAATATGAATATTTACAAAGGTTCATACAGCTCAATCCAAGTAAAATATTTCTTCACGCAACACATTCAAATGACATCTTCAGTCCGACAAGGATGTCCATTATCAATGTTTTTATTCTCCCTAAGCATTGAGCCTCTAATACGAATGTTACATCAGAAGATGTTTAAGGCCCCACGACAAAGTACGCCACTATTCATTTGCAGAGACTTAAATGCCGACGAAGTTTTGATACTGCTGCAAAGTCCAGATGACTGCAGTAAAATCCCACAGATAATACAAACATATTGCGAAGCCTCCACGGCAAGTTCTAACCTAAAAAAATCGTTCATGTTGCCTCTAGGCAAATGGCCTAACATACAAACATGCTGTAACATACCGATAACTAAGGAAGAAAAAAAAAATTAGGACTAATAGTATGTGCTTCCTTTAATGAGATGATTGAAAAAAAACTGGGTAAAATCAACAGCGATAGTTAGAGTTAGAATGTTCACACAAATACATAGAGAACTGAACTTAATGGCAAGACTATGGAATATTAATATATTTTGTCTATCAAAATTATGGTCTTTGGCACAAATTTTACCCCTTCCAATAAAATATGCCAACATCCTGAAACGAGCGGCTAGATATTACAAATGGAAAGGATATTCATATAAATTAAAGAAAGAACAACTGTACCTACCATATAAGAAAGGTGGCCTACAATTGATAGCGGTCAAGGAAAAATCTCAAGCTGTATTAATAAGGAATAGCATGAGAGCGAAAAAAGGGGAAAGTGATCCGATGGACAATGAATTTTGGAAAAAAACAAATCAGCTTACTAAAAAATAATCAATCTAAATTACCGCAAGCCATGCAAGAAAACCCAAAAGATGTAGATTATGATAATTTGGAATTCTCGACAAATGATACAATAGAAACAAATAATATCTACAAGAACATAATAAAAAAACTCTCTAGACTCCGAATATAGTTAACAGTTTTCCAAATAATAGATGCGCAAAAATATGGCAAAATTTACATCAAGCAAACATTGCTATGGATTGGAAATCCATAGTATACTGTTATATTAGCAAAATTATACCCACGGAGGAAAAAAAAAAACATCGCCGTAACTTGGTGGACTCCCCTGCATGCAAAAACTGCGGATACAGTGATACTCTGAAACACCGATTGACCAACTGTGGAGAAGCAAAACTAGTGTGGGAAGAAGCAAAAAATATTTTGAAGAAAATATGGCCTAACTCACATCTACATGAATGGCACCAATCTTTATTGGGAATAGACCCACCAACTGAAAACAAGATATTTGTCAAATCGTGGATAGCAATAGATTTTGTTTACTATCAACTTACAACAGCTAATCCCAATCCAGAAAATTTCCGGGAAATGTTAAGACAAAAGTACCTGGAATTAGAAAGGAAATTCAATCGTACACAATGTGAAAACTAAATGAACTAAAAACAATATATATATAAACACTATACTAAAAGGGAAACAAACAAGTGAAGCACAAAGTGAATAACAAAAAATATATGCGAATTCATTTTTTCTTTTTTGTTATGATAAAATGTTGTATTATTTTTTGTAAAAATTGTTTATTGAGGTTAATAAAAAAAAGTGGATTTCTCAATTTAAAGCAATAAGGCAGTTAGTAACTTGCGTTATGTAAACTTGCATTATGTAGCGTTTATGAAAGTAATGACAACTATTTAAAAAGCAATCAGAACCGACATTTTGAAATGTTGAATGTTTTTCTTACTAACAGTTTGTTTTATTTATGCATAATATTTTTGTATGCTTCTCCAGTACCAGGTGAGTGGAATAAAAGGTTTTAAGGTCTTAACTCTGCCAGAATAAATACACATTATTATTATTATTATTATTATTATTATTATTATTATTAGAACTTAACAAAATTACAGAAGAATATGGATTAAAGATATCTACAGAAAAAACAAAAATTATGGCATTTCAAGGTGTAGATCCTGTCAGAAGTAAAATTGTACTGGACAATAAAATTTTGGAGCAGGTGAATATTTTACATATCTAGGATGCAATATCTCATATGAAGAAGAAAAGGATGTAAATGCAAAAATATCTAAATTTTTAAGAATTTTAGGGTTAATAAATTCTATCTTCAAGCCACAGTTAGTCCAAAAGCATTCAAGACTGAAAGTGTATAAAACACTGGCTCTTCCAACTCTTTTGTATGGTAGCGAAGTATGGACGTTGAAACAGAAGGATATACAGAGACTTAGATCTGCTGAAATGAGATATCTTCGGAGGACTGCAGGATACACACTACTAGATCACAAAAAAAATGAAGACATCTTAGAAGAATTACACATGGAATCTTTAGAAAACAAAATTTCTGATTATAAGTCAAGATGGATACAACATGTTCATCGAATGGAAGATCACAGAATACCCAAACTAATGTTAAGATATCAACCTGCAGGAAGAAGAAGACCAGGACGTCCACTCAAAAGACTTCTGGATGGTGTTTCTCTTGAGGCCGAAACAGGTCAACAAATGGCCTAAATTCGTGAATGTACTATGATGATGATGATGATTATTATTATTATTATTCAATGCTTTGGAATAGGAATATAATATACAGAACGAAGAAAACTGCATTTCAAGTTCTGTTACAAAGCATTTTATGATGTGGGTCCGAAACCTGGACAGTAAGCTGAAAACAAGCCAACCATCTGTTAGCAGTAGAAATAGATTTTTGGATGCGATCGACATGAATTTCAAGAAACAGCACAATAAAGGAAATCATGCAAGTTGAAAAAATGGCACATTAGAAAAATTAGAAGAAAAACGTTTGAAAAGGTATGGACACCTCATAAGAATAGAAGAAGAGAGAATACCAAAGAAGATCCTTAATTGGAAAGCTAATGGAAGAAGTGGAAGAGGCAGACCTAGAGAACGTTGGGTAGATGGAGCGAGGAGAAGTATGGAAGCTAGATATTTGAGGGAAGAAGACGCTTTAAATAGGAAGCTCTGGCGACAAATCACTTTGGGTTGAAGAAGAAATACTGTATTGTGGAATATTCCTAAAAAAATATTATTATTATATCCTATTTAGTGGTCACCGAAAATCACAATGGCAAATATACCTATATATATAAATTACGGGTCACGTTGTTTGTCCGCGATGGAATCCTAAACTACTGAACCGATTTTAGTAAAATTTTGCACACTGTGTGCAGTTTGATCCAACTTGAGACTTAGGGAAGTTTATAACTAAATTTATAGTCGCATTATTTTTATTGCAAATTATTTGTTTATTATTTAACAAAGAGTTATAATTATCTGTGAGTTCCATACGATTCTAACAGATGGCCACGTAAGGTAATTGGTTTATTATTTAACCAGGTGGCTGTGCTTTTTGTTGCAACCGCGAATTTCAATTGAATTACAAATATTGATTATTTCATAATTTAAGTGTGTTCAGTGTTTATTTTATTTTCAATATATTGATAATAATATTAATTTCGTGTGTAAGTATTAGTTTTAAGTAATCTGGCTGAAAGACAGCAACTTAATTTAAATTTAACTGGACCGAGAAGCGACATTGAACAATATGGCGAATCAGTTCTAGAGACCATGAATGATAAGATATCAAGTGAATTTCCGCAAATTGGTATAGGCCTATGTGACATAAATCTTACATTTAAGAATAATGTCAATTTAAAAACATATGAAGGTCCTAAGGAACGGAATAACAGAACTGTAAGTAAGTCTGTTAGTTATAATAATATGCCTAATATTACAGAAACAATCTCCATGCCTCAATTAAATGAAAAACAAGATGACTATAATATATCACAAGATGATATTACTATACAGAGACTTCTTGATGATGATGAGAATCCAAACTGCCAACAAGTTCGTAGAAAAAAACGAAAGTATAATGAAATCAGCAAGCCTCCTCAAAATATTCCATCAATAAATGTATATAATCCTTATGATACACTTATGGATGATACTGAGAATGCAGACAACATAAATTCATCTCAATCAACAAAACCACTTCCACATAAACCACCACCCATATTTATATCGGGTGTAGTTAACGTACCAGAACTAAAAAATTGTGTAAAACAAAAACTTTCTGATTTAGATTTCTCACTTAGTTTACTACAACATAATTTAACGTATACCTTAGCCACAGCAACGCGTGGCCCAGACTTTATATATATATATATATATATATAACACGAAGTCGGATTAGTTACACTATTTATAACTCAAGAACGGCTGGACCGATTTTTATGATCTTTTATTTGTTGGATTTGTTTCCGCCCCGAATAGCAGATAACTATTAAAACATCGGAAAAATTAACGTAAAAATATTTAAAGGCGATACGACGTTCGCCGGGCCAGCTAGTATATATATATATATAATCGTCGTCTTCTTCTTCTTATTCACCACGTTATAGGCTCCATGGCCTGTTCCGGCTCAATACTCCATCGCTTTCTTGGTCTGCCAGGATCTCTTCTCCCTCGTGGTTTGTACATATATATATATATATAGTCCACCGCTGTGGTCTCGAGGTAGCGTGTTGCCTTGTCACGCAGCGGGCCCGGGTTCGATCCCCGGTCGGGGCAGATTTTCTGGGTGAGGTTTTTATCGGGGTTTTTCCTCACCTGTAAGACAAATGTCAGGAAAACTTTAAGGCCCAAACGGTCCCCGAAATCATATGGCCATCATCATCATGATCATCCTTATCATTATCATCATCATCATCATCCTTCACCGGTGTGGAAAGCAACGGGAAGCTACCGCACATACACCTAGTAAAGCTGCAAGCATAGCATGAAAATGCTATGATTGCAGTGAAGGACCTGCCTTCGGGCAGAATTACTATGGATGGATATATATATAGAGGTAGAGAGAGAGAAAAGAGAGAGAGAGAGAGAGAGAGAGAGAGAGAGAGAGAGAGAGAGAGAGAGAGAGAGAGAGAGAGAGAGAGAGACGAGTCCCGCGCCGTAGCCAAGTGGTTAAGGCAAGATGACTTGGTACAGAGCTACAGGACATGCGCCGGTTCGAGTCTCCATGGGGAAAGAAATTTTCTCATGGAATTGCGTACAGTATGGGATCAGTGTCCAGAATTGTGAGGCATTTGGGTAACTACAATAAGTAGCGACTCCAGTTTGGGAAAACCTGCTAGAACGGCTGAGGAATCCGACATGTTGATCATGTTACTCCTACACTGGCTGGATGATCTACACATGTGATTAACACATATGGTAGTAAGGCCATCAGCCGGCTGGTAGCCCAAGGGCTTTCTAGGCCTGCCGCGCCATGGGGTTTAGCGTAGTATATATATATATATATATATATATATATATATATATATGAGTTGTCCTTACTTTAGACAGCTGCAATTTTTGTTTTCTAAACAAAAATACATTTTGGCTGCTATAGGCTACATAAATGATTATGTATCCGTTATCGTTCTAGCGACTGCAATTTTTTCGTTGCAACCGAACTTGGCATATATATATATATGTTATATTGCAGATTTTCGCGGATATAAGTATGAATATGAATGTTTTCTTGGGTTTTCTGCGTCTTGGATTAAGTTCGGCATCTGGCCACTGATGGGTCATGTGGGATCATGCCGAAACGTCGGAATCAGTGGCGAGAGGCCGAACTTGAATCCAAGACGCGAAAAACCCAAGAAAACTTTCATATTCATATATTATATATATATATATATATGTGTGTGTATGTGTATGTGTATGTGTATGTGTATATATATGTGTGTGTGTAGCTATTAATTTTAAAAAAATGTAATGTCCAGTTCGTCAATCAGCAAAATCGTACCACTAGGCGTAGGCGTTCACTCGAAACAAACATTTTAAAATTGATCTAGCAGTCGTAATTTTCGATGTTTCACAACTAAACTCGGTATATGTTATTAAAATAAAACGAGTACGTTGTTCTATAAACAGCGAAATCCAACATTACTGGTGCGGGTTTACCTAAAAACCAACATTTAAAAATATAGTCTATCAGACACCAAGTTAGTTTTATTGCTAGGAAACTGATTGCATAGAATTTAATGGAATGGAGAATCGTTGTGGAATGAAATTATAATACTTTGTATACGACAAAATTAATCAAAAGTAAGACATATTCCATGAAGCAGCTAAATCGTTCCATAAATTCGTCTTAGTGACAGACGTAAATTGCACTCTCTTTCACTTCTTTTTAAGCTTCTGAATTCCAACACTCCTAGTTACCTGGCGTCCTGATTTGAAAAGTTATCTTCTTATCACAATATCGATACTAGGCCACAAGATAAATCTGTTAATAATTCCTCTCCACACCACTTCCTCTTATTCTATTTCTTTCACAATAGCCTCTGCGCGCTACTGGATTTCCCTCCCTCAAGGTATCAGGGGTTGCCGCACACTTAAAACTTTTAAGTCACGCTTATACAATTACTTGTTGTTAAATGATTAATTTTCCTCCAGAACTCAATGTATTCTTTGACATTAATAGTATTCCCCCCCTCTTTTTCTGTCTTGTACATTTTATATTTCATTCATTAAATCTAGAGTAAATCAAAATATATTGTAAATAATAATTGCAATGTAGATAGAGCATCTAATAATTTTGTTTACATACACTGCTCAAAAAAATTAGGGGATATTGTAGAATAACCTATTAAAACTATGTTTTTAGGAACAGTATTAGATGCTGTTCTATTACTCCAAAAGAATGTAAACAAGAGTTTGAAGTCATTACGTAACCTCTGTACCATACCAGATGTCAAAGAGATCCTGATTAGGAATATGGCAAACAAACAAATCAACATTAACATGGGTGAAAATGTTTCTTTAGTATGGTGTATGGTCTCCTCGAACGGCCAGCACTGCCTCACACCTGTATGGCATTGATGCAATGAGGTTAGCAATGAGTTCTTGGGGGAAATGTGGTCACTCTTCCATAAGAGCAATGTGCAGCTCTGGAACAGTTGTGGGAGGTGCTGGTCTGCCTGCAATGCACCTGCCTAATGCATTCCACACATGCTCAATCGGATTTAAGTCCGGGGAGGAAGCTGGCCATTGCATACGCTCCATACCCTCCACTTCCAGCATGTCGTCCACCAAGCCAGATCTGTGGGGTCGTGTATTATCGTCCATAAAAATAAAAGAATCACCTATGGCATCAGCATAAGGCACGACAAAAGGTCGGAGAATCTCATCTCTATACCTTACCGCAGTCAAAGTACCACCTTGGATGACGTAGAGGTCCGTACGTCCAACACTACTGACTCCTGCCTACACCATCAATCCACCGCTACCATATGGGGATCTTTCACGTACAAAAGCTGGATTGTTTCGTGTCCCTTTTTCTCTCCAGATGAATACACGCCGACTATCACATTCCACGTTGAATCGCGACTCATCAGAAAAAAGAACTGATCTCCATTCAGCATGCCTCCACCCACGATGTTCCTCCGCCCAGTTTCTGCGATCTCTACGGTGTTGTGGAGTTAACTGGTACACACCATGGGCCTACGGGCATAGAGACTACTTCCATGCAGTCGATTAGGGACAGTTTGAGTTGACACCCTGCGTCCTGTTGCTGTTTGAAGTGTATTTCGCAGTTGAGTTGCATTCTGCTGTCTATTCCGATGGGCTGTTAACAAGAGGTAACGGTCATCCCTTGCTGTTGTTGCCCTTGGTCGACCTTGTCCGGCTCTTCTGTGAACAGTATGTTCTTTGAAAATGATTCCAAAGACTGGAAAAAACGCTTTGAAACACCCCAATGGCTTGTGCCGCCTCTTGTTGTGTCTGTCCAGCTTCCATCCTTCCTATGTCCCTCCAAGCCATTGGTTCAGGTAAATCACGTTGTCGAGGCATCACTGTCCCTAAGGCAAGTCATTCACTAACTGAAATCTGGACTGGATTTAAAAACAGCAACAAAACATTCACCCCACACCACCCTTTCACATCAACAGTACAGACACTGCCCTCTGGTGTGGTACCGAGGTTACGTAACAACTTCAAACTCTTATTTACATTATCTTGGAGTAATAGAAAGTGATTGCATCTAATACTATTCCAAAAAACATAGTCTTAATAGGTTATTCTATAATATCCCCTAATTTTTTTGAGCAGTGTATTTTAGTTTAGAAATATTCTCTCAGTTATATTATATGGACGCTAAGCATAGATTCTTACTTTAAAGGAAGAAAAGAGGTTACGAGTATTTGAGAATAAAATCCTTAGGAATAATTTTTGGACCAAAGAGAGATGAACAGACAGGTGAATGGAGAAGTTACTAAATACTGAACTACATGATCTTTATAGGAAGCCAGAAGTAATAAGAACAGTTAAGTCTCATAGACTTCTTGTAGGAAAATCAGAGGGAAAACGCCCAGTTGGCAGATCAATAAAGAGGTGGGAGAATAACATTAAACATGATTTGAAGGAAGTAGATTATACAGGATATGATTGGAAAGCTTGGCTGAGGATATGAATGTGTGGAGAGTTTATGTCTTAGCGGCCATGAACCTACGGGTTTGATAGTTCCAGTGAGTTAGTAATTTACATGTATAAGTCATCATCATCATCATCATCATCTTCACTTCAAGGTTTAGGCGATTCGCCTGTTCCGAATTCACAATGATTCTTTGCATCTCTTCCTAGGTCTTCCTACATCCCTTAATCCTTTTGGTTTACTATGATATGCTATCTTGGGCAATCTTGTTTCTTCCATTTTCTGAACATGCTGTTCCCACGACGCGGCGTTGTTGAATTTACAATTTAATGAATATATTTCTAATTCTCTTCTTAGTTATTCCATTAGTATGTGGTCCATTTTTGTACATCCTTTGGTCCTTCTTAGAAAAGTCATTTCTGCACTTTGTATTCTACTCGAACTCCTCTTATTTGTAACCCAGGACTCACTACCGTATAAAAGTACCGGTACCGCCATTGTTTTGTAGAACTTCAATCTTGTATCCTTCCTTGTTTCATGTTTTAGTGTTCTATGAATGGTGTAACATATTTATTGTCTATATGTGGAAAGCAACGAGAAGCTACCACACCTATAATTCCCTAGTAAAGCTGCAAAGCATAGCATGAAAATGCTATAATTGCAGTGAAGGACCTGCCTTCGGGCAGAATTACTATGGATGGATTGTCTATATCATTTCTTATTCTTTATCCAGAAGACCGTTCGTAACCTAGATAATGAAAATTTAACACTTGTGATAGAGGTTTATTTTATATCATTATTTTTGACCTTATGGGCGACTTTCCTAAAAAGGCCATTATTTTTGTGTTCTCTACATATATTTTAAAATCGTATTCTTTACTTATTTTATTTAACAATGAACAGCTGGACAGATCTAATAGATGTAAGAGTATTTTTTTAACCTGGTTTACTGGTAGACAAGGCCTTAATTCTGTCAGATAAAATAAAGCTATTATTTATTTACTTATAAATTGGGCTTGCTGAGGAGTTTACCTAGTTTCTGCGTGATGGATTTTTATGAATTATAACTGTAAATTTTGAGTTAACTAATTGTGACGTTGAAGGTTAAAGGGCATTTAAATTTAGCTTTTGTAAAACTTTGACATTCAAACGTTGTGAATATGTTATAAAATACGATAATTGGGTTATGTTTATTTGCTTCAAACCTCTCGGACAAGTGTTCGTGTTCCATTGATCGTATTGTTTGTGCTGTTACTCCGACTGATTTCTGCTCTGATTATGGTGTGTCCATTCTTTGCCTTGACGTGTCAATATTTACCATAGAAATATATAGAATATAAATATCTCGAAACAACAGTTGGGTAATTAACAAAATGACTCGCCAAGTGAAAATAATATCCTTTCGTTTTTCTTAAATGTATTATTCATGTAAGGTAAAGTGTCCCACTATTGACTTTGGTAGGCGCTGGGGTAGTAGGAGCTTAAAGTAGGACCTAGACCAGAGCCGTCCAAACTACGGCCCGCGGGCCACATCCGGCCCGCCATGGCTTTTCGTATGGCCCGCGTAAGGAATGAAATGAACAAATTAATTTTATATTTTTAATTTAGATTTTCAAATGCAACATCTAGTTTGGACATCCCTGTGTGAAATTCGTCTCTCTGGAATGTGGATTTCAGGTGTCACCGCTTCTTTTGACAAAGTAATAGAGATGATTCATCGCTTATTTACCGTTTTCTTCCCCACTCCAAACTTTGAACATTAATTGTTTCGCTTGTTATATTGTCAATCAAACAGTAGGCTGTGCACGGACTAGTTTTAAAATTGTGTTAAAGCGAGAAAATACTTTAAAAAAACGCAAAGTTGATTCCAAGTGTAGGGAGTTTAACTAATCCTGGACCAGCAAGTACTTCGTGAAGGAGCATGGAAACGAAGTCCTTATGTGTTATTTGTAACGATGTTATTGCAGTTGTGAAAGAATATAACATTAAAAGACATTACCAAATAAAACACAGCCATTTTGATAAAAATAATGGATATGAGCTTACTGAAAAAGTGAACGAGCTCCTTTCTAAAGTTACGGCACAACAACAGTTATTAATTCAGGGTGGTGATGTAAGTACAAAGAAATGTTACCGAAGCGAGTTATGAAGTTTCGAAACTAATTGATGAAAACGGAAAACAGTTTTCTGATGGCGAATTTGTGAAAAAGTGTCTGATTGCTGTTGCCAAGAAGTTGTTCTGGCTCGCTATCAATTGCACAATCAGTTATTGGCCCGGCCCATTAAAAAGTTTGGGCGGCCCTGACCTACACGGTCAATCATTAAAATAAATAGATTTTCTTGCAAAGGAACTGTCAACAGTTGCTTTCCGAAACCCTCATTGAAATTTCTCCCAGAGAAGCGTTTAATGTACTAAGGTCATGCCCAAAAAATATCCGTCTTTTTAACTAGAAGGCGCACAAGTTGAAGTCAGAATCAAGTAATGACAAACCACTGTGCGAAGCAGATGGATTTCCTGCTTGAATAAAGTGAAATGTAGTGTGGCGAGACGCGGCGTGCCGGCAGGTTTTCAGGATTATCCATTTCACCAATTCAGAGGTTGTAGGGTCTATTACTTCCCTGCATTTAAATGAGCGATTTGGCGTTAGTTTCTAACTTCTTGAAGTTAAAAAGATAAGTTTTTGGACTGTTTTGGCATATTACAAAGCTTGTCTGGGAGAAATATCAAGATAGATTTCGGTGTGCAATGGTTGGCAGTTCCCTTATTAGTCATAAATAATAAAAGGAGGGATTTCCTATGTGTTGGTACCATCTTATCTTGTATTCAGTCTTACTTCCCATAAAACACGTTGTTATCTGAGAACAATTTTTCTTTCGATGATAGTTCCTACGCAATTCAGTCTAATGGCGGATAAAAGTAGTACCACTGTACCGAAATCACCTTATAGAACAGTGCCAAATTCCTGTCTTCGTTGTCCTCTCTCCTACGTACCTCCCCCTTCCTTCTTTATGCGCTGCGTGTGACTGCGCATCTTCCCCTCGTTATCGAAAGCCTCAAATACGTTCTGCAAGTTAATATCAGCGTCATCATCTACTTTGGAATCGTCGTGGTCAGATCGACGCTAGCTCGAAGGAGCTGTTTGGTTTTCTTCAGTCCCATAAGCCAGGTTAGGGCAACCAGGACTGTGAACCTTAGCCCTTGGCTGGACTGGATTGAGTGTATATATGTATGTATGTATGTTTATTATTATTAGTATTATTATTTATATTGACTTTTTCTTTTGATGACCGATTTATATTATTTCATTCATGCATTTTCTTTCGATGGTCAAGAAGATGAACTTTTGTTACATTATTTGTATTTCAATTATCTGACTTATGACTCTAATTAAAAGTTACATTTTTTTAGTTAACTTATCTTTACTAATTGCATAGCTAGTCATGTTTGGTATTGATTTATATTCCAAAGCTTTCTCAAGCCGAATTAATCCCCTTTTTCCTTCTAGCTTCCACGATTATAATACTGTTTAGCATTCAGTACTATATGTTAAATAATTTACTAAGGGAAGGAGGATTAATCTTTGCCTTCTATGGGCCCGGGCAAAGGAATGTCGATATAGTTTCTCAAAACTTTCAAATTCAAAGTAATTATAAAAGATTGGTAGGATCACGAATAGACGGAGTCGGGGAAGTAATTGGTTATGCAAGTTTTTTTTTTACAGTGCAACTGGAACTTACCTTGGAACTAATCTTTATATATGAAAATAATACATTAAAAGCTAAATTAGTACAAAAATCCACAAGAATAAAAATATATAGTACTTTGATATTACCTTCCCTTTTATACGGAAGTGAGATTTGGACATTAAGAAAAAAGAGACTGGAGCAGAATAAAAGCAACAGAAATGAAATTTCTCAGGACAGCAGGATACACTCTTTTAGATCGAAAAAATAATGAAATTTTAGAAACAATTAGAAGTAGAATCAGTAGAAGAAAAATTCAACAGATATAAATTAAATTGGCTAGACCATGTAAAAAGAATGGACAATTCAAGAAATAAAAAATGGTTATGCAATATAAGCCCAAAGAACATCGTCGACCAGGAAGATCTCTTAAAAGATTGCTAGATGGGGCCTAACAGGTCTACAAAGGCCTAATTCTTAACGCATGATGATAATGATGATATAAAATGGAGTGTGAATATGTTTGTCTGTCTGTCCTCAAAAACTACTTGACCGATTTGAATGAGATTTTCACCATCATCTAGAGAATTTTCTGGAACAATTAACGTTAATAACATATTACCATGTATTATAGGGCCGCGGCCGCAGCTAAAATAAAAGTAGGTTTTTGGACGCTTAAATGGTTTACGCTGCCTAAACCATAAAAAATACACCAAATCAATATACACAGAATTTAATATCTAAAAAAAGTACAAAAAAGTCCGCGGCAACATTATGTCTATATTTTATGGATAACTCACAATAACAATTTTTGCCTTTAAGATCACTGATGCCAAGAAGATCGGGATACGTAGATTCCCGGGCAACGGTAGGGGTATCTAAAATAATTACGATATAAATGTATATTAATTTTCCTTTCTACTTATTCAACTAAACATAAAAACAAATTTAATTTAGGCTATTTAGGCGTAGCAGCGCACGCCGGGTATTAGCTATTATAGTATAAAAGTGCAAGACGTATTGCATAATAACTGAATGAAGTTTGGAGGTCGCGGAGTCACTACACCTTCACGTTGCTATGTAAATACAAAGCATTATAGAGACTGTTTGTGTTGTATATTTCATAGGAGCTGTGTCAAAGAGGTATATGTTAATCATATGAGGTTGTGTTAATAACCAATTCCCTTTGTGATGGCATTCCATTGCCAGCCATTTATATAATTATTGTTAGATAACAGCTTAGTATTAAATATAAATTAGGACAATAGGTCGCTTCAAATTACCTGATCCGGAGGTTATTACTTTTTTCATTGGTTGGTCGTTCTCTTTGTAGGTAATTTTATGTGCTTTATGTCATCTAGGGACACGAACTGTCAGAAGAGGATTTCAAACATTGGATCACATAATTGTTTCACTACACAAGGACATGGTAGAGTTGAACAAGTAACTAATTTTAAATACTTAGACAATTTAATATCAGAATTCAAAACTGATTTAGATACCAAAATCCAAACTCACTCACTCATTGGCACTATCGAACCCGTAGGTTCATGGCTACGCGGACATGAGCTCTCCATACATCCCTATCCTGAGATAATGCTTTACAATCATTCCCTATATAATCTACTTCCCTCAAATCATGGTTAATGTTATTCTTCCACCTCATTATTGGTCTACCAACTGGGTGTTTTCCCTCAGGTTTTCCTACAAGAAGCTTCCATGTACCTCTTTCATTCTCCATTCATTCCACATGTTCTGCCCATCGCAGTCTGCGAGACTTAACTGTTCTTATTATTATATTATATATATATATATATATATATATATTGCTATAAAGACCTTGTAGTTGATTGTAGCCTTCTCCAATCACCTATCTGTTCATGTCTCTTAGGTCCAAAAATGTTCTTAAGAACTTTATTCTCAAATACGCATAATCTCCTTTCCTCCCTTAAAGGAAAAATCCATGTTTCATATCCATGTAATATAACAGGTAAAATAACAGTTTTATATATTTTTTCAGTTTGTCGTTTTTTGAAAGGGGTTGTGACGACAAGAGTCCCTGTATTGCATAATAGCATGAATTCGTCCACCACTCATATAAAATAATGAATGGAACCATTAAACGCCACTTTGGGAAAGATATGAATTACTTTACAAAATTACGAATTCGCAATATCATAGCAGAAGCAGCCTTAACATTTGGCAGTGAAATATGGATACTGAGAAAGAGGAATGCGCAAAGATTGGAAGCAGCACAAATTAAATGTCTCAGGCATATAATGGGAGTAACATGTATGGATAGTATAAGAAGTGAATATATCAGGCAAAAATTTAATGCAATAAATATAGTGCAGGAAATTAAAGAATACAAACAAAATTGGCAACAGCACGTAAGAAGAATGACCAAAGACGAAATCCCTTGGCGGGGTTTAAACTACAAACCGAGGGGTAACCGAGACATTGCACGACCACTGACAAGATAGAGACTACAGACTCATCTGGAGGGAACAGCCTAACAAAAAATCTAAACCTTAACTGTTCATGATGAAGATGGCAAGGACTTGGAAAAACCTCTTCGTATGAGTGATCATGTGACATGAATGGGATATTAAATAGAGGCCTGGAAACTTATTGTAGGAAAGTCAAAAAAAGTGCCTAGTAAGTAGGAAAAAAATGAGGTGGGAGAACAGTATTATCTATGATTTAAGGGAAGTAAATTGTTCAGAGTCGGCCGCGGTGGACTAGTGATTTGTTCCTCTGGTCCCGAGGCTCATGGGTTCAAAACCGGCCGGGGTCGATGGATTTTTTAGGATGGATAAATGTAAGCAAGTCCTCTGGGAGGCATTTTAAGCCGTGGGTGCCGAGCCTGAAGAATTTCAGGCTCGTAAAATATCCTTAAACCTGAATATAGAGGCCTCTAAGCAAAATTTACGGACCCTTTTCATCCTAGTAATACCTTACAGCAGTTGCCTACTAAACTTCATGCCAATCATGACATCTTTGGGATATCCAACCATAGTAATTCTGCCCGAAGGCAGGTCTTTCACTGCAATCATGCTATGTTTGCAGCTTTACTAGGAAATTGTAGGTGTGGTAGCTTCCCGTTGCTTTCCACACCGGTGAAGGATGATGATAATGATAAGGATGGTGATGATGGCCATATGATTTTGGGGACCGTTTGGGCCTTAAAGTTTTCCTCACACGTGTCTTACAGGTGAGGAAAAACCCCGATAAAAACCTCACCCAGAAAAACTGCCCCGACTGGGGATCGAACACGGGCACGCTGCGTGACAAGGCAGCACGCTACCTCGAGACCACATCGGTGGACCTTTGGGATATAATTGTAACTAAATTAACTTGATCTAGTAACCCATAACAAAAGAGAGGCTATCTGTAATATATATATATATATATATATATATATATATATATATTCCATTGGGTCAAACAAAACACCATACGATGCAGAAATTGAAGCCATACGAACTTCACTAAACCAACTTCTACTGCAGCTTGAAAAAAATTCGAAGATTGTTATTCTGAGTGATTCAAGATCGCCATAGAATCAATTGTTGCTATTGAATCTGCTGCATCACTGGAGATACATGACTGCCGTAAGACCCTGAACAAACTGAAATTAGGAAAAAAGAAAATTGTATTGCAATGGATCCCTGGGCATTGTCAGATTTTCGGCAAGAAACAAGCAGATACATTAGTAAAGAAAGCCGTCATGCTACCCAACTGCTTCAATTCAGAGATATCATACCTTCCTCTAAACATTACATAAAGAAGCAGATTAAGAAACAATATCTCAGGAATTAATTAAATAAAAATAAAACGTAGTTTTATTTGATTTTCATATTTATTATATAATTCAGTGACAGCTGTTTCGGTACACTGTACCTTCTTCAGACATGTTAACAAATTATGAATTGTGTTCCAACTGATCTAAGCAACAATACAACAATGTTTATTCAAATTTTTAAATTTAACAAAGGGGATTCAATCTAAATTTAAAAATTTAAATAAATATTGTTGTATTGTTGCTTAGATCAGTTGGAACACAATTCATAATTTGTTAACATGTCTGAAGAAGGTACAGTGTACCGAAACAGCTGTCACTGAATTATATAATAAATATGAAAATCAAATAAAACTACGTTTTATTTTTATTTAATTAATAAATATGGATTTTCATCAAGTAAACACCAACTCAATTGATTAATATCTCATGAAGTTAGAAACAAACAACGCAACAAAGCCCTGGAAGACTACCATACATAACATACCAGACCGGCCAAGACAAGAAGCTGTTGCGAAGTTCCGCCTCCAAATTGGACACGATATTCTTGCCAAACATCTGTCTCGCTTTGGAATACTTCAAGCGCCCACCTGCAATCTCTGTAATCTGGATGAAGATATGGACAGGGAACACTCAATGCGCTGCCCGGCTCTTCGCAGTACAACTGAAACCGGAAAATATTGGGAAGCCAGAACCATGATTATGAATCAGATGAACAAATGACGTTATTTCAATGTTTGAATGCCATTAGATAATATATATATATATATATATTGGCGTAGCCCATCGTTGAGTCATATTCTCTCCTTTGTTAGGAGGTATTAGACCAAGTTAATTTTTTGTTACCTTATTTGCCCATAGATATCATGAATGACATGCGAGTAACACATCTATTCAGTTAGAAATCTAACGATCAACTAGGTTATTACTAGGACGTTGAGGTCGGTAAAATTTGCTTAGAGGCGTTTTTATTCAGCATAAGGATCTTTTATACGAGCCTGAAAATCTACAGACTCGGGACCCACGACTTAAAATCACTCCCGGAGGACTTCCTCCTTGGATTTTTCCGTCCTAAAAAATACATAGACTCAGGCCGGGTTTGAACCCGCGACCCTTGGGACCAGAGGCAAGGAGCATAACCACTAGTCAACCGCGGCCGACAAATGAGAGACTAAGAACCAATATTATGCCATTGTAGATGTTCAATTGTTCAGAGATGCAGACACGTGACCTGTTACGAGAGAAATATGAACTTTGGATCACATACTTTGTTTTTTTTAAGAGCACAGGATCATTGAGGGCCTCCCAGGATGAATGGTCATGTGATAAGAATGGAGAATTAAAAAGAGGAATGGTAATTTCAACATCATCAGCATCAATGATTAAACCTCAAGGTCTGTTCCGATCTCTTGCTTCTGTCCATATTTTACTGGGTCTTCCAATATTTCTTCGTCCTAGTGGTTCATAATGAAGAATCTGTTTCGGAATTCTATTTTTATCCATTCTATTGATGTGGTCCATCCATTCATCTATGTATTATGCAATTCTATCTAATAGTTTGGATGTATTTAGTTCACTTCGTATATTTTCATTTCGTTTTCGATCTGTTGTATAGCCAGCCACACTCCTCAGAAACATCATTTCTAACGTTTCTATTCTTCGTTCCTGGTTTTTGGTTAAGACCCAGTTTTCCGATCCATATAGTAGTGTTGGAATCACCATTGTTTTATAAAATGTTAAAGTGCCTCCTTTCTAGTTCTTTTGAGAATTCGTTTTATGGTGCCACACATATAATTAAATGTATTTATTTTGTTTTCAATGTCTTCATCTTCTTCTTCACTTCCTGGTTTAGGCATTAGTTGCCTGTTTCGTCTTCACTAATAGATCTAAGGCCATCTCTTCCGAGGATGCCTGACATCTCTTCTTCCTCTCGGAAATTAATGCAAGATTTTATTTGGTAATCTACTTTCTTCCTTTCTTTCTACTCGTACATGTTCTTTCCACTGATTCTTGTTGTTAAATATCTTTTCTTTTATGGAGTAGATCTGCAGTTCTTTACGGATATCCTTGTTTTCAATGCCTTCACATTCATCTATATGACATATTGTATCCCAGGTAATTAAAATTGCTCACCTGTTCTATTATTTTATTCTCTAATTGGATTTTTACTCTTAGTGGCTCATACCCTCGAAAAGCTAAAACTTTTATTTTGAGAGAAGATATTTTGAAGTTGTATGTTTCACATATTTTACTTAATTTATAACATTCTTGTAGGAGATTCAAAAGGAAAGCATCCAGTATGTAGGCTACAAATGACGTAGGAGGATAATGCTAACCATCATATGCTTCAGTGCTAAGTACAGTATACAGGGTATCCCATTTTTTATTGACCAGCCGAAATAACTTTGTACGTTACTACAATGAAAAATTGTTTTATACAAAAGGTGAAGAAGTACGAGGGGGAAATAATGTTGATGGTTAATGAACTTGTAGCGTCAATTAAATGGTTGCTCCGAAAAGAGATCTAACCACAAACTACAAACTGTTGGAAAAACGAAAAAAGTATAATATTCATTTTGATGTTATTATCTTTATTAAATCACATGTTTTTTTTTAATCTGTCATCCTATTGGAATCATATACAGCAATTTCAATGCAAAATAACAAGTTAATAACTAAATATTAATAATTTAATACAGAACTGAGTGAAAAAGTGATCTATCTTTATAGAGTGGAAAAATGATCTAACACATATTTAACTAAAAATTATATAATAAGAAATATAAAATACATATTGAGCACTGATTCAGTTAGAAAAAATGTCTAACTTAATCAGTTTTTTAATGCCCCAGGTTGCCCTTTTGGACATTTCTGGTGTTCACTCCTGGCATTGGCGTAATTGTAACTCACGCCTGAGGTTGGAGAGCCTGGAAGGCGGGGTTACGTTGCCCCGATGATATAATGGGTAATGATGATGATAGGTACGCCAGGAGAGTCCTTAATCCTAAGCTTAATTTAAGATGAATATGAATGATGATTGCGATGGCCATATGATGTTCGGGGACCGTTTGGGCCTTAACATTTCCTGATATTTGTCTTACAGGTGAGGAAAAACCCCGATAAAATCCTCACCCAGGAAACTGTCCCGACCGGGGATCGAACCCGGGCCCGCTGCGTGACAAGGCAGCACGTTACCTCGAGACCACAGCGGTGGACTAACTTAATCAGTTTTTCAGTATTTATTTTCTATTTAATGTCATTTCGTTACATTCTTTGTGTCTTTCTTATTTTCACTCAATTTCTCTAAGATTCTGATTATAATTCACGAAACTGTGGTGGAATGAATTTCCACATGTGCAATAATTGTTTTTCTCCACTGCTATTAATGACTTGACTGTTTCCGCAATTTGATTGCATATAGATCAGTATTCGCTTGATAGCCAACTTTTAAAAATAAATAAAACAGGTCTGGAAGAGAGTATGGATAATGTTCCATGTACCATGCAGTGATACTCTCCGGACAGATCACTAATCCACTAAAACTCAACTTTCGAATGTTCGTAGGTTAGATCTCTTTTCTTCAATGACACTAAGTACTTTTTCTTTGATGCGTTAATTAAGCACTCCAAGACGTGTTCAGAAAGCATCACAGCGTGTCATTCTAATAAATAAAATATTATTAAATTAAACATAAAGTGGGATTATTACTGCCACATTGCAGTACTACCCATATGAATTATGAACAGTAAAAGTTCAAAATATATTTGTCTATCTTGGGTACATGGACATTGCGGTATATTAGGAAATGGACGTGCTGATGTATTAGCACAGTCTGCAGCAGATTCCAGTTTACAGTATGCGTATGGATCTCTGCCATATTTCTTTACTGAAGACACAAATTAAGGAACATATAATAGCAAGATGGAACAATGTATGGTTCAGTGGTACCACAGGTATATTATACACGACAACTGTTCTTTCCAAGTCTTTATGACAGAAGTTTACCGTATTAAAGAGAGCTCCTCCTTTTAACATTTATTTAATGTAAACGGCGATGTTTGAAAACAAATCAGAAGCGATGTTTGAAAACAAATGAAAAACGATTGTTGCTTTTTCATCACTGCAACCAGATCATATTATTTATTGCCAAAGGATCGCAATATTGTAAGAAGGCACCCTAGTGGAAAAATGTATAAGCAACATAATTGGTAATAATTAATTTCTGATGTCCTATGATGTAAATATGTCAATTATACTTTTCTGAAACATTATTTCCTGGGAAATAATTCGTGTAAGAAAGTGTAAACAGTAGTTTCTATTTTTGTGGTATAATCAATTGCTACAAATGTTATTATATTATCTCCCGCAAGAACGATCTGCTGATATTCGTGCACTATATATACAATCTGGTAGTCGTATTTCTTGCAGAGTCGGTCACTGCAAAATAATGATATGACCTTTTCAGAATGTTAAAAGGAGGAGCTCTCTTTAATACGATAAACTTCTTTGATAAATTCGAGGTGAAACACGAGTGTGACTGGTTGTAATTAAAAATCATTGAAATGTGATTGGTCATTGAATCCCATTTGGGGCATGAGTTAAATAGTAATTTTAAATTGATGCATACTCATTTTTTGTTGAAATTTGCATTAAAATATTTTTAAAAAAAATATGGTATGTACATTACTAATTGTAGTACATTTTGTTCATCTCTGTAAACTACACATAGCCTACATGCAAAATTTCATCTCAATATCTTGAAAATTTTGGGAGTTATCAGAGAAACCGTACTGAAAAAAAAAATAGTTCGGAAAACAAGCGTCAAACTTGTCGAAGATGTGGGTACCTTATAAAATTAAAGGGCTCACTCGAGTGGCATCATTGCACATTTTTAAACATATCTCGAAAAGTAATAGAGATATCAATGAAAATCTTTCACTAATTTAAAGTTGAAGTTTCAATCTATATGAAATAAATAAATAAATTGAGAAATGTATATTTTACCCTCAAAGGTGTACGTCCCCCCTTAAATAACTCTCTAAGAAAAAAGTCAAATGGAGTAGGATCACGAGATCGATCAGCCAATGAACTGTCTCTCCACGACCACTTTATGTTTTTCCATTAATAAAGTTCTATTTATTAGAATGGCACATTGTGATACATTTCTGAACAGGTCTTAGAGTGCTTAATTAACGAATAAAATTACATAGTGTCATTGAAGAAGAGAGAGTTACTATCTTGTTAATAAATAACGCTACAGAGTTCACTAACCATCAGCATTATTTCCCCCTGTATTTGGACAATTTTTGTACAAAACAAGTTTTTGCACGATATGCGTTTTGTCGTACTTACAGCAATGGCGACCATGATTGAAAGTTCAATTTCCTAAATTTCAGGATTGCCAACCTATAAATAACTAAATAATAATAATAATAATAATAATAATAATGTTTTATTTATTCTGGCAGAGTTAAGGCCATAAGGCCTTCTCGTCCACTCAACCAGCACAAATACAAATAAATATTTGATAAATATATACACTATACTAATTATAAATAGTTAAAGATATTTAAATGTAGCAATGTGAATTTCATATGCAATAAACATTTTATACGATTGTAACAATAATAATACTTACGATAATAATAATAATAATAATAATAATAATAATAATAATAATAATAATAATATAATGATTATAATAATAATAATAGTAATATAAATATGATAAATTATACGAGAAACACCAATTAATATATGTACCTTACACTAGGTAATGATGAAGTCGAGGATAGAGCAAATATAAATTTAGATTTCTCTTAAAATATGTCAATATCCGGAAACCCCTTATTTCTTGAGGTAGGGAATTCCAGTTGCGAGAAGTGAAGATAGTATATGACATGGAGTGATGTGATGTCCTATGTTGCGGTATATTAAGCAAGATACTATGATGTGAGTGTGTGTTAACTATACTGTAATATTACAAATTATCTACCTAGTGCGGAAAGTAAAACCACTGCCCTTTATGTATATACAAAAGTATATCCAAAAGGTAGTGTCAATATACATTTTAAGAAACAAATCACTGCATTAAATGAACTAAAATTTATTTGAAACACTATA
The DNA here is from genome assembly GCA_030220185.1 of Diploptera punctata. Taxonomy (NCBI): domain Eukaryota; kingdom Metazoa; phylum Arthropoda; class Insecta; order Blattodea; family Blaberidae; genus Diploptera; species Diploptera punctata. The sequence goes on along the minus strand of JASPKZ010003451.1, from coordinate 923,892 downwards.
AAACAATAAATTCGTACTTGTCGCCATTTTATGACGATGTTACGGCCTGCTGTAGTTTCAACTAAATTATTTTCGGCATTTACCGTATAAATATTCGCCAGACTCTTAACATTAGTCAGTTGTTTATAATGAACGCAAATATTTCCAACAAAGATGTTATTCATCATATCATCATCTTCATGATAGGCCTGTTCCGGTCACAGAATTCATCGTCTTCTAGGACGTCCCACATCTCTACAGCCTTGAGGTTGGTACAACAGTGCTTGTTTTGTTAGCTTAGAAAAGTCCATTCTTAAAATACGTTCATGTCATTTTTGTTTATAGTTTTGTATTTTTTATTTAGATTAAAAATTTTTGAGTTCTTGCCTAATTATTTCACTAGGAATGTGGTCTCTTAGAGTATATCCTGTAACGTATCTGATAAATTCATCTCCAATGTTTCTAGTAATTTTCTATCTGATCTATTCATGGCCCAATTCTCTGATCTATATGTCACAATGGGAACTGCCATTACCTTATAAAACTTTAGCATTGTTTATTTTATTTATTATTTAAAGATATTATTTTACTATTATTTTGAAAACACCATCGTGCAAAAAATGTGTAATGCACGTTTGTGAAGTAGTTTACAGAATCTCGGAAATTAAAAACCTCGCTGTTGCTCGGTTTTTAATCATATCCTCGCTTCTGTAAAAACCACTTCCCAACCTCGCATTGTCATATACTATTTCGTTGTGTATTTAATTACAATAATATTTCGGGTAGAACATCTTTATAATTGTGAATTGCAGCAGCATTCTAGAAATAAGTTGAAAGAAGAAATCAGCAAAGAAGGAGGAACATGGCCTGTGACGGAGAAATACCTAATACACAAATATTTAAGACATTTCAAAATATATATAAAAAACAATAGTGTACGAAAATGAGTGATAAACAAGTGACGAAGATAAAAAAATGTAAACAAAAACCAAAGATGTGATGTTATGTAATGTTATGTTATCTGATTTTTATGTTTGTTATGTTATGCATGTAATATCACTACGGTAATGGGGCATGCTGAAAAAAAAAATGAAAAAAAAAATATTTCGGGTGATCAAAATAATGGGGCACTCCGTGATAATCAAGAATATTCATGTATTTTATGTCTTTCGGGCTAAATGGCCGTGGTCTGGTTTTATTAACACTCGACGTTTCGTCTACTACTGCGGTAGACATCCTCAGGAGATTCTGCGTGTTTTTTTACCTCTGCAGCCGACATTTGAAGAGTTAAGAGGTCAAAGAACACGCAGAATCTCCTGAGGATGTCTACCGCAGTAGTAGACGAAACGTCGAGTGTTAATAAAACCAGACCACAGCCATTTAGCCCGAAACACATAAAATACATGACTAAAAATACCTGCCGTGAAAGTCTACAATTTTATGTAATCAAGAATATCTTTGTAGTTCCATCCTATTCTCTGAATTTCTACTTTTGTAGTTATATATATTTTTTGCTGTCAACTTTTTAATTGAAAGTATTTACCAGTTAAGCGGAAAAGCTTAAAATAAGTTTCCTAAATGTAATTATATTGCAGTAAACAGAATTTACAATATATAAAGTGAAGTTAGTAAAATAATTGTTACATTTAACAAACATTGAAATGATTTCATAGTAAAAATGTAAATGTTTCTGTGATGCTGCAGGTGAATGACAAATACAAGTTTCACATCCATTACCTTTCCAGGTGTCACATTGTGCAATGATGAAACACGAAATGTGTCATGCTGATATATTTAATCTCTTGATGGTGCAACCAAACTCTCACAATCATATTTTTGTACACCACCAAGTTTAAATTATGCAAAATCCAGTTGGTAATTCTAACTATTCAGCAAAAATTACATTTCATTTAATGTCAACTAATATTTGATCAGTTAAACATGCAAATTGCAATAAACTACAACATGGAAATCTCAACAGAAAAATCTAAAGTCATGGCTTTCCCAGGAAAAGACCCAGTACACAGTAAAATCATTATTATTATTATTATTATTATTATTATTATTATTATTATTATTATTATTAATGGTAATAAACTATTAGAACAAACTAACACATTTAACTACATCGGATACCAAGTTACATACGAAGAGGAAGTGGTTTTTACAGAATCTGAGGAATATGTTTAAAAACCGAGCGAGTCGCTCGGTTTTTAATTTCCGAGATTCTGTAAAACACTTCACAAACGTGCGTTGTACATTATTTTTTGTGCGATTGTGTTTTCAAAATAATAAATAACAGTAAAATAATAACATCTTTGTTGGGAATATTTGCATTCATTATAAACAACTGACTATCGTTAACAGTGTGGGCAATGTTTATTAGTTGAAACAACAGGAAGCCGTGAGACCATTTAATGATAAGATGGCGAAAAGTACGTATTTATTGTTTTTATTGTTTCAAATAAAGTTCAGTTCAATTAAAATGCAGTGATTTGTTTCGTATAATGTATATACCTTTTGGATATATTTTGTGTATATATTGTACGTATGTAGTATACATAGAGGACAGTGGTTTTACTTCCCACATGCGTTTCGTAATATATAATATTACAGTATAGTTACTTAGGTTGGCAACCCCAAAATGTAGGAAGATGAACTTTCAATCATGGTCACCATTGCTGTAAGTGCGACAAAACGCGCTATCGCGCAAAAAATATTTTATTAAAAAAATTATAAAATTTAACAAAGTAACAGGAATTATAAATAATATTTTCAAGCCAAACACAGTACAGCAACACACACGAACTAGAATTTATAAAACACTGGCCAGACCCATATTATGTTACGGCAGTGAGGCCTGGACAATTCGCAGTGTAGATGAACAAAGACTAACTGCGGCAGAAATGAAACTTATGAGACGTACTGAAGGTTACTCAAGAACAGACCATAAAATGAATTGTGAGATTCTCAAAGAATTACAAACAGAATCGGTCATGGAATATGTACAAAAATGTAGAAACAACTGGAAATGTCACGTAAGAAAAATGAGCCGAACAACAATACTATTTCAAATCTTAAATTACCAGTCACCAGGCAAGAGATCCTTGGGCAGACCCTTCATATGTTGGATTGAGACCGTAACAGACCCTTAGGTCTATCACACGATAGGAAGAAGAAGAAGAAGAAGAAGAATATGTAGAGATAAAAATAAAGTTATCCCACTATAGGCCTGAGAAGGCCCTTGAGGTAGTAGGAGGTTTAAGCCTCTACTTTTTTTAGATAATCGGCACGATATGTCAACTGGATTGTCAGCCCTGTGCGACCGGTTTTACCCCCTTAACAAGGGCCCCGTACTCATTTCCGTTAGAGTCTAAGTCGACCTCAGGGCATGCGCTACCAGACGTTATTTTATTTAACGACGTTTTCTTATATCTAAGGCCATTCGCGACGCAATTGACCGTGAAATGGGCTGTAAAATGTGGTTTTGTTTATACAAAAGGAACTGCCACCCATTGCATACCGAAACCTATCTTGAAATTTCTCCCAGAGGATCGTTGTGATGTACAAAAACCGTATCGAAAAACATATGTACAGTTATTAACTTTTGAAGTTGTCGTGCCTTAGGATGATGATGATGATGATGATGAGGTATTTGAATTCAGCCACTTCAAAATTTATCTCATTTGTCATAAGCTGTCTATTTTCATTATTGGTGTTTACTCCCAGTCCAAATTATTATTATTATTATTATTATTATTATTATTATTATTATTATTATTATTATTATTATTATTATTATTATTATTATCATCATCATCATATTATTTTGTATATGACTTCTTTTATCGGATGAACAAGTTCTGATATATAGGGTGCTTCATATATGACAAGAAAATTGGTTTAAAAGTACGAAAAAATACGTGAGTTGAATATTTTTTCTAAGAAAACTCAAGATTTAACATTGAAGGTAAATGAAAGCTGGAGATTACACAAGAATAAATTCACAAAAAGTCAATGCATTTATATATTTGGGATCCAATTTCGAAGCTGATGGAAGCAGCAAAAAAGAAAAAAAGAAAAAAAGCCTGCTGAATTCAGTTTCATGGAGCAAGAATATTGCAAATAACACAAAGAATAATTTATAATGCATTAGGTCGTTTGTAGCTGAAGCTTGGTCATTAGACAGGCCTCATTCAAGTAGGCTAAATTATTGGTTGCAGAAATGGATTACACTTGATTTTAGCATTCTCTTCTTCCGGACTTCTTTCCGGAAAATCTTGGGGCTGTCTCTGATGAGCACGATGAGCGTTTTTATAATAATAATAATAATAATTTTCACAATGGAAAAGAGGTACCAAGGCAAGTGGAGTTCTAATATGCTGGCTGACTACTGTTGGACCAAGAAGAGAGATGTTCCAGATGCAAAATATGCCCGAAAATCACTATCTACCACAGTCTAGGTAAGTCAGAATGAGTTAAGAGTTACATGGATTTTATTAAAAATTATAACAAATGTAAATGAATATCGCAGAAAAATCTTGCCTGATAGGAAAAAGCTGAAATGATATTTAAATTCAGGATGAAACACACTTCTAAAATCTCATATGTTTATTCTTGTGAAAGAAAAAAAAATAATTTTTGTCGACCAGTGTTATTGGCGTAGATCGGCAAGAAAAAATAACCAAAGAAATAGACGATGAAAGTAGACAAGAATGTTTTCAACGTAATTGAAGAACAAAAATTGAGATGGTTTGGACACGTTAAAACAAAGGGATAATAAATATTTTTTTTCGAAAATTAATTTGGAATATAATGCTGAGGATCGATGGAGGAGAGATAAACCACAGGAACAATGGATGGATGGGATCAGGAAGAGTTTGAATACGAATAGAATGGAATCGACAGAAGAAAATGCGAAAAAAAGGAAGTTTTAGAAGAATAAAAATACTTTTGGTTGAACGAAAATCTACTGCATTATAGATAAAATAAAATATATAAAAATGAATGTTTGTTTATTCGTACTTTATGCGCGGCTATACCATTGATCCGACTGTGATGGGGCTTTTTGTAAAATGTTCATGAGATTCCCGGGATGAACATAGGCTTAAAAATCGCCCTTTGTAGTTGAAAACGTGAAAAAAGGAACTCTTTGGACGCTTAGATGGCTTACGCTGCCTAAACCATAACAAATACACAAAATTAATGTACACATAATTGAATATCTCAAAACGCTCTACAAAAAAGTTCGTGACAGCATATGTTTATCTCTTACAATAACCATTTTTGTCTTTCATTAATGCCAAGAAGATCTAGGCAAGTACGTAGATTATTGTGCAAGCATAGCAATACATGGCGGGTATTGTTTTATGGATAACTCACAATAACGAAGTGTGTCTTTTAACTCATTTATGCCAAGAAGATCGAGATAGTAGATTCCCGGGCAACATCGGGTAATCAGCATGGGGAATCTTAAAATAATTACGATATACATTTATAATTATATTTTTCATTTTACTTCTTCAACTAATCATAGAAGTGCATTAATGTTTGTCTTTCAGCTCATTTATGCCAAGAAGATCGGGATGAGGAGATTCCCAGACAACGCCGGGTAAACAGCAAGGGGTATCTAAAAATAATTCGATATACATTTTTCCTCCTACTTCTTTAACTAAACATAAAACACATTAATTTTCATATTTCAGATCATTTATTTCAAGAAGTAAGGGATAAGTCGATTCCCAGGCAACTCTGGGTAATCAGCACGGGATATCTAAAAATATATTTTTTTAAATTATTTGTCCTCTTACTTATTCAACTAAACATAAAAGCACTTTAATGTTCATTTATTTAGGCGTGGCAGCGTACGCCGGGTATTATGTAATTAATTATAAAATACATTATTATTGTTTATTTATTTATGTATAGATTTTCAATGTTTACACAACTTTCTATGCCTATAGTTTTATGTTCCATTTCCACTCATCTCTATCCATCAATTACATGTCCTCCAGTACTCTATTCCTGTTCTTATTTCTTGCATCTGTGAGTTTCAAGGTCATCCTTCCTTTCTTCTTCCAGGTGGACACCATTCCAGTGTTTTTCTAGTAACCTTTCTTCTTGCATTCGTCGTACCATATCAATATGTAACTGCTTCTGTCTTATATTACACTGGCCAACATGATTTTTGTCTCATGAGTACCAATAGTTGTACTTATTGCAGTTTCTTATCGTCTTTCAAATATGTATTCGGAATTTCTCCATCACCCACAGTTGTTTTTATTTAAATTTCAGTTAATGGATTTAAATAATTATTTTTTTAATAAACGTTTTTCGTCCATTTGTCCATTGTAAAATAAAACTAAATGAGCTAACTGAAATGGTTTCAGCTATGGAAAAGAGATATCAAAGGCAAATGAAATCCTAATATGCTGGCCGATTATTGTTGGACCATCAAGAGGGATGCTCCACAGGCGAAATATAGCATTTCCTACTTTCTAGGTGAGTCTGAATGTTCGAATATTGTGTAGTTACGAATGTAGAAAATATTAAAGTGTTTGAAATGATAAATTCCTGTCTCTCGGAAATCTTGCGTGATGGAGAAAAACCGATATCATATTTGAATTCAGGAGAAAAAATACAATCAGAATCACATATTTTTCTTTCTGAGACAAACAAAAAGTTTATTTTTTGTGGCTCAGTGTAATCTACTATTGAATATCTAATATTCATTATTTTCTCGTATGACTTTTTTTCTTATTTTTTCCAATTTTGAACATCTTGCTTGTCTCCTCAAGAAATCTATTTCAGTCCACTTAAATTTTTGTTCCAAGTTTTTGTTGAATTCCCGTACTTCAGGTCCATATGTGACAGTACTTCCACTATTGAATCATATATTTGTAACTTTTTTTTTTCTAATTATATGTCTGTTCCATGGAATGAGATGCAGAAAGAAATTAAACATCGACTCAATTCTGGAAATGCGTGCTATTATGCATTGCAGAGACTTTTGATGTCCCAACTCCTTTCAATAATCGTTAAAATGAAAATATATAAAACTATTATTCTACCAGTTATATTATATGGATGCGAAACATGGACTCTTACTTTAAGGAAGGAAAGGAGATTACAAGTATTTGAGAATAAAGTACTTAGGAAAATGTTTGGACCAAAGACAGATGAACAAACAGGTGAATGGAGAAGACTACATAACAATGAACTACATGGTCTTTATAGGAAGCCAGATATAATAAGAACAATTAAATCCCATAGACTGCGATGGGCAGGACATGTTGCACATATAGGGAATGAAAGACTTGCATGGAAGCTTCTTGTAGGAAAGCCAGAGGGAAAACGCCCAGTTGGTAGACCAAGAGTGAGGTGGGAGAACAACATTAACTATGATTTGAGGGAAGTAGATTATACAGGGAATGATTGGAAAGCATTGGCTCAGGATAGGGATGTATAGAGAGCTTATGTCCGCGCGGCCATGAACCTAAGAGTTCGATAGTACCAGTGAGTAAGTAAGTAAGTATGTCTGTTCCATAGGATACCGGTACCAATTAGCATTGCTGTTATTGCTCTACCTTTATTTGTTCTATCAATACTTTTAAAATTCATTTTAAAGCACTGTTATGTAATAAAATATTATAAAATATAAAATTAGTACCTGATAAATCAGTCGTCCTCGACTAAAATAAAGTTCTGTTATGAAACTTTATTTTAGTTGAGGACTGATTTATCAGGTACTAATTTTATATTTTAATATTTTATCCCATACAAAACATGTTTTTTTTCTAAATTTATTTTCAAATCCTAATTATCGTATTCGTCCAATAATTTTCTAAACATATACTCCATGTCTTCATATTCTTGTGTAATTATTATTATTGTTATTATTATTCATCTTCTTCTTCTTTCACGGATTAGGTCTGTGCCTGTTCCGATCTCACATTTGTTTAGCCATTATTATTATTATTATTATTATTATTATTATTATTATTATTATTATTATTATTATTATTATTATTATTATTATTATTATTATTATTATTATTATTATTATTAAATAAGTAGATCAGTATGTTACCAGAGTTTTAAGGGTTAAGCCTGGAAAATGAATTCTGTTTATCAACAAAGAGATTTACACCTTCTCCGTCAGCTAGAGTTGTAACTCACTGTAGCGTGTGCGTGTGTTTGTCAGGATATTAATGTTTCTAAGCATTAGTTGAGATAAAACTTACACTATATGTATGAGTAGCTACAGTATTTCTGTTTCCAGGCCACATTTATACCAGCATAATATCATACTGTAAAATGGTATCAGTGTGTACACCTACATCTCCAATTTCGGGCAAGTGTGCTCCCTTGTGGAAGTTACTTTACTAACACTCAGGGATTATCGAACTCCGAACTTCATGTCCGCGCGGACATAAGCTCTCCATTCATCCCTATCCTGAAATATTTTCCAATCTTTCCTTGTACGATATAATACAGAGTGATTCCTATTACAACTTCTGAGGGTTGTAGAGGGGATTTAGTAGATAAAGTTTTGATAAGGAAGTCATGTCCGGAAACGTAAAATTTCGATGTAATAGTATATTACGATGCGAGGTTTGGAAGTGGTTTTCACAGAATCGAGGAAAATGTTTAAAAACCGAGCAATAACGAGGTTTTTAATATCCCAGATTCTGTAAAACACTTCACAACTGTGCGCTGTACCCTTAGCAACAAAAAGAATGAGTCTCTTCAAAAAGCTGAGTCCCTGTTATGGCCCACTGCGCATGCTCGAAAAGCTAAACCTGTGGTTCACGAAGTAACGCATTGTTAAACGTTTTAAATACCCAGTAGATATTTACGAGTGTTCGACAAATGCAATATTACTCAAATTGCGACACTTCAAATAAATTTCAACCCTCGTTCATAGCGTAAAAGTGAACAAGGCAACTAGTATCCGACATTCGAGTAGAGTAGATCGTTAAACCATTTACAAATATGAGAGCCAGGGTTCGAATCCTTCGACAATGTTTTTTTTTATTCATTTGTATTTTCGTAAAATATGTCCTAAAATATTTAATTCCTGCCACGTAATCTACGTCCACTTTACACTATATTAAGTAATATTTCTGCCATCGTAAACTCAATAACATTATTTAGCTACGTGTTTAAATGTAATTGTGTGTACAGTACCACGCTTTAATAATAAAGCTATAAATGTATGTAATAAATGATAATATAGCTTCATATATTTATGTGTTTATTTATTCATTTATAACGTATTAGTGAAGAAAAGTTTCACCCTACAATTAAAATATTTAGTTTGTATATGACAAGTCCAGCATAATAAAAGCTCATAGACGATGGACAATAATAATAATAATAATAATAATAATAATAATAATAATAATAATAATAATAATAATAATAATAATAATAATAATAATAATAATAATAATAATGATAATAATGATAATAATAATAATAATAATAATAATAATAATAATAATAATAATAATAATAATAATGGGATGTATCAAAGAATGTGAAGAATGTAATTTCCTGGGGATCAAAATTAACTCAAAATGTACCCAAGAAAATTACATAAAATGTAGAATTCAAAAATGTAGATCGGTAATAACAATGTTAAACGGAGTTTTGTGGGATAAGAATACATACCAAACTTGAAATTTACAAATCCATAATTCGAAAGCACGCAAACATACGGTGTAGGAACTTGGCAGTTGAATAAAAATTTGTGTTTATAGCTTCTGTCTACGGAAATGGATTGTTTCACACGCTCAACAAGACAAAAATCAGAAATACAATCATTAGCAACAAATGAAAGTCCAAAAATCAATATTAGATTTTGTGACAACTAGAATGGTATGGTCATATACGTAGGATGCCAGAGAAAAGATTACCCAGACAAGCTTTGGAATGGTTTCCACCTGGGAAAGGAAAGAGAGATCCACTTTTATTTAAATGGATGGATGATGTAAGAAGAGGTATTTGGGAGCTAGGTCTGGAAGAATTGGAATGAGAAAGAAGATAAATATTTAAAAAGCTTTGGGCACAGGAAGATGTTTTATTACATTATAAATCTGTTTATAAATAATAATAATAATAATAATAATAATAATAATAATAATAATAATTAATAATAATAAAAGTAGTAATACTTCCAAATAGTACGTTGTTTATTTAGGAATGGACATACAGAATAAAATAGAAAGCATTTTAACAATTAAAAAAAATACCTCACCGGGAATGGAACTCGTGACATCTTGCATACGAATTACGCCACTATGCACTGACCTAAGCATTCGCTGGGTAATTGTGCTTGAAAGAATGATCTTAAACGGAAGAAGAAAACGTATTGTAGCTCTACTGTGCAATTAGTTTACTCGTGTGAATCGCGCGAGATGAAGAGTCAGCCCATTCTTTTTGTTACTAAGTGAACATTATTTTTTGCGCGATGGTGTTTACAAAATAATAAATAATAGTAAAATAATAACATTTTTATTGGAAATATTTTCGTTCATCATAAACAATTTACTGACGTTAACAGTGTGGGCAATGTTTATTAGTTGAAACTACAGGAGGTCGTGACACAATATTAGCGATACAATGGCGGCAAGTAGGTATTTATTGTTTTATATTGTTTCAAATAAAGTTCAGTTAATTTAAAACGCAGTGATTTGTTTGTACAATGTATATTACCACTACCTTTTGGATTTTTTGTATATACATTGTATGTAGTAGCGTTTTGTAATATGTCATGTTACAGTATGGTTACATTATTATAGTATAGTTATTTAGTTTGGCAACCTTGAAATGTAGGAAGTTGAACTTTCAATCATGGTCGCCATTGCTTTAAGTACTACAAAACCCACTATCGTGCAAATAATAAGTTGAAGATCGAAACACATTGGGCTGATATCGTGTGTCCTGTGTTTCAGGACTGCACTTCACCTTTCGAGTCGGAGGAATATCTTCTTGCATGAATTCTGGCGACAGTAGAAATTATTGAGCACACACAGGTCTAGTGGGCGTGTGTATGAACATATGTGTCGCAGGTACACTTTGTGCAACGAACAACAGAGTCGCCATATGGAGCCACACTTGTAGTACAACCCCTAGAAGTCTGTAATGCTTATTCTGAAACACGAGACACACGATATCAACTCATTGTATTTCGAACTTCAAACTTATTTTACACCGAAAGGGTACTTTTCGGACATGGGTTCCTTATAAAAACTTTATCATAAGTAATGCCACGAGTGATTTCCAAATTATCGACAAATTCACGACTCACGAAGTGAGGAGTGTCTTTATCTAGAGAATTTGGAAATCAAGAGTGGCATTTGTTAGGACTATTTAACTAATAAAATTAAGCTTTATACTCACAAATCATTATTTAGCTATAGTTATTTTAAAATATTTATATATTTCATGTAAACAGCGATGTCATCATCATCATCATTATCATCACTCCAGGGATTAGGCAATTGCCCCTTCCGACACTTCATAATGCATCAGCCCAACGTCTTCTAAGTCTTCCAACATCACGTCTTCCTCGTTCTTGATAATTTCTTGCTAACAATGGATATCTCTCCTTACTCATTCCATCCATATGATCAATCCATTTCTGTCTGTAATTCGTGACCTTATCCAATAAAGGCTGTACTTTCAATTCTTCTCTTATATCCTCATTTCTTATTCTATCAAGTCTTGTACATCCTTTTACTTGTCTTAGGAACCTCATTTCCGCCGTCTGTATTCTATCCTTCTGTTTTTTCACTGGAGCTCAAGTTTCACATCCATACAATATTGTAGGAACCGCCATAACATTATACATTTTTATCTTGGTTTCATTTCTAATTTTATTTTTGAATGTTCTCTGTATTGTTCCACACACCGTCTGAAATGTATTTATTTTAAAATATTTATATATTTAATGTAAACAGCGATGTTTGAAAACAAATGAGAAACGATTGGTACCTTTCATTTCCTTATTTTGTTCGGTCACTGCAACCAGATCATAATAGTATTTATTGCCAAAAGATCGCAATGTTGTAAGAATGCACCCTAGTGGAGAAATTTATAACCAACGTTATAGGCATTAATTAATTTCTGAGTCCTATGATGTAAATATGTCAATTATATTTTTCTGCTTCATTTCCTGGAAAATAATTCGTTTAATAGAGTGCAAATAGTGGTTTCTTTTTTTGTGGTATAATCAATTGTTACAAATGTTTTTATATTATCTCTCGTATGCGCTACGTGTTGACATTCATGCACTATACATACAATCTGGTAGCCGTATTTTTTAGAGAGTCAGTCCCTGCAAAATAATGCAATGGCCTATTCAGAATGGTAAAAAGGAGGTGTTTTCTTTATTATGATAAACTTTAGTTGGTAAATTTTATGCGAAACACGACTGTGATTGGTTGTAAATAAAAAATCATTGAAATGTTATTGGTCATTGACTCCCATTTGGGGTTTGAGTTAAATAGTCTACTAAATCCCCTCTACATCCCCTAGAGGTTTGTGAGAGGAATTATCAATCATCATCATCATCATCATAGTACATTCACGAATTTAGGCCATTTGTTGACCTGTTTCGGCCTCAAGAGAAACACCATCCAGAAGTCTTTTGAGTGGACGTCCTGGTCGTCTTCTTCCTGCAGGTTGATATCTTAACATTAGTTTGGGTATTCTGTGATCTTCCATTCGATGAACATGTTGTATCCATCTTGACTTATAATCAGAAATTTTGTTTTCTAAAGATTCCATGGAGATTACGAGTATTTGAGAATAAAGTTCTTAGGAAATTTTTTGGACCAAAGAGAGATGAACAGACAGGTGAATGGAGAAAACTACATAACAATGAACTACATGGACTTTATAGGAAGCCAGATATAATAAGAAAAGTTACGTCTCGTAGACTGCGATGGGCAGGACATGTTGCGCGTATGGGGACTGAAAGACCTGCATGGAAACTTCTTGTAGGGAAGCCAGAAGGAAAACGCCCAGTTTGTAGACCAAGAATGAGGTGGGAGAACAACATTAACTATGATTTGAGGGAAGTAGATTATACAGGGAATGTTTGGAAAACATTAGTTCAGGATAGAGATGTATGGAGAGCTTATGTCCGCGCGGCCATAAACCTACGGGTTCGATAGTGCCAGTGAGTAAGTAAGTAAAGATTCCATGTGTAATTCTTCTAAGATGTTTTCATTTTTTTTTGTGATGTAGTAGTGTGTATCCTGCAGTCCTCCGAAGATATCTCATTTCAGCAGATCTAAGTCTCTGTATATCCTTCTGTTTCAACGTCCATACTTCGCTACCATACAAAAGAGCTGGAAGAGCCAGTGTTTTGTACACTTTCAGTCTTTAATTCACATCCGTCAAATCCGATCCGATTGAGGGTCTTTCCACTTTTCAGCGGTTGCCCTTTTACCAGCCGGCTGCTGGCCCTTCACATCCACATGTGTCAATCACAGAGGTAGATGATCAACAGCCAGTGTACGGGTGACATGTGGTTAGCATGTCGAATCCCCCGGCCTTTATAGCTGGTTCCTCAACCTGGAGCCGCTACTTATTGTAGCTACCCAATTGCCTCACGATGCTGGGTGGGCACCGGCCCCATACTGGCCGAAATACCAAGAGAAAATGTCTTCCCCATGGAGACTCGAACCAGCGCAAGTCCCGTAGCTCTGCGCCAAGGCTTCCTACCTTAACCGCTCGGCTACGGCGATTCCCAAATCATTCATCTATTATAGACAACATGGTCAGGTTTATTCGGGCTTATACTCGAGTTCTTTAGGATATATACTCATCATCATCATGATAATCATCATCTTCATCTTATTCTTCTTCAAGGTATGGGCATCATATTGGCCCGTTCCGCTCCCTGCTTCACAATGTGCTACAGGTCGTCCTTCCAACGTCGTTTCGGTCTTCCTACATTTCTTCGGCCTTCAGGTCTATAATAAAGTATCTGTTTTGTTAAACGATTTTTTGGCATTCTTTGTACATGTTCAAACCATTTATATTTATTTATGTATATTATCTCGTTTGTATTATATACTTTTATTTCATCTCTGATATCTTTACTTTTCTTTCGATCTCTTAAAAAACACACCTGCAACAGATCTCAGAAATCTGATTTCTATTGTCTCGATTTTATGTTTAACAGAGATCGTTAAAGGCCAAGTCTCAGACCCGTATGTTAACGTTGGAACGGCTACTGTTTTGTACAATTTCAATTGAGTTTCTCTTATCCTCGATTGAAACACATATATGTTGAAATTTCCCTAATTTCTTCTCCATATCCAAATTCTACAGGTATGATACCATGCATTCCAGATAATTACAAGAAGTTACTTGTCAATTATGTTTGCTCCAATTACAATTTTTGTCCTTTTATGCTGAGTTCCAATAAATGCCACGGGCTTTGTTTTTTCTTTTGATATCTTCAAATTATAATCTTTTATTAGTTTCCATAACTTATAAACTAATTTTGTTTTAGGATATACTCGTGAATACTTATTATTTTTGCATTGATTTCCTTTGAACTGGTTGATTATGAAGGGGGTATGATATAATATCTATTAAGTTATTTGCCAATACAAATATTAATAATATATATGAATTTAAAATAGGTAGAAATAATTATATGGACTGTTGCCATAGTCGGGAGTCAGTTAGTTGTGTTGCGACAGCGATACAGTGGTCTGTAATCGGCAGAAACTCCTGGCAAGTGAAAGAGTTTGAGACTGGAAATAATTGTGTGATAGATAAACTTTAAAGGAAGATTAACTATTGCAGCAGTTTATAAGTGAAATGTTGCTGAAATTGTATAGAATCAAATAACGTTATTGTGGAACTTTACGCGATCATCTGTGTTGTTTTATTATGAGAAGGCAATGTAGTTTCGGCCCTCTGGTAGCGCAAGCCACAATATTTTTGCTGGTTGAGTGGAAGCAAATGCATTTTGATTTTCAGACGGATAAATAAAACAGTATTATATTATTAACTAGAAAAAAATAACTAAACAATAGCATGTTGAATGGAATTTTGTGGAATAACATACCTATTAAAAACAACTAAAATCCATATTTATAAATCAATAGTAACAAGTTTAATGACCTATGGAGCAGAAACGTGGATTATAAATGTCAAATTAAAGTCAAACTTATAACCAACAGAAATTTATTTTTTAAATAGATCTACACGGTACTGTAAATTAGTCAGGTTCAGAAGCACTATTATCCCAGAAAAAAATTGACTTCAAAACGAAACAATTATACAATTTGTGGGAAATTAACAATTACAATGGTTTGGACACATGAAGAGGATTAATGAAGATAGCTTGCCAGTTAAGAGTTTTGGGTGGATTCCAAACCGGATGAAAATAAGAGGGAAACTAAGAAAACATGGATGGATAGATAGATAGATAGATAGATGGATAGATGGATGGATGGATGGATGGATGGATGGAAGGATGGATGGAAGGATGGATGGATGGATGGATGGATGGATGGATGGATGGATGGATGGATGGATGGATGGATGGATGGATGGATGGATGGATGGATGGATGGATGGATGGATGGATGGATGGATCGATGGGTGGATGGATGGATGGATGGATGGATGGATGGATGGATGGATAGATAGATGGATAGATAGATGGATAGATAGATGGATAGATAGATGGATAGATAGATTGATAGATAGATGGATAGATAGATGGATAGATAGATGGATGGATAGATGGATGGATAGATGGATGGATAGATGGATAGATAGATAGATGGATGGATAGATGGATGGATAGATGGATAGATAGATAGATAGATAGATGGATAGATAGATAGATAGATAGATGGATAGATAGAGAGATAGAGAGATAGATAAACTAACTCACTGTCGCTATTGAACCCATAGGTTCAAGGCCGCGCGGACATAAGCTCTCTATATATCCCTATCCTGACTTAATGTTTTCTAATCTTCCCTGCATAACCTACTTCCCTCTAATCATGTTTAATGTTATTCTCCCACCTCATTCTTATTCTACGAACTGGACATTTTCACTCTGGTTTTCGTACAGGAAGCTTCCATGCCCCTCTTTTACTCTCCATTCGTGTCAAATGTCCTATCCACCTCTGTCTATGAGCCATAACTGTTCTTATTGTATCTGGCTTCCTATAAGACCATGCAGCTCACTGTTATGTAGTCTTTTCCATTAACCTGTCTGTTCATCTCTATTTGGTTCAAAATTATTCAATAACTTTATTCTCAAATACTCCTAATCTCCTTTCCTCTCTTAAAGTAAGAGTCCATGTTTCAGATCCAGACATAGATAGAACGAATTTTGAAATTGATGAGACAGGGGACTGCAGTATGGTGACTGGAAGGATAGAGATGAATGGAGGAAGATAATCAAAACTTGATATTAAGCACAGGAAGATTTTGTATACATGTAAAACCCATTAAAAACTGAAATAATGAAGAGAGGGACCAGAATGTTTCCTTGCGGGCGGGTATGAAATTTAGTTATATCTTTGTATCCTGTTACACTCTGTAGAGCAAATTAATAATTGTAAATTAAATGTCCGTAATACATTTAGTTTATTTCAGTTGGAAACAGTTTAAAGACAGCAGTTGGAAAACTTTATTACACGGTTTTATGATTCTGCATGTAAAATTGAGGGTTGAAGTTGGCAAACATTTCAGATTGTTTTTATTTTAATCGTCATCATAATATTGTAGTCGTTACTTTTAAGCATTTTTTTGTTTACTACATCTCTCATTCTATGCTTCTTCCTTTCCCCCCCCTCTCTCTCTCTCTCTCTCTCTCTCTCTCTCTCTCTCTCTCTCTCTCCCATTCCATTTTAGAAAATCTGGTGATCAGTTCATATTCTAATGTTCTGTCCGATTTACTCTTTATAGCAGTGGCGAATCGTGAACTCAAATCCAAAAAAATGCACTTTTAAATTATTCCAATTTTTATAATAGTTATTTGGGCGTCTAGTTACAAAAGCGGAGGTTTAGTAACGAGATGCTCAGATCAGAACACGTCCAAATCGGGTGTTCTAAGACCAGCGAGTTACTAAAAACGCGTTGTCTACAATATTTTATCTTCGTTCAGAATATTTTAGTATATGTTGCATGTTTAGTATATTTAATGAAATTTATTTATTGCGGAAACGATGAATTTAGAGAAATAGTATTCTGGGATTTGGAAAGAAAAAGACAAGATAAATCAACAAACATTGTTGTTATATTCTGCAATTTTGGATGCTAGTTTTATATGTGAATTTTTACGGTTCATCAGAGGACATTTTTAAAGCAGTCCAAGATAAAACTATTAATATACTTCCAGAAAAGTCAAGAAAAGTTTATTAATATAGTTATATGAAATCATCATTAAAGTGTATTTTACGTTTTGTTGAACCTGTATTTAATGTTTTAATAGCGTGTTTTGTTAGAATATAAAGTATAGGTTTTGTTGCCTAGTTACTACGTCATTGATTGTTATGATGATGATAAAGAGATCTTTTGTGTGTGTGTGTTTAGTATTGACTCTCTTTAAGGGGAAATTATGGTATGAAATTAACTTTTATATAAAAATATATTTAATGCTCCCATATACACTGCTCAAAAGAATTAGAGGAACACTATGAAATATGCAAATATTTTTTCATTGGATAAAGCTACAAACATGAAATTAATAAAGTACATTACTTGTGGTTATTTATTTATTCATTTATTTATTGCTCATGTCAGTAAAAACAAATGAATAACGCTGACAATAAACTTTTCAAATAATTCCGCTATGTAAGCAATTGAATCTTGTGCTTATTTTTCAAAGTTAAACACTCGTTATATAGAGTTAGTATCGTGTATGGCCTCCACGACATTCGATGACACTTTGGCGCCTTCGTGGCATGCTCCCAATAAGATTCTGGATTTCCTCTTGCGGGATATTCTCCCATTCCTCCTTCAGACATCTCCAAGTTGCTGTAGAGTTTGTGGAGCTTGATGTCGGTTCCTGACCTTCCTGTCTAGAAGATCCCACAAGTGTTCAACAGGGTTGAGGTCTGGGCTGACCGCTGGCCACTCCATTACCTCAATTTCATTCCTCCTCAGGAAATCCCTGGTGACAGCCGCAGAATGTGCCCTGGCATTATCCTGCATAAACAGAAATCCAGGGCCTACTCCAATGGCAGCAGGTACTACATGCTCTTCCAGAACGTGCTCGATATACCGGACAGCATTCAGTCGCTAGGGAAGAAGTACAAGGTCTGTACGATTGTTGTACATAACTCCGGCCCACACCATTATGGAACCTCCTCCGAATCTATCAATTTCCTGTACAGCCTCTGCAGAAAATCTTTCTCCTGGTCGTCCCCACACCCTCAATCGACCATCACAACGTGTAAGACGATACCTGGATTCGTCCGAGAAGATCACAGACTCCCAATGCTTCAGGTTCCAATCACCATGGTTTTCAGCATACGTACGTCTTGCTGCCTTATGCCCATTTGTTAAGCGTGGTTTTTAACGGGCCTTTTTGGACGAATATTCTCTTTCCTTAATCTGTTCCTTATGGTTTGTTCTGAAACCCGGATTCCGGAAGCCATATGAAGGTCATTCTGCAGGTCTTTTGCAGTTTTTGCACGCTGTCGAAGAGCAGAAAGAACAACGTATCTGTCATTCTGGGGGCCTGTTTTAAATTATGGCCCTGGCCACGTCTTCTACAATACTGACCTGTCTCTCTGTGCTGTTGCGTAACCTGGACACCACGGAAGGAGAAACCCCAAGCTCTCTAGCCGCTTGTCGCAGAGATTGACCTTGCCGTAAAAGATGTAGAGCATGATACACTTCAAACTCATTTAAATGCCTCATTTTGTCAGAGACTTCAATAAACAAGGCAATAATCAACATTCGTCACCATAGCAACATCAGGAAGCTTACCAATTATAAGTGGCCAGTGCCTTCCAAAATAAAAAAAAAATCTCTATATTTGTTATTTGAGGTAATTTCTGTGTATTAGGCCATGGATCTTTAAAATTTGTATCCAATGATAAAATTAATAACTCAATTTACATATTGTCCAACTTTCAGCATCACAGCTTTAAAACACAATTACTTATTCAATATATTACAAGTGTTCCTCTAATTGTTTTGAGCAGTGTATATTTAAACACGTTTATAGTAAAAACTCTTTAATGGGTGTATTCTCTTTCCTTCTTTCCGCGTTAAATTTTGAATAAAAGTTTCAAATTCTGCAGTCTCTTGACCTTGTAGTCAGAGCTTCTGACTAAGGTATGTTACGTCTCGAGTTCGATTCCCGCTCATACCACAGGCATTTTCTTTAAATGGAATTGTTTTTGTGGTTGCCCTCGATCCGGAATTTAGATTAAAATTAAGTTTAATGATACTCATGGTGCTTCATCATCATTTATAAACCATCATACCATAAAAAACTACAAGTGAGACAGGCCTAGAAGGCCCTTGGCCTACCAGCCGGCTGCTGGCCCACATCAGCATGTGTTGATCACAGATTATCTTCGAGCCAGTGTAGGGGTGACATATGGTCAGCATGTCGGGTCCCCCAGCCGTTATAGCTGGTCTTCTCAACCTAGAATCACTACTTACTGTAGCTACCCAAATGCGTCAAGATGCTGGGTGGACACCGTTCCCATGCTGGCCGAAATTCCATGAGACAATTTCTTTCCCCATGGGGCTCAAACCAGCAAACGTCCCGTAGCTCTGTGCCAAGGTATCTTGCTTTAACCACTCGGCTATGGTTCGGGACATCATACCATCAAGGTAACATAATTCCATCATCCAGGCGCCCCAACCTCAGAAGTGTATTAAAATTCCGCCAATACCATTAGGGAATGAAAGAAGCGTCGTAAGACAACCAAATGCCATTGGACAAAAAAAATAGCTACAGTCTGCGCCATCTCTTCTAGTCCAGTATTAAAACAATATAGTTTGTGCTGATTTAAAACCAATGTGAATTGAACCAGTATGAGGGGTTCACAGCAAAAGTGCACCAAGTCCATAAATTGAAAATCCAAGTTATTGTTTTTGTGTAAAACATTCCTTATTAGAGGATTGCCACAAGGGCAAAGTGATACAGATAGTTAATTTTCGAAATTGATGAAATACAATTTGTAAACACATTACAAAATTTGAAATTTTTATTGAAATATATTCTGTATAATAGAAATTTTGTGAAGATAGTTCCTTAAAATTGAAATTGGCCCTCTAATGGCAGCGATGACAATTTTAGAAAGATATCCTGGTATAGTACCCCTTGCCCTGATCATCAATCCTGTGACAGTTATATCATCTACTTGATATTTATCAACAGTAATATAACAAAATATTGTGATTTTGTCTAATGAAAAACTCAATCTCGCTTTGAATTTGGAGTGACTATTTAACGAATAATACAACATCAGAAGCTGAAAATAATTATAATGTTTAATATTTACCAAATGTGAGATTATGTATTCCGATCTTACATCCGGGCGATTTATAAGCCGGCTGAGTAGTTGTAAATAGCATATATTTACTGTTAAATCTCTTTGGGCTCGGGAAAAATCAATAACAGATGATTGTATGAGAAATAACTATTAACAATAATGCAGATTCATTATATAACAATTAATAACTTTTTTAGAGCAACATAACTTTTTTTGGTAATTTTTTAAGTTGTTGTCTTTTGCATTTCTTGCTGTACCATATTGATCGTAAATTGTTGAATCGATATCCTTGTCAAATAAGTTAATTTGCTGAGATATCTCTCATTACGTACAGGAAGAGGCACGATCATCAACAGGAAGATGCGCGATTATCAACAGGAAGAGGCACGATTATCGGTTTTTGAGTTAAATAGTCTTAGTAACAGTTAAAGATAGCCAACTGTTGGCTCATGCATGGCTTTCTTTTCAAAGTCACATTCCTCAGATTGGCCACTATGAGTCTCAAAACATATTGTAGGATGTAATATCATACCAATTTTAGAAAATGGTCTAAATGCAATAATATCTATTCGTCTATTACTCCCATTAATGACCAGTATCCGGGACCAACATTACCAATAAGAAATTGTTACAAATTTTTATTTATATAAAAAGTAAAAGTAAAGTGATCCCACAACAGGCCCGGAGGCCCTTGGGGTAGTAGGAGGTTAAGGCTCCCACTATTTCTGGACAATCGGCACTTGATGCTAGCCGGGTTGTCAGCCCTGCGTGACGGCCGCCTTTACCCCAGAACAAGCGTCTGGTACTCATTTCCGTTAGAGGCTGAGTCGACCCCAGGGCCATAGTGCCGCCAGAAGGTTTGGGTCAGTTTAAAAATCCTGACCCCACCGGAACTTGAACCCTCGACCTTCCGGCTTGTAGCTCAGTGCCTTAACCACTACGCTACGGCGTGCTTTTTATTTATATACAGAATTTTAATGTTTACACATCTTTCTGTGCCTAAAGTTTTATTTTTCTTCTCCACTCGTCTCTCTCCATCCAATCCATGTCCTCCAGTCCTCTTGCTCTCATTCCAGTTCTTATTTCCTGCATCCACGAGTTTCGAGGTCTTCCTCTACTCCTCCTTCTTAAATAAAAACTAATATAGTTATCGTAATGACGTTTATTGCAAAGCATAGATGAACTCAACAATGCAATTATATAATTTTAATTGTTTGTGGTTACAACAGTCAATTACGTAATTTCCAATGTTTAAGTTTTGTGGTGACAACAATGAATTTGCGTAAATTCGCATGTTTGTTCATAGACCGCGGTGGACTAGTGTTTACCACTGGTTCCGAGGGTCGCGGGTTCACACCTAACCGCGGTCGATGGAGCAAGTCCTCCAGGAGAGACTTTAAGGCTCGTAAAATATTCTTAAACCCGAATAAAATTACCTCTAAGTAAAATTTACCGATCTCAAACATCCTATTAATACCTTAGTTGCCTGCTAGATGTCTCATTCAGCCTTTGTGTGTTGATCACATGTCACTCATGACATCTATGGACAAATAAGGTAATTAAATGAATTTGGTCTATTAACTCCTAACAAAGGAGAGGCTATGGCTCAACACTGATATAGATATATATATATATAGAAGATCATGTTTATTCGATTTGTTTTTTTTACGTCTTCCAACAAGATGGAGCTCCTCCCTCATTATGGAAGGAAACTATGCTCAGAAAATTTAAGCCATGATAAAAAATCGACTCTAACCGGGTTTGAATCCGCGAATCTGGAAACCAAAGGTGCAAATGTGGAAATTTATTGATTGCCATACAAACTTGTTAGTTTATATTTTACAACAAACTGCATTGCAATTTGTTAGTTTATGTTCTATAACGATTTGTTATTAGTGGTATTGGTCCAGGACACTCTGTATTAATTTCGATTCAAAATATCATTAACTCTTCAGAGTAATGGTGAACAAAATATTATATTATTTATTCTTTTTCATAAGTATTACCGTGAGTGATTTCCAATTTATATAGATGATTTGGAAATCAAGAGTTGTATTTTTTAAAACTATTTAACGAATAAAATTAAGCTGTTTACTCATAAATCACAATTTAAATATAGTTACCGGTATTTTAAAATACTTATATATTTAATATAAACGACGATGTTTGAAACCAAATCAGAAATGTGTGATTATGTTTATTCACTACAATTTGACCATATTATTTATTGGCAAATAGGATCGCAATCAGCGATAACCCATTAGGATCGCAATATTGTAAGAATACATCCGTGTGGAGAGAAACTGAAACGTCAAATTGTATATTATAACCAACATTGAAGGTTATTAATTATTTTTTAGGAAACAACTCAGTAAAATATTTATTTAATAACACAATTATTGAACGAACAATTATTAAATGTGAAGTTCGAAGGAATCTGTTCATTATTTGCTATATTCAATATATTTTTTGGAAAGCCAGTCACTGCAAAATAATGCTCTGACTTGTTAAGAATATTAAAAAGGAGGAGCTTTTTTATTTTGGTAAACAGAATTCGATAAATAGTGAGGAGTAACACGACTGTCACTGGTTGTAAAACAAAATTAATTGAAACGTGATTGGTCATTGACTCCAATTTAAGGCATGAGTTAAATAGTCACCGTAAATAAAATAATGCTTAATTCTTCATTTACAATTAAATGTGTTACTTTAAAATAGTAAAATATGGACTTGAACCACTTTTGCTCCGAATCCCTCATATACATGTCAAGTTTGTGTTATGTATTAAATATTTTAAAATGCTGAAAGATATACTTTTTGATCACGACCTTCTTGAAGTTGTAAAATACGTTACATATGTACTCACAGGACGCTCATATATAAATTACTATCAATGCTGAAAACGTAAGTTGCACCCATGAATTACTGAGGAAACTGAAAATATGACTCTGGTCACGTGTGTTCGCGTGCCGCGGATTAAACACGAACTTAGTTTCCAGGTCTTCATCAAATATACACGTGACCAGTATTACATGAACATGAAAACACTAACCAATAAATTTGACACTTCAAGTAGCTAATATGTTTCATTATTCAATATATATTCCGCGATATATTTTAAAAGCATGTACTGAGTTTCGTTGTGAAACATCGAAAATTGCGACCGCTAGAGAGATTTTTAAAATTTAATTTCATGAACTCCTACACCTAATGGTCCAATTTAGCCAGTTAACGAATTCGACTTAGTGTTTAAATCAATTGCTATAGGCTATACCAAATTTGGTATCCATCCATCCATAGTAATTCTGCCCTAAGGCAGGTCCTTCACTGCAATCATATCATTTTCATGCTATGCTTGCAGCTTTACTAGGGAATTGTAGGTGTGATAGCTTACCGTTGCTTTCCACACCGGTGAAGGCTGATGATGATGGTGTTGATAATGATAAGGATGTTGATTATGGTCATTTGTCTTACAGGTGAGGAAAAATACCGATAAAAACCTCACCCAGAAAAAATGCCCCGACCGGGGATCGAACCCGGGTCCGCTGCGTGACAAGGGAGCACGCTACCTCGAGACCACAGCGGCGGACAAATTTGGTATGATGAAAAAATATTGCGGCCGCTGGAGCGTTAACGGACACACACACCACACACTCACACAGGCTATATAAGTGCTCAATCTTTAAGTAGGCCTGCGTATTCCTTGAGTGCAATACAAAAAAGTTTTAATAACATATTGCTGTCAAATAAATAATTTTCTATAATAAATATTTCCCTAAACTCTAAATGCCGCCTAATTCGGTAAATATTTGCCGTACAGGTTCAATATTTACTTAGATAATTCAAGGCAAGGAACAAGAACGTTTTTTTCATTTGAAGTTTTGCTATAAAATCGTTAATTTTCATGCAAATTGAATGAAAACTTTTACTATTTTAGAATAAAAAACGAGAGATATTGCAACATCGAATTGCTAGTAAGAGATGGTCTTGCGATAGTTGATCCCAGGACATCTGTTTGTCTCATCACAAGAATCACGCGAATATTACGTGCGCTGTTACAATTTTCAGGAGGTTTTGTGTTAATTATTAAATTAACCGTGGGGCTAATTACTAAATGAAAGACAAATGTGTTTATTTTATTGTAATTAACACCTCGCAAAATTAGCGCATTTATATTACTTCAACCCGCAAATCCAAAGAGCAAGTCCTCCGGGAGGGATTTAAGCTGTGGATCCGGTGTCTGAAGATATTCAGGCTCTTAAAAGATCCTTAAGCCTGAATATAGAGGCCTCTAACCATAATTTAGCGACTTTTTTCATCCTAGTAATAGGCCTACCTTAGTTGCATATTAGATGTCTCATAGGGCTCATACTCGTATGTTGACCGCATACCATTTATGACATCTTTAGGGAAATAAGACTACCGTAACTAAATTAACTTCGTCTAGTAACTTCTAACAAGGAAGAGACTAAGGCTCAACATTGGGCCGTTACGCCATTGTAGATATATATCACTTCTACTCTCTGTATGTGCGTGTGTGTGTTTTGTAGTTAAAGGTCGAAACATAAATTGTAACCTTAATTATGATCGAATTCTAAAAATCACAAAAATTACCTATGTGGAGGCTATAATGGCGTAGTCCATTGTTGAGCCATAGCCTCTACTTTGTAAGGAGTTACAAGACCAAGTTAATTTTTAGTTACCTTATTTGCTCATATATGTCTTGAATGGCATGCGGTAACAAACTGACTTAATGAGACATCTAGCAGGCAACTAAGGTATTGCTAGACGTTGAGGTCGGTAAATTTTGCTTAGAAGCCTTTTTATTAAGGATTTAGGATCTTTTACGAGCCTGAAAATCTTCCGTCTCGGGACCCATGGTTTAAAGTCCCTCCCGGATGACTTCTCCTTGGATTTTTCCGTCCTAAAAATATCCATCGACCCCTGCCGGGTTTGAACCCGCGACCCTTGGGACCAGAGGCAAGGAGCATACCCACTATTCCACCACAGTTCGCAGTAAAATGTTTTGAAACTCGTCTCTTCAATGTCTATCATAGTAGAAAATTAAATTTCAGATATAAAATATGGAACGCGAGTCTTGCACGGGTTTTGCATTTGTCATGATGGCTACGTCAAGTTCCATTAATGTTTACGTGGTACATCCAGAAGTCTTCTTGACACATCCTCCTTTAGATGGAAAATACATTTTAAACATAATTTTTATAGGAATTTTTATACTATATTTAGTCCTAAAGCGAATAGCTCACTTCTTCGAGTATTAAAAAAAAAGCAAATTCGAAGATATTTGTTGAATTGTTTTAGAGGCGCAAAAATAAATTAAACATAGACTCAATTCTGGAAATACATGCTGTTATGCATTACAGGGACTCTTGTCGTTCCACTTTTCTCAAATAACATTACATTGAAAATATAAATAACAAACTGTTATTCTCCCAGTTATATTATATGAACTCCTACTACGTATAAGGGAGGAGAAAATATTACGAATATTTGTAAATAAAGTTATTAGGAACATTTTTGGCCCAAAGAGAGATGTACAGACAGGCGAATGGAGAGGACTCCTTAACAGGTGATATTAATGGAAAAGTAGATATCATAAGAATAATTAAGACTTTTAGACTGCATGGGATACCATGTGACACTAATGATGATTTAAAGAAGGGCATGGAAACTCCTACCAGGAAAACCAGAGGGAAAGCGTCCAATAAGTAGGTCAAGAATGAGTTGGGAGAATAAAATTAACCATGATTTGAGAGAAGTATATGCTACAAGGGATGATTGGAAAACATTAAAATAGGAAAGTATAAAGAGCTTATGTCCACGCGGCCGTAAGCCTATGGATTCGATAGTGCCAATGAGTTAGTTAGTTTGTTGAATTATCTAAGTTTGGCTTTGACTTAAAATGTTGTAACTAAAATATTAATAAAGTAATTTGAACCATATTTACACTTAAATTATCAGTCGAATCCCTGAACCAACATGATATTGTGACGCGTCTTAATAATGACGTTTGAATTACGCGGCCAAAGGCGAGAATATTGGTCTTGCATTGGTTCGAATAAATTTACGAGTCGTCCATTCGCGAGTCAAAATGCCCGAACATACAACGAAATTTCTGGGCCCTCAGTTCAGATAATTGTCTCAACATCTCCCTCCCCTTTCGGAAAAGATCCGTGGCCAGAGACTTCTGTGGTTCGAACTGTATCGAACCCTAAGCCTATATAGTTCCTCGCTGCCTATATATTTGAGGCGAAGGCAGGAGGCCAGTCAGTTGTATTTATGGCTGCGATAGACAAAGTGTGAGAAGAGCGAGTTTACTTATCAGAAACTGAATTAATTGTGAGTGAGGTGAACATTGAAACAAAATTAATTGTTAGCGCAAATTGTGATTAATTTACTATTGTTATGTACCGAAATCAAGATTTCGATACAGGGATTACGTCATGCTGCGCAACATATACGTCATCGCGTCTCCATTTCGTCTGTGATCTTAGTAAACAGTACCAAATTCTCTCCTACCTACCCTCTCCTTTCCTACTACGCGCCGTGTGCTATCGCGCATACTCCCCTCTCCTAATGAACTCTCATATAGTGCTGTGTTTTCTAACATCAGATCATCATCTGTTTTATCTACCGTTGGAGTCAGGTCGATATAGCTCGGAAGAGCTAGTTTGGTTTATTAGTCCTTTAGGCCAGGGTGGGGCCACAAGGACCGTGTACCCCAACCCTAGGCTGGACTAGTGTGAGTGTAACGCTGTACGCATGGTTTGTTGATATTATTTTTTGTATAGATGATCAATGAAAGCATTATTTTCTTTGTCAAATTAATTATTTATTCATTTATTATTCAATGTTATATCTGACTATATTTTTGACTCGCATTAAACTTTAGTTGTCTGATTTTATATACTTATGTCTATTGATTTAGTAGCTAGTCTATGTCAGATATGAAGGTAAAATTCCAAAGCTTACTCAAGCATATATGAGTTCCTCTTTCCTTAAAGCTTCCACGATTATAGTTTGCGTAACTTACTGCATATTACATGTTTAGCAATTCATTAAGGAAAGTTGAATTAATCTTTGTATTTTATAGGCCTGGGCATTTGTTAAGACTATTTAACGAATAAAATTAAGCTGTTTACTCACATATCATTATTTAACTATAGTTATTTAAAAATATTTATATATTTAATGTAAACGGCGAAGTTTGAAACAAATGAGAAACGATTGGTACGCTTCATCTGCTTCTTTTGTTTATCACTGCAACCAGACCATACTATTTATTGCCAAAGGTACGCAATATTGTAAGAATACTTTCTAGTGGAGAAAAAATGAAACACATTAAACTGTATATTAATTAATTTCTGATGTCGTATGATGTAAATATGACAATTATATTTTTCTGGATTATTACCTGGGAAAAAATACATTTAAGAAAGTGCAAACAATGGTTTCTTTTTTTGGTGGTATAATAAATTGCTACTAATGTTTTTATATTAACTCCTGCAAGCGCTATGTGATGACATCTATGCACTATATATACAATCTGGTAGCCGTATTTCTTATGCGATCAGTCACTGCAAAATAATGGTCAGACCTGTTCAGAATATTAAAAAGGAGGAGCTTTCTTTAATATGGTAAATTTAACATTGACAAATATTTCGTGAAACACGACTGTGATTGGCTGTAAAACAGAAATCATTGAAACGTGATTGGTCATTGACTCCCATTTGGGGCATGAGTTAAATAGTCAACAACAATGGTTTGATCCAGCACCAATACGGTGCAGTTAAATTGTGTAAGTAAATAAAGTGTTAAGTGAGAGTTTAATCGACATCTGTGCGTGATTATTTACGCCGAAATTAAGTGAACACGAATCCGCCGTCACTGCTTACAATATTTGAAGTTTTGATACAGAGATCATATTTTTTTTAATTCTCACAACGCATAATTTTTTTTATAAGTTCAACATTTCCCAGGCGATCCGTGTCATAACCCGACCTCCAAATAGCTGGCACCCTATGTTTTCCAAGTTCTAATTACGCCGGGGAGCATCGAAGGATAAAATCAAAAATCTCACTAGACTTCGTAGCGGCCTAAAATTCAGAAGCACGATCTACTCACGGATGTTCTCCGAGGGCAACCGCAGTCTGCAGAAAACAAAACTCTTTCAGTGGTCAACAAATCACGTAACTTTAATTCTCCCAAACACAAGCTGGAGCAAGTCGCTGTCAAGAAAATCAGGACGCTGGGCCGGCAACCCTCCAGCTCCATACAAAACAAAACTGAGCACAGAAGTTCTGCACATAATACCTTGCTGACATAAAACAACTACACAAACCTAAATTCTACCGGGCATATGGACTACAGTCTTGGAACCCGGGGCCCCCTCTCAGTGAGGCTGGATCCACCTAGTGTTGATTGTTGCATAAAATAACACTCAAGCTACGTAGCACACACTAACAGATGGAAGGAGCACACACTAACAGATGGAAGGAGCACACACTAACAGATGGAAGGGAGATTGTCCTCCTATTCAAAAATGATTTCGCAAAATCTTCCACGTTCCTTAAACTAAAATCCATTTGAGCTAAAATCCAACTATTAATACAAACATTTATCTATATACTATTTAATGCCCGGCGTGCGCTGCTACGCCTAAATAAATTAAATATGATTTTTAAATGTTCGTTCAGATAAACTCCTACACAGATTTATTTAGAGTAAAATAGAAGCTAAACACTCGCCGTACTTGAAAATATGCACGGTGTCCCAAAATTATACCGACAAACTTTTGGAGCTGAAAGATATCAATATTTTAAAAACTTTTTTGTTAAGGAAGGTTTTTTATAGCGGTGCTTCGTTTAAGCGCCAGACGCGTTGATGTCATTACTGTCTCCCACCCAGTTGGTTTAGATAAGTAAATTACATTTGTGTACACCAAACCTCAGTTAATGTGACTTCTAAAATCTAGCATGGGGATTTTCGAAGGCCCAAACATGTGAATTCCGACTGTTAAATAACTGCTCACGTGTGAAACATGCGTCATCTGTGAACATGATATTGGATGCAAACAGTACATCGTTTTCAATTTTGTCCAGATACCATTAACAAAATTGCTGTCGCAGAGGACAGTCTTGAGGACTCATTGCATGGACCTTTTCAAGGTGAAAAGGGTGCAACAACATTTCCTGCAGAATTCTTCCCACAGTGCTACGACTTTGCAATTGTCGAGCGAAGGCGCGAGTACTAGCTGTAGGATTGTTCTCAATGTACTGCAACACATCTCTTCATTCTCAGGACTTCGTACAGAACGTGGCCGTCCTTGACCTTCTGCTCGTCTATCCAAGGAGCCTCTTTCACATAGTCTACGTTCAATGCTCGCAAATGTAGTGTGATGAGGAACTCTTCGGTTTCGGAACTGTTCTTGGTAAAGCCTTACAGCCGCACGACCCAAACCAGCTTTTCCATACACCAACAGCATGTCCGTCATCTCAGTCCACGTGTACCTTTCCATGTTGCAAATAAAGTAGTATGCAGCAGGCATTCCAGAAAGCTAACGCACAATGTCAATGAAACACAACAATGAGCTCAGGAAGTAAACATGTATGCTAAACGAATTGAAGCGTCTTTGTTTTGTTTCTTTCGTGTGTTCCCTTTAAAAGATATATACTGTACACAAATGTAATTTACATAGCCTATCTAAACCAATTGGGTGGGAGGCAGTAATGACATCAACTCGTCCAGCGCTTAAACGATGCACCGTAGCAAAAGACCTACCTTAACAAAAAGTGTTTAAAATAAAGTTATCTATCAGCTCCTATAGTTTGTCGATCTAATTTTGGGCCACCCTGTATATACACAAACTTTTACTTTGCGACGAACCAAATATGGCGGTTTTCTAGAGTTAATTCTTATTTAGAGATTGTAGGTAAACCTCCATTCAAATGCTCATATTTCGCTGAGTTTGGGATAATACCTACCTCTATTATATTTTAATATACACTGAATTTCGTTGCGAAACATCGAAAATTGCGACCGCTAGGCCGACTTTTTAATTTTCGTTTCAGGTGAAATCATATACCTAATA
The DNA here is from genome assembly GCA_030220185.1 of Diploptera punctata. NCBI lineage: Eukaryota > Metazoa > Arthropoda > Insecta > Blattodea > Blaberidae > Diploptera > Diploptera punctata. Next base: position 893,292 of record JASPKZ010003451.1, on the reverse strand, counting down.
GTTTTAGAGCGTAATATATAGCGGATAAACATTCGGCGTACTTGAAAATATGTATGTACAAAATGTCATCAAGATCGGATGAGGGGTTCAGAAGTCTATAAATTACAAACATATTTGTTTATACTAGGGCATTCGATAAGGAATGGGAACACTGTCGTATATTAGCGATCCTAGTGATGACCATTGTAATCTTGTAGTTCGTTATTGAGCAGTCTTTATTGTTCAAACCTGTAACGTTGAAAGTCTCAAAATAACATTTTGTGAATACATTCACTGTTTCTCACATTTAGTAAGTAATACCGCCCTAAAATGTTCAGTAGAGTTGGGAAGTACTCGAACATCCATCAAATTTATCAGACAGGAGCTCTTGTGACTACAACGTATTATGAAAGATCAAAGAATCTCTACGAGGCATTCGATTACAATCAAGAGCTGATACCCAGAAAGCTGTAGAGCGATCAGATGAAAAATACATCCAGAGATGGTGCTGCAGATGGATTGCAAAGGATTCGGCAACATATAGTTGACTTGGCAAGATACTATAAATGAAGTTAGTAATGTCAAAAGTAACCTAAATATTGTTTTTTATTTTATCTATTTATTTATTTATTTATTTATTGTGATGTTATATCAGTGTTGGCATTACTTATCCCCTAGTATAGATATGTATGTGTGTGTTAGTATGTATATATATAGCTATATGTTGTGTATGCGCATGTGTGTATTGTAGTCTCAGTATGATGGTTGCCAGCGGCTCGCTTTGTTTGCCCGCAGCTGTTATATATAACTAAATACAAAATTGTCGATTCAGCCACTACAATAATTCCGCATGTTAATCATTGTCAAGCATTGTCGCGCGGCACCCGCTTTTATATAAACGGACAATCATCATAGTGAGGCGATCATACGTGTGTGTGTGTGTGTGTGTGTGTATATATATATATGTTATAATTAAATTTTTGACATTGAGCAATGCAAGCTTAATATGACATGATAAGAAAAATAAATGCCTGGACGGGATTCGAACCCGGACCTCTGAGTTGATATCTCAGTGCGCTACCACTTACGCTACCAGGCGAATCCAGTATATATACAGCTGAGGCAACAAACCTACGTGTCAATAACCCATTGTTAACCGCACTAACATCAACAACAACAACATATATTACTACAACAACTAGAGTAATTAATAGGCCGGGAATAATAGCCATTGGGCAGTAACCCGGAATGTTGATCACTTGCGCTCACCAGCGAAGGAAATAGTCATCCATTCGCGTCGTGCGTTTCGCAGATCTAAAACGTCACCTGCTTCCTCCATAATTGAGGAGCCTCGGCAAGATGCACAGCTCTGAACACTTGGAGATGGATGGATGACCGTCCATCGCTAACCACACTAATGGATGCTCCATGTTCCGCTAATTAAAATCCACGGTCCTCGCATAAATTACATATGGTGACCTGGTTTCGTATCAACGTTTGGTTATAATTTCACAAATTAAAGTATTAAAGTAAATACCTGGAAGGTGTCATGTCCTCAACTAGGTTATTTTTTTTAACTTTAAGTTCTGTAGACCTTTCGGAAGTTTTTGATAAAATATCTAGACCACAATTATGGAACATACTAAATGAAAAAGGAATTACATCACACTTAACAAAGTTTCCACTATCAACCACTCTTTTAACATTTATTTTGACTACATGATAACATCATGGAAACAAATAACTGGGGGTATTAACTTAGGAAATCTATTAATAAAAACGCTAGCTTTTGCTGATGACCAGCGAATTATAAAGAATGCTATATGAATTAAACAAAACATCATAACAATATAATATGGAAATATCATCAGAAAAAAAAAACAAGGCTCAACCAGTTCGGACAAAGATAATATTAGAAAGAAAAACAATAGAACAAGTGACAAAATAAAACTTTATAGGTTGCGAATATCATACACAACGGAAACACATATAAATAACAAATTAACTAAATTTAATTATATAACAGGAACACTAAAAGAACTTTGAAAAATAAAGCCAGAAAGACTCTATAATGAAATTATACAAGACAATGATAGTTCCTGTTATTACTTATGGATCCGAAACATGGACAGTGACAACGTAACAATCTGTCAGAATCTAAGATGCTGAAATGAAATTCCTCAGACAAATAGCAGAATATCAAAGAACAGACAAAAACACAACACAGAAATAAGATAGCAACTAAAAGTAAAGGAATTAAAAACAACAATAGTGAAACACAGACCAAATTCGAGAGAACACTTAGCAAGGATGACTGAGAACAGAATACCAAAAGCAGCATACAACCATTCACCAAGAGGAAGAAGTTTGGGAAGACCAAAGAAAAGATTGAAATAGCAGCAATTTGGAGCCAGAACAGGCTAGCAAAAGCCTAAATCGTGACGAAGAAGAAGGTCTTTCGGAGACAGATTTCCATCATCAGCAGAAGGATATGCGCTACTAATTTTTGCTTTGCTACGCTGAAAGTCCGCTGATATTAAAAGTCTCGCTAAACAACAACAGTTAAGAATGCAGATGATGCAAGCCAGTTTCCGAAAGGCTTACAATTCTTAAAAGTTCTAGATAAAGAATGTAGTTGAGGATGACGGCACCTACCAGGCATTTATTTTAGTATTTACTTTGTGACTGTTTACCTCAACAGAATTTTAATATGAATTGTGTCAATATTGATTATAATGTGATTTCACATTTTTTCATGCCTTTTATTGTATTATACACGTCCGTCTGTATCAACCGGAACAAATGGTCTCGGATGAGGAACCTGGGCTGCCTATCGCCAGATCGGTGGCGAAGAGAATAGACCATCATCCGCAAAAATCGTAAGCAATTTCTCAACTTCATCGATTGATTACTGTGTGCATCACACTTCAAAATAGCGATGTTGTTGTTGAACAACAAGGTTCTTGTATCGAGTTTTATCTCAAGATGAAGTATGCATCTAATTGAGATGTTCCTGAACAAGATTATGTAAAAAAAAATACTTCTTCTATTTCAGTGGTTAGGTATTTCTGTCTTCCGCCCTCCTCCCCAAAAAAATATTTATTGACCCATCCATCTTGTCAATGGTAAAGAAAAATGCTGCGGGTAGATGAGACTCATTAGCCCTGGAAGGCAACTCATCAAGGAAAAAGTCATTCCAAAATCAAACTCTGGCCCTCCGGTTGGGGTTTTTCGCGAAGGGCAAGTAACCCTTCCGCGTATAACTTAGATTACGAAAAGAACAATAATAAACCTGGCTGAAATATTACTCAAGACCATAGAATCTGATCATCTTTTCTTTGTAAAGCAGTTGAATTGTTTAATAACAAACTAACTTATACACCTCACTGATAGTATTCTTTTAACAATTAATAAATTAAATTATTTATGAAAATAATATTATGATTAACACATATTTTCATTTGTTTAAATATTGTATAACTGTAAATTAGTTTTCTATATCTCATTGCTTTTCTTTGTTTTTTATTTACATATGATAGGGACAGTGTACCAACAATTTATCTTGCTTGAATACACTGACCTGTATCTATCTGTCTATCATATCTCCGATCTACCGACTCTATCTATCTATCTATCTATGTAACTGAATCTTTCCATGCGATTTTCACCCACTTAAAATCATTGGATCGTCTTGAAACTTTGTATACTTGTAAAGAACCCGTGACAATACAAAAATTTCATAATCTTTTTCTAAAATCCTTGTCAGAATCATCAGAAAATAAAAAAGAGTGTCTTTATATCTATGCAACGGAATTTTTGAACACGATTTTCACCCACTTAGAAACATTGGATCGACTTGAAACTTTATATACTTGTAAAGGACCCGTGATATTACAATAATTTCATATTTATTATTATTAGTTTCAGTCTTAATCTTAACTATCATTAACATAGTTGTATTATAGAACGTAACATATAATAAATGTTATCTTATTGATCACATCTTCATTTAGTATTTAATATTAGAGTTATTGTGATTGTTATAGTCTGATGTAACGTATGTTTGTCAAAGTGAGTGGAAGAGGAAGCTACATGGCTTTAACTCCACCAGGCTAAATAAGTAAAGTAAAATAAATAATTTCTTGTCAAAACAAAAACCATTTTGTTTGAAAAACGACTTTACTTATAAGGTACTCATAGTATCTATAAAAGGGCTAAAATTCGCCTTAGAGATTATTGGAATTTTAAAGAAAGTTCACGTAATTTAAGCGTTCCTATTGCGTCTGGTTTCCCATAAAGATAATGCACCTCACTTTTATGAAGTTACAATGAAGCACTGTATTTAGTTGGAAGAAAATATATATACTTACAAATATATAAAATTGGATTTATCTATTTTTAAATTTAACATTTAACCCTAACATTCCTAGAAAACTAATTACTCGTGACTATTACTTAAATGTGTTGGAAAGCCTTGAAAATGGAATCATACATATCTGTAAATTATTAGGTAATGTCTACTCTTTCGTTTTCTTCTGTTTTATTAAATAAATGTAACCTATTGATGTATCCTATGGGATACTTGACAATTTATGGGTTAAGACGTTTATATAATTCTTGAAGTAAAAAGCAGTTTCGTGCGCAAAATTACTCTACTCTTGTATAATTTCATCTTCTCAGAAATAGAAGACGTAGGCACACAAAATATTAATGAAAAATCCAATGTTAAAACAAGAAGATGCGAGAATAATTCCGAATCTTCTTTAGGATTTTCATATACTTCTGAATTGCAAGCATTTATTATTTTTATATTCAAATTAATTGCTTTTTTTTCGATTTAGTGGAACACTTCCAATTTTTGTGTAACGTACATACTTTTATTTCATGCTATTTAGCATATAATACAGTGTCTCTAAGGAAAGGTACATTTAGATAAATTAGATAAATTTATAATTCACACACTATCTTTACTAAGCTGACGCTAATTTTCGATGTCTTATATGATAAATTATATATTTTTTGCATTGAATTTTCCTCTTTTGCTCTTATGTTGTGCTGTTCCCAACAATGTAACAATGGCATTTTCAGGCGAATGTCACATTTGGGGGACCGAGAATCCACGCAGAAATTATTGAGTATGAACTAAATTCACCCATGCTATTTTTTTTCTGAGCCATGTCACATTGCAAGCTGTACGGTTCTTTTTTCCTTCATTCCTGATATTATCGATGGCATATCTTACTTTGACATGTTCGAACTTCGGTTAATTTCACAACCGAATGAGAATTCAGAATGATTATCTGTTCCAGGAAGATGGAGCACCGCCTCACTATCACAGGTTCGCAATAATCTTAATCGGGTGCTTCCAGAACGTTGACAGTGCTCTTATGAAATGGCAACGGCTTTTCGCAGATTTAACCCCATGTGATTTTATTTGCCTGTGGGGTTGCATATATGGCAGTATTTATGTCCCTTCTACCACGTAACCTACGTGAACTTCAAATGAGGAATGAAGAAGCTCAGCTACAGTCATACCTGACATGTTCACAGAGTGGCAGGAGTTAGACCATCATAACGCTTGTATATTTAGATGTTATAACTATATTTTTGACATTTGGCAATGAAGGCAAATGTGATATGAAAAGAAAAATGAATGCTTGAGTCGGGATTTGAACCCGAGTCTCTAAACTCTGTACGTTTAGCGTTACTGCTATAAAATATATATTCTCTTTAAAAATTTGCTTAACTGTTATGTTAGCCACTAGATGTCAGTCGGAACGAATTTCCGCTACCTCTTGTGTGAATTGAGAATACTACATGTATAAGAAAAATGTATGTTTGAATTGGAATACTTGGGTAGCTCAGGTCTTTAGAGCGCTAAACGTACAGAGTTTGGAGACTCGGGTTCAAATCCCTACTCAAGCATTCATTTTTCTTTTCATATCATATTTGCCTTTATTGCCAAATGTCAAAAATATAATTATAACATATAGCCTATATATATATATATATATATATATATATATATATATATATATATCCAAATTTAACTGCTTACAGAGGGGTATTATACAAGTAATGTGAGATAGGGAACCAACGGTCTACGAGGGAAAATGGGCGAGTTATAGGGAATCAAAGTAATCGAAAATTAATACAGATAAATCACCAGGAGTGTAAAGTAGGAGAGAAAATTATACTAGAATAACTTCAGATCTTAGTATTAATTCCGAGATCCTGATTCTAATAATTCATCAACAACGTTTATTAAATATTGGGTTATCAAATTCCTTAAAATGTCGAACTAAGCTGATGATTGCACGCCACTGCACTGGATAAAGTAGAATCGGTACAATGAAAGCCTTAGCTTAGAGTGAAACACGCAGAATCTGTGTAGTTAACGTGTGGTGTAATGGTTAAAGCGATGGATTTGAGATTCGAAAACCGATGGTTCAAATCACGACAGGCCATTTTTATGTTCCCTTCCTTTTCTTTTTACTGTATGTGTACTCTGATATATTGGCATTGAAATTCGTTCAGTATAGGCCAGCGCAAAATACCTATTCCCAAATTGCGGATTGACATCTGATTAGAAGTTACTTCAGTATCAGTCGCATACATGAAAGCATCATGGAACATTTTTACAGCTATGCTGAACTTGCCGCAATGCATCTGGTTTATGGTGCAGCACAAGATAATGGTACAAGAGCTGCTGCCATGTACGCAGAGCGGTATTCGAATAGACGCCATCCTCACCGAACAACCTTCGAGTCTGTTGATAGGCGTTTGCGAGAGCATGGAACGTTGAAGGTAATCAGAGAAGATGCCGGTGAAAGACGTACGCGCCGCACTGCAGAGTTCGAAGAAAATGTTCTTCACAGAGCGGAAGATTATCCTTCTACTAGTAATTGTGCTATCGCACGTGTAATGGGCAGGAACAATCAAACCATATGGAAAGTTCTGCACGAAAACCAGCTCTATCCCTTTCATCTGCAAAAAGTACAAGCCTTACAGCCAGTGTACTTCGCTCAACGGATACAATTTTGTAATTGGGCTTTGCTACAGTCACCGCTCTTCTTTTCCTTGGAGTTATTCTCTGATGAGGCAATATTAATTACGGACGGGCTGGTTCTGAACTCAAAGATCAGTCATATGTGGGATTATGGAAATCCTCATACCATCTTTAAGGGAGGGTCACCAGTAGAAATTTTCGGTGAACGTATGGGTAGGTGTAATTTCTGACCACATCATTGGCCCGTACCGTCTTCTCCAGAGTTTAAATGGTGACATTTATAAGACTTTTTAGAGCACGTCCACCTAGATTGCTAAAAGTTCCTCTTCACATCAGTCTCCTCTCCATTTCTGCAGGAATAAGCGAAATCATTTGGATGAAGTCTATCGTGGCCGCTGGATATAGGAAGAGGTAGTTCAACTGTAGTGTGGCCAGCTCGCTCTCCAAATCTCTGTCCACTTGATTAGTCCGTATTTTTGTGGGCACACCTGAAAACACTGGTGTATGCGATCCCTGTTGATACAGATGAACCGTTAGTTGCAGGCATAATCGCAGCATGTGATGTGATCCGCGAGACACCTGGTATCTTGAACGGGGTACGAGAATCCTTCCGTCGCCGATGTCGTCTATGTTGTGAGAATGGAGGTGGCCAATTTGAAAAATTTCTCTAATGAGTCTGCAGGTGCTTTACTTTCCTTTCTGGTTTACTCAAAGGTATTGTTTCTTATTTCTCACTAATATTATGTATGCCATGTGTACATACACTGTACCTCTTCATGTTATTACTCTTGTAATCGCTTCACTATCATTTATTTAAGTACATAACTATTGTACAATACAATTGCACATTTATTTGCGAAATCTATTGTACTCTACAGTTTGTGCATTAATATTACAACCTTTAAAGCAATTGTCTCTCCAATACATACGTAGATAGTTTTGTAACTCATGTACTGCGCCGACATTCCATCACCGTATTCTGTAAAATAATGAATAACAATTAAACTAGAAGTAAATCTACGTACGTAACTAATTTACAGGACATAGGCCTACATAATGAAGGATTCGAACGTGGTGTATCAATCTTACGTTTTCGTCGATAGTAGAACTGGTATAACCACTGAACTAAAGGCGCATGCTTGTTGCAAGTTACAGTCATATCCTTTCCATTTTAATTTGAAATAATCAGTGGCGTGCCATCCATTTACAAATTGAATCATAACTCGGACATTTTTATTCGTAGACCATTAGTTCATTATCTCAAATTGCTTATATATATATATATATATATATATATATATATATATATCTATATATAGCACCCTCTATACGTAGTTAAATTTGTGCGGTATAATTCATTTACACCCTGTATATTGGCAATGGTTATTTTCTGTGTCTACTAGACGGAACGCTGAAAATCTGTAAACAAATTCAGAAACGTTTCATAAAACAACATCAATAGCTTGATTGATTCAGTATTCGCCAATACGAATAAAAGTAATATTTCATGAAATGTATTAACAAAATATTAAACATTCTATAAGCTCAAAGTTATGAATAATGCAGAGTCAAGCATTTGTTATATTTCTGTAATATATATATATATATATATATATATATATATAACAATGTAATAAAATAAAGCCAATTCTATCGTTATTGCCAATTCACAAAATGAATTAGAAATATTGTATCCTACAAAATTACATTTTTATAACTTTAATTAATAGTGTTGGACGCCCATTTACTATATGCGAAGATTCATTAAATCCCACTTTATGTGAAAACAGGTCAAAGGCCTAATTTCATGAAGTAGAAAAAGAAGAAGAAGAATTAATTAATTCAGGATTAACTTTATAAAGGATTAACTTCTGATGATATGAATTTATTGGATACCTTCGTTTGTTTAATTATAAATTTGTTAATTTACTATAGTTTATTTATATGTTGATGAAGTTCCTTTCGCTTTGTGAATGTAAGAGTAGATGATAATGTAATGTAATGTTAAATTTGTCGGTCACTTTATAAGACCTTAAAGTAAAAAAAAGTGGAAGCATTTTATCACTTTTTTTCCTATTTTTATAATATACTAGTCCACCGCTGTGGTCTCGAGGTAGAGAGCTGCCTTGTCACGCAGAGTGCCCGGGTTCGATTTCCGGTCGGAACAGGCTCCTGGGTGAGGTTTTTTCGGTTTTTTTTCCTCACCTGTAAGACAAATGTCAGGAAGCTTAGAGCCCAACGATCCCCAAAAATCATCCGGCCATCACCATCGTTCTATCATTATCAACATCATCATCCTTCACCGGTGTGGAAAGCAACGGGAAGCTACCACACCTATAATTCCCTAGTAAAGCTCCAAAATATAGCATGAAAATGCTATGAAAACCAAATACGCGTTTTGGATTTCAAGTAAACCTTCACTTCTAATTGTCGGATTTCGCTCATTATTTTGATAATACGTACCTCAGTTTGTTTTAATAGGATATACAGAGTTTCGTTGTGAAACGTAGAAAATTGTGACCGCTAGGGCGATTTTTAAATTTTCATTTCGGGTGAGCTCCTACACCTAATGGGGTTAGAGGGTCCAGGGACTCACTCAAACACACAAAAATTTTCATCAAAATCAGTCCAGTCGTTTAGGCAGTTTTTAATGTCGGATTTCAGGTAAACCTCCACTTCTTATTATCGGATTTCCCTAAGTTTTCTTTGGATAATACCTACTTTGGTTTATCTTAATAGGATATACTGAATTTCGTTGCTAAACGTAGAACATTGTGGCCGCTAGAGCGATTTTTAAATTATCAATTCAGGTGAACTCCTACATCTAATGAGTTTAGAGGGTCCAAAGGTCAATCTAAACCATCCAGGGACCCACTCAAACACACACAAAATTTCATCAAAATCGGTGCAGACGTTTAGGCAGTTTTTAATTTTGGATTTCAGGTAAACCTCCACTTCTAATTTTCGGATTTCGCTCATTTGTGGATAATACATACCTAGGTTTACTTTAATAAGATATACTGAGTTGCATTGTGAAATGTCGAAATTGTGACCGCTAGAGCGTTTTTTAAATGTTCACTTCAGGTGAACTCCTATACCTAATAGTTTTAGAGAATCCAATTGTGAATCTAAACCATCCAGAGACCCACTCAAACACAAAAAAAAAGTTATCAAAATCGGTCCAGTCGTTTAAGAGGAATCCAGTGAAATGCACATGTACATAAGAATTATATACCGGTATATAAAGATAAACATGTACTTCTTATGTTGTTCTATACTATGTTAACTGGATATTGTGTGCTTTCTAGTACAACCCAATGTACTTTTTGTACTTCATGTTCCTTATTAGACCGATAGATGGCGTTACTGTGGTATTATTTTCAATTTAGAACACCATTTCGCACACACATACATGTCTAACTCTAAGGCCCACCCAGCTTTGTCCAACCCATCTGGGATTTACTCATGACCATGCTCCCAAGTCCTAGTATTAGTCCTCCCTAATCCTATGTTCGCCGTCCACGTTCAAGTTCACGGTCCTTAAACCAAACACCACCAGGGAGAGATGGAGAGAGAGCGTGTTGGAGTTTGCAGTTATGGGAATTGATGAGCTAACATTAGTACATCAGGTCGCTCAAGCCTGACGACCCCACAGTTGGTCCACGGGCTCCATGAGCCTAGCCGGGAGGACTGCTGTCGCAGATCCACCGACCATTCCCCTGTTCTGCCTCCAGGGACGTGTCCTGCAGCCGTTGTGAGACCGGCTAGGGCTACAAGCCCAACAGTGTGAGACTTTTAGTACATCCAGGTGCTCATCTCCTGGCGACCCCACAGTTTGTCGACGGGCCCGTAGGCCGAGCCAGGAACCAGTACAGTAGCTCCCCTTTGGACTGGTCCGAGCCGAGCCCTGGTGTGCCCCCAGGGACGCCTTCTGCAGCTGTTGTGGGCCAGTACGGAGCTCGCAAGCTCCAACAGATGAGCAAATAGTTCGACAAGGCGCTCAACTCTTGCCTACCCCACTAATGGTTCACGAGTCCCTTGGACTTGACCGGGAGGACTCTCTACAGATCCACCGACCTTTCCCCCAGTGCACCAGCTGGGGACGTGTTTGGTTGCTGAAGTGGGTCCAGCCTGAGCTATAGTACGTCAGGTCGCTCAACTCCTGACGACCTCACAGATTGTCCTTGGGTCACTCGGTTCCAGAGTCGGCGCTAAGTCCCAGACCCAAAAGACCGCGCTTCCTCCTTTCCCGAGCTTATTGACCTGGTGGTAATTCCCAGCATTACGCCCGGTATTGTCCCAACCAGCCCGTTCGCAAGACTAGACTAAGCCTAGTCGTGCCGCTGCTGTGAGTCAGCCCACTGAGCAATGTAGGCATCCAGGGAGCTCATCGCCCATGGTGCCCCCACAAAGGTCCTCGGGATTAACCAAGAGAAGGGAGCTTCTGATCTCCACAATCCCATCTCCCACCGCCTCGCCACGACGGCCGCTGCTCCCGTTGTGGGCCGGGACATTTGAGCTTTAGTACAACAGGGCGCTCGTCTCCTGTTGACCCCACTTATGGTCCGCGAGTCCATCGGACTTGGAAGGGAGGACTGACTAGCAGATCCACCGACCTTTTCCCCACTACGCCACCGAGGGGACGCGACTTGCTGCTGAAGTGGGCGCAGCACGAGCTATGTAGTGCATCAGGTCGCTCGAGTCCTGACGACCTCACAAATGGCCCGCGGGTCCGGTCTGGACCTAGCCGGAAGGAGTGCAAGCAAACCACCGACCGTTCCCCTATCCGCCACCCGGGGACGCGCCCTGTTGCTGTTGTGAGCACAGCTGGGGCCCGATAAACGGACCCCTAGTGCATACCATGTTGCATACAAAAGTTTACTCCCTATCTCAAATTGTTCAGTGGAGCATCCCCTTAGCCCTGTTTAATTTTTTGCACGCTCTTACTGAATCGCCATGTATGAAGACCGCTAGACTGTACAATTACGGTCCGCTGCTGTATATATGATTTATTTCAACGTCAAAAGAAGTTATGAATAAAATTTTCTGACGTAATGAAACCGATGATTTATTCTCGAGCTGCTTATTGTCAGGTCAAACGATACAAATCCTTTTCCAATAAGTCGTGAAACTAGTGTTTGTTTCGTGGAGTTATTTTCAGCCTTAAAAATGTTTCAGAGATTAAGGTGACGCAGTGACTATTGAACTCATGCCCCAAATGGGAGTCAATGACCAATCACGTTTCAACGAATTTACGTTTCAACGAATTTTGTTTTACAACCAATCACAGTTGTGTTTCACCTCGCTCTTCATCGATTTCTCTTTATCAAATCCTGCTTTTGTGATAAAGAAAGCTCCTCCTTTTTACACGCTTTATATTAGCTTGACCTATATCTGTCTATGTATTTAACGGAATCTTTCAACACGATTTTCACCGACTTAAAAACATTGGATTGACTCGAAACTTTGTATACTTGTAAAGAACCAATGACAATACAATAATTTCATAAATGTTTTTTAAGATCCTGGCCAGGATCATCACGACATAAAAATAATAAAGACCTGTATAAAAGGTTGCGGACTTATCGACTTTTTAGTCCATCGTTGTAAGAAATTAATATTATATCCTATGGTAGCTCAGTTGGTAGAGCGGTGGACTGTAGTGGTATATAATTTCAGTAATCCATAGGCCGCTGGTTCAAATTCGGCCCGGAAGATTTTTTTAAGAATATGCCTATTACTTTTAGCTCATACTACAATAGTATTGAATTTAAAGATATTTACATTTTTATCTTATTCCGTAAAATATTAATGACAAGTTTGTAAAATTACAACACTGTAATTTATCCAAAAAAATATGAGGAGGATACGATTAAGTGTAACTATCTATCAATATTAAAATATTTAAAAATATTATAATAATGTTAGATAATAATAATTTTTAAAATATATAATTATATTCGTGCCTACACACTAGAAATATCGTAAGCAATTAAATTTTCATGGGATTTCGGGTTATGACAATCATTTAAACTAAAAATTTAAAAAAATAAATAATAGTTTAAAAAACTAAAACAACACGCTTTATTATAAAACCGAACTAAAAAGTGAAAAATAATGTTAATTTCCAACGCGCTTGGGAAAACATTAAAGTGGTCAACAAAAAAATCATCTCCAACACATCTAAAATAAAACTAGAGTTATCTACAAAAAAAAATAATTCTACTATCAAAAGCGTGGAGTGCTTTTTATGGTTTTTACGTTTTCTTCTTAGAGACTTTACTTTTACCAATATATGTTTATTATCAAATATATTAATTGATGATAAAATTATTATTTTTTTGTAGATGACTCTAGTGTTATTCTAGATGTGTTCGAGATTATTTTTTCTGTTGACCACCTTAATTTTATCCCAAACGCGTTGGAAATTAAAAATCATTTTTCATTTTTAATTCGGTTTTCTTATAAAGCGTGTTGTTTTAGTTTTTTAAACTATTATTTATTTAATATACTGAACAGGTCATATAATTATTTTGAAGTGTCTGTCAAAAAATACGTTGAATGTAGCAAATAATGTAAAGATTCACTCGAACTACACGTTTGATAATTGTGCGTTCAATAATTGTGTTCTTAAATAATGATTTTACTGAGTTGATTCCTTAAAATAATTAATAACATATAATGTTGGTTATAATATATAGTTTGATGTGTTTCATTTTTTATCCACTGGGGTGTATTCTTGTAATATTGCGATCCTGTTTGGCAATAATTATTATGATCAAATTGCAGTGAATGAACAACTGACCCATATCCACACATTTCTGATTTGTTTTCAAACATCGCCGTTTACATTAAATATATAATTATTTTAAAATAACTATATTTAAATAATTATTTTAATAAACAGTTTAATTTTATTCGTTAAACAGTCCTAACAAATGCCACTCTTGATTTCCAAATCCTCTAGATAAATTGGAAATCACTTGTGGCATTACCTTATGACAAAATCACAGGATGAGATATGGAAGGAGATTAAATATCGCAAATGGAAATGGATTGGACACACTCTCAGAAGAGAAATAGACAGTGTGCCAAAGAGAGCACTGGAATGGAATCCAGGGATTGGCTAGAAAAAGAGGAAACCCAAAAATTACATGGCGCAGCACTGTAACGACAGAAATTGAACAACAAGGGAAAAGTTGGTATGGAGTCAGGAATTTGGCAAAAAACAATGTGGTTTTATGATGATACGCATACAATTGTGGATCTGATGATAATCAGATAATTATAATTATAACCATATAGAGACATTTGGCCTGCAATACATTCACTATTATCAAATCATGACTACCCACTAAAAAAATAAAACAAAATTAATACCAATCTTACTTGATAAGAAATCGTTTGAGCTACAGCATCTAGAAGTAACCAACTACCTCACTGACACTACCCAACCCGTATGAGACATGAAGAAGTACATGGGTGTGCCCCATTAAATCACACAGCAATATATTTTATTTAAACACCTGTGGTTTGCTAAAATGAAAGAGGGGTACGGTATTTTCTTGTAGGAAAACCAAAAGGAAAACGCCCAGTTTTTAGACCAAGAATGAGGTGAGAGAATAACATTAACCATGATTTGAGGGAATTTGATTATACAGGGCATGATTAGAAAACATTATTTCAGGATAGGGATGCATGTAGTGCTTATGTTTACGCGGCCTCGAACTTGCGGATTCGTTAGTGCCAATTAGTTAGTTAGATTGTTAGTCAGTGGTTATTTATACCAGATTGTTTTTACCTAACATGAGATGAGGTGTAAGGTGATATGAAATGAATGAATGAAGACGAAATGACGTGATGAGGGAGGGAAGAGGAGTGGAAAGTGTTGGTGGGATGAAATTAAGGAAGCAGAAGAACCCTGAGAAACTCCGATAAGTCCCGGTGTGGCCCATCGTCAATATCTCTCCGGAAACGTCTGTTTTCGAACGGAGATCTCAATCGAGTCAGCCCCGCACCCTAGGCACGCTTCTACCAAGACCTCTACTTGCTGCAAAATCTGTTCTGAATGGTTTGGAACAACATTTGATGAGTTAATTATTCGAACCAAGGACAGAAAAACTTAAGTGGATAGTCCTTGGAAATATGGGTTAACATGATGAACTTTTTAAAATATATATCTATATTTTGAATAACCTCCTAACATTGTACTTTCACTAAATATACGTATATTTGATATCCATGGTGAGTCTAAGTTCTCCTTACAGAGTTTGAGGACTTATATAGAGAGGACCAAGACAATTAAATTTAACGTAGGAACCCTTTTCCGTTACACACAAAATACCACTACAATACATGTTACTCTTTCAGACTATTGCTGCCTGTCGTCTGGAATCACTTACAAGAAGGGCTCGATGTAATGACCACCGACTTCAATATAGATACGTTACCTCCATACCAAGTTCTCGTACACACGATCACCAGTCTCTGGTCCTCCAACATCCGCCGCAGCCATACTAGTGCTAGTTAGTCTTCCTCGGATTCTACAGGGGTATCGTAAAATAATTTTCTCATGTGACCTAACAGGTCTAGTGGAGTCAAGTCGGGAGAACGTACAGGCCAAGCAATCGGAACTGCCATTGCACCGAGCTTCGCCGTACAATAACATCACGTCTGCGTGCGTGCCATGGATAACAGCAACATAGTTCCAATAAAGTACGTACACCTTGTACTGACGTGAAGGATTACTACTGTACTGTGCATGTGCAAACGTCTCTGGGCGGATCACAAACTCAACTGAATAGCATGCAAACAAACTTGCAGTGGACATGGAACTTCAGGTGAGCGGGAATGACGTATGGACTACCCTAGTCAAGACTATCCTAGTGAGTGGCGCCGAAAAAGCTTGTGAAGTGATTTTGCTTATAGCGGAAAATCAATACTTTTCGGACACAAGTTCCTATGCTACACGTAATTGTCTTGGTCCCTACTACAAGTCCTCAAGGTCTTGTAACGGGAAATATTTGGATCATATTTTTTAAATACCGTGCATTGTGGGCGTGACCTAGTAAAAGCAGTTAGTGCGTTTGACGAAATAAAATAATTTCATGGTCGTCTTGTACGTATGACAATTATCCATGGAATATAAAAAAATCGTGTATCTCAGGAACTATTCAACATATAACTTACAAATGTTCTGTAAACAGTAATCCAACACAACTGAGACAGTGTGAAAAATTTCAAATATGTATCTTAAAAAGTATAATTATTTGGTATTTTCACCAGACTATCCCCTTCACAAGTGGAATACTCAAGTGTACTATAGCATCAGTTAGCACCACTTTTACAATGTACCTGGGATTTTTTCCCAGTGGTGCTACAGCAATCCAAAAGTTAATACCGAAGAAATTACATGAGTGCTGTCCACCCCAACAGTTCCGCAACTGGATTTGAATTATATGTTTCACATCTGAAACCTTTATAGAATGTATTACCTACACTAAATTGCTTTACACAAATACATTGACGGACAACAGCGCTAAATTATTTAGTATACTAATTCCTAGCCTAGTTCCAGTTCTGTAAACAAACTTGCATAAAATATTACTCCGTCTATTGCGGAAACCGTGGTACTACTTTTAACTGACATATGACTGAATTGTGCACGAAACTGTCATTGATAGAAATATTGTTCTTAGGCAACGCAGTATTTAACGGGAAATACGACTGAATACAAGGTAAGATCGTATCAATAATAAGGAACTCCCTCCATTTTTTATTTATTTATGACACAAAATTATATATGGGTCTACCTCTTTCTCCATGATGTCAAAAGATTATATTTATTTATCATAAGTAATGCCACGAGTGATTTCCAAATTATCGATAAATTCACGACTCACGAAGTGAGGAGTGAATTTATGTAGAAAATTTGGAAATCAAGAGTGGCATTTGTTAGGACTATTTAACGAATAAAATTAACCTGTATACTCATAAATCATTATTTAACTATAGTTATTTTAATATATTTATATATTTATTGTAAACGGCGATGTTTGAAAACAAATGAGAAACGATTGGTACGCTTCATTTGCTTCTTTTGTTCATCACTGCAACCAGATCATATTATTATTTATTGCCAAAAGATCGCAATGTTGTAAGAATGCACCTTATTGGAGAAATTTATAACCAACGTTATAGGAATTAATTAATTTCTGGTGTCCTTTGATGTAAATATGTCAATTATATTTTTCTGCAACGTCATTTCCCGGAAAATAATTCGTTTAAGAAAGTGCAAACAGTGGTTTCTTTTTTTTTTTTGGTGGTATAATCAATTGTTACAAATGTTTTTATATTATATCTCGTATGCGCTTTCTGCTGACATTCATGCACTATATATATAATCTGGTAGCCGTATTTCTTAGAGAGTCAGTCACTGAAAAATAATGCTATGACCTATTCAAAAATGTTAAAAAGGAGGTGCTTTCTTTATTGTGATAAATTTTAGCTGGTAAATTTTAGGCGAAACACGACTGTGATTGGTTGTAGATAAAAAATCATTGAAATGTGATTGGTCATTGACTCCCATTTGGGGCATGAGTTAAATAGCCAGTACAACTTAATTCTGAGTAAAATGTATGTTTCATGCTGAGTCATCTATGAATTCCGTTGATATTTTTACAATATCCATAATAGAAAATGTGGGATTTTTTTCACTGGATTGTTTGATAAATTTTCAAAATTATAGTTTTTTTCTCCACTTTTCAAATGTTTTGTTTTCCAATGTTCAATAAATTGTATATAAATGTTGTCATTATAAAACGTTTGAAATTCCAGCTAAATGCGTACCAATATAACAAAGCTTATTTAATCTATTAAAACTGTAATTATATATTTTAAGATTCTCCCAAGTAACTTATATAACATTTACAGTGATAGTTCCTTATTCGCGGGTTAAAAAAATTACGACACATTTCCTGTATTTGCAGCTAAAATTTTCTTTATTCGCGGATCCCGTCGGTATATTAGAAGGATTAGTATCCTTTATTAACACATCGGCAACTTTTTTTACTGCAGGCACGTGCCAAGGCAGCTTTTACAAAGAGCGATTCAAACCATCATCATCATCATCATCACTCCAGGGATTAGGCAATTGCCCGTTCCGACCTCATAATGCATCAGCCCAACGTCTTCTAGGTCTTCCAACTCAAGTCTTGTCTTAGGAACCTCATCTCCTCCGTCTGTATTCTATCGTTCTATTTTTTCACTGGAGCCCAAGTTTCACATCCATACAATATTGCGGGAACCGCCATAACATTATACATTTTTATCTTGGTTTCTTTTCTAATTTTATTTTTGAATGTTCTCTGTATTGTTCCACACACCGTCTGAAATTTATTTATTTTGGAGTCAATATCTCTTTCACATTGTAGCCAACATCACAGCCCAAATATTTGAAACTAGACACCTGTTCTATACTTTGATTTTCTAAAATAATCTTGGATCTCACTGGATCTCTTCCTCTAAAAGCCATGGTCTTCGTTTTCCTTACAGAAATCTTTAGATCGTATAATTTACATATTTCATTTAATGCATGCATTGATTTCTGTAAGTCGTCTTCATTTTTCTGTATTATGATTACATCGTCAGCAAATAGAAGATTATTTATGCACACTTTATTATCCATTCTTATTCCTGGATTCACTAAAACTTTCCATTTATTTAAAATATCGTCAAACCAAATGGACAAATTAATATCAAAGTAAAACAAACCTTATTGTGTGTGTTGTTAAAAGCCACTGCTACCGTAATTCACGTGCTGTCTGTTCATAAATGCCACCCTCGCCAAGATAGGTGTTGTATTGTTTCAACTTGTCATTCGTTGCAATAATTTTGATTTAATAACACATGTCTCTTATGCTTTGTTGCTAAATTATAATGTCAAGTGAAAGGAAAGAAATTTAGTTCCGAAACGAAAAAAAGTAGTGATGTCGCTTAAAGTAAAAATATAAGCCTAAATGTTTGACTATTTACGTGTTAGCGAGTGGTTTGCATCTCTATCACGGCGTTTCAATGTTAATGTATCAACTGTACGATTCATCAAGAAATCCGAAGACAAAATAAGGAATGATATCGCTGAATTCACAGCTAAATATCAATCTGAATTGAAAAACCTTATAAAAGCGGTAAAACAGGAAAAAATTACTATGTTCTTTAAGCCCTTGCCCAAGCCTGACAGTAATAATTAACAGAAACTGTTTAAAATCTCTCAATAATAATTAATTTTATTTTGACTATTTAACTTACACCTCAAATGGGAGTCAATGACCAATCACGTTACAATTATTTTTTATTTTACAACCAATCACAGTCGTGTTTCGCCTAGAATTTACCAACTAAAGTTTATCATAATAAAGAAAGCACCTCCTTTTTAACATTCTGACTAGGTCATAGCATTATTTTGCAGTGACTGACTCGCTAAGAAATACGGCTATCAGATTGTATATATATATAGTGCATGAATGTCAACACATACCGCATGCGGGAGTTAATATAAAAACATTTGTAGCAATTGATTATACCAGAGGTTCGCAAAATATTTCAAGGGGTTCCCCAAAACTTTTGCGTAATGGCGGGTTTCGAGTTTTAAGTCTATTAGTGTTTCCTTCATTTCTGCAGGATTGTAATAATAATAATAATAATAATAATAATAATAATAATAATAATATTATTATTATTATTATTATTATTTATTATTATCATATTATTATTATTATTATTATTATTAACTTAATGTTATAGCGCGAGACGAGGGGTGTTTTTGGGAGACAAGAGGTATTTTAAAACAAACCCTTGAAAGAAAAGTTATGTTAAGATAAGATCAACACTAATGAAAAAATACACTGTAGGGTGAGGGGTTGCGAAATAACATTTCTCAGGTATTTTTATGAGACAAGGGATTTTTTAAAATAACCAACGTTACTAGAGGGTAGAGCAAAGGCGGTCAGTCTGAGTCGAGAGTCTCTGCGGCACCAACGGACGAGTGAGGTCCCGGGGCAGCGCCCTGGCGACATTTCAGCGCCCTGCTGGGCCCATTTCTTAAATATGTAAGTAGAAGTTTGTAATATAGTTTTTCATTTCTCTCGGGAATGTCCACAATTAAATTTTAATCACTCTTAATCAAATATTAATCTATTATTAAATGGTGCTTCCAAGTTCTATCTTAAGTAATTTTCAAATGTAACCTATAATATGTTCTCATATCTATATATTAAAGTGTTTGATACACCGTCTCAATGGCTTCTTTTTATGTCGTAAAAAAAGTGTGTAAATTCTTCTAGAAGTCCTGTTCACACTTCCTATAATTTCCTCGGCACGCTACCTAGTTATGAGTAAAGCCCTTTCGAAATAATAAAGAATAAAATGAAGAAATAAAGCGAGACATTACACTTAACTTTATAATGTCCCTTGTTGCATATGTGTAACATCGGGAATTTATCACATTATTTCCACAATAAATTAATAATAATAATAATAATAATAATAATAATAATAATAATAATAATAATAATAATAATAGCTTTATTTTACCTATTAATATTTACCCCGATTTTACAGTTATTTAACAACGTTAGGAATGTATTTGATTTTGCTACAACTAGGCCTACACGTTGTGTAACTTTTAAGCCGTAACTAGACTAACGTTAGGTTTTAACCGTTAAGGGTTAAGTTAATTTAAGGTATTAAACCTTTTGCTTGGAATTAAAATTTTGTGCATGTCTATTGTATGTATATTTAAAAGTCAGTGGTTCACCCAACTCAGATCGTTGTGGAAGGTGTTCGCGAATCGAAAAAAGGTTGGGAACCGCTACATTATAATATACCAATTAACTCTAATATTAAATCAAAATCTGATAAATAAAGTAATTTATATAAGATTAAGATCGATAACACAATAATGTTAATGATAATTAAAATTAAAACTAATAATAATAATAATAATAATAATAAAATGTACACAAGCAAGATAAATTAAATTGTTTGGTAGACTGTCCTTATCTAAAGTACATTAAAAAACTGAAATAATGCGATATAATAGACTAATTTGTCGGTTAAATAATGTTTAAAACAACTGAAAATATTCGTTAATCTTAATACTATTTTCATAAAATAAATTAAATTATTATAATAATTATTAATTGTTAGAATAATACTATCAGTGAGGTGTATAAGATACGTTGTTACTAAATAATTCTTCAGCTCATTTTTTAATAATTTTATATAGTTTGACAGTCTGACATAGGATGGAATGTAATTCCTCGTTTTGGAAAGTGAAACTGTAAAAGATAGTGAATAATACACAGTGTGATGAGGAGGGATATAAAGGACAAGGTGTTTATGGGATCGAGTGTGTAAATTGTGTGTGTCGGAGAGTCTAATGAAGCTGCGTCATAAATAACTAGGCGATGATGCGTGTCTCACAAAATTTTCATGGTGTTATTCACAAGGTGTTTGTTCCAAACAGGCCTGCAGTCGATCGGAATCTTCATTCTTTTGAAACGTGCATAAAATTTTGATAGTCGTGGTTTCATACCCGACCGGACCCTATACTACAAGAACAACCATGACAGAAATTCAGGAATTCGGGAATCGAACTGCTACAACGCCCAGCATATCGTCGCTTAAGAAACAATACCGCATAACTGACACTTTTGGTTTCAAGGCATAGGTACTAAGGGTAAAAGTAAACAGTTTTTTGCTTCTCGTGTAAAATATTCATTTTGTTAGTTACGCGGTATTGTTTCTTAAGCGAAGATATAAGTCGACCATGCGTCTACAGATTGCCATCTGTTTCGATCCATGGCCCATGCCTTGCATGAAATTTCGAAAAGTAGTTTAATATCTTAACAGAACACATTCCAAATAATATTTTATGACATTTGTAAGAAGAAAAGCAAATCTAATATTTTCTTAGTCAAGAAACTCCTTTGGAATTCTACGCCACCAACATAAAATCAAATAAAAAACCGAAATCACACAATTTATTGTTGCAGTATGTGAATAATTACCTGGGAGAAAAATGCCTTAACATAAAGCGAGTTCATCTCAAAATAACCTAAAATCAGCATATTTACAATGTGAAATGTGTATTAGTCGTTGGTCAGACAGTATAGCCAACTTATCACAAAAAACCCGCTAACGAACAAGTGAACGCTAAACTATTCTGGTGCACTAGATCGCTCATTTTTGCCCATCAAACACTAATTTGCCCGTTTTCTCACCGTAACTTGCCCACTAATGTAGGTAGACTCTTGGAATAGAATCCCCTTATATGTTAGCAAACATGTTGCTAATTGGCTCTAGCGGGAACATGTGTTATCGCATTGGCCAACACGATGCTAAAAGTCACTTGCTGTCTGGTCGAATATTCAACTGGTGGCGCGGTGACATAGAATAGCCAACTTCCTCTTGGAGAATACCCATATATCCATGAGTGACAATAGGTTACAGGACTAACTAACTCACTGGCCCTATCGAACCCATAGGTTCATGGCCGCGCGGACATAAGTTCTCCATATCTCAATCCCGTGCTATCTTTTTCAAAACTTTCCCTGTAGGCCTATAATAGATTTCCTTCAAGCATGGTTAATCTTATTCTCCCACCTCATTCTACGTCTACCAACTGGGTTTTTCTCTCTGGTTTTCCTACAAGAAACATCCATGCTCCTCTTTCATTCCCCGTTCGTGTCACATTTCCTACCCATCGCAGTCTACGAGACTTAACCATTCTTATTATATCTGGCTTCCTATAAAGTCCATGTAGCTAACAGTTATGAAGTTTGCTCCATTCATCTGTCTCTTCATCTTTCTATGATCCAAATATTTTTCTAAGAACTTTATTCTCAAATACTCGTAATCTCCTTTCCTCCCTTAAAGTAAGAGGATAATGGGTTATATATGTCTACATACATAAATAAAATTATAAATCGTTATGTATATATGTGTGTGTGTATATATATATATATATATATATATATGGTATGATAAGACAAATAAATGCCTGGACGGGATTCGAACCCGGATCTCTGAGTCTGTACCTCAGTGTGATATCCATTACACCACCAGGCGAATCCAATTCAAACATTTATTTTTCTTATATATGTATTATATTCTCCATTATTACTAGATGTCGCGAGAACTCGGTCTTCACTGCCATCTAGTAGCTGACTATAACAAGTAATCAAATTAAAGAGAACATTTTTACTTTATAGCAGTGACGCTTTATCGATGTTCTAATTAAATGTTTAACATTGAGCAATGCAAGCTTAATATGGTATGATAAGAAAAATAAATGCCTGGACGGGATTCGAACCCGGATCTCTGAGTCTGTACCTCAGTGTGATATCCATTACACCACCAGGCGTATCCAATTCAAACATTTATTTTTCTTATATATGTATTATATTCTCCATTATTACTAGATGTCGCGAGAACTCGGTCTTCACTGCCATCTAGTAGCTGACTATAACAAGTAATCAAATTAAAGAGAACATTTTTACTTTATAGCAGTGACGCTTTATCGATGTTCTAATTAAATGTTTAACATTGAGCAATGCAAGCTTAATATGGTATGATAAGAAAAATAAATGCCTGGACGGGATTCGAACCCGGATCTCTGAGTCTGTACCTCAGTGTGATATCCATTACACCACCAGGCGAATCCAATTCAAACATTTATTTTTCTTATATATGTATTATATTCTCCATTATTACTAGATGTCGCGAGAACTCGGTCTTCACTACCATCTAGTAGCTGACTATAACAAGTAAGCAAATTAAAGAGAACATTTTTACTTTATATATATATATCATCATCATCATTGGCGTGATGGTCTTTTAAGTTTGGCCTAAGTCTCCGTCATAACAACCATCCATTCTCTTCGGTCAGTGGCCTTATTTCTCTAATTTGTTGTGCCAATCTTCCGTAGCCGCCTGTCAAATTCTTTAATGCTCCTATTCTAAATAAATTTCTTACATTCCATGTTACTAGGAACCAGTCTTGTTTTCGTCTCATAGCCCTTTTCTTATTGCCAAGTTGTTTCCTTAGATCAGTCCGGCTATCACTTTTGGGCTTCTCAATGTGGTTGTTTTTTATGGGCTAGGGTTGTTAGCCCTACGCCCAACCCCCAACCTGCAGGACCAGGTCTCCAATTTCATTACCCCTGGAGACAGGATGGCCCAGCTATACTCCCAGACACTGGTAGCTCAGGTACCTCGGGGTCGCCGCTCCCCGTACCCATCGTGTTGGCCCCTAAGGGGATATATATATATATATATATATATATATAAATTATTCTGTACGTGTGTTTTTGATTGAACTCCTCCTAAAAGACTGGATCTATTTGATGAAAATTTGTGTGTGTGTTTGAGTGGGTCCCTGGATGATACATTTCACAATTGGATCCTCTAAAACCATTAAGTGTAGAAGTTCACCTGAAGTGAAAATTTAAAAATCGCTAGCGGTCACAATTTTTTATATTTCACAACGAAATACAGTATATCCTATTAACATAAACCGAGGTAGGCATTATCCAAAAATGAGCGAAATTCGAAGAATAGAATACCTGAAATCAGAAATTGAAAACTGACTGGCAACTGCCATATTTTGTTCGTCTCAGCGTATACTATATAATTTTATTAATCTTTAATACTTAATTTATTTAGGCATAGCAAAGCCTATTAGGTGTTATATGATACATTTCTACTGATTTGGCAAAGATTATTGTTAGTCCCTTCATTAAATTACTTGTATAATCTCTCCTCTTGCAGTCTATTATGGCATGATTGTATCATCTAATCCTTGATGTAGTTTATTACCTCTGGTTCTGAATTAATCTATCAACATTTAACCGAGAACTTGTCTATTTTTGAAAAAACAACCATGGAGTCATGACATATTGACTTATGGAATTGATTTCGACGTGAGTAGTTGTGTTGACCAACACTAGATGTCAACACACGATGAAATACAATTACCGTTTCCATTGTCCTATGATATTGGAAGTGCAGTTGTGTGTTATATCGTCATATATTAATTTAGGTTTGCGACACTGAAAATCCTATCAATTATAGTGCTTTATTCCTATAAAATGTCCTTTATTAGTTGCAATTAGTTGGAATAATTAAACAATAGTTACCTTCAATTACTGGTACTTAGTCCCTTTGAATAAAGTACAACTCATACAGGCGTATTAATATAACTTTATATATGATCACGAACAGATTAAAGGTGATGTACGTAGTATATAAACATAAGCAATTGTTTGTATTCAATGTCCCAGGTTGTCATTTTATTTATTTATTTTACCTGATGGAGTTAAGACCGTAAAGTCTTTTCTCCACTTCACCAGGTTAAATTATAAATACAATAAGAATTATGATAAATCGTACATAATATATAATTATAAATTACACAATATAAAGTTGACAAGGGATAGAAAGAAAAATAGTAATAATAATACTATTATTATTATTATTATTATTATTATTATTAGTAGTAGTAGTAGTAGTAGTAAAAATAACAAAAATAATAACATATAATTAGATTAAGTACATGGACTCTTACTTTAAGGGAGGAAACGAGATTACGAGCATTTGAGAATAAAGTACTTAGGAAAATTTTTGGACCAAAGAGAGATGAACAGGCAGGTGAATGGAGAAGACTACATAACAGTGAACTACATAGTCTTTATAGGAAGCCAGATATATATATAAGAACAGTTAAGTCCCGTAGACTGCGATGGGCAGGACATGTTGCGCGTACGGGGAAAGAAAGACACGCATGGAAGCTTCTTGTAGGAAAGTCAGAGGGAAAACGCCCAGTTGGTAGACCAAAAATGAGGTGGGAGAATAACATGAACTATGATTTGAGGGAAGTAGATTATACGGGAAATGGTTGCAAAGCATTATCTCAGGATAGGGATGTATGGAGAGCTTATATCCGCGCGGACATGAACGTACGGGTTCGATAGTTCCAGTGAGTAAGTAAGTAAATGGTTTGATAAAGAAAGATTAAAATATAAAGGAATAACAAAAAGTACATGGAACATGGATATATATATATATATATATATATATATATATATATATATATATATATATTGTATTGTATTGTTTAAGGAAATAGGAAGTGATTTTCTGTTTAAACTATTTTTGAGTCGGGCAGTCCATGATATACTAGGGGAGGGAATTCCAAAGTCGGGTGGCTGAAACAAGGAAGGATGAGGAATAGTGAGATGTTCGATGTAGAGGAACAGATAGAGTTAAATTTTCTCTCGATCGTGTGTTTAAGTTATGGTGGGAGGATAGCGAATGAGAGTAGAAATATAAAGGGGTGATGAGGTAGACAAATTGTTGTATAAGAAGCAGAGGCAATTTATATTTCGCCTGTCTTCCAATCGTAGCCAAGACAACATTTCAAATACTGGAGTTATGTGGTCTGATTTACGTAGGTTGCATATATAACGTGAACAAGCATTATGAACTCGTTGCAGTCTTTGTCCGAATGTGATATTCATGTTAGTTAAGAGTAAGTCACAATAATCGAAATGCGGCATAATCAAAGTTGCGACAAGTACTTTTTTCAATAAAGAAGGAAGGATTTTTTTCAAACATTTTAGGGAATGGAAGATTGAATATATTTTTTTTACAAGTTTCTCTTAAATGAAACTTCTGGCGTTCTTTCCTGGCACTGGCGTAATTGTAACCCACTTCTGAAGTTGGAACGCCTGGAAGGCGGGGTTACGATTATATGATGGGTGATGATGATGATGATGATGATGGGTGATGCTCCAACAGAGTCATTAAACCTAAGCTTAATCTAAGGCGAATATGAATGATGATGATTATTATGGCCACATGATGTTCGGGGACCGTTTGGACCTTAAAGTTTCCTGACATTTGTTTTACAGGTGAGGAAAAACTCCGAAATAACCTCCCCAGAAAACTTGTTCCGACCGGGGATCGAAACCGGGCCCGCTGCGTGACAAGGCAGAACACTACCTAGAGACGACAGCGGTGGGCTAATATAAGCAATATTATCGCCAGTTAATTTGAATTATTATTTTTTTATTCAATGCTCCAGGTTATCATTTCGACATTTCTGGTGTTATCTCCTGGCATTGGCGTAATTGCATTTCTTAGGTTGGGGCACCTGGATGGCGGAGTTACGTTACCCCGATGATATGATGGGTGATAAATGATAATGAAGCGTCAGCAGAGTTCTTAACCTAAACTTAACTTAAATTCCCTTTAAGGAAAAATTTCTATGGTTTGACCGGGAATCGAACCCGGGACCTCATGAACAGTAAAAAACGCTGACCACAAGCCCATGAGGCTGGTCATTCAAATTATTATTTATTGAAAAAATATTAAAACAGTACAAAATTATAGATCTAATACTGTGTAAGCCCTTGTGCCTCTCAATGAAACTTAGGCGTTCTCCCTCCACAGGTGAGAAATTCAACCATACTAATTTATTTACACTTGTTTTCGGGTAGATGTCATTGAGTGACCCGGGTCAGTAATGCCTCATAATGACATCTAGGAAACCAAGGTAATATTTGGATGGGAACATTCGGTAAATTTTTATTCATGGCCTTTTTATTCATGCTTGTCGTTGTTTTTCGAGCCTGAAAATCTTCATAATCGGAACCCACGGCTTAAAGTTCCTCCCGGAGGACTTGCTCCTTGGATTTTTTCATCCTAAAAAAATCCATCGACCCCAGCCGTGTATGAAGCGATCCTCGGAACCAGAGGCAAGGAGATAACCACTAGTCCACCGCAGCCGACACCACATAATAAATAAATAAATATATATATATATATATATATATATATATATATATATATAACTAGAAGTCCCGGCCACGTGTTGCTGTGGTTAAGGTATACGTTAAAAATTTAAATTAAGTTGCTGTCTTTCAGCCAGATTACTTAAAACTAATACTTACACACGAAATTAATAACATTGAAAATAAAATTAACACTGAACACACTTAAAGTATGAAATAATCAATATTTGTAATTCGCGGTTGTAACAAAAAGCACAGCCATCTGGATCTCTCTTTGTTAAATAGTAAACCAATTACCTTACCAAATTACCTTACACCGCCATCTGTTAGAATCGTATGGAACTCACAGATAATCACACCGCCATCTGTTAGAATCGTATGGAACTCACAGATAATTATAACTCTTTGTTAAATAATAAACAAATAATTTACAGTAAAAAAAATAATGCGACTATAAATTTAGTTATAAACTACCCAAGTCTCAAGTTGGATCAAACTGCACACAGTGTGCAAAATTTTATTAATATCGGTTCAGTAGTTTAGGATTCCATCGCGGACAAACAACGTGACACGAAATTTTTATATATTAAGATATACAAATATTAAATATAGTACTTAATTATTTTATTACTTTATCACTTAGAATTATTTTTCTAGCGCAAAATTGTATCGTTATTTTCACGTCAACATACAATGTAAAGCCACGGTTATCGATGGGATGGGTATAGGAGTAACGGAAGATGTGTACTTGATCCTAGTATTCCGGTATAACAACTCACTGTCACCTAGATACCAGCGGCAACGATTTCTATTTCACAATACCCGCTTTGCATAGCCGAGATCGGGACCACAGACTTACTACTTTATCTTAGATTTAGATATTCACATTGGTATTGAGTTGAACGTGGAATATGTGAATACAAGCAGAATGTGTTCAAATTTGGGGAGAACAGTGGCGTGCGCTCATCATTCAGATTGCCGAATTAAAGAACATTAACTTACAAGTAAATAAAAGAGGATTTTGATTTTATAAAAATCACAAATGATAGTAGTTTAAAATATATAGATTAATTGGACCTCATTCTGCAAAAATACGTAAACCAATCCACAAGACAAACTGAACTGACAAAAATGCAGTTAAGAATAAATTGTATTCGCAAATAAATGTTGTACACAGTATTGACACCCGAATGAACAAGTGCTCGTGCTCGTACAGTTCAGTTAATGAAATAATACATATACAATATATAAATTACAAAGTTTTAGTTAAATGGAGATTGAAAAATAAAATAATACATAAATTTAGGAGACAGTTTCAAGACATAGCATCCATCCATCCATAGTAATTCTGCCCGAAGGCAGGTCTTTCACTGCAATCATAGCATTTTCATGCTATGCTTGTAGTTTTACTAGGGAATTGTAGGTGTGGTAGCTTCCCGTTGCTTTCCACACCGGTGAAGGATGGTGGTGGTGGTGATGATGATGATGATAATGATAAGGATGATGATGATAATGATAAGGATGATGATGACGATGATGGCCATATGATTTCGAGGACCGTTTGGGCCTTAAAGTTTTCCTGACATTTGTCTTACAGGTGAGGAAAAACCCCGATAGAAATCTCACCCAGAAAAACTGCCCCGACCGGGGATCGAACCCGGGCCCGCTGCGTGAGAAGGCAGCACGCTACCTCGAGACCATAGCGGTGGACGATATAGCATAAAAAAATTTAAAATTATACAAAGGGGAAATAAAATAATAAAGCAATATAGAATAGAATAATGACAGACTGAAGAAGATAATTAAAGACATTAGTAAATAAATTTGGATATGAAGAAGAGATTAGGGAAATTTCAACAGAAATGGGGTGGTTCCATAAGAAGATATTTAAGAAACAAGACCACAAGGGAAACTCAATTGAAATTTTACAAAACAGTAGCCGTTAATACATTAACATATCGGTCTGAGCCTTGCCCTTAACGATCTCTGATAAACATAAAATTGAGACAATAGAAATGAGATTTCTGAGATTCGTTGTAGGCCTGTCTTTAAGAGATCGAAAGAGAAGTCAAGATATCAGAGATGAATTACAACTATATAATATAAACGAGAGAATGTACAAAAATAAATGCAAATTGTATGAACATATGCAAAGAATGTCAAATAATCGTTTATCAAAACATATATTTTATTATAGAGCTAGAGGCTGCAGAAATGTAGGATGACCGAAACGACGTTGGAAGGGCGACCTGTAATATATTGGCAGCGGGGAGCGACCAATAGGCCTACACCTCGAAGATGGTGATGAGATATAATAGATTAATACCAAACCGAATAAAGTTATCAAATGCGTTAGGTAATAATATAAAGCAAAACAAATTTAAGAGAAGTTTTCAGAATATAAATCTCAGTCTAACACACACACACACACACACTCAAATAATGCAGTGGAGAATGATAAAACAAAATAATTAAACAAAATAATATACCAACATAGGTTACTATTTATTTACTATTTAAAGTATTTAAATAATCAATTTAATTAATTAATCAAAATAATTAATTAAATTGCTTCTTTGTACGTATCTGTTTGTATTTAGTTAGCTTAACTCTAGATTGGATCTAATTAATTTATTGTATAATTTGGGTCCTAGATTTCTACTATGTTCATATCCAACGGTTATGAAGTATTAAGGAACATGTAGCAAAAAAGTCAAGTTAAATGTCGATTAAAAAGTTCACGAATTATAGAAAAAAATACTTATTACTTCAACTAACAGAATATCAAGGAGCTTCTATTTTATAAGAAAGGTTGTAATTCAAACATATTTTTAATTCTGCGATTTTACACATTTTTATTGGTTGGTTCTTTCTATAAAAAGAGATATGTAGTATATTCTTTCAATGTTTTCTTACTTGGTTCAGAGATGGCATAAGAATGCGGGTGGCGGATTGGACGATTCTTTGCACGACACGCAAAGATATTTAAATAACTCACTGGCACTATCGAACCTGCAGGTTCATAGCCGCGCGAACATAAGCTCTCCATACATCCCTACCTGAGCCAATGTTTTCCAATCATCACCCGTATAATCGACTTTCCTCAAATGACAGTTAATGTTAATCTCCCATTTCATTCTTAGTTTACCAACTGGGCGTTTTTCTTCTGCATTTCCTACAAGAAGCTTCCATGCCCCTCGTTTTTCCTTATTCGTGCCACATGTCCTGCCCATCGCAGTCTATGAAAGTTAACTGTTCATATCACATCTGGATTCCTGTAAAGACCGTGTAGCTTACTGTTAGTAGTCTTCTCTGTTCGTCTGTCTGTTCATCTGTCTTTGGTCCAAAATTTTCCTAAGAACTTTATTCTCAAATACTTGTAACCCTTTCTCCTCCCTTAACGTAGGAGTCGATATTTCGCTTCCATATAATATAGCCTAACTGAGAGAATAACAGGTTTATATGTTTTGAGTTTAATGTTTTTTTAAAAGGAGTTGGGACATCAAAAGTCCTTTTAATGCATAATAGCACGCATTTACAGAATTGAGCCTATGTTGAATATCTCTCTGCTTCTCATTCCTATTTGTGATTATTGTACCTAGGTATCTGTATTCATCGACGTCTTCAAAATTTCCCTAATTTTTCATTAGCTGTCCATTACCATTATTTGTATATTTCTGTGTGTGAACCATTATTTAGTTTTATTGATGTTTACTTCCAATCCCAATTCGTTAGTGTTAATGGAACGATACTTCAGGAACAATAATATAGCATTATCTCATACATTTCAAATTTGAAAATTGATTCCTTTTTGGAGAATATGGTCTAAATAAATTAATAAAATCTAATTTGCTTCAAACATACTCGAACCCATACATATACGGTATTGCCAGTACCAGTTCTCTGTTATGGGCGCCTAATTCGTAAAGGTTATTCATTAATTTATTTGACGTAGGGGACCTTTAAAGGTATCAATTTTTACTACTGAAATAACAGGAATGGACCCTAAGAAAAAGTGATGAAAGTAATACCACAAACAGTGATATGAGGTTGAACAGCAGACGGTAACAGATGGGTACACACAAGAAATGATGACATCCTTGATGAATTAAATATGGTGATCATAATAGATTACATTCTGTTCGGTAAAAACTTGCCTTGGCCATAGGTATGATCTGTATCGTTTATCCGGCTGATTGTTATGAAATCCCGCGCCGTACTCCAGTGTTTTAAGATATGAACCCTTAGTGCAGAGTTCGAGTCTCCATGGGGGAAGCAATTTTCTCACGGATTTCGGTCATTATGGAATAGGTGCCCCAACCTCCATCTTGAGGAATCTGGGTAACTACAATAAGTAGTTTGGCAAAACAAATATTATATGTAAACTAGCTAATACCTGGTGTGCGTTGCTACGCCTAAATAAACGAAATATGTTTTTATGTTTAGTTGGATAAGTGAAAAGAAAATGTATTAAAATTTATATCGTAATTTTTATTTTTCGATACACCGTGCTGATTATCCGGCGTTGCACGAGAATGTATTTTCCCGATCACCTTGGCATCAATGAGCTGAAAGACAAAAATAGTTATTGTGAGTTATCCGTAAGAGATAGACAAATGCTGTCGCGGACCTTTTTTGTTTTTTTTTTGTTGTTGTAGATTTGTTTTAGTTATTCAATTCTGTACACAATAATTTGGTGTATTTGTTATAGTTTAGGTAGCGTAAGATTTTTTAGCGTCCAAGAAATGACTTTTTTAGAGCACCGTTGTACTTTTTTAGTACTTTCTGATATATATGTTAATTGTCCCAGAATAATTATCTAAATGATGGTTGAGAATCCTATTCAAATCGAAAGAGTTGTTTTTGTGTCCAGAGAAGCAGACAGACTCACGTTCATTTTTATATACAAGGAAGATAAGTAAAGCGGAACAAACATAGGGGAGCCAAGTACAACTTCCAATATTTAGTCATGGGGCCAATGATTGCATGATACAGTGTTATATAAAATTCATACATGCTTTGGGAGTACATATCATTAAATTCTGGGATTAATGGACTCGGTCTTCGTTCCCTTGCCAGCTTCAACAGAAACTAGCAGGCAACACAGTAGGCGCAGAACACCCACATTGTGTTGTCCATCTTGTTTTGTGTTTGATTTGTTTTATTTTGACTTGACAAATCAGCTAAAATGGCTGGAGGACCTGACTTGCTAACTACATATCACCCCTACACTGACACCTCTGTGATTAACTCATGTGGATGTAAGATCTGCATTCGACTGGTAGGTCAAAAACCTTGTTGGGCTGTATGGATCGTTATGAAGAAAATGATAATTCCACTCCAGGACTGAAAAACGTATTTATTTTGTTGAAATCCACGTCTTCTACTAGGACATTCCATAAGTAACGGCAACATTGCTGTATATCAGCGATCCTAGTGGCGATCATTGTACTCTTGAAGTATATTTGATGTAAGGTAAAAATTAAATTTTACCTGTTGATAGGTGCCGTCGTCCTCAACTTTGTTAATATATTGTATATAAAATTAACTTGAGCGCTTTCGGAAGTTACCATCTTCTGCAGGTTGAGTTTCCGTTACGTGTTGTTGTTGTGTACGGTGAAGTATATCCAACTGTTTGTGGCAGCTCAGCACCGTACACAACAACAACAAGTAACGGAAACTCAACCTGCAGAAGATGGAAGGTAACTTCCGAAAGTGCTCCAGTTAATTTTATATACAGTATATTAACAAAGTTGAGGACGACGGCACCTACCACCAGGTACAATTTAATTTTTAACTTACATCATATGACTTCACCTCAACGGAATTTGATATAAATTTCACTAGTATTGATTGAAGTATATTGTTGAGCAGTCTTTGCTGTTTAAATCTGTAATATTGAAACTCTCGACATAGCAATATTTTGTGAATATATTCACTGCTTCTCACATTTAGTAAGTAATGTCGTCCTAAAAAGATGTCCAGTAGAATTTGTTTAGAAGGTGGAATTGGGAAGTACTCGAACAACAACCAAATTCACCAAAGAGAAGCCCTTTTGACTATAACTTATTCTCAAACATCAAATAACTTCAACGAGGCATCCAATTTCAATCAAGAGTTAATATCCAGAAATTTCCAGATCTATCAGATGAAAAAGATATCCAGAAATGGTGCTGCAGGCGGAGTGTGTCGTCTTCCAAGGATTTGGCAACGTTTAGTTGATTTCGCAAGAGGCTATAAATTAAGTTGGTAATGCCAAAAGTAACAAATATTTTTGTGGTGCTACAGAAGTGTTTCCATTACTTATCAAACGCCCTAGTATAAATATTAACACTTTTTCGAACACTTTGTCAGCAATGTAATATTTTAAAACGTTATTGATGACAAAAACCAGATATTTGTCGTTAGGTTTAGTGTAGCATGTTTGGGTACATTATTATATTATGGAAATGTTGTTGGTTGTTTTGTGCGCTGCTTATTTTAATCACTTCCTACGCGATTGTCAAACTCCAACCATGTTGATGGTACATTATTTTAATTCTACTAAATTGTTACGTTAAAATTATTTTTGAAATGCGAAAAAAACACGAAAATATTAATTTGATTATGGCACTAAATTATATTACATTTGATTGATAACTTCAACTTTTTTTTCACTGAAACAACGCAGTCCGATGGAGATGAATCTATAATAAAACATTTGTATCATAATGGATTCAACCAGCTGACCAACCATACAGTGTTATTTTAACATCATCATAAGTAATGCTACGAGTGATTACCAAATTATCGATAAATTCACGACTCACGAAGTGAGGAGTGAATTTATCTAGAGAATTTGGAAATCAAGAGTGGCATTTGTTAGGACTATTTAACGAATAAAATTAAGCTGTTTACTCACAAATCATTGTTTAACTATAGTTATTTTAAAGTATTTATATATTTAATGTAAACGGCGATGTTTGAAAACAAATCAGAAATGTGAGGTTATGTTCATTCATTGCTGCTTGATCATATTATTTATTGCCAAATAAGATCGCAATATTGTAAGAGTGCACCCAAGTGGAGAAATAATGAAACACATCAAACTATATATCATAATCAACATTACGGGTTATACATTTATTTTTTAGTAAACAACTCAGTAAAATCAAGGAATCTTTCCATTATTTGCTATATTCAGTGTATTTGTTGGAAAAAAATAATGATTTGACCTGTTCAGAACACAAAAGGAGGAGCTGATAAAGAGAAATCGATAAAGAGCGAGGTGAAACACGACTGTCATTGGTTGTAAAACAACATTAATTGAAACGTGATTGGTCATTGACTAGCATTTGTGGCATGAGTTAAATAGGCACTATAATTCGTTTTGTGCAGAAACTTCTTTCTTCAGGCTTTTACATGCAGACATCATGTTTATGTAAGGATAGTTGTGATTGTTTATTTTCTTAATCAAAGTGCAGACTTATTGTATTTTATAATCTTTGTATATAAAAATGAGTCCACCGCTGTGGTCTTGAAGTAGCGTACTGCCTTGTCACGCAGCAAGCCCGGGTTCGATCCCCGGTCGGGACAAGTTTCCTGGGTAATGTTTTTTTTTCGGGGTTTTTCCTCACCTGTAAGACAAATGTCAGGAAACAGGTTGAAACGGTCCCCGAACATCATCTGACCATCATTATCAGCATTAACATATTAATTAAGTTTAGGATTAAGACCTCTCCTGGCGCATCATTACCATCATCATCATCTATCATATATCAGCGGGGCAGCGTAACTGCTCCTTCCAGGCTTAGAAGTAGGTTACGATAAAGCCATGACAGGAGAGGAATGACAACGTGGTGCTGCCATTAAACAATATATATATATATATATATATATATATATATATATAATATATGAATGTGAATCTGTCTGTCCTTTATGGACTCAAAACTATTTAACTGATTTGAATGGGCCTTTTCCATAATTTAGAGAACTTTCCTGGTACAATTAACGAATGTAACACATTACCGTACGTACTATAGAACTGGAGCTAAAAAAGTCTACTAAAATGACTTTTTTTTACGTTTAAATAACTCACGCTACCTAAACCATAACAAATACGCCAAATTAATGTACACAGAATTAATTATCTAACAAAATATCTACAAAAAGTAGGCGACAGCATGTATGTCTATCTTATACGGAAAACTCACAATAACCATTTTATGTCTCAGTTTATTGATGCTAAAAATATCGGGATAAATAGATTCTCGGGCAACGCCGGGTAATCAGCACGGCGTATCTAAAAATAATTATATATAATTAAAATAATATGTATAATGGGATTATTACTGCCATATAACAGTACTGTCCATGAATTATGAACAGTAGAACATTCACATTAAGTTCTCAAACTGGTGACCATTTTCAGTGACGCACATATCTAAACGCCCAATGAATGAGATTGATCTTTCCAGTGTTACTGGCTGAATGGAATTAAAAGAATGCACTATACGGTCCTGCATATTCTCTGGATTTGTCGGAATATCTCGATAGACAATATCTTTAATAACTTTCCAGAAGAAAAGGTCCAGTAGGGTAAGATCAGGAGATCGAACATGCCAATGAACTACCCTCTGCGGCCACTTTATGTTTCCATTAATGAGGTTCTATTTATTAGAATTATACATTGTTACTTTTTTGAATATGTCTTCGTGTGCTTAATTAACAAATCGCAGAAAAAGAATACATAGCGTCATTGAATAAAATAAAGTTAGTATTCGTATCTTGTTATTAAATACTGCTAATATGTTTACTAACCATCAGTATTAACAGGGTATTCGATAGGTAATTGCAACACATCATAAAAAATATATTTAGGTTACTGTTGACATTAGGAACTTCATTTATAGATTTCTGTCAAGTCAACTAAACGTTGCAAAATTTTTGAGGGTGTCGAACTTCATCTGCAGCACCATTTATAGATATCTGTTTCATGTGATCGGTCATGGGCTTTCTGGATATCAACTCATGATTGTAATCGAATGCCTCGTAGAAGTTATTTGATGGTTGAGAATAAGTTATAGTCAAAAGTGCTTCTCTTCGGTGAATTTGGTTGTTGTTGGAGCACTTATCAATTCCACCTTCTAAACAAATTCTACTGAACATCTTTTTATCGTGGTATTACTTACTAAATATGAGAAACAGTGAATATATTCACAAAATATTACTATTTCGAGACTTTTAATATTACAGATTTATACAACAAACACAGCTCAACAACATACTACAAGATTACAATAGTCACCACTAGGATTGCTGATTTACAACAATATTGCCGTTACTTATCGAATATCCAAGTATTTCCCTCTCGTAGTTAGACAACTTTTGTATCAAACAATTTATCACTTTGTACTTATGTACAAAGATATATCGGGTGGTCAAAATGAATCTGACTTTCTGTATATGAGTATTATTCGGAAAGGAAATTCCGATGCCATTCGTCAGGCGAACGAATGACGGTAGCTTCACTATATTTGTTCCACTGTTGAGCTGGGTTCAGTACGCTTCCGAAAGTATATTGTGTAATTGCATTCGGCCCTTTCTCTCATTAAGGTGTCCCTTATCTAGTCGCGTGGGGGTTAAAATGATCCATGGATATACTTTTAAACTTATAGGCCTATTGAAGTAAGAATGATTAAAATAATAAACCCATTAAAATTGATTGTATATGAAATTAATATTAATGGGGCGATTTTTTGTAATAGTTATGAGAATAAAACAATTATTCCATCTTAATCCTTCTATAACTCTACTTGTTACTAATTTGGGAACATTGTTATGGATTTCAGTACCTTCCTAAAATAAGCACAGCTTCCTTTTGTTGTGAAAAGAGTCACTTTAGCGGTCACTTCTGGTGAGTTAGAACGGTTTATTTTGTGCCTGGGTGAAGCTCACCTCCACGCGACTCATAGTGTAATTTTTTTCTGTGTGTCTAGAATGCCTAGAAGAATTTGAAAAATTGTGACTAGGAACTTATTTACCATAATATATACTGAATTGAACTTTTCCGGAATTGATAAATGTGATTGTTCAAACAATTTTAAATTATTTAGTTTTTTTTATAAATTGAAATCGAAACTAGCTCAATGGATTAGGTTTTTACAGCAGTTTTAATATCTGACTATTTCATGTAATTTTAAGTAATTTTTATGAAAAACGCGTCATTAGCAAATATTATACAATTTATTAATTCTAGTAATCAGGTGAATGGAGAAGACTACATAACAATGAACTACATGGTCTTTATAGGAAGCCAGATATAATAAGAACAGTTAAGTCCCGTAGACTGCGATGGGCAGGACATGTTGCGCGTATGGGGAATGAAAGACGTGCATGGAAACTTCTTGTAGGAAAGCCAGAAGGAAAACGCCCAGTTGGTAGACCAAGAATGAGGTGGGAGAACAACATTAACTATGATTTGAGGGAAGTAGATTATACAGGGAATGATTGGAAAGCATTAGCTCAGGATAGGGATGTATGGAGAGCTTATGTCCGCGCGGCCATGAACCTACGGGTTCGATAGTGCCAGTGAGTAAGTAAGTAAGTAAGATAAATAAGTGGTTAACAATAATAAAACCTTCTTCTCTTCTTCTTAAACTTAATTGGTAGGATTTTCATCCTATTTATTTCCAAAATCACTCCTCGGAGGAAGACGTATTGGATGTGAATTCACTGTCTATCCTTCTCTTGGCTGGTCTTCCTCTTGTTCTTCTCCCGTCCATTGGTCCATCTTCTTTAGCTCTTTTTGCAAGCCGATGTTCTTCCATTCTTTCTATATGACCCTTCCAATATTTTTGTCTATCTATAATAAATTTGGTTATGTCTTGAATATGTCATTTGTCCCTAATTTCTGTGTTGTGTATTTTACCAAATAATGTTTTCCCCTGAATAGTTCTTAAGATTTTCATTTTGCACATGCTTATTATTTGTTTAGTTTTTTTTTGTATCAACCCTAGTTTCTGCTCCATATACGATAACTGGTCGATTGTTTTTATTTGGGGATGAACCTGACCCCCACGCGACTAATTGAGGGTTAACATGTCTGCAACAATAGAAGCTCCACCAAGTGTGAGGTACATGGAATAATATGGTTTCTCAGAGCTAAGAAATAGACAATTGTAGCAATTCATCGTGAGATTACTGGAGTATACGGGGACATTATGTGTGGTGCTGCTGTTCGAAGTTCAGATCATGAGTTTCGAGACACACACTAAAGTCCATGAAAAAGAACAAAGAATGCGACCGTCTGTTGTGAACGCGATGAACTTGTTGCAATAGTGGACGAAGTGTTCAGACAGAATCGCTGTTCCACAATTTCAAACGGATGAGAAGATGAAGGTGTCAATGGGTGGCCTACAGTTACAGGCGCAAAATTTTACGCAGAAGGGATTTCGAGCTTGTGACAAATGTTCGAATGTAAATGGAAATTATGTTTAAAAAATATTTAAATATGTAGTTTTCGCTGGTTTTATACCAAAGAGTGATGAACAGACAGGCGAGTGGAGAAGACTACATAACAGTGAGCTACATGATCTTTATAAGAAACCAAATATAATAAGAACAGTTAAGTCTCATAGTCTGCGATAGACAGGGTATGTGGCACGAATGGGAATTAAAGACGGGCATGGAAGTCTCTTATAGGAAAACCAGAATGAAAACGCTCAGTTTATAAACCAAGAATGATGTGGGACAATAATGTCAACCATGATTTGATTCTCCCAATTATATTACATGGACGCGAAACATGGCCTCTTGCTTTAAGGGAGGAGAAAAGTTTAAAAGTATTTGAGAATAACGTTCTTGCAAAATGTTTGAATCAAAGAGAGATTAACAGGCAGGTGGTACTTAACAGTGAGCTAGATTATCTTTACAGGAAGCCAGATATAATAAGACATAAGTCTCGTACACTACAATGAGCACGACATGTGGCACGAATGGGGAATATAAGAGGGGAATAGACGCTTTTTGTAGGAAAATTAGTTGGAAAACGCCCAGTTGGTAGACCAAGAATGAGATTATAGAAAAACGTGTTCTGTGATTTTAAGTAAGGAAATTACACAGGGGATTATTGGAAAACATAACTGTGGCTTAGGATAGGAATGTATGGAGAGATTATATCTGCACGGTCAATAAACGTACGAGTTCGATAGTGCCAGTGATTTGGTTAGTTTTCTTTGGTATTTAAGAAACGGGGGCACGCTGTAGCGTTATTAGCTAAGGCTGTAAGCCGGAAGGTCGGGGATTCGAGTCCCGGGAGCAGGATTTTTAAACTGTCCCAAATATTCTGTCGACACCGTGGTCATACGGTCGACTCAGCCTCTAAGAGAAATGAGTATCACATTCTTGTTCTGGGGTAAAGGTGGCCGTCACGCAGGGCTGACAACCCGGCTGAAATCTCGTGCCGATTGTATATAAAGTTGGAGCCTTAACCTCCAAGTACCTCAAAGACTTCTTGAGTTCTGTAGTGGAATCACTTCACTTTACTATTTAAGAAACTTTACCAGAATATTTTTTTCTGAAAAGAGAACTGTGGAACATCGTTCCCTAATTATCATAAGTAATGCCACGAGTGATTTCCAACTTATCGATAAATTCACGACTCACGAAGTGAGGAGTGAATTTATCTAGAGAATTTGGAAATCAAGAGTGGCATTTGTTAGGACTATTTAACGAATAAAATTAAGCTGTTTACTCACAAATCATTATTTAACTATAGTTATTTTAAAATATTTATATATTTAATGTAAACGGCGATGTTTGAAAACAAATGAGAAGCGATAGGTACGCTTCATCTGCTTCTTTTGTTTATCACTGCAACCAGATCATACTATTGATTGCCAAAGGAACGCAATATTGTAAGAATGCTCTCTAGTGGAGAAAAAATGAAACACATCAAACTGTATATTAATTCATTTCTGATGTCGTATGATGTAAATATGACAATTATATTTTTCTGGATTGTTACCTTGGAAAAAATACATTTAAGAAAGTGCAAACACTGGTTTCTTTTTTTGGTGGTATAATCAATTGCTACAAATGTCTTTATATTAACTCCCGCATGCGGCATGTGTTGACATTCATGCACTATATATACAATCTGGTAGCCGTATTTCTCACAGGCTCAGTCACTACAAAATAATTGTCAGACCTGTTCAGAATATTAAAAAGGAGGAGCCTTTTTTAATATGGTAATTATAACACTGATAAATATTTCGTGAAACACGACTCTGATTGGTTGTAAAACAGAAATCATTGAAACGTGATTGGCCATTGAGTCCCATTTGGGGCATGAGTTAAATTGTCCTCGTATTACAGTGGGTCGTACGCCTCTTGTGGATACTCAATATATTTATGTGACTTTGAATTATCGGTACTGTTATATTAATTTATTTAAATGATCATTTCTAGTAAAATTCACAGAGTACATTTTGTAATATCAAAAGCTAAATTGAATTTCGAGGCTTGAGGAAATATAGTTATGTTTATGACATGGTTCATGGCAATGTATTAAATATTCTAGGATGCATTATCTGATAATTCGAATTCGTGGAAATATTTTCACATGGCTGCAAGCCTTTCAATTTATTTACTCCTAAAACTAAAATAATTTATTCCATCTGGCTAATATTGCTGGGAAAATTTGTGAAAGTATGTAACAAACAATATAACAAACTGAAGTACTGTTATTTACTGAGTTTAATAATCCACTGTAGGGGTAATATGTTGTTGCAGTTGACGCTAGGGGTCGGGTGAGCGTGTTCAGACAATAGTAGGCCTATTATACATTTTGAAAACACACCTCCGAACATTAACCCATTCACTTCAGGTTTAAATGTTCAATGCGGTTCCTCAGAAACCGAATTTAAATCAACATACATTATATTGTCTGTATTCACACATCCAAAACAAACTAAAGATAACGGTACTTCAGATCACAATAAGGTGAAGTCCAAAACACATTCCTCTACTGTTTATAAATGTTAACAAAATATTTCCCTGCCAAGGGATGTACAAAATATTGCGAGATATTTAACATTCAGAGTTAAGCGAGTGTAACTCGTCTTCTGAATTCAAGACCATTTAACAGCCGGCGAGTGTACCTCGGCTACTGAGGCGAATGGGTTAAGAATAAGAGTCAACTGCTGTGGTCTCGAGATAGCGTGCTGCCTTGTCACTCAGCGGACCAGGGTTCGATCCCCGGTCGGGACATATTTTCATGGGTGATGATTTGTTCGGGTTTTTCCTATCTTGTAAGACAAATGTCAGGAAACCTTAAGGTCCAAAAGGCCCCCGAGCACCATCTGGCCATCATTATCATTATCATATTCAACTCATTAGATTAAGTTGAATTTGATTATTTTAGAAGAAGCCTCCAAAAACAAGACAAGATAAAATAAGAAATTAATTCCTTTGGAGAGAAATGAATGTCACCACATCTGTTGTTAAGAGGATTGAAAATCAAACGCTTAAATGGTATGGCCATGTACAAAGAATGGAAAATTAAAGAAGGCCAAAAAATATATACCAATGGTCACCCCCCTAGAAGAAATAAACGTGGCAGACCAAGATGGAAATGGATAACCTACGTCAGAACCATAATGGATTATAGGAATTTGGAAGAGGGAGATTGGAATGATACAGATAAATGGAAACTGAAGACGGCGAACCTATAAGTGGGGGAAAGCCAGAGAAGAAGAAGAAGAAGAAGAAAAAGATTAAGTATAGGATTGAGGCATCTCCTGGCGCATCATTACCATTTTAATCACCTTCCATATATATAATTGGGGCAGCATCATGCCGCCTTCTAGACGTCCCAACCTCAGACATAGGTTACAATACGCAAATGCCAGGAGAGAATACCAGGAATGTAGAAATTGGTAAATTGGTAGCATTGAATTAAAAAAAGCATTAAGAACAAAACAAGTAAGATCGGAGAACTGGAGGTGGCTAGAACTCGCCGGCTCTGTGTCAAAAACGCTAGAGAGAGAGAGAGAGAGAGAGAGAGAGAGAGAGAGAGAGAGAGAGAGAGAGAGAGAGAGAGAGAGAGACAAAGATATTTTACCTATTCCGAACTAAGTATTAAATTCTAAGTAGAATATGTTCTAATATTTTTCGTTTTTATCCGTACCTTACCTTAACAATACACCATACAAAGTTATGGAATATATTTGCCTTTTCCATCAATACTATTAATAATATTATAGGTACTGTAAAAAAAAGCTTAAAGATAAAATTCTAAGTGGAATCCATCTACTGTTTTTCGTTTCCACATACGTAATTTAACAGTAGACGTGAAATAATGTTTTGCCTCTTTCGTTGAAACAAATAACAATGCAACAAATACTGTAAAAAATATGCCTGCAATAATTATTATGAAGTTATTTGATAGCTTAGTGCACACAAGTTGTAACTACTAATTTCTTAGTTTTGAGAAAAAACTAATTTTAATTCTGAAAATACATGAATTTAAACATATTTGTGGAACAATCATACAACCACTGAGGAACAAAGTTAGAAAGAAGAGCAGATAGGATTTTACTCAACGATGACACTACCAGTGGCAATGTATGGAAGTGAGGCCTGGGTCATGAAGGAAAAAGAAAAAAAGAAAATTCAGGCAGCGGAAAAGAGATTCCTACGGGCTGTGAAAGGTTGTACAAGAGAAGAACATATTAGAAATGAGAATATTAGAGAGGAACTAAAAGTACAACCACTTCCTAGAAGAACACAGGAACAATTGGGTAGGATATCTGCAAAGAATGACAGAGGTAAGGATACGAAAGATGGCACTGATATATAATCCTGGAGGACGAAGATCGGTGGAAAGACCAAGAAATCGCTGGACTGAACAGATGTGAGATAGGAACCGACAAAGACGTAATCCGTGAAGGATGATGATGATTAATTTTCAATACTCACTATTACACAATGGTAAATGCAATATATTGCCATCACAAAACTGCAGGAAACTCTTAGTATTCAGTTACCACATTTGTGCACAATACAGATACACCTTAGAGAGTTCTGATTTTGTACTTAGCTCAATCCGACCGAAAAATATACTTAACAGTTGTGCACTAAGTCATCGTTATAAGAGAAACTATTCTAATATATTCTATTTTTCTTCACCCTTATTCAAATAAATTCATAAAGATTGTAGAATGTTTTCATTCTTTTCATAAAGCCATTGAAAAAGCTGTAGGTACTGTAAAGAAAATGCCTGCAATATAAATGAGGCAATAACTGGAATCAATCGTTATGTGTACTTTTTTCAGCCTT
This sequence comes from Diploptera punctata, assembly GCA_030220185.1. NCBI lineage: Eukaryota > Metazoa > Arthropoda > Insecta > Blattodea > Blaberidae > Diploptera > Diploptera punctata. Next base: position 849,129 of record JASPKZ010003451.1, on the reverse strand, counting down.
ATTTAAACAATACACACATTATAGAATAGTTTCGCCCTTTTCGTCAAAACTATCAGTATTATTATTTTAAAAATGGCTGCAAAAAAGACGTACTAATATTTTTCGTTTTCATACGAACTCTAAAATACTACGTAAAGAAGTTACTGAATGTTTTTGCATTTTCCATAAAAACCATTCATAATGTTGTATTGTATTTTTTACGTGATAGTGCGTTTTGTCGTACAAACAGCAATGGCAACCATGATTGAAAGTTCAACTTCCTACATTTCGGGGTTGCCAACCTAAATAACTATATTATAATAAAATAAATATACTGTAATATTACATATTACAAACACGCGTGTGGGAAGTAAAATCACTGCCCTCTATATATACTATATACAATGTATATATAAAAAATATCCAAAAGGTAGTGTTAATATACATTATATGAAATAAATCAGTGCATTTTAAATCAATTGAACTTTATTTGAAACAATAAATATGTACTTACCGCCATTTTATTACCAATTGGTCTCACGGCCTCCTGTAGTTTCAACTAATAAACATCGCCCACACTGTTAACGTTAGTCAGTTGTTTATAATGAAGGCAAATATTTCCAACAAATATATTATTTTACTATTATTTATTATTTTGAAAACACCATCACGCAAAAAATAATGTGCAACGCACGTTTGTGAAGTGTTTTACAGAATCTCGAAATTAAAAACCTCGCTATAGTTCGGTTTTTAAACATTTTCCTCGATCCTGTAAAAAGCACTTCCCAACCTCGCATCATAATACACTAATCCAATAAGCATGAAGTAATAAGTGGCATCCATTCAAATGTGTTCAGTTTTCAGTCGTATGAAAACAATGCACCTAGTAATATACAGGGTGTAACTAAATTCCCATTAAATACTTTGAGGACATATAATGGGGACCAAGACGGTTACGTTTAGCATAGGAATTCATGTCCGGAAACGTGCCGTTTTGCCGCTGCACGCAAAATATCACAACACACGTTGCTCTCTCTGACGCCTGCAGCTTGTTGTTCTGCGTCCACTTACAAAAAGGACTCGATGTGACGACTACCTACGTCAACACAAATACTGTACCTCCATACCATGTTCTAGTACACACTATCACCAATCGTTGATCCTGCAATATCTATCGCAGCCATAACCCGCTCCAGTAGGTCTTCCTCGGATGCCACAGGAGCCTCGTAAATCAAGGATTTTATGACTCCACAAGGGTTAAGTCGGGAGAACGAAATGACTTTGTCGCCGAAAATGCGAGATTACGATCAGATCGCGAAAATATGTACCGTATATATATATTTCGTGTGAATTTATATCTTGGTTTGAAGAATTCAATTATGATAGCAAGGGAATGTTGATAAAACAATTATAATTGTTTATTGTTGTCTAAATTAGAGGCAGACATTTTAAATAACAGTTTCATACTGCATATCAATTACAGACATGATTAATAATTATAACTATTCAATCACTATAAATATAAATTACACAGCTCTACAAAAAAAAATGTTGCCCTCGATATCTCTGCGAATTTCTATGTTTCAAGTGCACAGTTTACGAATATATTCATGAAAGTGTTGAATGTGCTTTAAAAAATTATAGAAACAATCTTATAAAAGGCGTTTCACTGAAGTATATCATAGGTTTTAGACATTTTTCTTTCTATTTGCGTCGGTGTATACTAATTAAAAAAACAGTTGACATTATAAATATATGTTTTTTTTTCATATTTTCCGATTTTTGTATTGTAAAATGAAAATAAAGATTTAAAGAACCAGAGGAAATCTCCCAAAATCATTGTTTCATGAATTGTGAGCGTAAATATATCCAAAATTAATCTTATATCAAGGACAACTAAACCACTGTTGACCAGTGTTATCAAAGTGAGAAATAAGTGCGATACAATGAAAATGTATTGTATTACTCAATAAAAATTTAAGTGGGTAACATTTTTACTTTATTAATTAAGTCAATTATTTTTATTCCCTAGGGAAGTAAGTTGAGCAATTTCATGTCGTTGTAAATGGAAACCAATACCCCTCTGGTAAATTCAACTTACTTCCCTAAAGGCAGAAAGATAATTAGGACATTATCAGTATTGGAGTGAACAGATACTTTAAATTAATAAATTTTCTTAAGTGTTGTATGAATATTCCGATAGTTCAAATAATACCTGCGGTAGATTAATAAAAAATGTCCACGTATCCTTTAATATCAGTTTGTGATATCTGTGATATGTTTCCTTTCCATAAACTAAAATATTATCATTTACTATCCGATTACCCGGCATTACTCGGGTATTTGATTATTCCAATCTTCTTGGGATAAATCAGCTTGGCAACTCTAAAACTTTAGATTCAACACTATTCTCAGTCACTTTCGAAATAGTTTTTTATCTCTTCTTATCCCCTCTTCTTTACGGATGCTAGGAATAACATATTTAATTTGATGTTGTTGGAAAAGTCTTTGTAATTAAATGCTTACTTTTAATCTAATTTTGAAACACAGAAATAGTTATTGTTAGTTATTCGTAAAAGATAGATATGTCGCGGACTTCTTTATAGAATTTTGTTTTAGATATTCAATTCTGTGTACATTAATTTGGCGAATTTGTTATCGTTACTCAGCGTAAGCCATTTAAGTGTCCAAAAAACTACTTACGTAGTTTTTTTCAGCTCCGGTCGCATAGTACGTACTATAATATATTATACATGGTAATTTTCTCATGGTAGGGTCGAATATTTTTTTAAATGTTGTTTGTACATGACATTTACATTGCTACATTTAATGTATCCTTAACTGTTTATAATTAGTATAGTGTATATCTATATTTGTCAAATATTTATTTGTATTTGTGCTGGTTGAGTGGAAGGGAAGACCTTATGGTCTTAACTCTGCCAGAATAAATAAAACATTATTACTATTATTATTATTATTATTATTATTATTATTATTATTATTATTATTATTATTATTATTATTATTATTATCATTATTATTATAAAAACTCCATTCAAATCCGTCAAGTAGTTTTTTGAGTACATAAACAGACAGACTCACAGACTTGTAGACTGACGTTCATTTTTATATGCCATTATGTAAGTTTCGGGAAAAATATGTTAAAAGTTTAAGTCAATCTTCATTATTTATTGTAGCGCCAAACTAACAATACTGGATATTATAAGTTACTTTCCTGTTTGGCAGTTATGCATCAACAATTTAAGAGCGGGGCATTTGACGCTTAGCTCTAAGATACAAAATTGATATTACCATTTATGAAGATCTGATTTCTTACACTTATTGGTTGCAAAACACATAATCTCTGATAGGACTGATGGCGTTTTCATTTTCTTTAATAATAAGGTTATATTTAAATATTTGGCTCTAAAAGTGTGCGTACACTTACTTCATAAACCAGTGCAAACAGATGGCATCAACATTTCATTTTTAATAACATTTAGCCGGTTGATTCATAACATCGTCCGATTTTCCCAAAAAAATATATAAATTATGGCAAATATCCTATTCAAATCGGTCAAGTAGTTTTTGAATCCATAAAGGACAGACTCACAGACTTGTAGACTGGCGTTCATTTTTATATACACCGTGTTCTTAAAGTCCGGTAACAGTTGTCTTATTTAATTATTCAAAAACGAAACATCATACAGGTTTCGTTTATATGCCATGTGAAAGAGTACCTCAAATGGTTTTTTGTGCAATGTCTGCGTTCACAATTCCTTAATATGGGAACCACGTGTAACTCGGCATATGTCTGCACGGTAATCCAGTTCTTGCCATACTTTCTGGAGCATATACTCAGATACAGTGGTAGAAATTTCTTCAATCCTGCGCTTGAGGTCTCGTACATTTTGTGGTGAAAGTGGCACATACACATTATCTTTTATGTATACCCATGTACGAGACCTCAAGCGCAGGATTGAAGAAATTGCTACCTCTGTATCTAACTCTGAGTATGACAAGAACTGAATTACTGTGCAGACATATGCCGAGTTACTCGTGGTTCCCGTATTGAGGGATTGTGAATCCAGACATTGCACAAAAAACATTTGAGATACTCTTTCATTTGGCATATAATCGAAACCTGTATGATGTTTCTTTTATGAGTAATTAAATAAGAAAAGTGTTACCGGACTTTCAGGACACGGTGTATAAAAATATGCGAATTAAAGCCAAGCGAATATTTAAGCACACACCGATTTTGAGGACCCAATAATTCGATTATGTGTGCGCATTCCATACGGTATTACAGTGTGTATATAAATATAAAAAAAGCCTGCATTAACTGCATTAAATATGAAGTTAAAACATTCTTAGTTTTTTTACGTACTTCAACAATACACCTAAAACAGTTATAGAATGTTTTCCCATTTTTCATCAAAACAATATTCTTGATATAGCCTTTCCATGATAGTTGTACAGCGGCTCGCTTTGTGTTACACACACAAAGATGCCGACTACAGCCACTATAATAATTCTGCATGTTTAGTCACTGTCAAGCATTGTCACGCGGCATCCGCTTTTATATAAACGGATAATGATCGGATGCGATAATGACCAGCCTCATGGGCTAGTGGTCAGCGTTACTGACTTCTGTTCATGAGGTCCCAGGTTAAATTCCCGGTCAAAAATGGGATTTTTTCTTTAAAGGGAATTATTCCTGTGGTTGCCCATGGTATGGAATTTAGGCAAAGTTTAGATTAAGAACACTCCTGGCGCTTCATTATCATTTATCAGTTTATCACCCATCATACTATCGAGGTAACGTAACTCCGCCTTCCAGATGCCCCAAACTAAGAAATGGATTACAATTCTGCCAGTGCTAGGGTAGAAAGCCATAAATGTCATAAGATAATCTGGTGGAATTAGACAAAACATAAATTTTAAAAATTAACCTGCAATAAAGATGGAGTTTTAAGTGGGATGCGCTCTAACGTTTTCGGTCTCATCCGTGCTGAAATATTACACCTAAAATTTTCATTAACTTGTTTGTATATTGCAGTTCTGTATTGTCAAAAAAAAAAAAAAAAAAGCCTGTAATAAAGATGAAATTATTATAACGGACAAAATTTGTAAAAGTATTCATGCACAGTGATAGTGAATGGGGATTTAATTTTGGACTAACCTTCCGCCGTGAAAGTAGTCCCGACGTCTGATGGAACGGAGATCACTGCGAGCTGGTGGACGTAAAACTGCCCGACTGCGGGCACGATGCTCACTTGTTATAAGTGTGCCGAAAGCACGTGTCGGAGCAGTGCGCGTGCGTCCGTGCCCGCCCGCGACAACAATACCAACATATCTTTATTGATTCTCCCTCCACGATAATTGGAAGTCAAGAATTGTGTAACGATAAATTGCTATTTCTTCTAATATCACTGTCCAGTATTATTCTTTAGAAAATGCACAATTCATTATATGTCAATACTTTTTTGTACACCGTGTTGTCAAATAAAGGCTTTAGTAGTAATAATAACTCACGATACAATTCATACAAGAAACGGCAAGTAAAATGTTATTTTGAAGACAAACGCATACCGTATATTTATGCCATTTAAAGATAGTAGCGGAAAAACACACTACAGGGCGGTGGTACAAAACTCTAACGACAATATCTGATTTTATAGTCCGACAAAGCTAGAAGGCCATTGGCTTACTAGCCGGCTGCTGGCCTCACATCGACATGTGCTAATCACAGAGGACAATCATGATTTTCTCAACCTAGATCCGCTGCTTATTGTAGGTACCGAAATCCTCATGAAGCTGAGTGGGCACCAGTATCATACTGGCTGAAACTCCTTGAGAAAATGTCTTGATCCATGGGGATTCGAACCAGCGCAAGTCTCGTAGGGAGCTCTGTGCCAATGCATGTTGCCATAACCACTCAGTTAAGTCTCAGGACTTACGGACAATTTAGTAGAATTAAAAGACAGGCATTTAGCCTATTTTTCATCGACTTTCCAATATTATTCAACAAAATGTTTGCAATTCTGTGTTGAGTTACTGTTGACACGAGAAGTCTGAGATTTAACACAACAACTTGATGGCCAAAATGTATTTCAAAAGTATCAAATCTGAGTGAGATATGCAAGGAAATTAAACGAAGAAAGTATAAATGGATTGGACATGTTTTGAGAAGGGAAGAAGGAAATATAACAAATATGAGGGGTTCAGAGCAAAAGTGGACCACTACCAAAAAAGATTGAAAATCTTAGTTATATGTGAATTTTGGTTGAAAATATCAATAGTTCTTCACAGCAATTGTGAACCAAGTATTGTGCTTCTTTTTTTTTATAGTAAAAAAAGATGTATAACTATTCATATACAATTAAATGTAGGCCTATTACTTTAACTTCATATCAGTTTTTCTCAAGAATAAAATATGGACTGGCCCACTTTTGCTCTCAACCCCTTATATGGAATGAATTCCCTGTAGAAGAGGAAGGCACAGAATTACTGGCAACACAGTGAGAAGGGAAGCTGAGCAATTTGAGAAGAATTGGACTGAAGATAGGATGCTGGCAAGAAATAGAATATGTTGGAGATCTTACCTTCCTATGCTCCTTGAACTGATGATAGGAATACTACTTTTACTAGTACTACTATTACTACCACTGCTGCTGCTACTGTTGCCGCTGTCTCTGCCACCGCCCCAGAGTGCTACTACTACTACTACTACTACTAGAACTGCTGTAGGAGATGATGTTCATCAAATATTACTGCATTGCGTAGTATGCAGATAACAGAACCAATTATATATTTATTACGAGTTTTGCCAGACAGTGAGGAAGACATTCATGTCTGCTCGCAAATCTGATCTTCGAAACTTTGTTTTTATTCAATGCCACCACGTTGTAATTTCGACATTCTGGCATCCTCTCCTGGCATGGCGTTGTTGTGTCCCACTTCTGAGGTTGGGGCGCCTCGAAGACGGAGTTACACTGCCCCGATGATATATGATAGGTGATGATGGTAATGATGCGCCAGGAGAGGCCTTAATCCTGGACTTAATGAATATGTTAATGATGATAATGATGGTCAGATGATGTTCGGGGTCCGTTTGGGCCTTAAGGTTTCCTGATATTTGTCTTACAGGTGAGGAAAAACCCCGAAAAAAACCATCACCCAGGAAACTTGCCCCGACCGAGGATCGAAGCCAGGCCCGCTGCGTGACAAGAAGATATCTCGAGACCACAGCGGTGGATATGTCTTGGAAACTACTTCCTTCCATTTTTTCTGTTAGCTAGCCTTATAAATGTCGGCAGCGGTGGACTAGTGGTTATTTTCCATGCCTCCGGCCCTGAGGGTCGCGGGTTCAAATCCAGCCGGAATCGATGGAAGTCCTTCCTCCGGGAAGGACTTTAAGCTGTGGCTCCCGAGTCTGGAGATTTTCAGGCTCGTAAAATATTCTTAAGCCTGAGTAAAGAGGCCTCTAATCAAAATTTACCGACCTACCAGAAGTCTCATTGTTTCTATAATATGTATACCGCATACAGTTCATTACATCTTTACAGAAATAAGCGTAAATAAATTAAAGATTTTAAAAAACAACGGTTGAAAATCAGGTTTCGCTAAGCACGTTACAAACACAGGTCATAAATTCCACACAATCGAAAACATCCTTTCAATAATACACAGAGAAAATGATAACCAGAAAATAAGCGTCTTAGAGGAAATATAAATATTGAAAGAAACAAGAAATGATAACATAATGAACGAAAACATACCTACTAGATCAACCCATTATACAACGTGCTCGTAAACACGACCTGTACTCAAAAGAACACTTTGAAAATGGAATTAGTTCCGAAAGGCCTAGCTGATTATTTATTTAGGAATATTCCACAATACAGTGTTTCTCCTTCAACCCAAAGTGATTTGTCGCCAGAGGTTCCTGTCTAAAACATCTCATTCCCTCATATCTCTAGCATCCATACTTATCTTCACTCCATCCATCCATCGTTCTCTAGACTTGCCTCTTCCACTTCTTCCATTAGCTTTCCAATTAAGGATCTTCTTTGGTATTTTCTCTTCTTCCATTCTTTATGAGGTGTCCATACCATTTCAAACGTTTTTCTTTTATTTTTCCTTTTTTTTTTAACTTGCATAATATCCTTTATTGTGCTGTTTCTGGCCTTATTCCTCCTTGAAATTCTTGTCGATCGCCTCCAAAAATCCATTTCTACTGCCTACAGCTTGTTGGCTTGTTTTCTACTTACTGTCCAGGTTTCGGACCCATGTAATAAAATGCTTTGTAACAGAACTTGAAATATAGTTTTTTTTTTATTCTGTATATCATATTTCTATTCCAAAGCACTGAGTTCAACGTACCAATGATTCTTCTTGCATAAGTTATTCTTCTTTCAATTTATGTAGTTGAATTCTCACTTTTATCTAAAATAGATCCTAAGTATTAAAACTTTTCAACATTACGTATTCTTCCTGAATTACATTTTAGCTCATCTGTTGTATCCTATGAAATATATTCTGTTTTATTATGATTTATTTGTAATCCCCATTTTTTGTATTCCATCTATAATTTCCTTAACATGAAAGATGCATTATCTGGATCGTGAGAAATCACCACCTGATTATTTTAAAACAATTTTAATTTGCTGAGAACGACTGCCATCACAGGTACAATTTTTATTGTTTTAAATATTTAACAATAACCTCAACAGTGGGTAATAATGTTTTTTAAAGTATTATTAAATTAACTTGGTCTAGTAACTCCTCCCTCCATGGTATCTTTACCTTGCATGGTGGAGTGCCTTGCTTGCTTTAATGATCCCGAGAGCTATGCTGGCGGTAGCATTGCTGCCGATAGGGTTACTCATGCCGGTCTGGTCGAAGGTGATAAGCCTGACGAAAAAAGTACCTTGATCGAAAGAGTGACGATCTTTCACCGTAAAAATACAATCGTCAAGAAATGCGGACATGGGTTCCACTGGGATACAATTTTCCGGTGGTCAAATAGTCCCCCATTCGGATCAAGGAACCCATGCCAAAGGCTTAAACACATGGACATGTTTCTAGGAACATGGAATGTTAGGACTGGAAAACATTAGCTCAGAGTAGGGATCTATGGAGAGCTTATGAACGCGCGGTCATGAACCTATGCATTCGATGGTACCAGTGAGTTAGTTAGTTAATTAGTAACTCCTAACAAAGGAGATGCTAAGGCCCAACATTGGTCTGTTAAGCCATTATAGATGGGTACATTGAATTGTTAAGTTATTCTATATTACATCATTTATTATCATCTCCTATAGTTTGAAAGTCCACCGCTGTGGCCTCGAGGTAGCGTGCTGCCTTGTCACGCAGCGGGCCCGGGTTCGATTCCCGGTCGAGACAGGCTCCTGGGTGAGTTTTTTCGGGGTTTTTCCTCAGCTGTAAGACAAATGTCAGGAAGCTTATAGTCCAACGGTCCCCGAAAGTCATCCGACTATCATCATCATCCTTCACCGGTGTAGAAAGCAACGGGAAGCTACCACACTTATAATTCCCTAGTAAAGCTGCAAAACGTGGCACGAAAATGCTATGATTGCAGTGAAAGACCTGTCCTCGGGCAGAATTCCTATGGATGGATGTATAGTTTGAAATGCATTGAGGAAAGTTTTGTTTAGATTATTGTATGCTTAATTTTTATTTTATTCTTTGCATTGATATTTCAAAGTATATGGCTGTTGAATGTAAGTTTCTTTCTTTGCAAGTCCATCCGTTTGATCATTCCCTTCATCCTCCTATTTTTAATGGTATCCATTGAAATTCTCTTGTTTCACGAGTAACCTTAATATTTTTCGATACTCTTGTATTGAGTTGTCAAAGATATATCTTATTTGATATATCTTTAATATAGCCTATTTGAGAACAAAGTTGTAACAAGTGAACTGTCAAATATTGCATGGCAAAACTTACTTACTTACTTACTTACTCACTGGCACTATCAAACCCGTAGATTCATGGCCGCGCGGACATAAGCTCTCCATACATCCCTATCCTGAGTTAATGCTTTCCAATCATTCCCTGTATAATGTACTTCCCTCAAATCATAGTTAATGTTATTTTCCCCACCTCATTCTTGGTCTACCAACTGGGCGTCTTCCCTCTGGCTTTCCTACAAGAAGCTTCCATGCAAGTCTTTCATTTCCCATACGCGCAACATGTCCTGCCCAACGCAGTCTACGAGTCGTAACTGTTCTTATTATATCTGGCTTCCTATAAAGACCATGCAGTTCATTGTTATGTAGTCTTCTCCATTCACCTGTTTGTTCATCTCTCTTTGGTCCAAAAATTTTCCTAAGTGCTTTATTCTCAAATACTTGTAATCTCCTTTCCTCCCTTAAAGTAAGAGTCCATGTTTCGCACCCATATAATATAACTGGTAGAATAATAGTTTTATATATTAACGTTTTTTGAAAGGAGTTGGGACATAAAGAGTCTATGTTTAATTTCTTTGTGCATCTCATTCCTATTTGTGATTATTGTTCCTAGGTATTTGAATTCAGCCAGTTCCTCAAAATTTCCCTCATTTGTCATTAGCTGTCCATTTCCATTATATAATGTATTTCTACGTGCACACCATATACTTAGTTTTATTGATATTTACTTCCAGTCCTAATTTGTTAGTGTTACTCAATAGTGTGTGCGTGTTGTCCTTTAGTATCTCCTCGCTATCGGCCAATAGTACATCATCAGCATAAACTAACAGCTTATTAATACCATTGAGTTGTAAGCCTTCCTCATTATCTAAAGATTTAATGGCATGTTCTAGTATAAAATTAAATAGTAGAGGAGATAGTGCATCTTCTTGCTTCAACCCACTCTGGATTTCAAAAGTGTCCGAAAATTGTTTGCCTACACGCACCCTACTCTTTGTTCCATTTAGACACATTCGTATAAGTCTAACTAACTTTTTAGGAATTCCAAACTCCAACAAGATACTATATAACTTCTCCCTCTTAATTGAATCATATGCTTTTTTGAAGTCTACGTATAGTTGATGTACAGTGCCATTATATTCCCATTTCTTTCTAAAATCTGTCTTATACTAAACATCTGATCTCTTGTAGACCTATTTCTTCTAAATCTACGTTGATGATCTCATAGAATGTCGTCAATATAGGGAGTAAGTCTGCTGACTAATATATTTGTTAGAATTTTGTAGGAAGTTGAAAGTAATGAGATGCCCCTGTAGTTGTTGCAATCAGTTTTATCTCCTTTCTTATAAAATGGTACGATAATTGATTCTTTCCATTCATCTGGAAGAGCTTCTTTTTCCCAAATCATACTAAGCAACCAGCGTATCTTGTCCATCAATTTTTCTCCCCCTGATTATATCAGTTCTGCTGGGATCTTATCTGAACCTGATGCTTTATACATCTTCAATTTTTCAATCGCCATTTCAACCTCTAATGCACTTGATTCTGCGACTAGCATTTCTGCTGTTTGTAAATTATCCTTCTCGATGTCCTGTTCTGTATGTACATTTAATAACTGATCAAAGTAACTTTTCCATCTATTTAATATACTCCTGGAATCTGCAATCATATCCCCATTTTCATTCCGAATTATGTTTGTTTAGCCTTAAACCCTTCCTTCTCTATACTAATTCCCTGATATAATTCTCTAATGTTCCTATTCTTTGCGTTCATTTCAAGATCATTAATCTTCTCTCTCAAATATTCCCTCTTTCTACTCTTTAGTAACTTGGTGGTTTCCCATCTAATACTACCCAATTGCTCTAAATTTACCTCATTTGGTTCGTGTAACCATTTCATTTTTGCTAGCTTTCTTTTCTTTACAATGTCGGCACATTCCTCATCAAACCATTTCTTTTTTGCCTCTTTTTTAAACAACCAATGCTTTCTGATGCTGACAATTTAATAGTATCTCTTATAACCTCCCATTCTTTATTTATATCAGTTTCGTCCTCGTTTGCCACATTGTCATCTGAAGATTCCAGTACTTCAAATCTATTAGCAATATTGATTTGATATTCTTGCCGCATTTCATCATTTTTCAAGTTCTTTAATTCAAATTTTACAGAATCATCTTTAGCATTTGTTCCTCTCATTAGCGATAGCCGTTGTCTGATTTTCACTCTGACCAGATGATGATCCGAATTGCAGTCTGTCCCTCTAACTGATCTAACATCGAAGATGCTACTGTGCCAGCGTTTGTCCACTAATACATGATCTACATGCCAAAACTTACCTTTTAATTTGTTCCAGAGAAGCGTTGCGATGTACAAAGGCCGTAAAAAAACTTTTTTACTGGAAAGCACTAAAATCCAGCGCCGAATCTCTCATTTAAACTATTGGGGAGTAATGCAACACTAGAATTGGTATATTGGATAACTTTCACTACCTTATCGTCCGCGCCTCGTCCCGTCGCACTTCACTCCAGTCTTACCCATGCAGTGAGTCCATCTGCTCTGTACTGTGGGTTGATATTGCTGGATTCTGACTTTGATTTTTGTACCTTTCGGTTAAAAACGGCAGATGATGTTCTTGGTGCATCATGAAGCTGATCTGTGAGAAATTTCAAAGGAGGTTTCGGCATGCAATGTTTGAGTGTTCCCTTGTAAGGAAAATTTTTTGAATAGGTTAATAAAGAATACTACATAACAATGAGGCACATGATCTTTATGGGAAAGCATATGTAATAACAGTTAAGTTTCGTAGAATACGTTGGGCAGAACACGTGGCACGAATGGAGAGCGGCGTAGAAACTCCTTATTGGAATACCGGAGAGAAAGCGCCCAGTAGGTAGGCCAAAAATGAGATTGGAGAATAATATTAATCATTATTTGAGGAAGGAAAATTATACAGGGATGATTTAAAAACATTAGCTCAGGATAAGTATGTATGGAGAGCTTAAGTCTGCCGATCATGAACCTGCTGATTCCAAAGTGCCAGTGCGTTAGTTATGATAATTGAAAATAATGGAATGAAGATAAATATTCTTCATTTATTAATATTCTTGAAATCAACTAATTTGAAGAGCTATTAAAACAATGTTTCATAAAATGAAGTTTTGTGAAGGAATTAAAATGTCAGAGGATTAATCCCAGAATTGTTATAATTCAATGTAATGATAAATTATATAAATCGAATATCAATGCTGTGTACAAAAATATATTTCAGAATAAAATGTATTCTTATTCTTATAAAACAACTACAGAGATGTAGCGAAAAAGTTATATTAAATTTTAAATCCTCTATAGAAACTTTGGTTTGGTGTTTACATAAATCAGTGTTTAAGAAAACAATACAGCGGTAAATCCTGATCAACTGAAAGATTTAACTTTAAATTGCTATTTTGAATAACACTAAATATTATTTGAAATTACGTGGGAATACATGATACAAACTATTTCAATTTAATCCTGGACATCACACTTGCATATCTCCAATATTTTTTGTTCTATATAATTATTTCATTTTGCTCTATGCCGTAATTATTTCAGCTTATAATATAATGTATTGTAATATAATATAATATCCATCCATCCATCCATAGTAATTCTGCCCGAAGGCAGGTCCTTCACTGCAATCATAGCATTTTCATGCTATGCTTGCAGCTTTACTAGGGAATTGTGTAGGTGTGGTAACTTCCCGTTGCTTTCCACACCGGTGAAGGATGATGATGATGATGATGATGATGATAATGATAAGGATGATGATGATAAAGATGATGGCCATATAATTTCGGGGACCGTTTGGGCCTTAAAGTTTCCCTGACATTTGCCTTACAGGTGAGGAAAAACCCCGATAAAAACCTCACCCAGAAAAACTGCCCCGACCGGGGATCGAACCCGGGCCCGCTGCGTGACAAGGCAGCACGCTACCTCGAGACCACAGCGGTGGACAATATAATATAATGTAATTTAATGTAATGTAATGTATTGTAATGTAATTATTTCTTATATTCAGCTATAGGAATACTGTTTGTTCAAACCAGCCTATTCTAATATAACCTGATATAAAATATATTTTACCATGTTACGATTGTAAATAATGCTTCAGTATATTTCCAAACTCAAATCATTTTAATTTTTCTTTACAATATTCACGCAATATGTATCCTAATCTTCTTCTTCTACTTCTTCTTCTTCTACTTGCATGCAAGGATTAAACCTTTTGGTTCGTTCCGGCTCCAAGTATTATAGATGCTGTGTCCATCCCTTTCGTGGGCGTCCCCGATCTCTTTTTCCTCCTCTTGGTTGATAGTTCAGACTTTTTCTAGGCAATCTGTTGGTATCCATTCCGCAGACATGTTCATACCATTTTCTCCTATTTACTCTTCTATTTTATCTGTCAAAACCGAATATTTATAGTTCTTTGCGGATATATTCAGTCCATTTTTTATCCATTAAAGTAAATCCTACCACAAATCGTAAATATTTTATTTCTGCTGCTTCTAATTATTTTAATTGACTATTTATTCAAAGTCCATATTTCTGTGCCATACTATATTGCAGGTACAGCCAATACTTTATAAAATTTTAAATGTGTTTATTTTGTTACATTCTTTCCCAGTGTACTTTTAAGGGTGCCACATAAATATTGAAATATTTGTAATTTATTATTTATGTATTTTTCTCTATTACAACCTAAAGATACACCTAGATAATTGAAATATTGTACTTGTTCTAGTGTTCCTAATAAAAAAATTAATACAGTGGACCTTATTTCAAAAGAATATGCTCCTTCTTTAGTTGATTTTGTTTGAATTTCCACGAGCAGTTTTTAACATACGGATTTTAATATAAATTATCTTCATTTCATGTAACTGGAAAATTCTTTGATAAAAATTCGAATATCTCGCCTTAATCAAAATTATCTCAAATGTTAGTTACATCAGTGTATTGGAATATGTGTTATAAATATAAACATACAAACTGCAGTCAATGAACCTTATAATAATGACATATACTAAACTAAATGAATACATTTAAGGATATGGTGAGTTAGTTTTAGTAGCTTTTTATGTTCACTTTAGATTGACTTGGATTATTTTTTTTTTGTTTTTAGCGTATTACTATATGCTGTACCCATAATTCATAGCTATATTCCAACGTTAACTAACTGGCACTATCGAACCCATAGCTTCATGGACGCACGGACTTAAGTTCTCCATATATCCCTATCTTGAGCTAATGTTTTCCTATCATTCGCTGTATAATCATGATTAGTATTATTTTCCCACCCCATTCTTGATCTACCAACTGGGCTTTTTCCTACAAGAAACTTCTATGTCCCTCTTTCATTCCACATTCGTTCCACATTTCCTGCCCATCGCAGTCTACGAGACTTAACTGTTCTTATTAGACCTATATCTGGTTTTCCATAGAGATCATGTAGCTCAATGGATGCTGTATTTTCTATATTAGGCCTAATTAAATTCTGTAACTGATCTGTATCCCAGCCAGAGCTCTTGCTTGTGTGTATTGTGTACAAAAATGTATTTTGAATAACGTTTCTTATATTCTATTTTTCACATAAACGTCTAAACGTCGTTGCTCCATAACATTCTATTCGTAAATGAATTATTACTCAAATCTCTAGTCTATACTAATTCCGATCTAAGTTGTAAACAACTTGCATAAGGCATTACTTTGCTGACATCGTCTATTGGGGGAACCGTTGTGCTACTTTTATCCGCCATATGACTGATCTGTGTACGGAACTGTCATCGATTCAAACATTGTTCTTAGGCAACATCGTATTTTACGGGAAATACGTTTGAATACAAGATAAAATGGTACCAACAATTAGGAACTTCCTCCATTTCTTATTTATTTATGACACAAAATTGTATTTGGACTTATCTAATCAGACATTTACGCTTTTTCCATTATATCGATAAATATTCTTTATTTACAATTCAATTACGAGCAGAATTTATATTCCATTCTGACTCATCTGTAAATTCTGCTGCTATTTTCATCACATCCTGAATCAGTGTTAGAATTAAACTCTTTGATATGCAATAAGAACAAAAATAGTGATAAACAAAGCAATTATAGACCAAGTTCAGAATTTTAGTTATTTGGGATGTCATTTAGGCAATGATAGAAATTTAGATAAACGCACTAAAAATACAACGATTCAATTACCTATGTGGCACAATTAAACGCACTTTATTGAATAAGACTAGAAAAGAAACTATTGTGAAGTTTTACAATGTATTGGCAATTCCGTCTCTTATCTATGATGTGAAACCTGGACATTAACAAAGGCAGATAGTAAACAAACAGAGGCTGCTGAAATGAAGATGTTGAGAGCAATAGCAGGATACCAAAGGACCGATAAGAAGAAAAATGAATATATTAGAACAGAACTTAATATATTTAATCTCTGTGAAAGGATAAATATTATCAAAATGCTTATCTTCAGCAGGTATTACGAATGAATGAACAGCGCGTACCAAAAAGAATGTATAATTATAAACCAAAAGGAAGAAGAATGTTGGAAAGACCATTGAGATGGAAGGACCAATACGACCTATAATGAGATCGGAACAGGCCATTGGGCCTAATCCTTGTTGGTGATGATGATGATATTTAATTAAAACGAAACATAATACCGGGACGAGATACAACAATGAATTGGTAGTAGTCTAAATGTTGTAAACAATAGTAACATAATACTATGTATTGTATGCATTGCGTACATACTGTAGCATTCCAATACAATACATGTGCCTCAACGTTTTAAATGCCCACATTGTTAGCCGATTTCCCGAGGCTAACATGGAAGATGACTATGAGAGTATGTTGCGTATGCGCATTCAAGCTCATCAGTAATACATCCTGCTGCATTTCAAGCGAGTCCTATGCTACTCTGTAGTTGCCCTGTTAGCGCTCTAGAAACGGCCAACAGCGAGATTTCAGTTGCTCCGAGTAAGTTCTATGTAAACGTAGTGTTTCTGAGCGTATCAAATACAAAAATTAAACCACTAAATAAATATTATCATGGGAGAGGAATGTGCTTGAGTTACTGAAGAATTAAGTCATCACTTTTCCTGCCGAAGCTTTGTTGAAAAGAAAAAAGTTATAAAGCAACACCTTGTTTAAATATCATTATAAGTCAAACAAAAACAGAAGTGCGTCGTTTAATGAAGAATATGAAGGTTGGTGTGAACATGCCATATGGCTGTAGGAAGTCATGTTCCCTGTTTGCCCTGCCTTCTATTTTCAACGGAGAAAAATGTTTGGACAACAAAGGAAGTTTCTGATGTAAATATTTTTCATGTGCTGAAAAACGTCATGAACTATATCTGAAATCCATGTTAACTTGAAATAGCGCTACATAATTTTGGAAACACTAGAACTGAAGAGTCCCGAAGCGGGACTAAATTAATACGGATAAGCATAACGAAAACGTTAAAGCAAACAAGTACATTATTACCTGCCTAATAGACACTGTGTCTTTTTTAGCCGAACAAGAGCTGCCATTTAGGGGCCATATAGAAAACTCCGAATCAAACAAAAGAGGTAGGGCCTAATTATATTGAATTGTTGCATTAAAGATGAGAAATTAGGAAACCATTTGGAAATTTCTACTGTGTTCGTTGTCACATCACACGATGTTCAAAACGACTTAATATGTTCTATATCCGCTACTTTATTCAATAAAACGAAACAAGAGATCTCACCCTTCGTATCTCTCCGAGATTACCGACGATAGAGCTCACTTATAAACTCTAGAAACCAGCTGTAAGTGGAGACGAAATCTGTGTTTTAAAATCATGCATTTATATGTTTAATCAACTATCTTCTTCTTCTTCTTCTTCCTTCCAAGTATTAGGCCAAGGCCTGTTACGATCCTATAGAATTTTTTTCCTGCAGCGTTTCATAGGACAGCCGAGTGATCTTCGCCCTCTTGGTATAAAATTATAAACAGCTTTGGGGATCCGATTTGAACTCATTCTTTCTAGATGGTGTTTCCAATTTAGTTGGTACTGTTTAATATATTCCAAAATTGGCGTAGTCTTCAATTCTTTTAAGATATCCGTGTTCCTTTTCCGATCCCATCTGGTTAATCAACTATTAATATCCCAATTATCCCCTTCCATTTCCTAAGCCCTATACCTATAGTACTTTAGTATATTTGATACTCCTAACAATGCATGCCGTTTTTTTTAAAAGTTCATTTACTTATTAAATACAATATAATAAACAATATTATATCGAGATTACTATAAATAAAACGGCGGCCAACACTTGTCGAAATTCCACACCCCGCCACTCTCTTGAATGGCTAATGTGGGATATTTTTCACTAAACTGTTTGACAACATTCAAAATAATTCAGTTCTCTCCCCTTTTCAAAGGCTTTCCTTTTCGTTGCTTCAAAAATTGTATAGGAGAAGCAGCCAATAGAAACAATTGAAATTCCAATGTAGACCTACGTATTCTGCATTACGTATGAATGAGAATTAAACGATGACATCTATTAAAATTGTAATTATACGGTATATTTTTAAAATTTCCTATGTAACTTATATAGACATGTGCTATATCTATACTGGGTGATCCACACTATAAAGTATTACAGACTTCTATGGGTTGTAGAGGGGACTTAGTAGATAAAGTTTTGATAAGGAACCCATGTCCGGAAACACACCATTTTTATGTAAAATAAGTTTGAAGATAAAACGAAAATCCTAGCTTTTAAGGGATCAGATACCGTAAGAGCTAAAATAATTCTGGAGGGCAAACCCATTGAACAAGTGAACCATTTTAAATACCTGGGTTATGAAATCTCATATTTTAAACATGAAGATCTATTTAACAGACTTAATAAATTTAATTATATATGTGGAACAATCAAAAGGATATTTAAAAGCACAAGAAAAGAAACAAAACTAAAATTTTATAAAGTAGTGGCAGTCCCCTTACTATTGTATGGTAGTGAATTTTGGGTTTTAACTAAAAGAGAAGAGAAGATCATAGAAGCAGCTGAAATGAGATTTGTGAGAAGTGTGGCTGGTTGCAAACTTCTAGATAAGAGAGGAAGTGAAGATATTAGAAATGAGTTAAATATCTTTAAACTCTTAGATAGAATAAAAGAATCTAGAAAAAAATGGAAAGAACATGTTCAAAGAATGGAAGATGATCGCATTCCCAAAATTATACTTAAATGCAAACCAAAAGGACGCAGGAATGTTGGTAGACCAAGAAGAGATGGATCCAACTTTTGAATGAGAATCTATGAGACCGGAACAAGCCACATGTGCTTAATCCGTGATTGTTGATGATGATGAAGTTTGAAGATTGAAACACAATCGGCTGATATCATGTGTCTTGTGTTTCCGAGTAAGAGTTACAGACTTCTAGGGGTTGTATTACACCTATCTAGTCAGAGGAAGATCATCTTGCAAGAATTCTGGCGGCAGGAGAAATTATTGAGCACACAACAGCTCTTGTAGGGTGTGTGTATAAAAACATGCGTCGCTGGTACACTTTGTGCAACGAACAACAGGGTCACCACATGAACCACACTTGTTAATACAACTTCTAAAAGTCTGTAATACTTATTCTGAAACACAAGACGACGCGATATCAGCCCATTGTGTTCCGATCTTCAAACTTATTTTACATCAAATTGGTACGTTTCCGGACATGGGTTCTTTATCAAAACTTTATCTACTAAGTCCCCTCTATAACCCCTATAAGGGCCTGTATTACGCCAGTTTAAGCTATGCATTATAAATGGGAAAACTGGCGTAATACAGTTACCTCTCTTGGTGAAACTGACCCTAAGTCTGTAATATTTATTGTGAATCACTCTATATAATTTTTACTTATTTCGAGCGTTGGAAAGCGAACTACATTTTCTTAAAAGCTTAAAGGTAAAACCATTATTAGACCATGAAAATGCAGTCCATACGTCGGATTTATTTACATTACAACTGGAACTACCTCGGAAGAGGTGTAATTTATTTTTTCAAACATTGTCTGAATTCTTCTATAGTAAGTCCACCGCTGTGGTAGCGTGCTGCCTTGTCCCCGGTCGGGACAGTTTTTCTAGGTGAGGCTTTTATCGAGTTTTTTCCTCGCCTCAAAAACAAATGTCAGGAAAACTTTAAGGCCAAAACGGTCCCCGAAATCATATGACCATCCCAATCATCATCATTCATATTTATCTTAGATTAAGCTTAGGATTATGGACTCTCCTGGCGCACCACTATCATCATCCATCTTATCATCGGGGCAATGTAACCGCCTTCCAAGCGCCCCAACCTCAGAAGTACGCCATGCCAGGAGTGAACAGCAGGAATATCGAAAGACGACCTGGATAATTTGCAAAAATAAAATGCTTCTATAGTACAGTTATCATAATAGAGTATTACAATTTTCTACGTTTGACATATGAATGCAGCATTACGTAAACATTAAGATTGCTTGATTATTATTGATTAGCATTAGAGTTTAGAATTATGACCTGAAATTATTACAAAAATCAAACAGAAGAGTAAATTGGATACCGATTGTCACATGTGGCCTTGTTCTCATGAACAAAATGGCGTGATAGGTCAGTAAACCTCATGATATTTTGAATACAAAATCAATCCACGCCTCACACTAATAAATGTCTTTTGTTTCACTTCCCTATCAATTACATACCAACTTATTAATAAGAAATATCCCAAGATTATATTCTATTTCTAGAATATTTTTCTCGATAATAAGAAAGCAATAATTATTTGAAATAATTATTTATTCATTCATTCATTCGCATGTTTTATAAAATCCTTGACATCTTCCTGTTCAAGATTCTATAGCTAATCTCCATTATTCAGTACTTTTACAGGACTCTTCCTCCAAGCCTCTTTCTTCCATTGGTCTGACTACTTGTGTTCATTATATTTTTAGCTTACCTCTCATTCCGTCGGGAATCCATTCATAAATATTCAATAATAATCTGCCTCATATTATCTTTTTCATTGTCGAAATCACTTTATTTGCCTTGTTTTGATAGTTTCTACTACAGATCTTTGTACTTTCATGTTTTCTCTTAAAATGTGATTTATAATTTTCCCTTTATTTGATATCATACCAGAAATCAATTTCTGTGAAATGTAAGTTATATATTACCAGTCTCGTGGGCCAGTGGTCAAAGTTTCTGACTATAGTTCATGAGGTCCCGGGTTCGATCCCGGTCAGACCATAGGACTTTTTCCTTAAGAAGGAAATTATGTTGTTGCGCATAGTCTGGAATTTAGATTAGGTTTAGGTTAAGGGATATGCTGACGCTGCGTTGTCATTTACAACATATATCATCGGGGTATAAAGTAACTCAGCCTTCCAGGTGTCCCAACCTAAGAAATGGATTACAATTCCACCAATAACAGGAGGAAACCAAATAATGTCATTAAAGAGAACCTAGTGGCATTGGACAAAACATGTTTCAAATGACACGTAATTATCTTATCTATATATGTTTTTAACAATTTAAGGGTGTAGGGAAAGAAACAGGTGTATTTTTTGTGGAAATAGAGTTTGAGGTGTCATTAAATTATCATAAGTAATGCCACGCGAGTGATTTCCAAATTATCGATAAATTCAAGAATTTACCTAGAGAATTTGGAAATCAAGAGTGTCATTTGGTAGGAATATTCAACGAATAAAATTAAGCTGTTTACTCACAAATCATTATTTAACTATAATTATTTTTTTATTGTAAGCCCATGATTTCCCTTTACAGATATTTAGGCACTCTACCTCTACAGGGAAGAATTTGAACCATACTAATTTAGTTACACTTGTTTTCGTATAGATGTCACTTGAGTGGTCCGTGGTCAGCGTTCCGCCTCGTACTGACATCTAGGAAACCAAGGTAGTACTAGGACGGGAAAATTAGGTAAATTTTGCTTAGAGTCCTTTTCATTCAGGCTTAACGATCTTTTACGAGCCTGAAAATCTTCAGACTCGGGACCCACGGCTTAAAGTCCCTCCCGGAGGACTTGCTCCTTGGATTTTTCCGTCCTAATAAAATCCAACGACCCCGGCCGGGTTTGAACCCGCGACCCTCGGGACCAGAGGCAAGGAGCATAACCACTAGTCCACCGCGGCCGATTAATTATTTTTAAATATTTATATATTTAATGTAAACGGCGATATTTGGAAACAAATGAAAAACGTTTGGTACGCTTCATTTACTTCTTCACTGCAACCAGATCATATTATTTATTGCCAAAGGATCGCAATGTTGTAAGAATGCACCCTAGTGGAGAAATTTATAACCAACGTTATAGGTATTAATTAATTTCTGATGTCCCATTGTAAATATGTCAATTATATTTTTCTGCAACGTCATTTCCTGGAAAATAATTCGTTTAAGAAAGTGCAAACAGTGTTTTCCTTTTTTTTTATGGTATAATTAATTGTTACAAATGTTTTTATATTATCTCTGGCATCCTCTTTATGTTGACATCCATGCACTATATATACAATCTGGTGGCCGTATCCCTTGGAGAGTCAATCACTGCAAAATAATGCTATCATCTATTCAGAATGTTAAAAAGGAGGTGCTTTCTTTATTATGATAAACTTTAGTTGGTAAATTCGAGGCGAAATACGACTATGATTGGTTGTAATTGAAATATCATTGAAATGTGATTGGTCATTGACTCCCATTTGGGGCATGAGTTAAATATTCCTTGAAAAGCACTATCATTTAGAAGTGTGAAACAGTAAAACATACAGATTAGTCAAAGGTGTTATTTATCTCTAAAGTTTGGCATACATGTAAGGAACTATATATAATGTACAACTAAAAGTGTGTTTTCTAGGTTTCAAGGAAAAAGTTACTTACCTGGTTATTTTCCTATACACTTCAGTAAATTCTGTTATAAATTTTTTTTATTATATTTTATTTTTTGTTCCAATTATACCAGGTTGTCTTACGACATTTCTGGAATTCTTCCCTTGCATTGGCGTAATTGTAATACATTTCTGAGATTGGGGGTGCCTTAAAGGTGGAGTTATGTTACCCCGATAATATGGTGGTGATAACTTATAACAAAGCACCAAAAGAATCCTCAAACACAAACTTAATTTCAATATAATACATAAATTATATGTGAAAGAACTTCTGAAAAGAGCTTGAAATTGGAGGCTTCTGAACATGATTTGTCTCTCAATTTACGCTCAAATTGTAAATGTGACGATAATATCACGAGCTGTTAAAAGAGCGTCGTTAAATAAAACTAATAATAATAATAATAATAATAATGTTTTATTTATTCTCGAAGAGCTTCTCTTCCACTCAACCAGCACAAAAATACAAATACATGCTTACGGTACAGATTATATATATATATATGCCTACTATGTTAATTATCTTCTTGTAAACCCATCTTTCCCTTAACAGAGATTTAGGCGCTCTCCCCCTACAGGGAAGAATTTGAACCATACTAATTTTGTTACACTTGTTTTCGTACAGATGTCATTTGAGTGGTCCGTGGTCAGCGTTCCGCCTCATACTGACATCCAGGAAACCAAGGTAGTACTAGGACGGGAAAATTCGGTAAATTTTGCTTAGAGGCCTTTTCATTCAGGCTTAAGGACCTTTACGAGCCTGAAAATCTTCAGACTCGGGACCCACGGATTAAAGTCCCTCCCGGAGGACTTGCTTCTTGGATTTTTCCATCCTAAAAAATCCATCGACCCCGGCCGGGTTTAAACCCGCGACCTTCAGGACCAGAGGCAAGGAGCATAACCACTAGTCCACCGCGGCCTTATAAAGGGTTAAAAAGGCATTAAAAGTTGCAATGTAAATTTCATGTGCAAACAATATTTTATACGACAAACATAATAATAATAATAATAATAAATAATAATAATAATAATAATAATAATAATTTTATTTCAGGATTGTTTCTGTTATGTACACAGGTATCCACAAACAAAATACACAATTTTTTTCTTTCACACTTCCCGCTCTTGCGTATCTGCTTCTGTCATATTTATCTTCTTCATGTAGTCTTGAATTATCCTTTATCCACGTTGGTTTTGGTCTACCACGTTTCCCTTTTCCAGGAGGTATCCATTTCAATACTTATTTGTTTGTTTCTGTTTCCCTTCTTCTCATTGTATATCCATACCATCTTAGTTGGATTTCTTCAATCTTTTCTACAATTTCCTTTTCTACATTCATAATTTCTCTTATTATTTTATTTTTTATTTTGTCTAATCTTGATATTCTTGCCGATTTTCTTAAAAGTGAATAATAATAATAATAATAATAATAATAATAATAATAACAATAATAATAATAATAATAATAATAGTAATAGTAATAGTAATAGTAATAGTAATTTCTGGCGGCACTATGGCCCTGGGGTCGACTGAGCCTCTAACTTAAATTAGTACCAGACGCTTGTTCTGGCAGCCGTCACGCAGGGCTGGCAACCCGGCTGACATCAAGTGCCGATTGTCAAGAAAAAGTGGGATCCTTAACCTCCTACTACCCCAAGGGCCTCCTGAAGCCTGTAGCGGGATCACTTTACTTTTACTTTAATAGTAATAGTAATAGTAATAGTAGTAGTAGTAGTAGTAGTAATATAATAATAATAATAATAATAATAATAATAATAATATAATTATTTATTATTATTAATACTATTATATTACTATTATTATTATTATTATTATTATTATTACTATTATATTATTATTATTATTATTATTATTATTATTATTATTATGAATTAAATGAAAAACACCAATTAATACATGCATCTTAGACGGGGTAATGATCAGGTCAAGATTAGAGCAAATATAAATTTCGATTTCTTTTAAAGATGCTAACGTCCGACTGCCCCTGACTTACTGTGGTAGGGAATTCCAGTTGCGAGAAATGGAAATAGTATCTTATGACGTGGAGTGATGGGATGTCCTATGTTGCGGTATAAAGCAAGAGATTATGTTGTGATCGTGTGTTTATATTATGGCTGGAGGATAGATACGGAAACGAGAGTCTAAATAATTGGGAATCAAATGGAATCTTAAATAAGAGAACTAGACAGTGTAATTTTCTTCTATCTTTAAAATGGAGCCATAGCAATTCGTGGAAAAGTGGAGAATTGTGACCATATTTTCGGACATTAAATATGAATCTCATCATCATCATAGTACATTCACGAATTTAGGTCATTTGTTGACCTGTTTCGGCCTCAAGAGAAACACCATCCAAAAGTCTTTTCAGTGGATGTCCTGGTCTTCTTCTTCCTGCAGGTTGATATCTTAACATTTTTTTTTTTGGGTATTCTGTGATCTTCCATTCGATGAACATGTTGTATCCATCTTGACTTATAATCAGAAATTTTGTTTTCTAAAGGTTCCATGTGTAATTCTTTTAAGATGTCTTCATTTTTTTGTGATCTAGTAGTGTGTATCCTGCAGTTCTCCGACAGTATCTCATTTCAGCAGATATAAGTCTCTGTATATCCTTCTGTTTCAACGTCCATACTTCGCTACAATACAAAAGAGTTGGAAGAGCCAGTGTTTTATACACTTTTAATCTTGAATACTTTTGACTAACTGTGGCTTAAAGATAGAATTTATTAACTCTAAAATTCTTAAAAATTTAGATATTTTTGCATTTACATCCTTCTCTTCTTCATATGAGATATTGCATCCTAGATATGTAAAATGATAATAGTGACGTGTATATAACTTCTCCTACACAATTCTCATCCTCACCTTCTCGTGGTACAACCCATTTTCACAAACGAGACTCTGAGGACCGAGTCACGGCGGTATAACCGTTCCATCGGGTACTGAGTAAATGCGGTATCCTAATGTCTGAAAGGTAGCAGCCCTACCACTGGACTACTTAGCGTCAGGCCAGTAACCCGTCCTAAGGAACTTCAAAACTACTTTCAAGTCTCAACATGAAAAAATTCAGAAGGAATTTAAATATGAATCTGATACACATATATAGGAACAACGTCTGGCAGTTTTCTTACCATTACAATTCCGTCAGTTAATAGATTAGACATTGCAATTGTCAAAATGCGGCATCACTAAGATTTGGACAGTATGACATATATAAAATTCCACAAATGGGGAATGGAATTCAGGATCCGCTGGATATCCGCTTTACTCTGTACACAACCTGGCTATGTGACTACCTCATGAATTATTTTTAACAGTGTGTATACTAGGCCATTAAAAAAAGATCCTGTGATTCTCAGTAAAGCATTTAATAGATAAAAATACTTCGTTATTGAGAATAGTTCCCAACATGTAATTTATGTAAAGATTCATTTCCCAGAACACGAGCTTCTAATTTATAGCCACTTACATTAAAAGCACGATCCATTAATACAGGTCCACGTGCCCAGACCTTAAATATCAACGATTTTATAATTTAGTTGGTAGAACTTCTGACCTAACCGCGAATATTTATACCTTTTTTATTCGAATTATCAATTTCTTAATAAGACTTTTAGGGTTCTTTACAACATGTGACGCGAATTTTTTTCTAATTTCCAATCATACACCATGCGCATGCGCCAAAAAACGCTAAGCGGTTTACACTATGGAATCAAGGGATGCAGTCTACTTATACACGACATTTAATGAACCTGTAGCCGAGTGGTTAAGGCAGGAAGCCTTGGCGCAGAGCTACGGCACTTGCGCTGGTTCGAGTCTCCATGGGAGAAGACATTTTCTCATAGTACATGGTATTTCTTCCAGTATGTGACCGGTGCCCACCTAGCATCGTGAGGCATTTAGATATAACGGCTGGAACTCGACTGACCGACATGTTGACCATACGTCACCCTTACAGTGGCTGGATGATCTTATATATTTTTGATTGACACATGTGGATGTGAGTCCAGCAGTCGGTTAATAGGCTAAGGGCCTTCGAGGCCTGTCGCGCCATGGAATTATTATTAAAAGCTAAACCAACGCAATTTAA
The DNA here is from genome assembly GCA_030220185.1 of Diploptera punctata. Taxonomy (NCBI): domain Eukaryota; kingdom Metazoa; phylum Arthropoda; class Insecta; order Blattodea; family Blaberidae; genus Diploptera; species Diploptera punctata. The sequence goes on along the minus strand of JASPKZ010003451.1, from coordinate 822,149 downwards.
GTACTCTAACCTGTGAAAGAATAATCTAAAAGCTAACCTAACACAATTTAAGCACTCCAACCTGTGAAAGAATTCAACGCCAAAAAATAAATAGTAAGTTCTGAAATTCTGAAGTATATGTGTACAGTCAGGCTAATTAGTACTTACTCTAAGTTGGCTGTACTGAAGCACGACTTTGTTTTTGCTTAGAATATTCGTTAAAATCAATATGGCTGCTATGTCTTCATGCTACGTATGTAGTTAAATATCATATATATATATATATATATATATATATATATATATATATATATGGAAATAACCATAAGAAAGAATGTAAAATTCGTTGTATATGGTGGAAAATAATTTAAAATATGAAACCCTAATATTTAAATATCAAGGAATTTAAAACGTTGAGTCACACGCTGTGAAGAATGGCCAAGACTTTTATGCCACAAAATTTAAATTAACATTTTTTCTTAATTTTTTATATGGGGATTCTATGCCACCATGCTACCAACATAAATTGAAATAAAAAAACGAAAAAAGCACGCGATTTATAATTGCAGTATGTAAATAATTACTTGAGAGAAATATATATATATATATATATATATATTGATTTTTCCCAAAACATATGTAAGAAATGACTTGAATAACGCGACAAGTTGAGCTCAAAGTAACCCAAAATCAGCATATTTCCTGCATCTGCAAACAATGTAATTTGAGTATTAGTCATTTTTAGACACTTTAGCCAACTTAACACAAGAACCCGCTAACAAACAAGTGAACGCTAAACTCATATGGTGTACTAACTCGCCCATTTACTCATCCTGACATGTCCAAACTAATACTAACTTGCCCATCTAACGCTATCCCATTTTCTCATCCTAACTTGCCCACTAATGTAGGTGAACTCTAGGGATACAATCCCTTATATATGAGCAAACATGTTGGCAATTGTCTTTAGCGGAACATGTGTTATCACATTGGCCAATACGCTAAAAATAACTTTTTCTGCGATCTAATATTCACTGGTGGCACGGTGGCATAGAATAGCCTTTTATTCAGTCCACCGCTGTGGTCTCGGGATGGCGTCGCTGCCACGTATGCAGCGGGCCCGGGTTCGATCGCTGGTCGGGACAAGTTTCCTGGGTGATGGTTTCTTTCGGGATTGTTCCTCACCTGCAATACAAATGTCAGCAAACTTTAAGGTGTCAAACGGTCTCCGAACATCATCTGGCCATCATATTCATCATTATGATATTCGCCACGTCTATTACGAATGTGTGTGTGAAGGGTGCGTTTTTTTCCTTAATGTTATGTTGTCTCGGAGGAGACCCTGACATTGAGCTGATCACTCATTCGAGGAGGCCTGTATCTCCTTGTGTGGTCAGAAAATTATGATGCGATGCATAGCCTAGTTTAAAATCCCTCTCCTAACAGGTTGTGTCACTGTTAGGCCCGGGTGGCATGTGGCACTTAATATTACATATCAGGTGAATTCGTTAATGGAATGGAATATTTTATTTGGTGTAAAATAATGTTGCTGTTTGCTAGAAGGTACTGACTGCACTCTAGGAATGTGATGAGCAAGTCTAAAACTTTATAGACTCTAAAACATTAGATAGAAGCGACTATAGGTTATGACTTACTTACTCACTGGCACTATCGAACTAGTAGGTTCATGGCAGCGAAGACATAAGCTCTCCATACATCCCTATCCTGAGCTAATGTTTTCCAATCATTCCCTGTATAATCTACTTCCCTCAAATCATACTTAATGTTAATCTCCCACCTCATTCTTGGTCTACTAACAGGGTGTTTCCCTCTGGTTTTCCTACAAGAAACTTTCATGCATGTCTTTCATTCTCCATACGTGCAACATGTCCTACCCATCGCAATCTACGAGATTTAAGTGTTCTTATTATATCTGGCTTCCTATAAAGAGCATGTAGTTCATTGTTATGTAGTCTTCTCCATTCACCTGTCTGTTCATCTCTCTTTGGTCCAAAAAATGTTCCTAAGTACTTTATTCTCAAATACTCATAACCTCCTTTCCTGCCTTAGAGTAAGAGTCCATATTTTGCACCCACATAATATGACTGGTAGAATAATACTATAGGTTACGATTAGAGCGAGGAATTTTATGAAATTTCATGTTTTTAACTATTTGTCAGAGAGCGCTGAGACTAAATATCTTTACATTTTATGATATGCAGAATCAAATAAGACCAACAGAAAACTTCAGATTTCGTAATATTTTAGCAAAATGTTCATATTTTAGTGAAAATTTCATACTCCTTCATATTTTTGAACTTTTAAATTCCGGTAAAATTTTTTTTAATGAAAGTTCTAGGAATTCATTTAAATATTTTTCAAATGAATGTATTTATGTAGTTTTTGACAGTGTAATGTGGTAGACAAGTGAAAATTCTTCAGTATCCTTTCTGAACAAGATAAATAGATTTTATAAAAGCAAATAATTGGATGAGGAGTCACAGAGTAACCGTGTCAGATGGAGGTTTTTGTCCTGAACTCCTAAGAAAAAGAACATGCAACTAGATGAATAAGTAGCAGAACAATGATTAAATTTTCTGTAGTCATGTATAATAGCTGTCAGCTCGTTCTTGCTACCAGGGCAGTCCTTACTTTGTGAGCAGATTACAGCATTTAAATGTAGGAAAGACTGCTGCTGCTAAACTTGAAGCAGTGCTTTGTGAAATTATTAAGTTCATGTAGGTAAGGACAACATTTATCTCACCTACATCAAACTATCAAATATAGCATGATACAAGTATGCTGCCATAATATCGCGTGATGTTGAGCATAATTTTTCATCGTGCAAAACAATTCTGACAGACAGGCCTTATAGTTTACTACCAGAAAATATATAAAAAATAAACTTCTGTGTGTTTACGAACAGAATTCACAATTGCATTGTTCAAAGCACAATTAGACCAAAACTTTAGACACTATAGTTGAATGCAGGCTTTCACGGCCGGTAATCATAATGTTGAGTGATTCCGGGTTATGTGGCCGTGGTCCATAGTTGGTGTTGATACCAGACGTTTCGCCCTCAACTGCGGAGGGCATCTCACCCTGCACCCACCACTAATACAACGTCCACAACGTCCGCAGCGCTCACTCTAAGTAGATCTTCCGACCAGGAAACACGCCTAGAAGCACTCGCCACTGAAGATGCCCTCCGCAGTTGAGGGCGAAACGTCTGGTATAAACACCAACTATGGACCACGGCCACATAACCCGGAATCACTCAACATTTAGACACTATGTTAGACACATTTCATGAAAAAAATAATAATGTTAAAATAATTCTACATTTCACCATGTTTGTAGTTCAATATTAAATGTAACTGTAATTACAAATAGAGTTCTAAAACAATCCCTAGAATAAATTATGGACCAAATATCTTTAAAATCTTGTTTCTCCAAATATGGCATACCGGAATGGTTTACTTATATTCTAAATCGTCCAATTTAATGTTATTTTTACATTTGCATCTACAGGAATTTAATATCTTCAAGCAATGTAAAAGTAGCAGTAATCCAAACTATACTGCTCTAAACTTTGTTATTGGTACATTTCATGGAAACCTGTTTGTTTTGGTTGCAATGTTTTGATTCTTGTATATGTTTCGATTTCATAATTAAATATCATTCAAATACATTATTTAATTGTATTATATACAACCTCTCATTTTTGATTAATGAAGGTAAAGTGATTCCACTACAGTCTTGGGAGGCCTTTGGGGTAGTGGCATGTGGAAGCTCCCATCTTTCTATGCAATAGGCACGAGATGTCCGCCGGGTTGTCGGATCTGCCTGATGGCTGCATTTGTGCGCAGAACATGCATCTAGTACTCACTTCCATTAGGGTCTGAGTCGACCCCAGGTCCACAATGCCACCAGAAGGTCTGGTCTAGCTAAAAATCTTGACATTATCGAGACTCGAACTCACGACTTTCCTGTTTGTACCACGTTTTCTTATACATTACGCTATGGTGTGATCCATTAAAATTGTTTCAGATGTTTTATATTGGTTCAGAATTAATGAAAAAGCTAATTAAAATCGAAATATAGTGAACAACTTGATTTCTTGAGCTATAAATAAGTTCTGTTTGTCTTATTTATGTGCTGGTACGTACATTTGTAAGTTATAGTGGGCCTATGTATATACATATACGTAAAAAGTTTAGAAAATAGTAGCTTCATAATATTTTTGTGTCATAATTTTCATATTTTTCATATTTTGTCTTTATGATTTCATATTTTTGTATAATTTTCTTCATATAATTCCTCGCTCTAGTTATTACTAAGATATGAAATATCTCTTCCCAATGACACGTGATTGACTAAGCTTCAACCATACAGTTTAGTTCACTCTGAACACTGAACAGTGGTCACATGTAAAGAAAAACAGATTTCAGACTTATAAAAGTATGCTTCGGTGGAATATAAAAGTTGCGCACTGACTGTTCAAAACATTTGGAATGAAATATAACTAATGTAAAGTTATTCTAAACTGTTGCTGTAACCAGACAGTATAGAAAAGATTTTTAACCGCCTTCCCTCTGACGTCATGTATAGTGGTCACATCAACCAAAAGCTGATATAGAGTTTACGAAGGAATTGTTCCATCTCTAGTGATGAGGTAGACCGGCCGCGATGGACTAGTGATTATCCTCCTCGCCTCTGGTTCCGAAGATTTTGAGGCTGGTAAAAGATCATTAAGTCTGAATAAAGAGGCTTCTAAGCAAATTTCCGACATCAACGTACCGTATTCCAAAGGACTTGATAGAGATCCCCTCTTCACTCATTCCACTAGCAGGTACAAGCAGCCAGGAAGGGGAAGGTACTACTCTCTGTTGCAAAAAAATCAGTCTTTACAGTTATGAAAATATAGTCCTACATTATTATATTTATTTATTAAATTCTCTCTATCTCTCCCCATTCCTCTCTCGCGTTGTAAGTAATTTTACATCCCCCACCTCACCCGGCCTACTGAAGACAACTGAACAAGGTATACTTTTTATGGCTTATACCTGCAAATTTATTTATTTTTCTTCTCTCTGTTTGTATGCACACTTACGTGTTCATAATTTCGGAATCTATAAATATATATTACATTTGTTTTCACCGCTTTATCGGTTTAAATAATAGTTATATTAAATAAAATAAACACTATGTAATTTCTGTTGATAAAAAACGACAAATTTAATCTTCTTTAATAATTTGAACAGTGTTGGGGTCGAGAATTTGAGAATCAGTATATCACTCTCATGATCATCATCACTGTTCAGTGCAGGTGGTGTCCTGTCTAAGATTGCCACTTCTTACCGTAAAAAGAATTGATGCGCTTTAGATACACTGCTCAAAACAATTAGAGCAACACTATGAAATATGCAAATATTTTTTCATTGGATAAAGCTACAAACATGAAATTAATAAACTACATTACTTGTGGTTATTTATTTATTTATTTATTTATTGCTCATGTCAGTAAAAACAAATGAACAACGCTGACAATAAACTTTTCAAATAATTCCGCTATGTAAGCAATTGAATCTTATGCTTATTTTTCAAAGTTAAACACTCGTTATATAGAGTTAGTATCGTGTATGGCCTCCACGACATTCGATGACACTTTGGCACATTCGTGGCATGCTCCCAATAAGATTCTGGATTTCCTCTTGCGGGATATTCTCCCATTCCTCCTTCAGACATCTCCAAGTTGCTGCAGAGTTTGTGGAGCTTGTTGTCGGTTCCTGACCTTCCTGTCTAGAAGATCCCACAAGTGTTCAACAGGGTTGAGGTCTGGGCTGACCGCTGGCCACTCCATTACCTCAATTTCATTCCTCCTCAGGAAATCCCTGGTGACAGCCGCAGAATGTGCCCTGGCATTATCCTGCATAAACAGAAATCCAGGGCCTACTCCAATGGCAGCAGGTACTACATGCTCTTCCAGATCGTGCTCGATATACCGGACAGCATTCAGTCGCTGGGAACAAGTACAAGGTCCGTACGATTGTTGTACATAACTCTGGCCCACACCATTATGGAACCTCCTCTGAATCTATCAATTTCCTGTACAGTCTCTGCAGAAAATCTTTCTCCTGGCCGTCCCCACACCCTCAATCGACCATCACAACGTGTAAGACGATACCTGGATTCGTCCGAGAAGAGCACAGACTCCCACTGGTTCAGGTTCCAATCACCATGGTTTTCAGCATACGTACGTCTTGCTGCCTTATGCCCATTTGTTAAGCGTGGTTTTTAACGGGCCTTTTTGGACGAATATTCTCTTTCCTTAATCTGTTCCTTATGGTTTGGTCTGAAACCCGGATTCCGGAAGCCATATGAAGGTCATTCTGCAGGTCTTTTGCAGTTTTTGTACGCTGTCGAAGAGCAGAAAGAACAACGTATCTGCCATCCTGGGGGCTTGTTTTAAATTTACGGCCCTGGCCACGTCTTCTACAATACTGACCTGTCTCTCTGTGCCTGTTGCGTAACCTGGACACCACGGAAGGAGAAACCCCAAGCTGTCTAGCCACTTGTCGCAGAGATTGACCTTGTCGTAAAAGATGTAGAGCATGATACACTTCAAACTCATTTAAATGCCTCATTTTGTCAGAGACTTCAATAAACAAGACAATAATCAACATCCATCACTATAGCAACATCAGGAAGCTTACCAATATTATAAGTGGCCGTGCCTTCCAAAAAAAAAGTTCTCTATATTTGTTATTTGAGGTAATTTCTCTGTATTTAGGCCATGGATCTTTAAAATTTGTATCCAATGATAAAATTAATAATTCAATTTACATATTGTGCAACTTTTAGCATCACAGCTTTAAAAAAACAATCACTTATTCAATGTATTACAAGTGTTCCTCTAATTGTTTTGAGTAGTGGATTATACCTGATTTTGTAAAATCGTCGCTATCAGAAGACTTTTTCCTTGGATTTTACCACCCTAAAAATCTATGGAACTATGATGGGTTTGAACCCACGACTCTCAGAACCAGAGGCAAGAAATTTAACCCCTTTATCACCGAGATCGATACTTCTAACTCATTTGCACTATCGAAAACATAGGCTCATCGCCGCGCGGACATAAGCTCTCCATATACACCTATCCTGAGCTAATGCTTTATAGTCATTCCTGTATAGGCTCTTTCCTTCAAATCATGGTTAATGTTATCCTCTCATCTCATTCTTGGTCTGCCTACTGGAATCTTTCTCTCTAATTTTCCTAAAGGAGTTTCCATGTCCCTCCTTCATTCCTCACTCGTGTCACATGCCCTGCTCATTTCAATATATGAGAATTATATATTTTTATTATATCTGCTTTTCCATAAAGATCGTGCAGCTCATTGTTATGCAATCTTCTGCATTCGCCTGTGTATTCATCTCTCTTTGGTCCAAACATTTTCCTAAGAACTTTATTCTCAAATTCTCATAATATTTTGTCATCTAAAAGTAACAGTCAATGTTTCGGATCCATATAACTGGGAGAATAACATAGCCAAGTGGTTAAGGCAAGAAGCCTTAGCGCAGAGTTACGGGACTTGCGCTGGTTCGAGTCTCCATGCGGGAAGAAATTTCCTCATGGGATTACGGCCAGTATGGGACCGGTGCCCACCCAGCATCGTGAGATATTTGGGTAGCTAAATAAGTAGTGACTCCAGGTTAATAAGAACAGCTATAACGGATGGTGGGCCCGACATGCTGACCACATGTAACCCCTACATTGGCTAGATGATCGTCTACATCTGTGATTAATACATGTTGATATGAGGCCAGCAGCCGGCTGGTAGGCCAAGGGCCTTCTAGACCTATCGCGCTTAGAGTAAAATAAAATAACTGGGAGAATGACATTTTATACATTTTCATATATACACTATAATAAACCAAAGTTTAAATATTTTGTTTCTTATAACTATCGAAAATAAGTAATCACTAAATAGATATTGTACATTTTAACTGAATATTCCGAAAGAAAAATAAAAAAAAACATCCACGCTGAGCATAAATACCGAGAGGAAGATGCATGGTTCCTTTGCTGTCAGTACTGAACAGCAGATGATTTTAGCGCCGTCCCTACGTACCGCATATAGCCTACTTCACGGTAGATAGAGGAGACAAAAAAGCTCTTCGTACTCTATCAAGTACTTTGGAAGACGGTATATATATAGTAATACCTAGGTTGCTTCTTAGGTGTCTTTTCATGAGTAGGTGTGTTGACCGCATGACATCTGGTGAGCAAATAAGGTAACTAAAATTTAACGTGGTCTAGTAACTCCTTCTAAAGGAGAGGCTATGGCTCATCATTGGGCTATGCCATTATAGATAGATAGTGATGAAGTGCAGTACACACAGAAGATGTGTATGAAAACAGTAGGTATTTCATACTCAGCACATTATATCATGACAGTTGTACCGGAACTCGGTGGTAGGCAAGAGATCTCAGGGTTATGAACTCTTTATAAGCAAAAGAACAACGTATAAATGTACACTCAATTTTAACGAATCCAAGAACTCTTTATTTTCGGAGAAATACACTTTTGTTAATACAGTTACAAGTTTTATCTAAGAGTGGAGTCGATGAAATACTTAGAGGTCCATGTGCTCGAGTCAATATTTTTAAAGTCCAAATGCTTAACGGACTATAACTTTAAATTTAACTATTTCTCGGACGAATCTAATATTAACACTGAATCGGAGATCGCGATCTGCAGGTCTAAGATGTTCCAACACTGAACACAGAGTCACTGAGAGTGATAGAGAGTATTTTGATATAAGTTCTCGCTTATAAAGGCGGTGGCTCCTCCCACTTTTCTCGAATCCACTCCTTACAATTGAATATATATTTATGTTTTATAATATTATTTACTAGTATGTATAACATTTCTAAGAACTGGGTACATTGGTTCTTTGATATTTAATAGAAACATGTTTATCAGTTTCTTTGTAAACTGTCAATGTTAAGAGATTATCTTTTCTAGAGGTCTTTTGTTCTCTGTGCTAGGCAGGTAGTAATTCTTTATCATCACTTCTTGGAATTCCTTAGTAGCGTTAATTGGTTTCTAAGAATTGGTCAATAGATTTTTAATATTTTAAATAGCTAACTAATGTTATCTTTTCTTATTAGTTGTATAGACTGCTAATTGGAATTCTTTTGACAATACCCTTTTTGTGTTCCTATATTATTTGTAACTTGGGTAGTTAGGTAGAGTTCTGACAATACCTCTTTATTTGTCATTTGTATAGCAGGTAGCGTTTTACAGTATTTTATTCTAGACAAATGTAGGTGGAATTTTTACCTGGATATTTTTACTTTTCCACATACATATTTTATAGCGATATTAGTAATATATTCTATTTTCATTTTTTTATAGATTTATTTAATTTTAATAACAATTTAATATATTTCGGAACATTTTAGTTTCAGCTCCATGCATATTAGAGTTGTATCTTAGTTTATATGTCTCCTTACATATTAATCGCTACAAATGCCTACTTGTATATTGAAAGTAAATAGTTTTAGTATTTCTTTAAATATACAAGTCTCTCCTTTTGAGAAACTTATTTTCTTGGTTAATTTACCTCTACAAATGTCTCTTGCATGAAAGAATAACAGAATTCAATAAGTAGCTTAATACTAAACTTATAATTACTTAATACTAATTTTATACATTTTGGTTACAACAATACATTTTCTCTTACACACTCATTTTCATACAACATTCTTAATTACAATACAGTATATTGTACTGCCGATGGACCATTTGTTTACAATTCTTTATATGGCCGCATCATTTCCAGGTGCTACACGTCCATGGTTTTAGTTACATTATCAGCGTGAATTTACAGTACTGATTTAATTTTGACATTAGGTATTTTTATAGCTATGATCCGAGTTTTCATTACGTGGCCGATATATTTGTGCCCGAGTATTTAGGCTGTTTCTGAATTCCGGTGCTTGAGGACTTTGGTTCGAGTCATGTTGCAATTGGATTTGTCTACCAGCTGATAATGTATTTGGTTGTGGGTGCCGTGGACGATTTTACGACGAATTATGAAAATAATTCTCGTACCATCGTCGAGTGTTTTCTCTGTCTAGGTTTATCTGTCTATCATGTAGGGCGAATGGGGCTTGTCTGCGATTTTCCCGTCTGTCATATATTTGGCGCGTTTGAATTTCATTTCGTCTATTTACCCGCAACATGTTTATCTGGCGGTCATTTTTGTGTCTTTCGTGTCCCCTAAAGTTTTGCCTACCTCTGTTTGTATAAAGATTTGTATCACGTGGGTATCTGTTTTGCGAAGTCTGTGCCTCTCGCTCTCCTTTTGAAAATATTCTGTCTTGGGTGATGTAAGTACGGTTATAGCCTTGATTTATGTAACTTTGTGGTTTTACCATAGGTAGGGGTTGCAACTCATGATTATTTCCGGTCTCTAGCATTTGTAAGATGTCTAGCATTTTGTCATAAGTATTTATGTTTGCTACGAGAAGGCTTGGGCGGATAGCTTGTGGATAGTGATTTATAATCATGCGTATAAATTCACTATCGGCTAGAGGTGGTGTTATGAGGCGTGCACGTTTTGCCAGAGAGAGAAAATACTCTGAGTAGGTTTTCCCACTGGTTTTGCTGTACGTACCACTGCAAATTTCCTGCCGTATTTTGTGTTGTTGATCGGTTCCGAAAAATTTATTTCTGAATATACTACGAAACGTGTCGTAGGAAGTACTATCAGATAATGTGATCTCAAACCAATCTCTGCTTTCTTTTTCTAAGCAATTTTTGACCACATATATGTAATGTACCTGCGGAATTCCTTTTATTTTCAAGTAATTATCCAATTCGTTGAGCAATTGGATAGGATTAGTCCCGTTATTGGCATTAAATTTCGGCAGTGGTAAATCTAACAATCCTTGATACATGGGCGTGTTATATACCCTGTTATTAGTGCCTAACGTATGTATTGGAGTAGCTGAAGTAATGTCCGAAAATTGGTTATTTATTATTTCAGCTTCTCCTGAAATATTGCTTTGGTTGTCTGTGCAAGAACGATTCAATTGTTCTCTTGCTAGTACCGCGGTGTGGTTCACGTTAGCGGGGGAATGTAATTCATTGATTTTCTCTTTCATCTCATTTATTGTTTTAGAGAACTCTTCTTGGGTTGAGGTCAATTTCTTAGCGCGTTCTTCGCTCTGTTTGTTTATGTCGGCAATTTTACTGTTTTGGTCAGAAATCGCGTCTTGGAACGTTTTTTTCATTTGATCATTTTGTTCTTCGCGCTCTTTACTCTGGGCAGTGATAACCAATTGAATCGTCTCTTGCACAACTTTAATGTCATCAATTTCACTATTAGTTTCATATAATTCGTTTGCAACGGAATTTATTTTTCCAGATAAATCAGAGGAAATATTATTCATGGATGAGTTTATTTCAGCTTTTAGCTTTTCGTTACTCTCTTGAATTATGGTTGTGAGGGCATTAGTTAATTCAACTTTTATTTGTTGGTTATTTTCTTTGATTGTTTGGTGTATTTTACTTATTTCTTCTCTACACTCAAATTTAGAATCCCGAACTTCGGTTGTTAGATTAGCCAGATTAGTTGTTAGAGTGCTGATTTTCTCATTACTCTCTTGTTTAGAATCCCGAATTTCGGTTTTTATATTAGCTATGTCAGTTGTTAAGTTTATGTTTAGCTGAGTTATGGCTTGAAAAATCTTATTTAAATCCATATCAGATGTATTACTAGGATTTGTGAATATTGGATTAGCGTTACTGATGGTAGGTTATGAATTTTCAACTGTGTTATTTGCCATGTTAGTTTCTTTATTTAAAAATCTATTTCATTTTGTTGGGAGGTATTTTCATGATTGTTAGACATGTTAGTATTGCTTTTATTTACTTTTGTCTTATTTGAACTTCGGAGAAGCATAGATTTAAATTATTTAGAGTTTGTTTTAGATCTAGTTAACTTTGATTTATCTGGGCATTTAAAGTTAAACACAATCAAATATTACAATTAATGATATGAGCCCTGTAGGGAGAAATATAAACAAAAATATACACACTTAATTTTTTTGTACTGGCCTGTTGATGTGGTGCTGGACAATAGTTACCACGTGTAGGTGTTGCTGCTGGTTTTCTTGTCCGCTGGATTTCTGGTTCGCTGATGTGCTGGCCCACTCTTTCATCTACGTGATGTCGTGTTGTCGTGATTCCTTGACGATTGTTTCTTTGCACACGGCGATCAATTTAATTGTATACATGTAGCGGTGACGAGGAAATTTTCACTACGATATGTTAATGTCTAGAGAAGTTTCGTTGGATATATGTAGCGATTCTCGAATAGTTCGTTGTTGTATGCTGACAAATAGAGTTCACTGATGTCCACGTGGTTAATTTCACAAATTTTCACTTTTGCAGTTCAATTTTTAGTTTAAATTTCTCCGAATTCGTACAGAAAATACTTTGGAAGTCGTTATTGTTTATTTAAATCAGAGTTTATTTGGGTTCGTGATTATACGTTGATGCTAATAGAACTTTTAATCGAGGCTAAGACACGTTGGCGCTATTATGTTAAATTCTTCCACTCGCTTGGGGAACATGTGCCTAAACCAGGTTGGGTGCCATTATGTGATTCATACGTGGGTGTTTGACACGGTGGGCGCCATTATGTACTGGAGCTCAATGGTAGGCAAGAGATCTCAGGGTTATGAACTCTTTATAAGCAAAAGAACAACGTATAAATGTACACTCAATTTTAACGAATCCAAGAACTCTTTATTTTCGGAGAAATACACTTTTGTTAATACAGTTACAAGTTTTATCTAAGAGTGGAGTCGATGAAATACTTAGAGGTCCACGTGCTCGAGTCAGTATTTTTAAAGTCCAAATGCTTAACGGACTATAACTTTAAATTTAACTATTTCTCGGACGAATCTAATATTAACACTGAATCGGAGATCGCGATCTGCAGGTCTAAGATGTTCCAACGCTGAACACAGAGTCACTGAGAGTGATAGAGAGTATTTTGATATAAGTTCTCGCTTATAAAGGCGGTGGCTCCTCCCACTTTTCTCGAATCCACTCCTTACAATTGAATATATATTTATGTTTTATAATATTATTTACTAGTATGTATAACATTTCTAAGAACTGGGTACATTGGTTCTTTGATATTTAATAGAAACATGTTTATCAGTTTCTTTGTAAACTGTCAATGTTAAGAGATTATCTTTTCTAGAGGTCTTTTGTTCTCTGTGCTAGGCAGGTAGTAATTCTTTATCATCACTTCTTGGAATTCCTTAGTAGCGTTAATTGGTTACTAAGAATTGGTCAATAGATTTTTAATATTTTAAATAGCTAACTAATGTTATCTTTTCTTATTAGTTGTATAGACTGCTAATTGGAATTCTTTTGACAATACCCTTTTTGTGTTCCTATATTATTTGTAACTTGGGTAGTTAGGTAGAGTTCTGACAATACCTCTTTATTTGTCATTTGTATAGCAGGTAGCGTTTTACAGTATTTTATTCTAGACAAATGTAGGTGGAATTTTTACCTGGATATTTTTACTTTTCCACATACATATTTTATAGCGATATTAGTAATATATTCTATTTTCATTTTTTTATAGATTTATTTAATTTTAATAACAATTTAATATATTTCGGAACATTTTAGTTTCAGCTCCATGCATATTAGAGTTGTATCTTAGTTTATATGTCTCCTTACATATTAATCGCTACACAGTGGAGACCGAGTTCCCGCTACATCTGGTAATAATAGAGAATATGTATAAGAAAAATAAATGTTTGTTCTGGATTCGCCTGGCAGCGTAAGTGGTAGCGCACTGAGATATCAACTCAGAGATCCGGGTTCAAATCCCGTCCAAGCATTTATTTTTCTTATATTGTCATATTAAGGCCTGCATTGCTCAATGTCAAAAAGGTTTAATTATAACATCAAAAAAACGTCACTGCTATAAAATAAAAGTATTCCCTTTAACTTGCTTACTTGTTATAGTAGCTACTAGGTGCAGTGGAGACCGAGTTCCCGCTGCATCTGGTAATAATAGAGAATATATGTAAGAAAAATAAATGTTTGTTCTGGATTCGCCTGGCAGTGTAAGTGGTAGCGCACTGAGATATAAACTCAGAGGTCCGGGTTCACATCCCGTTCAGGCATTTATATATATATATATATATATATATATATATATATATATACACACACACACACAATTTTTGTCATAAACAAGTAAGAAACGGATGTTATAGGTACCATCTTACCTATTATTCAGTCTTATTTCCCGTTATATACTGTGTTGCAAAGAACAATGTTTCTATCGATGAACAGTTCAGTACACAATTCAGTCATATGGCAGGTAAATGTATAGCAATCGATTCTCCCAATAGACTGAGTCGGCGGAGTAATATTAGAATATCTTATGCAAGTTTGTTTACAGTACAACTGGAACTTAGCTAGGAATTAGTATATCAATAATATTTAACCCAGTTTTTATAATTATCTTGTAGCTTTTGCTGAATCACCTTGATGTTTAGCCACTCTAAATTTCTTATGTGTATATAATCTCTTAAGGCGAGACAGTAAAAAATCTAGGAATATTTATGGATAAACATTTAAATTGGAATAAATAAATAAATAACATTTACAAAGCCATCTTCTCAATAATATACTCATTAAATCGTATAAGAATTTGATTATTGTGATACTGTTTTTTTACTGACCTAAATATTGTTCTTACCCAGATACTTGAAACGTGTTCATAATTCTTGCATACGTTTTATTTGCGGTACACGCAGATTTGATCACGTTACACCATCCCTGGAACAATTGTCATGGCTTTGTCTACAAGATCGTAGAACCATCCATTCCCTATCTCTTCTCTATAAAATATTACACACATCATTACCTTATTATTTATCACGAACCCTTCTCTAGACTCTCTGATACACATAAACTAGATACCCGATCACATCAGCACATTGTCCTTTATACCCCCCCCCCTCATCACACTACCCATTATTCGAAATATTTTACAGTTTCTCTTGCTAGAACATGGAATTCCCTTCCACCCTATGTTAGAGACTGCCAAACTTTACCATCATTCAGTAACAAATTGAAAATAAAAATATTAACAGAAACATGTTATAATATTAGTTTTCTAAGGATTAATCATTTGTTTTTTTCATTATTTTATAAAAATGGTTTTAAGATTTTTCAATATATTTACCTAATGCCTTGTACATATAAGCGATAGATTAATTCATTATAGTTTATTACTTTCTTTATATTTTTTTCTTTTATTTTAATGTATAGTAGATTCGAGCTGTTATTCCTTTGTGTATACATTCTTTCATTAGTTTAATTTTTTAATTGTATTTAATTTTATTGTATTATTAGACAGTATTTTCATTATTGAATCAAATCAGATCGAAAATAGTAATAGGAAACAAAATCATAGAACAGGTGAACTATCTCAATTATCTAGGATGTGACATTTCATTTAATTATAATAATGATATAAATAATAAAATAGCAAAATTCCAGGGAATATGTGGTTCGATAAAACGATCGCTAAATAACAAAACAACAAGAGAGACCCAATTGAAATTTTATAAAATGTTGGCAGTACCGGTACTGCTCTATGGATCAGAAGCCTGGATACATAAAAAAACAAGATCTAAGTAGGATAACGGCGGCAGAAATGAAATTTTTGAGATCTGTTAAAGGGTGCACTAAGGAAGATAGAATCAAGAACACAGAAATAAGACAGGAACTTGAAATATTTGCAATAACTGATAAAATAGATACATATAGACAAAAATGGAAGCAACACATAGACAGAATGAATGAAGATAGATATCCAAAACAAATAACAAAATACAAACCTAAAGGCACCCGAGATGTGGGCAAACTTAGAAAGAGATGTACTGAAGTCGGAACGGGTCAACAGACCTAATCCATGAATGCAGATGATGATGATGATGATTTTCATTATTGTTGAGTTTGACCAGATAATTAATTGTATAGTATGTACTATTATTGTAATTTTTTGTATTTAAATGTAACATTGTAATATTAGTGAGTGGAAGAGAAGGCCACATGGCCTTAACTCCACCAGGCTCAATAAATCTATTCTATTCTAATAAACGAGGATAATTTTCTCTTACATCAGAACCTCAGAAGTAAGTGACTCATATTTCACATAGGTGTGACAGTTGTCTTGATAGCCATGTCTAATGTTAATGTGAAAAGTTCTGTTTGTTTAGTTGAACTTCACTCTCTGTGTGTCCACAAAATACAATCAAAACTTTACCAGCCCACATCTCAGTCTAACGGTAGTCCTGCAAGTCTTGCCAACCTACAACATAATGCACTATCTTATTCAATCGAATAGCTGCTTATAACAAGCTTTTAATAACGCTCATATTTTTTTCCCCAAGTTCAGTGTTAGAATACTTTTAAAGTCCATTACGAAACACTGTTGATGTCACTATGTAAAAGTTAAAAATATGAAATGGTACCTGAGACTCCTCAACTGTATTAAATGCTGTCAAATATTCTGGAATCGTTTGGAAACATAAGTTCATCTTATGCTTCTCGAATTCTACTCGAATTTTATATGGACAAATGTTGTTAATGGGACGGGAGATTGTTTTCCACGTAATGATGCTAATAATAATAATAATAATAATAATAATAATAATAATAATAATAATAATAATAATAATAATAATAATAATAATAATAATAATAATAATCAGAAGAAGAAGGATAATAATAATAATCAGAAGGGGGCACGCCGTAGCGAAGTGGTTAAGGCACTGCGCTACAAGCCGGAAGGTCGAAGGTTCAAATCCCGGTGGGGTCAGGATTTTTAAACTGACCCAAACCCTCTGGCGGCAATATGGCCCTGGGGTCGATTCAGCCTCTAACGGGAATGAGTACCAGACACTTGTTCTGGGGGTAAAGGCGGCCGTCACGCAGGGCTGACAACCCGACTGACATCAAGTGCCAATTGTCCAGAAAAAGTGGGAGCCATAACCTCCTACTACCCCAAGGCCTCCTGAGGGCTGTGGTGGGATTACTTTACTTAAGAATAATCAGAAGAAGAAGAAGAATTAGAGGAAGAATAATAAGAATAATATTAATAATTTTAATAATAGTAATAATAAATAGTATATTACGATGCGAGGTTGGAAAGTGGTTTTGCAGAAGCGAGGAAATGTTTAAAAGCCGAGCGATAGCGAGGTTTTTAATTTCCGAGATTCTGTAAATACTTCACATACGTGCGTTGTACAATATTTTTTGCGCTATGGTGTAATCAAAATAATAAATATAGTAAATTCAAAACATATTTGTTGGAAATATTTGCGTTCATTATAAACAATTGGCTAACGTTAACAGTGTGTGCAATGTTCATTAGTGATAAAACAGGAGGCCGTGAGACCAATTAGTAATAAAATGGCGGAAAGTACGTATTTATTGTTTTATATTGTTTCGAATAAAGTTCATTTCATTTAAAATGTAGTGATTTGTTTCATATAATGTATATTATATGTATATTAATAATGTATTAATTTTGTATATACATTATACGTAGTACACATAAAGGGTAGTGGTTTTACTTCCCGCACGTGGTTTGTAATATGTAATATTACAGTATAGTTGTTTAGGTTGGCAACCCCGAAATGTAGGAAGTTGAACTTTCAATCATGGTCGCCATTGCTATAAGTACGACAAAACGCAATATCGGCCAAAAAAAGTTTTTTATTTATATACAGATATTCAATGTTTACACATCTTTCTGTCCACCACTGTGGTCTCGAGGTAGCGTGCTGCCTTGTCGCGCAGCGGGCCCGGGTTCGATCCCCGGTCGGGGCAGTTTTTCTGGGTGAGGTTTTTATCGGAGTTTTTCCTCACCTGTAAGACAAATGCCAGGTAAACTTTAAGGCCCAAACGATCCCCGAAATCATATGACCATCATCCTTCACCGGTGTGGAAAGCAACGGGAAGCTACCACACCTACACAATTCCCTAGTAAAGCTGCAAGCTTAGCATGAAAATGCTATGATTGCAGTGAAGGACCTGCCTTCGGGCAGAATTACTATGGATGGACACGTCTTTCTGTGCCTAAAGTTATATTTTCCTTCTGCACTCGTCCGAATACATCCAGCCCATGTTCTCATTTAAATTCTTATTTCTTGCATCCACGACTTTCAAGTTCATCCTTTCCTTCTTCTTCCAGGTGGACACAATTCCAATGTTTTTCTGGGTAACCCTTCTTCTTACATTCCTCATACATGCCCATATGAGTTTAATTGCTTATCTTAAATAATCTACTATTGGAAATCTAATATTTTTTCTCGTATGATTTTATTTTTATTTAATTTTTTTTTTTTTTCAATTTTGAACACCTTGATGCTCTCCTCAAGAAATCCATTTCCATCTACATAAGTTACTGTAAGTTTTTGTTGAATTTCCATTTTTCAGTTCCATGTATGACAGAACTTCTCACTATTGAATTATATATTTGTAACTTAATTTTTCCTGGTTATATGTCTGTTCCATGGGACACCTTTAACATTGCTGTACCTTTATTTATTCTATTGTTAATGCCGCTTTATGTTCTATCTTCTTCATCTACTTTTAGCCCCACATATTAAAAAAAAAAAAATTTGGGCGTTGACAATAAAAAAGAAAAGGAGAATCGAAGAATCGGAAATTAGATTTTTGTGATCTATTGTGGGATATATTTTCTTACTGGATAAAAAAAGAACGAAATTATAAGGAGGAACTAAACATCTTTAACTGACAGAATAAAACGATGCCGATATGTTTGGAACCACATGTACAAAGAATAAGACACGAACTCATCCCAAAACTGATGATGAACAACAACTCGAAGGGTAGAATAAAAGTTGCAAGATCGAAGACAAGCTAGGCTCAACTATGTTGAAGAATGAGAAGGCTTCATAAGCCTTCGTCCATGACGCTAAATAATAATAATAATAATAATAATAATAATAATAATAATAATAATCTTCATGGTAGACTGTACGCTTGTTCCGCTCTGAGAATTCATCTTCCCATCGTCTTCTAGGACGTCCCACATCTCTATAGCCTTGAGGTTGGAACAACAGTGCTTGTTTTGTTAGCCTAGAAGAGTCCATTCTTAAAATATATTCATGTCATTTTAGTGTTATAGTTTTGTATCTTTTCATTTAGATTAAACATTTTGAGTTCTTGACTAATTGTTTCACGAATGTGGTCACTTAGAGTATATCCTGCAACGTATCTGAGGAACTTCAATCTCTGATGTTTCTAGTAATCTTCTGTCTGATCTATTCATGGCCCAATTCTCTGATCCGTATGTCGCAATGGGAACTGCCATTACCTTATAAAACTTTAGCATTGTCCCATTTGTTGTTTTTGTTTGTAGTGTTGTTTTAATAGTCCCACACATACTTTGAAATTTATAATTTTTTTCATGTATATCATTTTCCCAATTGTAAGATATGTGACATCCTAAATATTTAAAACTCTGTACTTGTTCGATAATTTCATCGTTCAAAACTACTTTCGAACTGCATATTTTCCCCGAAAGACCATTGTTTTTGTTTTCTTCGTTGAAATCTTGAGAAATAATAATAATAATAATAATAATAATAATAATAATAATAATAGTAATAATAATAATGCTTTAAATAAATTTCAGAGTTAAGGTAATAAGGCTTTCTCCTCCGCTCAACCAGCGAATAATAAAATACAAAAAGACAACCTGGTGGTATTGGTAAAAGAAGTAATAATAATAATAATAATAATAATAATAATAATAATAATAATAATAATAATAATAATAATAATAATAATAATAATAATAATATTATTATTATTATTATATTATTATTATTGTTATCATTAGTATTAAACTTAAGTCGTCGGCCCGCGGTGGACTAGTGGTTATGCTCCTTGTCTCTGGTCCCGAGGATCGCGGGTTGAAACCCGGCCGGGGTCGATGGATTTTTTAGAATGGAAAAATCCAAGGAGCAAGTCCTCCGGGAGGGACTTTAAGCCGTGGTTCCCGAGTCTGAAGATTTTCAGGTTCATAAAAAATCCTTAAGCCTTAATGAAAAGGCCTCTAAAGCAAATTTTACCGAATTTTCCCGTCCTAGTACTATCTTGGTTTCCTAGATGTCACTATGAGGCGGAACGCTGGCCACGGACCACTCAAAATGACATCTTTACGAAAACAAGTGTAACAAAATTAATATGGTTCAAATTCTTCCCTGTAAGGGGAGAGAGCGCCTAAATCTCTGTAAAGGGAAAACATGGTCTTACAATACAATTAAACTTAAGTATAGATAGATATAAGAATTCATTCACATTATGAAATTGAGTCTCAAGCAAAAAAAAAATAAATAAATAAAATAGTATTAACAGTTTTAGATATACCGGTAGTGTAAATTATTTTATATGTATTTTTTAAGAAAGCTTATATGATAGTTGAAGTATTTTAGTCAGTTCTTCATTATTTTCCACGTTGTGGGCGCAATTTTGAAGAAGTAATTCTTTTCCCAAGTTATGACGAAGTTTTGAAGCAGCCAACTCTATTCATTGCCCGATGTTGTAGTAACATTTTGAAGGAATAGTGTCCCAAAATAATAAATAAGAATTACTGGTTCAGGTTGGGTTTGATTTTCGGTAGAGCTGGATTCTCTTCTCAAGGTCGAAGTTGGTACACAAGATAGGAATACACTTTAAAAATCACTAATAACTGATTCAAGTAGAACTAGTAATAAATTTATTCATTTTGTAGGTTCCCAGCAGATTAAGTAAATTTAAGTGGGATTATTCTTCACTGTCAATTAAAATTAAACTATTTTCTTTTCTTAAATCAACTGTTCTTCTGGTATTATATTTCACATTTTATCAGGAGAGCTGTTATAGCTTCTATCCTTGATGAAAGTTATATGCAGACTGGCTAGTGTAATTCTGTTATAATTTTAAAGAACATTATTACATCACATGATTTTATATTTAAATTCTATTGGTTAATGGTCCATTAAATACCAGGTTTAAATTTGATTGGTTAAATCACAAAGTTAATTGTTTTAACATCCAATCAGAATTTAGTATACTTTTATTTAAAAATATTAAGTTAAGCAGGTGTTCCTATTACAGTTATAACAGAAAGCTTTATATTTCAGACAACAATGACTTAAGACACAATTTTAAAAGCATTATTTAAAAAGACTGTTATATAATACAATTTCTTTAATTGTTACTGAGACATTTTTATTCAACAAGGAACAATTAATTATTTTGATGTTTTTCTTTATTTAAGTTATATTTAAATATTAAAAGAACTTTAAAATATAAAATTACTAACTTTAACTTCCATATTTATTATGATATTAAAATCCTGCTATATAGTACAGCCTTTTTATTTATACCATAATTATTAATTAAATAAAAATAAAACGTAGTTTTATTTGATTTTCATATTTATTATATAATTCAGAGACAGCTGTTTCGGTACACTGTACCTTCTTCAGACATGTTAAATTATGAATTGTGTTCCACTGATCTAAGCAACAATACAACACTATTTATTTAAATTTTTAAATTTAACAAAGGGGATTCATTCAAATCAAGTTGAGAATTTAACAGTTTGTTACTACTTTTAAATTTATTTATTTCTACAGCCTCCAAAAGATCTTACCCTTATCACAAACATGTAAAATTTCAAAATTTGGATCGAAACAATGATTAAATTGGAATAGGTGGTTAGCATATTTTGAATATTCTAAATTTCTGTTATATGCTGTTATATTGCTTACATCAGTTGGAACACAATTCATAATTTAACATGTCTGAAGAAGGTACAGTGTACCGAAACAGCTGTCGCTGAATTATATAATAAATATGAAAATCAAATAAAACTACGTTTTATTTTTATTTAATTAATAAATATGGATTGTCATCAAGTAAACACCAACTCAATTGATTATTATACCATAATGTTTCTTTTAGCGTGGGTCTGAGCCTCGTTAAAGTAAACATTTATTTTCACATGTAGTAATTATGAAATTCACTTGTAGGCGAGTGTATCAAGATATTGCTTAATGTTTAAATATTAGCTGTTTACATCTAAATGAAGTCTGTTTTTATATAGAAGCCGGTATTTTAATAAATAATATTTTACAAAACTAAAACAACACGCTTTATTAGAAAACCGAACTAAAAAATGAAAATAATTTAATATCCAACACGCTTGGGATAAAAATAAAGTGGTCAACAAAAACATCACATCCAACACATCTAGAATAAAACTAGAGTTATCTACAAAAAAAAATACCATCAAAAGCGTGGAGTGCTCTATATCAATTAATATATTTGATAATGAACAGATATTGGTAAAAGTGAAGTGTCTAAGAGAAAAGTGTAAAAACCATAAAAAGCACCCCACGCCTTTGATGGTAATTTTTTTTTTGTAGATAACTCTAGTTTTATTCTAGATGTGTTCGAGATGATTTTTTTACCACTTTAATTTTATCCCAAGCGTGTTGGAAATTAAAATTATTTTTCATTTTTTAGTTCGGTTTTCTAATAAAGCGTGTTGTTTTAGTTTTTTTAAACTACTATTTATTTTTTAATTTTAATATTTTACAGAATAAGATAAAAATGTAAATATCTTTAAATTCGATGCTATTGTAATATAAAAAAAATTCTCCTGGCCGGATTTGAACCAGCGACCTATGGATTACTGCAATTATATACCACTACAGTCCACCGTCTACCAACTGAGCTCTTATAACGATTGACTAAAAAGTTGATAAGTCCGCAACCTATTATATCGGTTTTTATTTTATTTTTTTTTATTTTGTGATGATTCTGGCCAGGATTTTAGAAAACATGAAATTATTGTATTGTCATTGGTCCTTTGCAAGTATACATAGTTTCAAGTCGATCCAATGTTTTGAAGTGGATGAAAATCGTGTTGAAAGATTCCGTTACATAGATACATAGACACTTTTTTTATGTCCAGGATCTTAGAAAAAATGCATGAAATTATTGTATTGTAATTGGTCCTTTACAAGTATACAAAGTTTCAAGTCGATCCAATGTTTCTAAGTGGGTGAAAATCGTGTTGAAAAATTCCATTACATAGTTACACAGACACTTTTTTTGATGTCCTGATGATCCTGGCCAGGATCTTAGAAAAACATTTGAAATTATTGTATTGTGACTGGTCCTTTACGAGTATACAAAGTTTCAAGTCGATCAAATGTTTTGAAGTGGGTGAAAATCGTTTTGAAAGATTACGTTACATAGATGGACAGATACAGGTCAAGTTAATATAAAGCGTGTAAAAAATGCACTTGTTTTTTACAGATGAGCTGATAACTTACGACGTGGGATGGCCTGGCCACAGTTTCGGTGAGTGGTATTTAATTATTATTTCCCTTATTCATAGAAATCTGAACTGTCTCTTTACCTTTTCAATAATTATTATTATTAAGAGTTTCTATTACGTTACAGCAGTTTTAGCTTTGATTGCAAGTAACGAAGATGGGCACAGTATTTTGTACATATTCTACATAAAATCAGCGCAAGATATGATAGGCCTATGGAAATAAATATTGACAAAACAAATTCATGGAATTTTGTGGAAAATACCCAGTTACAAGCAACACTTGCATAAACAATAAGTTGATAGGAAGGGTCAACGTGTTTAGATATATTGGATATAATTTAACATTTGTCAGAAGTAAAATTGTACTGGACAATAAAATTTTGGAGCAGGTGAATAATTTTACATATCTAGGATGCAATATCTCATATGAAGAAGAAAAGGATGTAAATGCAAAAAATATCTAAATTTTTAAGAATTTTAGGGTTAATAAATTCTATCTTCAAGCCACAGTTAGTCCAAAAGCATTCAAGACTGAAAGTGTATAAAACACTGGCTCTTCCAACTCTTTTGTATGGTAGCGAAGTATGGACGTTGAAACAGAAGGATATACAGAGACTTAGATCTGCTGAAATGAGATATCTTCGGAGGACTGCAGGATACACACTACTAGATCACAAAAAAAATGAAGATATCTTAGAAGAATTACACATGGAATCTTTAGAAAACAAAATTTCTGATTATAAGTCAAGATGGATACAACATGTTCATCGAATGGAAGATCACAGAATACCCAAACTAATGTTAAGATATCAACCTGCAGGAAGAAGAAGACCAGGACGTCCACTCAAAAGACTTCTGGATGGTGTTTTCTCTTGAGGCCGAAACAGGTCAACAAATGGCCTAAATTCGTGAATGTACTATGATGATGATGATGATTTGTTGGTGAAACAGACATAACTTCTAAAATTTATGAATGTAATAAAACAATAGGAATAATTAACAAAATCATGAAGCCTTACCTAGCACAGCGACACACAAGAATACGTTTATATAAAACCTTAGACCTGTACTATGTTACGGAAGCGAAGCATGGACCATGAGGAGTACTGATATCAGCAGAATAACGGCTAGTGAAATGAGACTTTTTAGAGCAACACTAGTATACACTTGCATGGACCGCAGAAGAAATGAAGATATCATGCAAGCACTTCAATTACAACCAATCTCACAATTTATAAATAAATACCAGTTACAGTGGAAAATTCATGTGCAATTAATGAATCATAATAGACTTTCAGAAGTCATGCTTCTATATCGTCCTGAATGGAAGAGTTCTTCGGGACGTCCTAGAAAATGATGGACTATTAATAATAATAATAATAATAATAATAATAATAATAATAATAATGGTGATAATGATAATGATAATGATGATGATAATAATAATAATATAATAATAATAATAATAATGCTTTATTTTAGCTGGCAGAGTCTTGCCATAAGGTCTTCTCTTCCACTCAACCAGCGAATAGTAGAATTATACAAAAATTTCATACATATTGTAATTTTAAGACATTATTAAAATACAGACTAAACAAAATACAATGATGATGTGATCTAATACTAACAAAAACATGAAATATAATAAAATTAAAATGATATAAAATAAAGTAAGTAGCATCCTAGATGATTATTTATAGAATGCTGTAGTTGTTACGCAGTTAATGTTTTCATTGTGTCAAACTTAAGATATCAGTTAATTTTTATTTAAATAATGATAGCGATTGAAGTCCCTGACATGACTGGGAAGTGAGTACCATGCTCTAGTCATTGATATTGTGTAAGATTCAGAGTATAGACATGTCCTGTGCTGTGGTATCAAAAGTAGAGTCTTGTGTTCTTGTTCCTAAATAGTGATGAGCCGATAAATTTTGAAAACGTAATGCTTCACTAAAAGCGTAACAGCCTTTGGGCCTTAAACTTGTTTGGAAGAAGAAGATGATGATGTAGTGGTTTTTCCTTCGATACAAAATAATTTTATTTTTCCAAAAATTCCTGTCTTGCACATTTTCTTCTATCAATTTCATTCTATTCATGTTTCTCATGATCACATCCATCCATTGGTCCTGTGGTTTTTCTCTTCCCCTTCTGCCTTCAGCATTCAATTCCAAAATAATTTTCAGAATTCTGTCTTCTCTCATTCTTTTAACGTGTCCAAATCATCTTAATTTTCATTTTCTTCAATTATTTCAAGAATATATTTACCCACTTTCATCATTTGACTTTTTTTATTTCTAATTTTATCCATTCTTGATTTTCTTCTTGCTCTACGTCAATAGTCCAGTCAATAGTCCATTTCTTACAGCCAGTGATTTACTTGCATGTGGCCTGTCCAGTGTCCCAAGATTCAGCTCCATATAAGATTACACTCTGAAGTGGTATGAATCTTTTTGTGTTATTTACCCTCTCCAAAGAACTGAATTCAGCATACCAATTATTTTTCTATCTGTACTTGTTTTTTTTTTTTCGGTCGAGCTTCTTCCATCAGCTCCTAGAATGGATCCCAAATGTTTAAAAATATTGATTTTGTGATTTTTTTTTTCAATTATTTTAAAATTCATTCTGAGTCATTGTTGCGGTATTGTATTCCATTCCATTACCGCACTTTAAGCTCTACATTTTACTCGCCACCCGGACCTTACTAGTGGCACATGTCGGGAGAGGGATTTTTAACTATGGATTACACACATACTTTCTTGGCCACACAAGGACATGCGGGCCTCCCCGAATGAATTATCAGCTCAAGGTCAGGGCCTCTTCCGAGACAACAAAACATTGAGACGTAACACACATTCACACACACACATTCATATTAAACATGGCGAATATGATAATGATTAATGTTGGCCAGATAATGAAACATTAAAATAGTAAAAATTGTACCTGAAATTTCAGTCATCAACACATTATAATATCATTAAAATAGTTTAGGGCTTTCAGAACTTGTTCCATCTTCAGCAGCTGATTTTTTCAGAGATGAGATCATGTTTAATTTATTTCTGCACCTCATTCATGTTTAAATTACGTATGTATGTTCTAATGCAGTCACTGCAGTTTTTGTGCCTCGGGTTCCGAACTGGGCTGATAGATGGCGTTCATGTAGTATATTTTCAGATTACGTACTACTTCGGCAGGCCACTTTACGTAGGTAGTGTATTCATATATTATGTACAGAGAATAGTGTAGGAAGATCGTATGTTTATATATTTGTGTAGTGTAAAATGTGTTGTATGAAGAAGAGAAGGAAGATGGTGAAACCGACGTCATCTCGTGGTCTACTATTACAATATTAAAATTGTAAAACTATGTACATTGAAGTACGTCTCCTCAACCTCTTAGACTGTTAAATAACAGTATGCCTTTCGGGACTAGTATCATCATCAGCAGAATGTGGCACGTCTATTTTAGTACTTCTTCGAGGGTCAATAAGAAATTGTTTACCATTTGCTCTAAGGAAAATGTTAGTAGAAACACTTGCAATGCCCCATTTTGATTATTATAATACTTTTTTTAGAGACCTAAATACTGTTCTTACCCAAATGCTTCAACGAGTTCATAATTATTGCATACGTTTATTTGTGGTGTTCGCAGATTTGATCACGTTACACCATCCCTGGAACAGTTGTCATGGCTTCGTCTACACACGTTACCTTATTATTTATCACTCCGCTTCACTAGACTCTCTGATACACATAAATTATATACCCGATTCCATCAGCACATTGTCCTTTATATCCCTCCTCATCACACTATCATTACTCGAAATATTTTACAGTTTCTCTTGCTAGAAATTGGAATTCTCTTCCATCCTATGTCGGAGACTACCAAACTTTACCATATTTCAGAAACAAAATTGAAAATAAAATTATTAACAGAAAAATGTCAATAATATTATTATGTTTTTGATAATCAATAATAATTTGTTTTTCCATTATTGAATACAAATATTATTAAGATTGACCAATATTATTACCTAATGTCTCTTACATATATAAAAACGATGGATTGATTTATTACAGTCTATTACTTTCTATGTATTTATTTTTCTTTTATAGTAGATTCTAGCTGTTATTCCTTTGTATATATTTCTTTCATTTTCATTATTATTATTTTACTTTTATTATTATTATTATTATTATTATTATTATTATTATATTATTATTATTATTATTATTCATCATCCTTGACGTTTTAGGTCTTTGCTGTTCCGATCTCACATCAGTTCAGTCCAGCGCTTTCTTGATCTTCTCACCGATCTTCGTCCTGCAGGATTATATATCAGTGCCATCTTTGGAATCTATCCTCTGTCGTTCTTTGCAGATGTTCTATCCAATTGTTCCTGTGTTCTTCTATTTGTTGAAGAAGTGGTTGTACTTTTAGTTCCTCTCTAATGTTCTCATTTCTAATATGTTCGTCCCTAGTACAACCTTTCCAGTTCGTAGGAATCCCATTTCTGCTGCCTGAATTTTTCTTTTTTCTTTTTCCTTCAGGACCCAGGCCTCACTTCCATACATCGTCATTGTTAGTGCCATCGTTGAGTAAAATCTTAGCTGCATATCCTTTCCTACTTTGTTTCTCAGTGGTCATCTGATTGTCCCACAAATATGTTGAAATTTCTTACTTATTTCTCATTCTTCTTCATAAGTTATATCGCAGCCCAAATACTGGAAGTGTGAAACCTGTTCCAACACTTTATCTTCTATTACTATTTTTGTTCTTACTTTCCATGGAACGCCATTACTTCAGTTTTTTATTTTGAAATTATCATAATATATTTCTTACATATATTACTTAATTGATAGACTGCTTTTTGTAGCTTGTTGTTCAGTTTATAGTTTAGTATGTAATATTATTGTAATATTTTGTATTTAATTTTCATATGTTTGTCCTGGTGAGTGGAAGAGAAGGCCACAAGACCTTAACTGTGCCAGACTAAATAAATAAATGACAATGGACCTACTACATTCTGCTGAGAATAGAACTAGTCCCGAAAGGTATACATTTGTTTAATCATCTAAAAAGTTGAGGAGACGGATCTTCAAGTTACATAATTTTAATGTTGCAAACTAAACACCTCAACCTAGATTTACTATGAATTTTATTAATGTTTAGTCTACTACTGTCGAAAAACTCCAAGGGACTGCCAGGCTTAATGCCCCCATCCGACGGACGAATCGCTCGCCATCACCAGCACCACATGCCTTCTCAACTTAATATACTGTGGAGGGATTTTCAATTTAATACAGGAATCTGGTGCGCAATCCATATTTGTAATTATTGTTCCAAGGTACTGAATTCAAAGTTTCCCTCATTTGTCTTTAATTGTCCATTTCAATTTATAATGTATTTGTACTTAAACTGGCCCAAACCTACTGGCGGCACTATGGCCCTGGGGTCGACTCAGCCTCTAACGGAAATGAGTACCAGACGCTTGTTCTGGGGGTAAAGGCGGCCGTCACGCAGGGCTGAAAACCCAGCTGACATCAAGTGCCGATTGTCCAGAAAAAGTGGGAGCCTTAATCTCCTACTACCCTAAGGTCTCCTGAGGCCTGTAGTGGGATCACTTTACTTTACCTTTACATTTGTCCATATATTAGATACATTGATATTTACTTTCTGTTCCTATTGTACTTATAATAATAATATTGATGCTGCATTTATTTTGGCCATAAATTAAATTAGTTAAGCAAACGACTTAGTACTTTAATTTCTTATCTCAATTACACGGAGTGATTCTCCGAGGATCTCGTCATGCGAGTCTGCGCTCCTCAGGCTAGTCACGCATTTAGATTTAATCATTAGTATTAGGACTGTTTAAATAAAGAACAGCTATTTATGTGAGTTTCTCACACCAAAATAACCAAACGTCCTGATAGTAGTACATAGTTTATGTTCCTAATAGGATTTAACGAATTCCGAAGGCATGAAGCTACTGATGTTGTTCTTGTGAAGAAAATTTTGAAATTTACATATCTTCATGATTCTGTTAAGAAACAAAATGACAAAAAAATATATTACATTGTATTTGTTTTTGTGCTTTTTTGTGTGTTTTAGAATTTGAGTTTGGTGTGTCTGGGGACTTTTTTTTTTTTTTTTTTTTTTGCTTTTGTGAATGTATTTTTTGTTTGCGTGAGGGCTTACGTGTATTTTTTTGTTTTGTTTTTGTGTGTTTTTGTATTTAGTGTGGCTATTAACTTCTAGGATATGTATGTATGTATGTGTGTTTTGTATATGTGTATGTTTGTGTAGTTTGTCTGTGTGTGTGTGTGTGCATTTTTTTGGTTTTGTGAGTTTGTCTTTCTTGTTTGTTTGTAGGGCCTATGTGTTTTTTTTGTTTATGTTTGTACGTTTTGTGTGTGTTTTCTTGAGCGTGTGTGTTTATGTTTGTGTGTGTGTATGTTTGTGTGTGTGTGTGTGTGTGTGTGTGTGTGTGTGTGTGTGTGTGTGTGTGTGTGTGTGTGTGTGTGTGGTGTGTGTGTGTGTGTGTGTGTGTGTGTCGTTCACTACATTGGCCAGGATATATAGCACGAATGTGGAATGAAATAAGTGCATGAAATCTTCATGCAGAAAAATCGGAGGGAAAGTTCCCAATAGATAAGCTAATAACGAGGCGGAAGAAAAATATTAACTATGATATGAGGGAGGTGAACTGTACAGGGAATATTGAAAACATTAGCAAAGGATATGGGTGTATGGAGAGTTTTTTATCCGCGAGGTGAGGAACCTCCTTATGTATGTGTGTGTCTGTTAATATTTTAACGGCCGTTGTTAAGTGGTAGCAAGATATATTTAGTGGCCGAAGACTATAAATGAGACGGGCTTAACATTAAAACAAGGTTAGGATATAGATAAATCTACAAAGGATAGCAAAAACTAGGATATTAAAACAAACAAAACACTAAAAGAACGGGACATGATAACATTATTGTTGCTTAGATCAGTTGGAACACAGTTCATAATTTGTTAACATGTCTGAAGAACGTACAGTGTACCGAAACAGCTGTCACTGAATTATATAATAAATATGAAAATCAAATAAAACTAAGTTTTATTTTTATTTAATTAAAAAATATATTTAATATAACATGAACGGAAAGAGTTCATAATAGTAAAATAATATTTAAACATACAAGACTTGAAAATGAGCCTGAACAAAAATATATTAAATCAACTTTTATAAGATTTATGATGTGTTCCGTTGAGGTATTATTCAAAATTAAAATATAAAATTCACCTGAAATTTCCGTCTCCTCAACTTAATTAAATATTTTATTAATCCTGCCGATGATGGGACAAGTCTCGAAAGCGCTACAGTTAAATAATTAATTAAGTTGAGGAAACGGACCTTTCAGGTGAATATTCCATAATTTTATATTTTAATTTTAAAAACATATTAGCCAAGACCTTAATGAGTCTTTTAGGCGGTATATCTCAAAGCTGGAGTTTGGAGCTCGAAATATTGAATTAATAATATTCTATGCAAAATTTCCAAACATAAAGAAGTCTAACGTGAGTCCATTATAGGCGCCTTCGGTGTGGAAGCAGTATTTCTGTGATTCAGCTACAAAGGGTGTCGAGCCATTTCTCCAACCGCCGACGAGATCATTTTGGGGGATGAAACCCCGAGTATATGTACTTGTAAGTGTGTGGCTTTCACTTCATGAGAAAGTGTTTGCAAAATACTTTTTTGTGACGATACGAGCCGCATATAAAGAAACCGGATATATATATATATATATATATATATATATATGGTATGATAAGAAAAATAAATGCCTGGACGGGATTCGAACCCGGATCTCTGAGTCTGTACCTCAGCGTGATATCCATTACACTACCAGGCGAATCCAATTCAAACACTTATTTTTCTTATATATGTATTATACTCTCCATTATTACTAGATGTCGGGAGAACACTGTCTTCACTGCCATCTAGTAGCTGACTATATCAAGTAAGCAAATTAAAGAGAATATTTATTTTACTTTATAGCAGTGACGCTTATCGATATATATATATATATGCATTTTATTACATAAACTGCCTAAAAAGCCCTAATAATTATATCACTAAAAATGTTTATAGAAAAATAATTACATTTAATAACGTTCTTTTGATAACTATAATTTTCGGGGTATCACTCTATCAATTACGGGCCCAATAAACTATGTATTTATGAAGCCTATTAATTTTGGGGCATAACAGCATTTATTTATTTTTCTTGTAAACTCGAATGCGTTAGCCAGAAAAATTAGGCCATAAATTTGATTTAATGAGGAATTTAATTGGTTGACGCAGTTTTTTCCCCAATTTTCCCTTCTTTAATAATCCCGTTTATATGTTTCTAATGAGCACATTTCCCCTTTTTACCCAGCCAATATAAAACTCTTGGCCTATTTGTAAATCAGTTAATCATATGGACCTAGTCATGACTTTAATGGTTATATAACCCTGTATGTAACAAAATCAATACGACATCTGGTGATAAATTTTGAACATTTTTACTCCGTTCGTAATGATAAGACCGTAAAGTAACAAGAATTCGTTATCGAGTGGGTCGTGTTAAAATGTGACAATTTTATCTGAACAAATATAGATGGTGCTGATTTCTTCGTCTCTTTTGTCAGCTGAGGAATGAGGCGTTATCTAGAATCTTTCGACTGAAGCCTAATGGCTGATCGCAGAAAGGTCAAACCTAATGTTTTTCCTATAAATCTAGTTCTTCTTTCAGAGTTCAAGCACAGAATATTTCATTCTGAAACATTATATTTAGAGCCGCTTCATTTGTTTAGGTCAGTTAATGTTTAGGTTAAGGTTGCTATTTTTCATAGTGTTTTTGTTCCTATACATGTAACTGTACACGCCCAGATGGTAGAAAAGATAACGAGTATTTGGAATAAAGTTCATAGGAACATTTTTGGACCAAAGAGAGATGAACAGACAGGAGGAGACTACATATCAGTGAGTTATATGATCTTTATAGGTAACTAGATACTATAAGAACAGTTAATTCTCGTAGACTGCAATGGGCAGGACATATGGCACGAATTGGGAATGAAAGATGGACATGGAAGCTTCTACGCCCAGTTGATAGAGAGGTGGGAGAATAACATTAACTATGAATTGAGGATTGATTGGAAAACATTAGCCCAGGATAGAGATGTATGAAAAGCTTATATCCGTGCGGTCGTGAAACTAGTGTTCGATAGTGCCAGTGAGATAGTAATAATTCTTTATTTATTTATATACAGAATTTTAATGTTTACAAATCTTTCTGTGCCTAAAGTTTTATTTTTCTTCTCTACTCGTCTCTCTTCATCCAATCCATGTCCTCCAGTCCTCTTGCTCTCATTCTAGTTATTATTTCCTGCATTCACGAGTTTCGAGGTCTTCCTCTCGTCCTTCTTCCAGGTGGACACTATTCCAATGTTTTCCTAGGTAATCTTTCTTCTTGCATTCGTCGTACGTGCCCATACCAATTTAATTGCTTATACCGTATATAATCTACCATTGAATAAGCAATATTAATTTTTTCTCTTATGACATTATTTCTTATTTTGTATAATTTTGAACATCTTGCTGCTCTCCCCAAGAAATCCATTTCCATCGACATAAGTTTTTGTTCTAAGTTTTTGTTGAATTTCCAAACTTGAGCTCCATATGTTACAGTACTTCTCACTATTGAATTATATATTTGTAACTTATATTTCCTGGTTATATGTCTGTTCCATAAGACTCCATTCATCATTGCTGTTATTGCTCTACCTTTATTTATTCTGTTCTTAATATCACTATCTTGTTTATCCTCTTTATCTAATTTTACTCCCAACATTCAAATTCTTCACATCTAATATCAAATCTTTGGTTTCGATAATAATAATAATAATAATAATAACAATAATATTTATTTTTATTATTATTATTATTATTATTATTAGTAGTAGTAGTAGTAGTAGTAGTAGTAGTAGTATCTCACTGGCACTACCGAACACTAGTTTCACGACCGCACTAGTTTCACTAGTCAGGATTTTTAAACTGACCCAAACCTTCTGGCGGCACTATGGCCCTGGGGTCGACTCAGCCTCTAACTGAAATGAGTACCAGACGCTTGTTCTGGGGGTAAACGCGGCCGTCACGCAGGGCTGACAACCCGGCTGACATAAAGTGCCGATGTCTAGAAAAAGTGGGAGCCTTAACCTCCTACTACCCCAGGGCCTCCGGGCCTGTTGTGGGATCACTTTACTTATTTTTTTTACTACTACTAATAATAATAATAATAATAATAATAATAATTATTATTATTATTATTATTAGTAGTAGTAGCATTTAGACCAAAGAGAGATGAAGAGACAGGTGAATGGAGAATACCTCTTAACAGTGAGCTACATAATCTTTGTAGGAAATCAGATATAATAAAAACAGTCAATTCTCATAGACTGCAATGGCTAGGACATGTTGCACGAATGAGGAATGAAAGAGGGGTATGTAAGCTACTTGTAGGGAAACCAGAGGGAAACTGCCAGTTGGTAGACTAAGAATGAGGTTGGGGAATAACATTAACCATGATTTGAGAGAAGTAAATTATGCAGGAGATGATTAGAAAACATTAGCATAGTATAGGGATGTATGGACACCTTATGTCCGCGCGGCCATGAAACTGGTGTTCGGTAGTGCCGGTGAATTATTATTATTATTATTATTATTATTATTATTATTATTGTTATTATTATTATTATATTAATGTTTACTACATAGCGTTGTTCTGAATTATTTCATAGCAAAAGAAAATCCCTTAATTTAACAATGGGTATTGTTCAGAAAGTGGAGCATTTCTTGCGACATTTTTTATAAGAGAAAAAGCCTTGCAAGGGGATGATTTGGAAGCAGAAACGACATAACTCGTTATTTGTGCAATATCCGTGACAGCACGAGTAAAAAACTAGCGTAGAAATGTCAAGTTATGTTGGTACACAGATTTGTGGCTATTAAACGCAGTAAACAGTGTAAATTGGCAACGCAGCTGTTGATTGTTTGCTGTTATTTTATTTATGCGCAATAACACAACGTTTTAATGCGTAAAGTAAATATGTAACTAATCATTTTGTTTCCACTTTTTTAGTTGTCCTAAATTTTGTTTTCGATGTGATTATAGTTGAAGAGTTCTCTCAAAAACTATGTAATTTGACTGAGGCTTATAATCCAAATTAATAGGGGCATTGGCTGTTCTATGTTACCGTGCAGCATATGAATATTCGATCGGAGAATAAGTGACTGCTAACGTCATCTTGGCCAAACTGATGACACATGTTCCCGCTAGAGCAAATAACCAACATGTTTATTCACATATAAAGGGATTCAATCCCAGGGCAAGTAAGAGAAGAAAATAGGCATGTTAGATTTTGATGGGTAAGTTTGGGCAACTAACGGTGAGAAAATGGGCGAGATAGTACACCAGAATAGTTTTGCCTTCACGTGTTTGTTAGCGAGGTTTTTGTGATATGTTGGCTGCACTGTCTGAGAAATGACTAATGCATGTTTTACATTGTAAATATGCTGATTTTATTAATTAAATAAAAATAAAACTTAGTTTTATTTGATTTTCATATTTATTACGATATAATTCAGTGACAGCTGTTTCGGAACACTACATTCTTCAGACATGTTAACAAATTATGAATTGTGTTCCAACTAATCTAACCAACAATACAACAATAATTTATTTAAATTTTTTAATTTAACAAAGGCGATTCATTCAAATCAAGTTGAGAATTTAACAGTTTATTACTACTTTTCAATTTATTTATTTCTACAACCTCTAAAAGGTCCAAGGAATTCCAATTTAGTCATTGTTTCGATTCAAATTTTGAAATTTTACATGTTTGTGATAAGGGTAAGAAGTTGGACATTTTGGAGGCTGTAGAAATAAATAAATTGAAAAGTAGTAATAAACTGTTAAATTCTCAACTGGATTTTAATGAATCGCCTTTGTTAAATTTAAATAAATTATTGTTGCATTGTTGCTTAGATCAGTTGGAACACAATTCATAATTTCTTAACATGTTTGAAGAAGGTACAGTGACCGAAACAGCTGTCACTGAATTATATCTTAATAAATATGAAAATCAAATAAAACTAAGTTTTATTTTTATTTAATTAATAAATATGGATTTTCATCAAGTAAACACCAACTCAATTGATTATGCTGATTTTAGCTTACTTGGAGCTCAATTTCTCATTTCATTTTAGCGTATCTCTGATGTTTTAATCAACGTATATTTTCTTTTTATATACAGAATTTTAATGTTTACACATCTTTGTGTGCCTAAAGTTTTATTTTTCTTCTCCACTCGTCTCTATCCATCCACTCCATGTCCTCCAGACCTCTTGTTCTCATTCTAGTTCTTATTTCTTGCATCCACGAGTTTCATATATATATATATATTATAGTAATTCTGGGGGCACGCCGTAGCGTAGTGGTTAAGGCACTGAGCTACAAGCCGGAGGGTCGAGGGTTCAAGTCCCGTTGGGGTCAGGATTTTTGAACTGACCCAAACCCTCTGGCGGCACTATGGCCCTGGGGTCGACTTAGCCTCTAACTGAAATGAGTACCAGACGCTTGTTCTGGGGTAAAGGCGGCCGCCACGCAGGGCTGACAACCCGGCTGACATAAAGTGCCGATTGTCTAGAAAAAGTGCGAGCCTTAACCTCCTACTACCCCAAGGGCCTCCTAAGGCCTGTTGTGGGATCACTAAATTATAGTAATTTTGCCCGAGGTTGATTGCTTGAAAATCTCTCGAAAATAGCCACAGATCAGGATGTCCTAGAGAACTGTATGTTAATGTTGAAAAATCATGAATGTGAAGAGTAAAGCAACTTGCTTTAGGTTTTTGCTTTACAAATTTGATGATAATGGTAAGGATGATGATGAAGGCCAGATCATTTTCGGGGATTGTTGGGGCCTACGCTTCCTGACATCTGTCTTACAGATGAGGAAAAACCCAAAAAAAAAAATCACCCAGGAGCCTGTCCAGACTGAAATTCGAACACGGGCCCGCTGAGTTACAAGGCAGGACGCTACAGCGGTGGACTATATACAGTTAGTGCAGAAAGTATTGATACTCTTAAAAATAACACAGACAGAAATAAATTATTTCATTATTTCTTCACTACGTACAAAAAACAAAAGTATACACCTTTAAATTGAACTCTATGAAGTTAAATACACGCAGTTTCCTCTGTTTTAATATGACAATTAACGAGTACAAAATAATGTGTACATCAACAACAAAAATTAACAAACAAAAAGTATTGATACAGCACTAAGTTTTGGTCAACAGAATGTTCACATGATGTCAAGTGGGGGTGGTGCGGTAGTGTAGTTATTCACTTTAGCCTAGAGTACTTTGCCATGAAGTTGTGTGTGTTCTGGCTGCAGATTAAGCTGGAATGGGGCGTAAAAGTATAAATACTACAGTAGATGAAAGGGAATTAATTATTGGTTTTGTAAATCGCTAAATGGAATTAGTGAAATAATTGGAAGTCCAAGATCAATCATTGATAGAGTTGGCGAACGAAAATCTCTCGAAAATAGCCACAGATCAGGACGTCCTAGAAAACTGTATGTTAATGTTGAAAAATCATGAATGTGAAAAGTAAAGCAAAAACCTAAAAGTAGTTCCCCTAAATTAGCAGCTAGTATCAAGGATGACTTTAACATTAGTATTTCTGCTAGCAATGCTCGTAATAGTCTATGGGCTAACGATCTGCATGGGAAAACAACCAGTAGAAAATGCTTAATAAGTGAAGAAAACTGAAAGAAAACTTTGAACTTCGCTAAAACTTACATAAACAGCCCCAAAGAATTTTGTAAAAAAGTAATTTATATTGACTAGCCTAAAATCATCATTTTTGTTCGGATGGAAGAAGAAAAGTCTGGAGGAATTAAAATACAGAGTTACAAAAACAAAATCTCCAATCCACTGTAAACATAGTGGTGATTATTTATTAGTATAGGGATACATGAGTACCTGTGGAGTCGGGACCTTGCATTTTATCGACGGTATGATGGATTACAAGCAGTATATGAACATACTGAAGACGAATCTTCATACCTCTGCAGAGGAAATGGGGATCAAACAAAGTTTTGTATTTATCCAAGATACTGATCCCAAACATATCGGTTTCAGTACGCATTTGTGGATTTTGTTTAACACGCCAAAGTACATGGAAACGCCTCATTAGTCTCAGGGCATAAACCCTATTGAGAATTTATGGGAACATCTGAAAAGGAGAATTCGTTCAAGGCAGGTTTTCCAACAAGCAAGATCTGAAAAACGCTTTGGAAGATGAATGCAAAAATAATGCCTTCTTCAGTGACTTCAAATTTAGTCGGGTTGATGCTACGTAGTCCTCAAGCCATCTTGGAATCAAAGGAGCTCCCAACCAAACATTGAACTCAAAAAGTAAAGACTCAAAACAGTCATGAGACTGTATCAATACTTTTTGTTTGTTAATTTTTGTTGTTCGTGAATAAATTATTTTTACTCGTTAATTGTTATGTTAAAACAGAGGAAACTGTGTTTATTTAACTTTGTAGAGTGCAATGTAAAGGTTGTGATTTTTTTATATAGTGAAGAAATAATTAAATTATTTATTTCTCTCTGTGCTATTTTTAAGTGTATCAATACTTTCTGCACTAACTGTATATCTGTCAGGTAATTATTCACGTACTACATTAAAAAATTGTCTGCTTTTTCAATTTTTTATTTTAATTTATTTAGGTGACGTAGAATCCCCAGAGCATTTTTCTACTTTTTTTGTTATGCCATTTCAGATTAACGAGAAAACATTTTTGAGAATTGGTATATTGCTGTGGCATGTCTTGAGATGGATGAACACTACTTTCTTCTTCTTCGGCTTTCCCCCACTTATAGGTTTGCCGTCTTCAGTTTCCATTTATCTCTATCATTCCAATCTCCCTCTTCCCAATTCCTATCATCCATTATAGTTCTGATGTAGATTTTCCATTTCCATCTTGGTCTGACACGTTTATTTCTTCCAGGGGGTGACCATTGGTATATATTTATTGGCCATATTTCATTTTTCATTCTTTGTACATGGCCATACCATTTAAGCGTTTGGTTTTCATTCCTCCTAACAACAGATGTGGTGACATTCATTTCTCTCCAAAGGAATGTATTTCTTATTTTTTCCTGTCTTCTTTTTTGGAGGCTTCTTCTAAAATATTCAAATTCAACTGTTCTAATTTTATTCTGTTCTAATTTTATTCTTTTCTAATTCCGTCAAAGACCAAGTTTCACTTCCACATGACAAAATATTCTATATTATGCTCTTATGAATTTTCATTTTAGTTTCCTTTGTAATACTTTTATTTAAAATTATTCCATGTAATGTCTTAGTTACATTTTTTGCCATTGCAATTTTAGTCTTTACATCTCTCTCACAGGTATCTAAACTTGTATTTATTGACCCAAG
This sequence comes from Diploptera punctata, assembly GCA_030220185.1. Classification (NCBI taxonomy): domain Eukaryota; kingdom Metazoa; phylum Arthropoda; class Insecta; order Blattodea; family Blaberidae; genus Diploptera; species Diploptera punctata. Next base: position 783,127 of record JASPKZ010003451.1, on the reverse strand, counting down.
ATATTAAACAAATTCACACTTTTTTATTTTCCCTGTTTCGAGTATGAGGTCATCCATATCCTTTCCCAAACATATATATTCTGTTTTCTGTAAATTTATATTCAGTCCCCATTTTTTATATTCTTCCATTAGTTTATTTATCATATATTTCATATCACCTTCATTCCCTGCAAAAATTATTTGATCATCTGCAAACAACAATGAATGCAGTACTTTTCCTCCTATAGGAAAACCCATTTCAGAACATTTTTTATACCACAAGTTAAGAGCCTGGTCTAAATAAATGTTAAAAAGAACTGGTGATAAACTGCATCTCTGCTTAAGGCCTTTATTCACCGTGAATTCCTCTGTTAAATTATTCTGTATTTTTACTTTAGCTTTTGTATTACTATAGATCCTCCTAACAATATTAATTCATTTATCACAGATATTCAGATTTCTCATTGCCGTCCATAACACTACCTAGTTGATAAAAAATATTCGTTAGTGTATTTCCGAAGGAATGCAGCCATTGAGGTTCTTCCCGTAAAATAGTTTTTTAATCTTACAAATATTAACCGATCCTATTAGTAAACACCGAAAATCACCATAAGGAAATATATAGTCTATCTATAACTAGGCTTAACATAAAAACGCATAAAAATATATATATTTCACTGACACTTTTAACTCGTAGGTTCATAGCCGCGCGGACATAAGCTCTCCATACATCCATATCCTGAGTTAATGCTTTCCAGTCATCTATGTATAATCTACTTCCCTCAAATAATGGTTAAAGTTATTCTCCCACCTCATTCTTAGTCTACCAACTCAGCTTTTTGTTTCTGATTTTTCTAAAACAAGCTTCCATGTCCCTTTTTCATTCTCCATTCGTGCCATATGTCCTGTCTACGGGAATTACATACTTCCCTCAAATAATGGTTAATGTTATTCTCCCACCTCATTCTTAGTCTACCAACTCAGCTTTTTGTTTCTGATTTTTCTAAAACAAGCTTCCATGTCCCTTTTTCATTCTCCATTCGTGCCATATGTCCTGTCTACGGGAATTACCGATTGAGGGTCTTTCCACTTTTCAGCGGTTGCCCATTTACCATTTACGGGAATTAACTGTTCTTATTATGCCTGGTTTCCCGTGAAGATCATGTAACTCACTATTCTCCATTCTCTTTTGGTCCAAAATTTTTCCTAAGAACTTTATTCTCGAATACTCGTAATCTCCTTTCACCCCTTAAAGTAGAGTCCACGTTTCGTATTCATGTAATATAACTCTGAGAATAACAGTTATATATATTTTCAGTTTAACTTATTTTTTAGAGTAATTGGTACTTCAATAGTCCCTGTAATGCATAATAGCATACATTTCCAGAATTGAGCCTATGTTTAATTTATTTGTGCATCTCATTACTGTTTGTAATTATTGTTCCTAGGTATTTGAATTCAGCCACTTCTTCAAGATTTTCCTCATTTTTTATTAACGGTCCATTTCCATTATATAATTATTCTTTTATGTTTGAACACATGTTTAGTTTTATTGTTGTTTGCTTCCAGTCCCAATTTCTTAGTGTTAGTCAATAGAGTGTGCCTGTTTGCCATTAGTATCTCCTCGCTATCGCCTCATCAGCATAAACTAACAACTTATTAATATTATCGCCTCAATATGATGGTTGTCCCGCAGCTATTATATATAATTAAATACAAAGATGCCCACTACGCCACTATAATAATTCCGCATGTTAATCATTGTCAAACATTGGCGCGCGGCACCCGCTTTTATATAAACGGACATCATCGTAGGAAGTTGTACACGTTATCATTTTCTAAAAAATTGAGGCATAGTCTAGTACAAAATATGAATTTGTTTATACGAGGCAAATGAAGTAAATTTAAATTTAGAACGACTATTTAACTCATGTCCCAAATGGGAGTCAGTGACCAATCACATTTCAATGATTTTTTATTTACAACCAATCACAGTCGAGTTTCGCCTCGAATTTATCAACCGATGTTTATCATATTAAAGAAAGCACCTCCTTTTTAACATTCTGAATAAGTCATAGCAATATTTTGCAGTGCTGACTCTCTAAGAAACACAGCTACCAGATTGTATATATAGTGCATGAATGTCAGCAGATGATAGCGCATGCGGCAGATAACATAAAACATTTGTAGCAATTGATTATATCACAAGAAAAAAAAGGAACCACTGTTTGCACTTTCTTAAACCAATTATTTTCCATGATAATTGACACATTTATATCATAGGATATCAGCAATGAATTAATACCTATAATGTTGGTGATAAATTTCTCCACTAGGGTGCATTCTTACAATATTGCGATCCTTTGGCAATAAATAATATGATCTGGTTGCAGTAATGAACAAATGAGGGTAACAATCGTTTCTCATTTGTTTTCAAACATCGCCGTTTGCATTAAATATATAAATATTTTAAAATAACTATAGTTAAATAACGATTTGTGAGTAAACAGCTTAATTTTATTCGTTAAATAGTCCTAACAAATGCCACTCTTGATTTCCAAATTCTCTAGATAAATTCACTCCTCACTTCGTGAGTCGTGAAATTATCGATAATTTGGAAATCACTCGTGGCATTACTTATGATAAAAGTATATAAATACATATATGTATATTCCGTAAACCAGCAAATTTGGACAATAAATTCGATTATTTGAGGAATTAGCTAAGTTTTTTTCAGCTTCTGACATATTTTTTTTAAACGGAAAGAGATTCGTTGTCCTTCAACAAATGCAATTTGAAAATCCTTTTTCTCACGTTTTAATATTTGACAATTCATTGACAGAAGTACGCTTTTACTTGCTTAATTGTCGATCGGATCAAGCTTTCCGCGTCCAATCAAAATATGGCATTGTATAAATTATACTTTCGACATTTGATAGAGCCAAGCTTGTTGCATAAGGTTAGGGGGAGAGTATTTTTGTTTGAAAAGCGATTATCGCTTGGTCGCCTTGTAATATTGATGTTAACAAGCCCAGACGCTTGTTATATTGGAAAAATTCAAAGTACCCATAAGAGCAAATCACCTAGAGACCCGACAACAAACACTAATTCCCAATTAATATGCAAATTATCAGCGACCACTAAAAAATCAAATTTGTTATATACATTGTTGTGGCCATCTTGTATACTCCAAGATTTATATTGCATGGCATACTCGATCGCATGAGCATTAATATAAAATTAACTGTACAGTAAAAGCTTCTTATTCGCGGGGAATATGTTCCGCGAATACAGAAACCGCGAATATGGAATGGTAATTTGTATGGGTATATAGGGGATACGTTCTAAGGTTCCAAGATAAAATAAAAATTATCAAAATAAAATCAATGAATGAGAGATTTTTAACAATTTCTATTAATTACTGTTAGGCTTAGGCAAGGGTTTAAATACGTCAGCAATATTTTCCTGTTTTGCCTCTTTTGAAAGTCCTTCCAATTCAGATTGATATTCAGCTGTAAATTCAGCGATAGAATTCCTTATTTGTCTTCAGATTTCTTGATGAATCGTACAGTTGATTCATTAATATTGGAATAGCGTGGCATAGATGCAAAGGACTCACCAACGTGTAATCGTTCAAGCATTTCTGTTTTTACTTTAAGCGGTAACACTACTTTTTTCCTCTTCGGAACTAATTTTCTTTCCTTTTACTTGACATGTGGAAAGCAACGGGAAGCTACCACACCTACAATTCCCTAGTAAAGCTGCAAAGCATAGCATGAAAATGCAATGATTGCAGTGAAAGACCTGCCCTCGGGCAGAATTACTATGTATTACTCGACATTATAATTTGGCAACAAAGCAGAAGAGACAACGTGTTATTCAATCAAAATTATTGCAATGAATAACAAGTTGAAACAATAAAACACCGATAATGGCGAGGGCGGCATTTATCAACGGACATAGTGGTACGTGAAATACGACGGCGGTGGCTTTTAACAACGAACTTTAGGCTTAATGACATAAGATTTGTTTTACTCTGATATTAATTTGTCCATTTGGTGTGAATCGCTCTTAGTAAAGTCGCCTTGGCACGTGCCTGCTTGAAAAAAAAAAAGTTGCCGATGCATTAATAAATTATACTAATCCTTTTAATATACCGACTGGTTCCGCGAATAAAGAAAATTTTAATCGCGAATACAGGATTAGTATCGCAAATTTTTAACCCCCGAATAAGGGAACCGCGAATAAGGAGCTTTTCTGTATATTAATTCCGAGCCAAGTTCCTGTCATAATGTAAACAAACTTGTGAAAATGTTACTCTTCCGACTCCGTCTATTAGGGGAACCGCTGTGCTACTTTTACTCGTCATATGACTGAATTGTGTATGTCTGTAACTTTGTTCTTAGCCAATATCGTACTTTACGGGAAATAAGACTGAATACTAGGAAAGATGTTACCAATAATAATTAGGAAATATCATATCTTATTTTCTGATGACAAAACTTGTGCCTACTTAACCAGACGTTTACGCTTTTTCCATAATCTCGATAGTTATCCTTTATTTGCAGTTTCATTAGGAGCAGAATATATGTTCCATGCTGACTCACCTGTAAATTCTGTTATTTTCACTACATCCTCAATGGCTAATGTAGGATATTTTTCGCTAAACTGTTTGAAAACATTCAAAATAATTTGTTTCTCTCCGTCTTTCAAATTGTTTCCTTTCCAATGTTTTAATAAAATCTACAGAAAGCGGTCATTTTGAAACAATTGACATCGCAACGTATTCTACATTGCGCATGCGAAAGAATGTAACAGTACTTATTTAATCTATTAGAATTGTAATTATATTGTTTTAAGTTTCTGCTGTATAACATACATAGACAAGTGCTAGATAAAATATATTTTTGTTATTTTATCATCATTATCATCCAGGGATTAAGCCTGTTGGCTCGTTCCGGTTTCATGAAAGCTAGAATTGTTAAAATTGTTCAGACCACCTTGTGTGGGTGTGCAACATTTCTCCTTCGTTGCGGTTTATAATTTAGCAATAATTTTGGAAATCTCCCTTCTGGTATTCTATCAATATGTTCTTTCCTGTAGTTCCTATATTTAATTATTCGGTCTGTAAGTTTGAAAATATTTAGTTCCTTTCTTATATCTTCATTTATTTTCTTATCCAGCAGAGTATATCCTGCTATATTTATTATTTTAATTTATTTTATTTCGAGTGTTAGAGAGCGAACTACATTTTCACATGTTTAAAGGTAAAACCATTATTCGACCAATGAAAACACAGTCATACGTTTGGTTTGTTTACATTTTACAACTGGAACTTAGCTCGATAGAACATATTCAGTGCTATTACATTCTATTCTGTCATTTTGTCTATATATATATATAGGGGAGACACGGGTAATTTGGCAGTATGGGTAATTTGGCACTATTTTGTTGTGAAATTATTTCCAACATATCCTAACTTATTTTACGTACTTTTAGTGATTGCCACTAGATGTCAAGAACGCTTGGATCTGTGTGATTTTTTTTGGAACTATTTGAGAACTCTCTACCGGGATAGAGACAATCTACATTAGAGTTTGAGGTGTCTAGAGAGTTGTAGCAAGACTGTTTGTCGTTGGTAGCAAAGTTTTCTTTTTCGCTGTACTGGAAGGTGTTATTTCAGTGTGCAATATTTCAAGTTGTACAGGAAACTCCACTGAATCAGGTAAGTTAAAACAAGTTTCATTGTTGTCAATTGTTGGAGAGTAAAATCTTAGATTCTGAGGTGGTTTTCTTAGCATTTCTTGGTTGATTATTGTACTTTGAGGAACCAATGGAAAGCAAATACCGCCACTTCCTGCTACCTGACGTTAGAAACAGACATTATTTCCATATTTTACACTCGGATATTATGCTACAGAGTTTACTTTCAATTGTTGTACTTGGTATGTTGCAGATATGCCAGGGGAAAGGGGTAAATATGCCAAGTACTCCAGGGATGATTTAAACAAAATCAGTAGAAAAAATATTGAAGGAAGACTGGCCCGTTTACAAAGCTTCCAAAGAGTTTAATGTCCCTTTCAATACTCTGAAGAGATATTTGAGTATTTCGTCAGGACCCAATGACATTCCGGATGTGAAAATGGGACGACCTATTGATCTGAGTGTCGACGAAGAGTAGAATCTAGTGGGTTATATTTGCAAAATGCAGGGACTAGGATTTGGGTTGAAAGCTACTGAAGTACGAAAGCAAGCTTTCAACATCGTGTCCACTAGTGGACGAAATAATCTGTTCAACCTTGAGTAAGGCTTAGCTGGATAGGACTGGTGGTACTCATTTCGTAATCGTTACGGATTTGCAATGAGGTTTCCCGAAAATCTATCCTTAACAGAGCTGCAGCAACAAATAGAATCTTTATCGATGAGTTTTACGACAAGCTCTCTACTTCTCAATGGGGGAAACACAATCTGTTGGATAAGCCGAATCGTATTTGGAACCTGGACGAAGCTGGCTTCTCTATGTGACGAAGCCTGAAAAATTGTGTGCCCGAAATATCTGAAACGTGTGTATCAGCAGGCTCCGGCAGAACGATATGAAACTACCACGCTTCTGCTAACTGCCAATGCTAGTGGCCAAGCAGGGCCTTATATGAGAATTTGAAGGACCAGAGACTGAGCAACGAATTGAAAGCCAATGCTCCAGCCAATTCAATGGTCTGTGTCAAAAAATGACTGGATTAATTCAGAACTTTACCTTCAGTTCCTGAAATATTTTGTAGAATCTATTCTCGCTGCCAGACCTGTAATCCTCATTACGGACTCCCATGCAAGCCACGTATCCATGGAAGTCCCGAAATTCAGGAGAAGAATGACCTGATTTTTGTAACTTATCCTGCACACGACTCACTTGCAGCAGCCTCTTGACATCTGTGAATTCGGCCCCATGAAAGCAGCATGGAGGAAGCAGGTGAAGGTGTTCATGAAGAAACATGGATGAAAGCCCATGAGAAATGATTTTTATGAACTATTTCTAGCTGCGTTGATGATGCAATCTCAGTAAAGAACATCAAAAGTGAGTTTCGTACCACAGGAATTTATCCATTCAACAAAAAAAATGCTTTGCCAGATCAACATACGAAGCAGGGTTGCTCCACAATGATACAAGGGATCTCCAAGATGAGGTTTTCCCCATGCTTCAACCCTTTCATAATGTGTTGGACAGAGGCAGTCAGCTGCAGAAAATTGTCGTGTATTTGATTCTGCAACACCTGGGCCATCCACCAGTAATTCTGAACAAATTGCGATGGCCGAACCTCATGATCCATCACCTGAACCTCAAGATCCAGTACCTAAACTCAAGGTCCGATTCCCGTACCTCAGGATCCGGTACCTGAACCTGAGCAAACAGTGCCTAATCCTAAGCGAAAAAGACGACTGCATTTCACTGAGAAAAAGTCCATCGAAAACAGCAACTCAGACTCTTACGGAACATGTGGCGGCTTTTTCTCAATGAAAAGAGCGGAAAACCTAGATTCAGTGCCTAAACTGTCAGAAATGTTACCATGAACAGTGCGAAGGCATGAGACGGTACAGAAAAAATTTCAAGTGCAATGAGTGTAAATTACAAAATTAATTAGAACAAACAAACCTTTTAACACAATATTGCCAAATTAAACTTATAGTATTGCCAAATTATACTTAACTATTGCCAAATTATACTTATATTCAGTGATGGGATAAAATGCATTTTATAATTTTTATAAAAAAGATGATGCGGTCAAATTTGCACATTTTTATTGATTAGATACTGACATATATTTTACAGTAATTGCGATCGAATTTCGATAATAATAAGTTACCTAAAATCAACAAAATGTGAAAATTATTGCCAAATTACCCTTGTCTCCCCTATATATATATATATATATATATATATATGTTTATAGCACAACACGCTATAAATATTATTCTTTGCAGAAGATTTGGTTATTTTTGTCATATCAGATGATGATTTACAAAGAGGAACTTGGAAAATTAAACAATGTAGTCAAAAAATATGATTTTTTTTCAAATGTCCCAGGTTTGTCTTTCGACATTCCTGGTTTCTCTCCTGGCATGGCGTATTTGTAACCCACTTCTGAGGTTGGGGAGCCTGGAAGGCGGGGTTACGTTGCCCCGATAATATGATGGGTGATAATGATAATGGTGCGCCAGGAGAGTCCTTAATCCTAAGCTTACCCTAAGATGAATATGAATGATGATGATTGCGATGGCCATATGATTTCGGGGACCGTTTGGGCCTTAAAGTTTTCCTGACATTTGTCTTACAGGTGAGGAAAAACCCCGATAAAAACCTCACCCAGAAAAACTGTCCCGACCAGGGATCGAACCCGGGCCCGTTGCGTGACAAGGCAGCACGCTACCCCGAGACCACAGCGGTGGACAAAAAATATGATATAAAAATTTTTGTATAAAAATCTCTCTATATTAGCAAGACAAAGCTGTTGCAATGTGCGGGAAATAAACACGAATTAAAATAGAATATAATGGAGATATTATTGAACAAATATCCGAATTTAATTACTTCGGACACATTTCTGAGACAACATTTACATAGAGTTGAAATTACAGTAATATAATAAGATACGTGGATTTTTGCGTCCTCTTGTAGGTTAATGTAAGTAAATTAGACAAAAGAGGAATATGTGTTCATGTGTGTGTATATGTAGCTTTAAAGCGGTCGCAATTTTCTATGTTTTACAACGAAACTCAGTATATGCTATTAAAATAAACCGACAAAAGTGTTCTCCAAAATTCAGCGAAATCCGGTCATTAGAAGTGTAGAAACCCGAAATTAAATATTGACCCTAGCAACGGGGATGATTGCTTTGTCGCAATGTATATAGTGGACACGGTATTTTAGTTTTCAGGCGACATCAAAGGTCACTGTTTCTCTCTGGTTTAAAAATACATTGTTACTGCCAGGTAGAGCTTCTAATACGCCGCTCCAATCAGCAAAACTGAAAACAGTTCTCTGTCAATAATATCTACGCATTTTTGAATGACGTTTCCATATCTACTCCATGTGGATATAATTATCTTAACAGCGTTGCAACTCTTGTCTTTTACAGTATCTTTAGTTGGTAAAAATGTATTCTAGTGAATAAAACGTGACAACGCCGTTAGATATGCTAAATACTTATGCGTGCAAAATATACCTACCTAATTACAAAGCAAAGCATCTATAAACTAAATGACTGAGCCGACTTTACCATGTAATTTAATTAACCCTTAAATTGGCAATTTTTATAAGATATGCATTAATTTAATTAATGTAATATTTTTAACATAAGTTATAAAAATGTTTGTCAAATTGTACAATAATATTCGAAAGGTTATTTTCTCTATACTCTTACACACACACACACACACACACACACACACACACACACACATATATATATATATATATATACACATCATCATAATCATCATCATCATCATCATACACCATTCATGAATATAGACCAATCTCTTCCGGTCTCAACCAGACAGGGTCTAAAAGACTTTTTGAGGACGTCCTGGTCGTCCTCGTCCTCGTGGGCGATACCGAAGAACTACAATAGGGATCCTGGTTGGTAATATTCGAGGTACATGTTATAGCCATCTGTTTCTGTAAATGTCTATCTTTTCTTCTAAAGGTTGCATGTCGAGTTTCTTCAAAATATCTTCATTCATCAAGTAGAGTATATCCAGCAGTTCGACTCATGAATTCATGAATAAAGAAATTGAAATTTTCTAGTTCTATAACAGAAAGATATACAGGGTGATTCAGAATAAGTATTACAGACTTCTAGGGGTTGTAGAGGGGACTTAGTAGATAAAGTTTTGATAAGGAACCCACGTCCGGAAACTTACCATTGATGTAAAATAATCCATATTTGGTTCGTCTTCCGGGCTTATAGGCCGTGGTCTGGTTGTCTTCATACTCGACGTTTCGTCTACTGCTGCGGTAGACCTCATCAGGATATGCAGTAGACGAAACGTCGAGTATGAAGACAACCAGACCACGGCCTATAAGCCCGGAAGACGAACCAAATATGGATCAAGACGCCGGCCGTGAAAGCCTACAATTAGATGTAAAATAAGTTTGAAGATCGAGACACAATGGGCTGATATCATGTGTTTTGTGGTTCAAAATAAGTATTGTAGACTTTTAGGAGTTGTACTAGAAGTGTGGTTCCACGTGGCGATCCTGTTGTTCGTTGCACAAAAGTGTACCTGCGACGCATGTTTTCATACACACGCCCCACAAGACCTAGTATGTGCTCAATAACATTTCTGCTGCCTGCAGCATAGTGCAATCCCTAGAAGTCTGTAATACTTATTCTGAAACACAAGGCACACGATATCAGCCCATTGTGTTTCAATTTGTAAACTTATTTTACATCGAAATGGTACATTTCCGGGCATGGGTTCCTTATCAAAACTGTATCTACTAAGTCCCCTCTACAACACCAAGAGGTCTGTAATACCGTATGATCCAAAAGTCGGTTGACAAATGGGAGAAATTTGGCTGATGTTAAAATGTTAAAACTATTCACATTGATTGAATTGTCATGTTTATGGGTTTCATTTCAGTGCTAATCGAGATGTTCAAAGTGGCGTCCATCCATCTGGAGACAATGTCTCACTCGATCACGAAATTCAACACTCACATTTGAAAGTGTATCTGGTGAAATGTGCCTAATATAGCACATTGTTGTAATTATATTATTATTATTATTATCATCATCATTATTCATTGTTATAATAATTATTTCCTTTTTATTTTATTGTTTCATTGTTACCATTGTTTTCAGAATAAAAAATATACCTAAAATAGCACATTCTTGTTATTGAGAAAACTTTCATTTGTCAACCGACTTTTAGGCCATACGATACTTATTCTCAATCACTCTGTATAGTAAATAGTAAACCAGCATAATTGGATCATAAATTGGAGTTGCTGAGGATATCGTTTTTTATCTTGTTCCTGCGTGACGGACTTTTTGTAGATAATGATTCTGGAAATAAAAATGTTTACATAAATTATTTAGAAATAAAAGCTATGTACCACAATAAACAAACAATATAGTTTAATCCTATTTGCGTCGTTTGTTGTGAGTAATGAAATAAATTTGTGTAAAAAATACATTTCAGTTTACAAATTAGAGTTAAACGTTGTAGAATGTATATGAATAGCAATCAGTTTAATTGTTATAGCAGTTACAAACAAAATGAAAGTCGTAATTCATTTCAACATGTATACATCATGCGACAATGATTCATTATTTTTAAACACAGCCCACCCAATGTATATAATTGTCAGTGGCGGCTTGTATATATCTGTGCATAATTATCCCATTCGCTTCAGGTTTAAATGCTCAATAAATTTCCACAGAAACAGGTTTTAAGTTAACGTAAATTATATTATCTGTTTTCAGACGTTCAAAACAAACAAAAGATAACGGTAATTGAAATCACAATAAGTACGAAGGCCAAAACACTCATCTACTATTCATTTTATTTATCTATTTATTTATTTATTTAACCTGGTGAGATAAGGCCATGTGGCCTTCTCTTTCAGTCACCAGGACAAACGTATATTACATCAGAATATAACAATCACAATCAACTCTGATATACTAAATGAAGATTTGATCAATAAGATAATATCTAATATACAGGGTGATTCAAAATTGACTTCACAACTTTACAAGCTTATAGAAATTTATTTAGAAGACCTACAGAATTGGTTTTAATGTCATATGATAGCACAACTCATCAAGTTTTCACCGACATAGTTTTATAGTACCTAGTTCTCTCACCGCGTGCGCTAGGGCTCCGAGCAAAGCTATCCCTCACTTGTTCAACCACAGCTTCAGCCATACGTGGACGGCCAGTATGCTTGGAATGACTAACAGAACAGTAGTCAGTCATAACAAATGTTTGGTGTCAAGAATAAATTGTTGGCCTGCTAGGAGGATCCTTACCATACTGGGTACGAAATCTACGCTGAACAATTGTCGCAGATTTAGTTTCTTCGAACAAAAACACACAACGAGCACGCTCGGCACCTGTGAAAGCAGCCATTTTGATATGAACTACGTTAGCGCACACGGTGAGAGAACTAGGTACTATAAAATTATGTCGGTGAAAACTTGATGAGTTGTGCTATCATATGACATTAAAACCAATTTTGTAGGTCTTCTAAATACATTTATATAAGCTTGTAAAGTTGTAAAGTCAATTTTGAATCACCCTGTATTAAGATCTGTCCACCGCTGCGGTCTCGAGGCAGCGCTCCGTCCTCGAGGCAGCGCTCCGCCCTGTCACGCAGCAGGCCCGAGCGATTCCCGGTCGGTACAAGCTCCTGGGTGAGCTTTTTTCGGGATTTTTCCTCACCGTAAGTCAAATGTCAGGAAGCGTAGGGTCCAACGGTCCTTGAAACTCATCCAGCCATCATCATCATCCTTATCATTATCATCATCATCCTTCACCGTTGTGTAAAACAACGGGAAGCTACCACACCTATAATTCCTTAGTAAAGCTGCAAAGCATTGCATGAAAATGATATGATTGCAGTGAAAGACCTGCCCTCGAGCAGAATTACTATATAATATAGAATATAATATTAAGATCTATAATACAACCATGTCAATGACAGTTAAGATTAAGACTAAAACCAATAATAAAATGTATTCCAAGTAAGATAAATTAAGTTATTGGTAGACTGTCCCTATCTAATGTACATAAAAACAGAGAAAAATAATGAGATATAGAAAACTAATTTTACGATTATGCAATATTTAAACAAATAAAACTATTTGTTAATCTCAATATTATTTTTATAAGTAGTTTGGTTTATTACTTGTTAAAATAATACTATAAGTTAGTTTGTTATTAAATAATTATTTAGTTTGTTTTTGAACGATATTATAGTTTGACAGTCTCTGACATAGAGCGGAACGGAATTCTATGTTTTGGCAAGTGAGAGTGTAAAAGATAATGAATAATATACAGTGTGATGAGGAGGGATATAAAGGACAATGTGCTGATGGGATCAAGTGTCAAGGTTATGTGTATCATATAGTCTAATAAATGTTAACAAAAGATTACCCTACGAAGGGATGTACAAGATATTGCAAAATATATAACAGCAGAGTTAAGCAAGTGTACCTCATCTTCTGAGTTGGTCATTTAACTACCGGCGAGTCTACCTTGTCTTTTGAGGCGAAGTGTTAATGGAGCAACTATCGAACCCGGATTCATGGCCGCGCGGACATAAGTTCTCCATTCATCCCTATCATCAGATGCTTTCCAATCATCATCATCATCTTCTTCTTCATTTCCAGGATTAGGTCAATGCGACCTGTTCCAGTCTCAAGTCCATCGTTTCCTTGGCCGTCCCAAAGATATTTTTCCATGTGGTTTGTAGGTATTGATCTTTTTGGGTAATCTTGTATTGTCCATTCTGTCTAAATGTTCTTTCCATTGGTATTTGTGCTCTTATAGTTTATCAACTATTGAAAATATCTCCAGTTCATTTCTTATTGATTCATTGTGTAATCTATCCATGCGTGTACATCCTTTTACGGATCTTAAAAATTTCATTTCAGTGGCTTGAATGTGTGAGATATATTTTTTGTAAGTACCCAAGATTCAGATCCATATAAAAAACAGGAACAGCCATAATTTTATAAAACCTGAGTTGAGTTTCTCTTCGAGTCTTTCGGAGGGATCTTCTTATGGTGCCACACATCATTTGATATCGGTTTAATTTATTATGTATATCTCAATCACAGCTATGTGTTATATCTGAATCAAGATAGTTAAAGTGTGCTATCTGTTCTATTATTTCATTATTGATTACTATTTTGCTCTGGCTGACACTTTGCCCTGGCTGACACTTTGCCCTGAAAAACCATAATTTTAGTTTTTGAAGTTGAGACTTTGAGATAATAGAGTCCTAATTTATTCAACATGTAAATGACTCTTTGTAAATCATCCTCTGACTTCTGCATAATTACCAGATCGTCTGTATACATTAAAATATTCATATACATTTCCTTATTAATTTTTATTCCTATTGGACTTGATTTTTTCCAATCATCACCTGTATAATTATCCTCCTCAAATCATGATTAAAATTATTATCCCACTTCATTCTTGGCATAACTACTGGGCGTTTTCCTACAAGAAGTTTCTACGCTCCACTTTCATTCCCCCATTCGAGCCAATGTTTCGCTCATTGCAGTCTAGGGGACTTAACTATTCTTATTATCTCTGGTTTACGATAAAGATCATGTAGCTCACTTTTATGTAGTCTTTTCCATTCACCTCCCTTAAATCATGGTTGGTTGCTATTCTTCCACCTCATTCTTTGCACAATACTGTTTTTTTTCCCCTCTGGTTTTCCTACAAGAATTGTCCACGCCATTCTTTCATTCTCCTATTCGAACCATATGCCCTGCCCTTTGCAGTTAATGAGACTTAACTATTCTTATTTCCTCTGCTTTACCATATATATATTGTAGCTTATTGTTATGTAGTCTTCTCCATTCACCTATCCGTTCAACTTTGGTAAAAAAATCCTAAAAACTTTAATCTCAAATATTCCTAATCTATGTAGGCCTAATATAACTAGAAGAATGACTGCTTTATACATTCTTATTTTAACGTTCTTTGAGAGAAATTGGGATGACAAGAGTCCCTTCAACGCATAATAGCATATGCTTCTAGAGAGCGATAATTATTTAAGTAACTCTTAAATTGACGAAACACTAATTTATATTGACAATTATTTAAATATGTTGCATCGCAATGAAAAATAAATCATGTAAACATGTAAATTATTACTCTGTACTTTTTTATTCGACACAAATTTAAAATAAAATAAGTTAAAATATACCTTCTTAGGTAAACTCCGTCGTCCTCAACTTATAAAAATGTAATCTTTATGCCTGTAGGCCTTTCAGAACATCCGTTCCATCTTCAGCAGGTCCCTCTTCGCTACAACATCCACTATGATGGTTGATGCTGCTGGTCCTAATGTGACGTTGTCGTGATAACGCCACATTAGTATCAACCATCATACTGGATGTTGTAGCGAAGAGGGACCTGCCTGAAGATGGAACGGATGTTTTGAAAGGCCTACAGGCATAAAGATTACATATTTTATAAGTTGAGGACGACGGATTTTACCTAAGAAGGTATATTTTAACTCTCCACCTCAACGGTTTTATCAATGAATTTTATTAGTATTGACACAAATTTAAGCAAATAAGGCAAGAACTAAACGTAGAGGAATTAAACACAACAATAGTGAAATGCAGAACAAACTGGAAAAAACACTTAGCAAGGATTACTGAGAATATAATTATTTTAATTATGAAACTTTTTATACCTTTTTTTCTTACACCATCGTCCAGAACTACAATAATTCATGTCACAATCTTCGTTATATCATTAAATTTCTAAGCTTTTCGAAGTATTGGCTTGATCATTAGGACTCTTTTTGGTATTGAATTTATTTATAAATTTTATATAAGGGGCTTTGGTTGCTAGGAACATTTTCATTCAATGAATTTTTTTATTCTCTGCCTCCTTGTCTATTTCTATTTCATTCAAAATATTAACCTTTAGTTAGCTGTTTTCTATGTATTATTGTTAATGTTTCATCTGTTTTGATAAACTGATAATACAATACCAAAAGCAGCATACAACTATTCACCACGAGGAAGAAGAAGCTTGGGAAGACCAAATGAAAGATGGAAACAGCAGCAATTTGGAGCAGGAACAGGCTAGTAAATAAGTCTAAACCGTGACGAAGAAGATGAAGACAAATTTAAGTAATTTCCACTCGTTCGTTTTTATATTAATTTGTTGAAATTCCTTATGACATTTAACACCAAGTCGACCGCTGACACTTCTAAGGTTGGGGAGAGGAGGCGGTGACGTATAGTTAAAAATAAAATTTTTGTGATCGAGATTAGTGTTAAATCCATAGATAATCTGGTTGCTGATAGCCCTGATGTAATTTATCCTACAGGCCTAATTTGATTAAATAATTGGTTTGACAATGCTGTAAAAATAAAAGAATAATAAAAATATACTTAGAACATGGTTGTATACTACATTGTCTAAGGAAATATTTAGTGAGTTTTTATTCAACTGTTTTAGTCGGGCAGACCTTGGTATAAGAAGGGAGGGAATTCCAGAGTCGGGTGGCTCAAACAAGGAAGGATGAGAAATAGTGAGATGTTGGATGTAGAGGAACAGCTACAGTTAAATCTTCTCTCGGTCGTGTGTTTTGTTATATTAGGAAGATAGTGAAAGGAAGCGGGTGTGAGGTGAACAAAGTGTTGAATAAGAACTAGAGGCAGTGTATCTTTCGCCTGTCTTCCAATTGTACCTGAGACAATATTTCAAATGCTAGAGTTATGTGATCTGATTTACGGAAATTATAAAGTGATTATAATAACATTGATAACCAAATGGTGCTCGGGGACTGTTTTGCGCCTTGAATATTCCCGACATGCCTAAAAGATGAGGGAAACATCCCGAAAAACGTTCACCCAGAAAACGTGTCCATACTGAGGATCAATCATGGGCCCGCTTCATGTGAGCTTAAAATAACCACAATCTAATTTAGACATTTAAAATCAATGTTATGAATATATTTAAAAAAAAAAGTTAAACAAGTTTTTGTTGTGTTTTTATAGCCTATCGAGCGTGGAAAATGAATGAATGAATGTTGGTTAGTTTCTGTGGAGTCATGAATACGGTTATTGCATAACATACTATGTGACGCCTTCAAGGTTGTGTGTCACACAACAATAACAATATACTCTCTGGAATTAACTGCAACAATGCCTAGGATTAAGTGGTATTTGTTCTAAGCTTGTTGTACTCAATCATAGATGTCACTCAGTGGTTCTCACCAATTTAATCATTCCTACATTATTTTATTTATCGGAACGAAGTCACTGTATGAAAAGTTCAAATTCAACCCGAAGACCCCACAAAGTTGATTACAAATGTTTTATTTTTATGATTTTTGCGAAATGCTTTAACTTCTCAATACTATTTCACATCAATAATCAAACAAGCGTCTTAATGCTGGACGTACCATGTTAGAATCTGATTTCAGGGTTCACGCGTTTAAATCCTACTGGAATCAATGGAATTTCAAGAGTTTAAAAACCTAAATCTGGTGGTTATGTTCCTTGCCATCTGGTCCTAGTAGTCGCGAGTTTAAACCCAGCCGGGGTTGTTGTATTCTTTATTTTCTTAGGATGGAAAAATCCAAGGAACAAGTCCTCCGGGAGAGACTTTAAGCCGTAGGCCCTGAGTCTGAACATTTTCAGACTCTTGAAAGAATATTTACCCTGAATAAAGACGCCTCTAAGCCAAATTTTCCGATATTTTCACCTTAGTAATATCTTAATTGCCTAACAGATGTATAATTGAGTCTGTATGATGACGGTATTTTCTGGTCAAATTTATATTCCGTAAAAGACCATTCAGGAATCTAATCGCCTTCCTTTCACAATTTACTCTGTTAATAATATATTTTTCACAAGTACCAGATTTATCTATTATAGATCCAAGATATTTAAATTCTTCAACACGTTTAATTATCATATTATTTATTTGTAGGTTTTCTGAATTTGCTCCGATTACCATATATTCTGTTTTAATATAATTTATCTTCAGTCTACCTACCTCAAATGCATCTACCAACTTTCTAATCATATATTTTATATCTTCTTTATCTTGTCCTATTATAATCTGGTCATCAGTGAATAATAAATTGTGCAATAAATGGCCATTAATGTTGATTCCCATTCCCCTATATGACTTATTCCATTTCATTAATACATCTTCTAAATATATCTTGAACAATGTTGGTGACATCCCGCATCCTTGTCTTAACCCTTTTGTTATATCAAATTCTGAGGATACTCTATTTCCAATCTTAATACTTGCTTTACAATCATACATTTGACCAGAAAAACAAAAAAAGAGATTATACAGACAATAATAGAAAGTATACTTACGTATGGATCAGAAAGCTGGACAATAAATGAAAGGATGCAGAAAAGAATCTTGGCGACAGAAATGGATGGATTACGGAGAAGTAAGAGAATATCCAGGCTACAACATATTCGAAATACATATATCAGACAAGAAATGGATGCACAAGAGACTGTTATCGATAGGATAACAAAGAGAGCTCTACAGTGGTATGGACATGTACAACGGATGTCGGAGGACCAGTGACCTAAACAGGTGTTGGATTGGATGGTACCAGGCAGAAGGAGGAGGGGGAGAAGTAGAAGAGCATGGTATGAGGGAATATATGATGCCATGATGAAGAGGGGTATGGAAGATGGACAATGGGATGATAGGAATCTCTGGAAAGCAGGAATCAAAGGCACACTGCTGTAAAGTGGAAAGCCTGTATTAAGTAAGTATGATGACGGTATATCATACGAGGACGTATTTAGGGAATAAGCATAACTAAAATAACTTGGTCTAGTAACTCCTAACAAACGAGAGGTTAAACAGTATTTATCTGTCTACCTATCTACAAGTCCACCGCTGTGGTCTCGAGGTAGCGTGCTGCTTTGTCACGCAGCGGGCCCGGGTTCGATCCCCGGTCGGGGCAGTTTTTCTGGGTGAGGTTTTTATCGGGGTTTTTCCTCACCTGTAAGACAAATGTCAGGAAAAATTTAAGGCCCAAACGGTCCCCGAAATCATATAGCCATCATCTTTATCATCATTATCCTTATCATTATCATCATCTTCCTTCACCGGTGTGGAAAGCAACGGGAAGCTACCACACCTACACAATTCCCTAGTAAAGCTGCAAGCATAGCATGAAAATGCTATGATTGCAGTGAAGGACCTGCCTTCGGGCAGAATTACTATGGATGGACCTATCTACAGCCCAATGTTGGACCTTTTCCTGTTGGTATAAGTTACTAGATCAAGTAAATTTAGTTACATATATTTCTCTATAAATGTCATGAACGTCATCCAGTCAACATATCGGCCCAATGAGACATCTAGTAGGTAACTAAGGTATTAGTAGGATGATCATGATCGGTAAATTTTGCTTAGATACCTCTATATTCAGGCTTAAGGTTCTTTTACGAGCCTGAAAATATTCAGACAGCTTAAATTCCCTCCCGGAGGACTTGATCCTTCTTAAAAATACGACCCCGGCGGGTTTGAACCCGCGACTTTCGGGACAAGACGCAAGGAATATAACCACTAGACGAACTCGTCTGACAGAGTTTATGTAACATATTGTAAATGATATATTAATCAAAGAAGCTCCCCATATCAAATCCACTTGTGTAAAATATTAACACGAAGATACATCTTAAATTTTAATGACTGTATAACTCATGCCCCAAATGGGAGTCAATGACCAATCACGTTTCATGAATTTTTGTTTTACAACCAATGATAGATGTGTTTCACCTCGCTCTTTGTCGATTTCTCTTTATCAGGTCCTCCTTTTTTACACGCTTTATATTAGCTTGACCTGTATCTATCTATCTATCTATGTAACGGAATCTTTCAACGCGATTTTCACCCACTTAAAATCATTGGATCGACTTGAAACTTTGTATACTTGTAGAGGATCCGTGACAATACAATAATTTCATATTTATTAATGAAGAAACTCCTCCTGTTTAATATTCTGAACAGATCAGAACATTATTTTTCTCCAACAAATACATTGCATAAAGCAAATAATGAACAGATTCCTTGATTTTACTGTGTTGTATACTAAAAAAATAAATGAATAACCTATAATATTGATTGCAATATACAGTTTGATGTGTTTAATTATTTTTCCACTAGGGTGCATTCTTACAATATTGCGAAAATAATATGATTAAGTTGCAGTGAATGAACATAACCTCACATTTCTGATTTGTTTTGAAACATCGCCGTTAAATTAAATATGTAAATATTTTTAAAATACCGGTAACTGTATTTAAATAATAATTTTTGAGTAAACAGCCTAATTTTATTTAATCAATTGACTTGGTGTTTACTTGATGAAAATCCATACTTATTAATTAAATAAAAATTAAACAGCTTTATTTGATTGTCTTATTTATTAAGATATAATTCAGTTACAGCTGTTTCGGTGTTAACAAATTATGAATTGTGTTATTATAGTACATATCAACTGATCTAAGCGACAATACAACAATAATTTATTTCTTCTTCTTCTTCTTCACGGTTTAGGCTTATTTACTAGCCTGTTCCGGCTCCAAATTGCTGCTCTTTCCATCTTTTCCTTGGTCTTTCCAAACTACTTCTTCCTCGTGGTGAATAGTTGTATGCTGCTTTTGGTATTCTATTCTCAGTCATCCTTGCCAAGTGTTCTTTCCAGTTTGTTGCGTATTTCTTTATTGTTGAGTTTAATTCCTCTATTTTTAGATGTTGTCTTATTTCTGTGTTATGTTTTTTGTCTGTTCTTTGATATCCTGCTATTGGTCTAAGGAATCTCATTTCAGCAGCTTGTATTCCGGCAGATTGTTGTGTTGTCACTGTCCATGTTTCGGATCCATAAGTAATAATAGGCACTGCCATTGTCTTGTATAATTTCATTATAGAGTCTTTCCTGGCTTTATTTTTCAAAGTTATTTTAGTGTACTTGTTATATAATTAAACTTATTTATTTTGTTATTTATATCTGATATTTCGCAACCTAGGAAGTTATATGTTACTACTTGTTCTATTGGTTTATTTTCTAATATTATCTTTGTCCGAACTGGATGAGCACCCTTGAAGGCCATTGTTTTTGAGTTTTGTGAGGATATTTCCATGTTGTATTTTTCTGATACTTCATTTAGTTTATATAGCATTCTTTGTAGTTCGGCTTCTGTTTTTGCTATTAAAGTCTGGTCATCTGCAAAGGCTACTTTGTTTATTACTATATTTCCTAAGTTAATTCCCCCAGTCGTCATTTGCTTCCATGAGCTTATCATGTCGTCGAAATAAATGTTAAAAAGCGTGGTTCATAGTGGACAACCTTGTCTAACTTCTCCTGTTATATGTATTGGTTCCCTTTGATTTATTTTTATTTTCTCATACATTTTCTTAATTACTGCTATCGAGTGTAGTGGAATTCCTTTTTCACTTAATATGTTCCATAATGTTGATCTAGACACTTTATCAAAGGCCTTCTTATAATCTATAAAGAGGATGTGCGTCTCTAAGTTGAATTCTCTTTTTGCTTCTCTCTATTTGTTTTAAAGTGAATATGTTGTCTGTGCAGCTTCTTCCTTTCCTAGATCCTATCTGCTCTTCTGATATTATTGCATCTACTATAGTTGTTAATGTTTGGTTGATCATTTTTGCATATATTTTGTATGCTGCACATAGTAAGCTTATGCCTCTATAGTTTTCTGGCTTAGTTTATCGCCTTTTTTAAATATTGAGATTATTTTTCCAATTTTCCATTCTTCTGGTATTGTATTTTGTTTCCAGCACTTGTTATAGAATTTTAATAATGTATTTAACTTTTTTAATTTAACAAAGCCGATTCATTCAAATCAAGTTGAGAATTTAACAATTTATAACTACTTTTGAATTTATTTATTTATTTCTACAGCCTCCAGGGTAATAAGTTGGAACTTTTGAAAATTGAAAAGTAGTAATAAATTGTTAAATTCTCAACTTGATTTGAATGAATCACCTTTGTTAAATTTAAAAATGTAAATAAATTATTGTTGTATTGTTTGATAAGCCAGACGAAAAAAGTACCTTGGTCGAAAGAGTGACGATCTTTCACCGTAAAAATACAACTCAAGAAATGCGGACATGGGTTCAACTGGGGTAAAATTTTCCGGAGGTCAAATAGTCCCCCATTCGGTTCTCCGGGCGGGGACTACCTCAGGGAACCCATGCCAAAGACAGCTAATGACAAATGCGGGAAATTTTGAGGAAGTGGCTGAATTCAAATACCTGGGAACAATAATCACAAATAGGAATGAGATGCAGAAAGAAATTACACATAGGCTCAATTCTGGAAATGCATGCTATTATGCATTGCAGGGACTCTTGATATCCCAGCTCCTTTCAAAAACCGTTAAACTGAAAATACATAAAACTATTATTCTACCAGTTATATTATATGGGTGCGAAACATGGACTCTTACTTTAAGGGAGGAAAGGAGATTACAAGTATTTGAGAATAAAGTACTTAGGAAAATTTTTGGACCAAAGAGAGATGAACAGACAGGTGAATGGAGAAGACTACATAACAATGAACTACATGGTCTTTATAGGAAGCAGATATAATAAGAACAGTTAAGTCTCGTACACTGCGATGGGCAGGACATTTGCACGTATGGGGAATGAAAGACTTGCATGGAAGCTTCTTGTAGGAAAGCCAGAGGGAAAACGCCCAGTTGGTAGACCAAGAATGAGGTGGGAGAATAACATTAACTATGATTTGAGGGAAGTAGATTATACAGGGAATGATTGGAAAGTATTAGCTCAGGATAGGGATGTATGGAGAGCGTATGTCCGCGCGGCCATGAACCTACGGTTCGATAGTGCCAGTGAGTAAGTAAGTAAGTATTGTTGCGTAGATCAGTTGATATGTACTATAATAACACAATTCATAATTTGTTAATATGTCTGAGGAAGGTACAGTGTACCGAAACATCTGTAACTGAATTATATTAATAAATAGGACAAGGCAATTAATGATTTTGCATCTTTATTTTCTGAAGGTTAAAACATTGCTTGAATATATGAAAATGTATGGAATTAAAAACGAATTAAATAAAGCAATTTGTTAGGACATTTTTTCGCATTTTTTAACTTTTTTAGGGATGGGTCATTTTTTGGTGATTTTTAGGTCATTTTGAGCATTTTTTTATACTTTTCTGGAAGGCTGTGACATTATTTGTATTTGATTTAAGATTTTTATTATAATTCGTATTTTTCCTTGTCAATACAATTTCTTGGAATTAAGTAGTTGCTTTGCTAATTACTACCCTTATTTTTCAAGTATGTGCATAATGAACTTGCTCACTTCTAGGAATTGTATTCAATTTCTTAGAGCTTATGCTAGCTTCTAGTCTTATTCTGATTGTTAACTGCAATTCAAATAGTTGTTAAAGTGCACTGTGTAATTGAAATGGATTTTTTGCAATAAAAGGTACTGTAATATGTATTTTTTATACTTTTCTTTTGATATTTGATGTTAAGTTAAAGTTTATGTAATTCAGTAATCAAGTGAGTACTTAATCTAATAAATAGTATTTCATTGGTAATTCTACACTTTTTATTCGTCATTTTTTTTATTTTATTGGTCATTTTTGCATTTTTAGGTCATAAATGCATTTTTATTGTGCGTTTTTTACCAATTTATAGGTCATTAAATGCCTTGCCCTATTAATAATATGAAAAGCAAATAAAACTGTTTTATTTTATTTAATTAATAGTTCATTTTATTTGTTAAATAGTCCTAACAAATGCCACTCTTGATTTCCAAATCCTCTAGATAAATTCACTCGTGACATTACTTATGAAAATGTGTAAGTTACTATTAAATGATTAATTAGACACTAAGGTTAACAATCCATATGCGACAGACATTCGGAAATTCTACCAGTTGATACGGTCATTCCGAGGTGTGTTTGAAAATGTCATCATATCCAATTAATGTGTGTGAGGTCCACCCGGAGGAATTGCTACCCGCCCGGAGTTTCCGGTGCTTGGTCAAAGCCGTAATTACCGCCAGTAGCAACAGACTATCTTCTCTTGAATCTAGCCCTTTCACAGCCAAGTAAAAACTTACTATCTGAAGTACCCGGTGTTGTCTACCTCATACCAGAATCTTAATCACATATTTTCTTTATTTTATTTTCCTATGTAAGTCAATATTTTTAAAATGCATTACGAAACACCGTTGAGGTCACTATGTAAAACTTAAAAAAATCTAGGACATTCGATATGTAATGGCAATACTGCTATAACATCACACAACATATTTAGGTTACTTTTGACATTATAGACTACATTTGTAGTCTATTGTCAAGTCAACTATATGTTGCCAAATCCTTGGAATATGGAGCACTTTATCTGCAGCACCATTTCTGGATATATATCTCATCTGATCGATCTATAGCTTTTTGGATATCAACTCCTCATTGAAATCGAATGCCTTGTAGAGGTTATTTGATTTTTGAGAATAAGTTATAGTCACAAGGGCTCCTGTCTTGTGAATTTTTAGATGTTTGATACTTCCCAATACCACCTTCTAAACAAATTCTACTGAACTTATTTTTAGGGCGGTATTACTTTACTAAATGTGAGAAACAATTATGTATTGACAAAATATTGCTATTTCGAGACTTTCAATATTACATAATTATACAACAAAGGCTGTTCAACAACATACTACAAGATTACACGGTCACCACTATTATCGCAGATTTACGATAGCATTTCTATTACTTATCGAATGCCCTAGTATGAAATCGGTAGGCCTACCTGAGATATCAGTCGTCCTCAACAAGATGAAATGCTGTAAAATATTTGGAGGCCTTTCGCAAACATGTTCCATCTTCTGCTTATGAAATTATTATTATTATTGTGGTGTCTTAGGAACAGACATATTACCAGGAAAAATAAATTCCAAATGTATAATTTAATAGTGAGAAGTTCTGTTATATATGTGGAGCTGAAGTATAGAAATTCAACAAAAACTTATGTCGATGAAATGGATTTCTTGAGAGAGCAAGAAAGAAAAAAAAATCAAGTCTTACGAGAAAAAATTAATATTATATATACAATAGCAGATTATATAAGATTTATATAAGCTATTAAACAGGCATGGGCAAGTATGACGAATGCAAGAAGAAAGGTTATACATTAAAAAATACATTGGAATGGTGTCCACCTGGAAGAAGAAACAAAGGAAGACCTCGAAACTCGTGGATGCAAGAAATGAGAACTTGAATGAGAACAAGAGGACTGGTGGACATGGATTGGTTGAGCAGAGACGAGTGGAGAAGGAAAATAAAATTCAGGCACATAAAGATGTGTAAACATTGAAAATCTGTATATAAATAAATTAAATTATTATTATTATTATTATTATTATTATTATTATTATTATTATTATTATTAGATAGATAGATCATCGGTTGATTAATGTCTTTGACATCGCCCGATTTCTAATAGTCAATTTTGTCGGTCCGTCCAATCTAATGGTTGTAAATATTTCTCCTTCATTTAGTCCTATAGGCCTAAATATATTCCCTGACAACAGGAAGTTTTAGGTATTCCTCTACTTCGTCTTCCCTCAGGTTTCCATTCCAAAACACATTTTGGTAGCCGATCCTCTTCCGTTTGCTGGACATGTCCGTATCATCTTAATTGCTGAGTTTTAATATAATCTAAAATAGTGCCTTCAATCTTATTTTTATTATTATTATTATTATTATTATTATTATTATTTTATTATTATATTATATTATTTCTATGATTTTGTAGGAGCCTGCGTATTATATTTGGTTCCCTGTCCTGCACATTGATTTAATACATTTTTACCTTAAGTGTATTGTGTGGTATTTTTGTCAGAAGTAACTTAAGAGAGAATTGAGTGGAAATTGATCGGATTCCTAGAACTAGTGGGTGTTTGGCTTTCTAGTATTTGGTATAACTGCAGTCAAATGCACCGCGCGAAGTCTTTGTTCTGCGGTATATTTATTGCTATACAAACACAGCACTGCCTCATATTGAATCCGCTTTAAATGTCTCCTCTTTATTATTTATCTAGAAACAAGCTGCCTACACGAGCCAGGGACCGCAAATACCCTCTCCACATTTGTTTACATAACCCCTACGCTAAACACTTCATGAGTTGGCTTAATTTATTTAATAAAGTTAGTAAAACACTCGAAAATAATATTTCATGTGCTTCAAGTTTTAAATTAAAAGTCTACTTCTGTGGTATTACACATTGTCAATAAAAAAACCCAAATCACCAAACTGAAATTTTGAGAGTCAATGCGTTTCAATAGCTACGCTTCATTAGGCCTATCATAAGTATGCCACGAGTGATTTCCAAATTATCGATAAATTCACAGACTCATGAGGTGAGGAAATCAAGAGTGGCATTTGTTAGAACTATTTAACGAATAAAATTAAGCTGTTTACTCACCAAATCATTGTTTAACTACAGTTATTTTAAAATATTTATATATTTAATGTAAACGGTGATGTTTGAAAACAAATGAGAAACGATTGGTACGCTTCATCTGCTTCTTTTGTTTATCACTGCAACCAGATCATACTATTTATTGCCAAAGAAACGCAATATTGTAAGATTGCTCTCTAGTGGAGAAAAAATGAAACACATCAAACTGTATATTAATTCATTTCTGATGTCGTATGATGTAAATATGACAATTATATTTTTCTGGATTGTTACCTGGGAAAAAATACATTTAAGAAAGTGCAAACAGCGGTTTCTTTTTTTTGGTGGTATAATCAATTGCTACAAATGTTTTTATATTAACTCCTTCAAGCGCTATGTGTTGACATCCATGCACTATATATACAGTCTGGTAGCCGTATTTCTTACAGACTCAGTCACTGCAAAATAATGGTCAGACCTGTTCAAAATATTAAAAAGGAGGAGCATTCTTTAATATGGTAAATTTAATATTGATAAATATTTGGTGAAACACGACTGTGATTGGTTGTAAAACAGAAATCATTGAAACGTGATTGGTCATTGACTCCCATTTGGGGCATGAGTTAAATAGTCATAAGTAATGCCACGAGTGATTTCCAAATTATCGATAAATTCACAGACTAACGAGGTGAGGAAATCAAGAGTGGCATTTGTTAGGACTATTTAACGAATAAAATTAAGCTGTTTACTCATAAATCATTATTTAAATATAATTATTTTAAAATATGTATATATTTAATGTAAACGGCGATGTTTGAAAACAAATTAGGAACAGTTGTTATGCTTCATTGTTCATCACTGCAACCAGATCGTGTTATTTATTACCGAAGGATCACAATATTGTAAGAATGCACTCTAGTGGTGAAAAAAGAAACACGCCAAACTCTTTATAACCAATATTATAGGTAATTAATTAATTTCTGATATCCTGTGATGCAAATTATATTTTTCTAGAACGTAAATTCCTGGGAAATAATACGACGTAAGGAAGTCCAAACAGTGATTTATTTTTATTGTGGTACAATCAATTACTACGATTTTTTTTTCTTATATCCTGCTAGCAGTATCTGTTTACATTCGTACACAATATATACAATCTGGTAATCGTATTTCTTAGAGAGTTGGTCATTGCAAAATGATTCTCTGGCCTATTCAGAATGTTAAAAAGGAGGAGCTTTATTTAATATGACTATTTAACTCATGCCCTAAATGGGAGTCAATGGCCAATCACGTTGCAATGATTTTTTATTTACAACCAATCAACAGTCGTGTTTTGCCTAGAATTTACCAACTAAAGTTTATCATAGGAAAAGAAAGCACCTCCTTTTTACCATTCTGAATAGATCATAGCATTAGTTTGCAGTGACTAAAGTTTATCATAATAAAGAAAGCACCTCCTTTTACCATTCTGTATAGATAATAGCATTAGTTTGCAGTGAATGACTCTGTAAGAAAGACGGCTATCAGACTGACTGCATATATAGTGCATGAATGTCAACACATAGCGCATGCGGGAGTTAATATAAAAACATTTGTAGCAATTGATTATACCACCAAAAAAAGAAACCACTGTTTGCACTTTCTTAAATGTATTTTTTCCCAGAAAAATACAATTGTCATATATACATCATAGGATATCATAAATCAATTACAGTTTGATGTGTTTCATTTTTTCTCCACTAGAGTGCATTCTTACAATATTGCGTTCCTTTGGCAATAAATAATATGATCTGGTTGCAGTGACGAACAAAAGAAGCAAATGAAGCGTACCAATCGTTTCTCATTTGTTTTTAAACATCGCAGTTTACATTAAATATATAAATATTTTAATATAAGTATATTTAAATAATGATTTGTGAGTAAACAGCTTAATTTTATTCGTTAAATAGTCCTAACAAATGCCACTCTTGATTCCCAAATTCACTAGATAAATTCACTCCTCACTTCGTGAGTCGTGAATTGATCGATAATTTGGAAATCACTCGTGGCATTACTTATGATAAACTTATTTGATAAATTACAGGTGAAACACGACTGTGATTGGTTGTAATTGAAAATTCACTGAAACATGATTGGTCATTGATTCCCATTTGGCGCATAAGTTAAGTAGTCAAGACCAATTATTTATTGACTCATGGAAACTTTTTTTAGGAAAACAGAAGACCAAGATAGTAAATAATTGAGGCGTTGATGGGAAAGGTAGTAAGTCATAAAAAGCAGATTTTACAGGTGAAGCAAAAAATAATCTTTCCAACATCAATTTAATATAATTTGACATTACTAAACTAGAATATTATTTGCAAAATAGTTGCAACATATCCATATTAGGTTTACAAAAATATTTAAATTTAAAAGTATCAAATTTTGCTTTGCTTCCCCTGTAAAATTTGTATTTTATATGTCAACGAATTAGTCTTGATAATATATAACTTAGGCTTTCACGCCCGGAGTTAGTATGATGATCTTGAAGATTTCCGGGCCGTTGGCCGTGGTCTGAGGCTTGTACTCTCCGACGTTTCGCCAGAGACTTTCGTCCTTGAGGATGCCGGACGCAATCTCTGGCAAAAACGTCGGAGTACAAGCCTCAGACCACGGCCAACAGCCCGAAAATCTTCTTCAAGATCACCATAGTCTTGATAATGATAGCGTTGGAATCGAAATGCAGTGACGCATTTAACATTTTAGTCTGGTAAAGTTTTTGAGTTCAGTTAAAGGTTGTACTATCGGCCGCGGTGTTGTAGTGCTTATGCTCCTTCCCTCTGGTTCCGATGCTCGCGGGTTTAAACCCGGCCGCGGTCGATGAAATATTTTTAGGATGTAAAAATCCGAGGAGCAATTCTTCCGGGAGACACTTTAAGCCGTGGTCAGACTCGTAAAAGATCCTTAATCCTAAATAAAAATGCCTTTTAAACTTCATACTAAAACACCGTTGAGGTTATGTAATAAGATATTAAATATAAAATTGGTACCTGGTAAGTCAGTCGTCCTCAACTAAAAGGCCTCTAAGAAAAACGTATCGATCAAAAACATCTTAGTAATATCTTAGTTGTCTGCTAGATGTCTGATTGAGTCGGTGTGTTGCCCGCATGCAACTCATGACTCGTGATATCTATGGACAAATAAGGTAATTAAGAGAAATTGGTCTATTAACTCCTAACAAAGGTTGAGGTATGGCTCAACACTGGGCTACGCTATTATAGATAGATTATAGGTAAAAAGGTTGTACTAGGTTAGATTAATTTTAAAATGAGGATATAAGAAAATAATTAATTGTAATATCATTAGAGGAAAGGATTCATCATTATAGAGATCATTGGAATGAACGCCTAGAAAGAATGAGATTCAGTCGTATTCCTAGAAGAATTCTTGATTATAAACCTGAAGGAAGGACAGTTTGGGAAGGCCTCGGAAACGATGGTTGGAGATTATGTGAAGCCGACACAGGCTTAAGAGCCTAATCCATTATTTAAAATCGGGATGTGGCTGTGTCGTGGTCACGGCCGTGCGCTTTACGTGAATACGTGTACGTAACTGGTTATGTTTTCTTTGAGCGTACTGTATGTATATGACCGCCCCTACTGCAAATATACTGGCGCCATCGTTGATCCGCTCGGACGCCTTCTTTCTTTTATGTTCCCGGTACGGCTTCACTTTGAAATTTGGTATTTTCGGGTACCACTGGAATGTTCTTGAGAAGCCCTTTCCAACCGTGTATGATATATGTATCTATATTAAGCTTTTTGACGAGTATAGGCAGATATTGCATTATTTGTTCATTTTTTAATTTAACGCCATATATATATATATATATATATATTATAACTATTTCACACTAATGTTTTATGTACGCAATCGATACATCTTCCGAGAGTTGACGTTCGAAACACAAACGAACGACGTAATTTCTCCGAGTCAAAATGTATACTAAACGAAAATAATGTGACGCAGCGAAACGACCTCAAAATGGCGTCGTTTCCCCTCCGCCGCTCGCGATGCTTCACAGACCACACTCATTGTAACGAATTCCTTGATGCTTTATCTATCGAGCGGTGTAATAGAATTTTGGATGCAGATGACAGATATGTAGCTGCAACACCAAACTGTATACGCAGATTTTGTTATCATCCAACTAACTAACTAACTCACTGGCTTTATCGAACCTATAGGTTCAAGGCCAGGCGAATATAAGCTCTCCATACATCCCTATCCTGAGCTAATGTTTTCAAATCACTCCCTGCATAATCTACTTCCCTCAAATCATAGTTAATTTAATTCTCCCACCACATTCTTGGTCTACCAACTGAGCGTTTTCCCTTCTGGTTTTTCTACAAGAAGCTTCCATGCATGTCTTTCATTCCTCATTCGTGCCACATGTCCTGCCCATTGCAGTCTACGAGAGTTAACTGTTCTTATTATATCTGGCTTCTTATTAAGACCATGTACAGTAGTTTACTGTTATGCAGCCTTCTCCATTCACTGTCTGTTCATCTCTCTTTGGTCCATGAATTTTCTTATGAACTTTATTATCAAATATACGTAATCTCCTTTCCTCCCTTAAAGTATGAGTCCTTGTTTCGCATCCATATAATATAACTGGTAGAATAATAGTTTTATATATTTTCAGTTTAACGTTTTTGAAAGGAGTTGGGACATCAAAAGTCCCTGTAATACATAAGAGCACACATTTCTAGAACTGAACCTATGTTTAATTTCAGTTTTCTTAATTTCCTTCTACTATAGACGCAAATTGCAAGACGTGTCACATCAAAGTTTTGGTGATTTGAGTTTTTATTGACAACGTGTAATACAATTTTACTACCAAGCAGATCCTATTTATTAATATACTTTTGTGGCATTAGCAGTAACTTTTGTTGCCTCAGAGGCTGCGGACTTGGGTTCGCACCCCGCTTTGTACAAATTCACTGAGCGAGGTTATATCAGGATTTTTTTCACAAATGTAACAAAATTTAAACCCTATACATTCCTTAACACTTTCTGGCCAACATAATCTTCCGAATAATTTGTTCCTTGTTTAAAACACGTTACGTGGATTTAGAAGAAACAGGTCTACAACATCAAATTTTTGGTATAAGACGGATTTTAGAAAAAAAATGGGAATATAATGGTACTGTACATCAACTATGCGTTGACTTCAAAAAAAGCATACGTTTCAATTAAGAGGGAGAAGTTATATAGTATCCTGCTGGAGTTCGGAATTCCTGAAAAGTTAGTTAGACTTATACGAATGTGTCTAAATGGCACAAAGAGTAGGGTGCGTGTAGGCAAACAGTTTTCGCATACTTTTGAAATCCAGAATGGGTTGAAGTCAAGGAGATGCAGTATCTCCTCTACTATTTAATTTTGTACTAGAGCATTCCATCAAATCTTTAGAGGATGAGGAAGGTATTAATAAGCTGTTAGTTTATGCTGATGATGTAGTACTATTGGCCGATAGCAAGGAGATACTAAAGGGCAACACGCACACACTATTGACTAACACTAAGAAATTAGGACTGGAAGTAAATATTCAATAAAACTAAATATATGGTCACACGTAGAAATACATTATATAATGGAAATGGACAGCTAATGACAAATGAGGGAAATTTGAGGAAGTGGATGAATTCAAATACCTAGGAACAATAATCATAAATAGGAATTAGATGCACAAAGAAATTAAACATATGCTCAATCCTGGAAATGCGTGCTATTATGAATTGCAGAGACTTTTGATGTCCCAACTCCTTTCAAGAAACGTTAAACTGAAAATATATAAAACTATTATTCTACCAGGTATATTATATAGATGCGAAACATGGACTCTTACTTTAAGGGAGGAAAGCGGATTACGAGTATTTGAGAATAAAATACTTAGGAAAATTTTTGGACCAAAGAGAGATGAACAGACAGATGAATGGAGAGAACTATGTAACAATGAACTACATGGTCTTTATAGGAAGCCAGATATAATAAGAACAGTTAAGTCTCGTAGACTGCGATGGTAACGATATGTTGCGCATATAGTGAATGAAAGACGTGCATGGAAGCTTCTTGTAGGAAAACCAGAGGGAAAAGTCCAGTTGGTAGACCAAGAATGAGGTGGAACGATAACATTAACTATGATTTGAGATAAGTAGATTATACAGGGAATGATTGGAAAGCATTAGCTCAGGTTAGGGATGCATGAAGAGCTTATGTCCGCGCGGCCATGAACCTATGGGCTTGATAGTGCCAGTGAGTAAGTAAGAGTAAGTAAGTAAGTTTAAAACACGTTACACAATTACACTATAGAAACAGGTTGAAAGTTACACCTAAAATTTCTAATATACAATATGGCCTTGATGTTAAATCATCTATATATGAAGGGGTGTATAACATAGTGGTATGTCTTTTTTTACAAAAATAAGTACAGTACACGGTTATAAAGAAGAAACTGCATACTGTATTTCGGATACATCAACAATTAAGGGGGCTCATACACCATCCATCCATAGTAATTCTGACCGAAGACAGGTCCTTCACTGCAATCATAGCATTTTCATGCTATGCTTGCAGCTTTACTAGGGAATTGTAGGTGTGGTAGCTTCCCGTTGCTTTCCACACCGGTGAGAGATGATAAGGATGATGATGATGGCCATATGATTTCGGGGACCGTTTGGGCCTTAAAGTTTTCCTGACACTTGTCTAACAGGTGAGGAAAAACCCCGATAAAAACCTCACCCAGAAAAACTGCCCCGACCGGGGATCGAACCCGGGCCCGCTGCGTGACAAGGCAGCACGCTACCTCGAGACCACAGCGGTGGACTCATACACCATAAGAGGTCAAAATTTTCAATTTTTTGTTTTTGGTCTCATTTGAAAGAGCATACTTTAAAGTACACATTTCCGAAATTTTGTGATATCTTCTGTTTTTGTCGAGATACATAATGTTAAACGCTAATGTGCGCTGGTTGACAGTTGCAATCGTTCCCAAGAGCGGCATAATGTAAAATATATAGAGTACACAGGAGACGGTGATACGTCCAGTTTCAAAACTGTGTATGACTCTATGCCATATGGACCTGACATCACAATAAAAAATATTGAATGTGTGGGTCATGTACAGAAAAGAATGGGGTACAGACTTAGGCAGCTGAAGAAGAAATTAACTGGAACTAAATTAGAAGATGGGAAAGGCATTGGTGGTGCTGGTCGACTAACTGATGCCATTATAGATAAAATACAAAGATATTATGGCAATGCCATTAGGGAAAATAAAGAGAACCTTGACAATATGAGGAAGGCAATATGGGCTATCTGGTACCATGAAGCTTCAACAGACTCCAATCCCCAGCACTATATGTGTTCACTGGGTGTGGATATCGACAAGCCCAGGCAGAGTGTAGAGAAGTAGCATATAAACATCCACATCCAATACCAATGGCTGTTATGAATGCCATAAGACCTACCTTCAAAGACCTTTCAAAAACAGAACTTCTAAGAAGGTGCTTGAAGGGCCGCACTCAAAATTCAAACGAGTCCTATAATAATAAAGTGTGCACAATTTGCCCTAAAACAAGTAATGCTGGGAAAACAGCTGCGGCAACATTCAATGATGGGGATACAAGCAGATTAAACATTTTAGAAGAGTTTGGAGTGAATGTAGGAAAATATGCTAAGGCTGTTTTTAGGCATCGTGATGTCCTGCGCATAAAATCTGCTGATAAACGCCTACGAAAATCCTCGAAGGAGTCCAGGAGAACTAGACGATTACTGAGACTTGAGGAACATGGCAGGAGAAGTGAAAAGGAGGGCACAACATATGCTGCAGGAGCTTTCTAGTACAGACTGTAAGTAGAAACATGTGTAAACTTTAACATCGTTTTCCCAAAAGTTAAAATTTTTAAGAACATAAATCGCAATAACTCAAAAACTAATGGTTCAATTTGCATGCAATTTTGCACACACATCATCTACTTAGTCTGTATCAGGTATACTAAAATCATTGCAATCTTCTTTATATTAAGGTTAGGTAATGGGGAATATATAGTGTAGAAATTATTTTAAAAAATTATTAATAAAAAAATTGTTTTTGCTCTAAACCAATATATCTGAGCACATCTTAATAGTTCACAAGCTTTATTAGGGTGTTATATTTATTTTTAAAAAAGGTTTATACTAGTCAGGTTATTAGTTTTTAAGTAATAATGTATGATATGATATATAAGAAACTGAAATTATGTAAATTTTATTTTCCTGCAATTATTTAACATTTTGCTTGAATAATAAAAATTTTAATATCAAATGAAAGCCAATAGTGTATACTACCTGTGTGCAAATTTTCATAAATGTATGTTTTATAGTTTTTTTATATTGTAAAGTAATGTTGTGTGTGCATATGTACCTCGTGCTGGGTGTATGAGCCCCCTTATTATCATCACTTAGGATAATAAATATCTCCATGATTATCAATATTAAGCTAACTTGATTATTTGTACACCGACTAAGAAAGCAATGTTTCTTTTTCTCAAAATAAAGAAAAATGCTTGCCAGGGTTACGGCGAAGGCCTCAACTGAAGATACAGCGGAGGAATCCTTCGGTACGGTGTACCTGGTGGAAGAGGCAACTTTACATCTACTGCCCTGTAGATTGACAAACGGGAGGATGGGGTTGGTTAGTCCTGTAAGACAACCCATCTAGGAGAGACAACTCCGAAATAAAACGGGGCAGGCTGATCTCTGGAGCTGGGTGAAGGCAATTGGCCTAGGGAGGAAACCCCGAATAATAAACTCGCCTTGAAAACGGGCTAGCAACCCACTTCAAAGTGTATCTTATACTTTGCTCGAAGTCCCAAGGATCAAGCCTCGGTTCAAAGACGTGCACATCCAATACGTCTTCCTCCGAGGAGTGATTTTGAAAATAAACAGAATGAAATTCCTACAAATTATTATTAAGAAGATGAAGAAGACTTACACCACTCTGACATATACCCCTTCAATAATCATCGTCTATCATATTTGGCGTAACAACCCGGCTCAAGGCACGACCTCCCTAAGAATTCTCCTCCAGACCTCTCTATTCCTGGTGACATTCCACCAATATCGATCGAATTTTAAGTCTTTGTACATCTTCCAAAACTCTATCTAGCTTTAAGTCTTCCAACATTTCTTCTTCCATCTGGATGGTCCATCATTATTTTTTTAACTGTCTCACTATTATCCATTCTCTGAATATGTCCTGCCCATCTCAATCTAGCTATTTTTATATCTGATCTATAAATAATGCGAGATTTTAAAAATGAGCACTTATTTTATTCTATTTATTTATATATTTTACCTGATGGAGTTAAGACCGTAAGGTCTTCTCTTCCACTTCACCAGGGTTAAATTATACATACAATAATTATGATAAATGATACATAATAGATAATTATAGACTACACAATATAAAGTTGACAACAAGGGAAAAAATAGTAATAATAATAATAATAATAATAATATAATAATAATGATAATAATAATAACAATAATAACCTATAGTTAGATTAAGTAAATGGCTTAGTAAAGAAAGTTTAAAATATAAAGGAATAATACGAGTATACATGGAACATATTATATTGTTATATATTATATTGTCTAAGGAAAAATGAAGTGAGTTTCTTTTTAATCTGTTTTTGAGTCGGGCAGTCCTTGATATACGAGGGGAGGGAATTCCAGAGTCGCGTGGCTGAAACAGGGAATGATGAGTAGTGAGATGTTTGATGTAGAGGAACAGCTAGAGTTAAAATTGTCTCTCGATCGTGTGTTCAAGTTATGGTGGGAGGATAGCGAATGAAAGCGAGTAGAAATATAAAGAAATAAGAACTCCTACGTCTTCTAAACTGT
This sequence comes from Diploptera punctata, assembly GCA_030220185.1. Classification (NCBI taxonomy): domain Eukaryota; kingdom Metazoa; phylum Arthropoda; class Insecta; order Blattodea; family Blaberidae; genus Diploptera; species Diploptera punctata. Next base: position 746,991 of record JASPKZ010003451.1, on the reverse strand, counting down.
GATGATCAGGACATGTTGCGGCAATGGTGAATGAAGCAGAAGCATGGAATCTTTTGTAGGAAAACTAGATGGAAAGCATCCAGTAGGTAGGCCAAGAATGAGCTTGGAGAATAATAACAACAACTAGGTTTATGAAATTTATTTGCGCGCCTTTTGTCTTTGTAAGATAAATTGACTCTGAAAGAAATCAATAAGTGAGAAGTTGACTGAAAATCAGAATTTGCTAGCCACATTTTCCCGATTTTTGTGACATTTAACCCTTTTTATCACTTTCCGTCCATAATCCCCCTTTTCCACCTATTTGACATTTTTTATATGTAGCGAATTTTCTAGGGTATTCGATAAGTAATGGCGGCACTGTTATAAATTAGCGATCCTATTGGTGACTTGTAAAATTGTAGTATATTGTTTACCAGTCTTTGTTGTATATATCTGTAATATTGAAAGTCTCAAATACTGTCACTGTTTCTCACATTCATTGAGTAATAACGCTCTAAAAATATGTTCAGTAGAATTTGTTTAGAAGGAGGAATTGAAAACTACTCAAACATCTATCAAATTCACCAGACATGAGCCCTCGTGACTATAACTTACTCTCAAAAATCAAAGAACTTCTACGAGGCATTCGATTTTAATAAAAAATTGATATCCAGAATGCTCTAGATAGATCACTGAAAGATATATCTAGAAATTGTGCTGCAGATGAAGTGCGCCGTTTTCCAAGTGTTTGGCAACGTATAGATCACTTGACAGAAGACTATAACTGGAGTTCATACTGACAAAAGTAACCTAAATAAATTATTTCTAATGTTATAACAGTGTTGCCATTACATCAAATGTCCTAGTACTTTACAATTTCCATCCATCCATAGTAATTCTGCCCGAGGGCAGGTCTTTCACTGCAATCATAGCATTTTCATGCTATGCTTTGCAGTTTTAGTAGGGAATTATAGTTGTGGTATCTTCCCATTGCATTCCACACCGGTGAAGGATGGTGATAATGATAAGAATGATGATGATGGCCGGATGATTTTCGGGGACCGTTGGACCCTAAGCTTCCTGACATTTGTCTTACAGGTGAGGAAAACCCCCCTAAAAACCTCACCCAGGAAGTTTGTCCCGATCGGGGATCGAACCCGGGCCCGCTGCGTGTCAATACAGCATGCTACCTCGAGATCACAGTGGTGGACTTTTACAATTAATATATATTAAATTATTGTATTTTTCTTCAATCAGGGATAACGCTATTAAGCCTGTCAAGGCTTCACGTATTCTCAAACCAACGTTTGCGTGGTCTTCCCAAATCTCTCCTTCATTCAGGTTTATAATCAAGAATTCTTCTAGGAATACGACTGTGCATCATTCCTTCTAATAATATCACATTTAATTATATTTTATATCCTCATTTTTAAATTTATCCAATCTAAAACATTTCTTAACTGATCACAGAAACCTCATTTCTGTAGCCTGCAATTTGTTAATATAATTTCGTGTCGTGGTCCAAGTTTCTGAACCATATAGTAGAACTGATAAAATTGTTTATCAATTACACAATGCAACAGTGAAAAAACTTTTTTTCCCAAAATATAGGCGTTCTTTATGTATTTCGATCTCCTGAATTTGAAATTAATAATCAAAACCTCGTATCACCCACAGTTTTTGCACAAATCAATATGAGGATCACAATAATTGGATGGTGTGTGGTGATTTGAAAGTCGGATATGATTCTAGGAAAACAATCAGGATATACAAGATTTCCCTATTTTATCCGTGAATGGGACAGTTGGGCTTGTGACAAATATTGGAAGCAAAAACAGTGGTCCCGAAGGTTGAAATAGGTTTCAGGGGACAAAATTATCAAGTGTGACCCTCTAGTGGAAAGTCACAGAATATTCTTGTCCCCTTTGCACATCAAACTGGGCATGATGATGCAGTTTTTCAAGACATTACTTAAATATGGAAACTGTTTCAAATATCTGTGTAACAAGTTCCCCAAACTGTCAAATGCAAAGTTGAAAGATATTTGATATTCGGAAACTAATGGTAGATGAAGATTTCTTTCATTCAATGAATGCCGTGGAGCAAGAAGCCTGGACTCTTTTAAGTGTATTGGTTCAAAACTTCCTGGAAACAATAGTATCCCAGAGTATATCGACATAGTTGAAAACATCCTGCCGACATTCAAAATGCTGGGATGCTCAATGAGTTTAAAGCTACATTTTTTAAATTCATATCTTGACTTTTTCCACGAAACCTGGGTGCTGTAAGTGAGGAACAGGATGGAAGGTTCCATCAGGATACCAAGGACATGGAACGACGATACCAGTGAACTTGGGATGTTCGAATGATGGGAGGCTACTGCTGGATGCTTCACTGTGAGCATATGGATATTCCTCATAAGAGGAAAAGCAGGAGCCATGCCATGACAAGTAAGAAAGCGCGGAATGAATTATTTTAGTGCTTCTTTTGTACCACATTCTCTGTATACATTTATTTACTGTGTGTATATTTCAATATGTTGCTGTTTTAAACTTGTATTCTACTTCTGCATGTTTCATGTGCCATATATATATATATATATATATATATATATATATATATATTACTTCCTTATGTGATATAATTATTACAAAATGTGTGATTTGTGCAAAAACTGTGGATAATACGAAGTTTTGATATAATTTTTTAATTCAGGAGGTCGAAATACATAAAGAACGCCTACATTTTCAAAAAAGTGTCCATGAACCTCCGGGTTCGATAGCACCAGTAAGTTAGTTAGAAAGGCAGTGGTAATGAACTTCGTGTATTGCGTAGTTGTGGAACATAAATTAATTTTATGTTGTGTTTAAAAAAGTGTATCTGATTATAATTATTGTTGACATGTGTGAAACACAGTTAATGACGTGTCAGAAAAGAAATTAAAAAGGCGGGGGTGTGTGTGAGAGGAAGAGAAACCATCTTGGTAATATCCCGCGGCTTAGAGATGACTGGCACATGTAATAAAGAGAGATGACGTCATACATTGTATATTCTTTACTAATACTGTGATTATATGTCCGAGGAGAGATGTTATGCATTATCCTACCCCAATAAATGTTTATAGAACACATGGAGATTTTTTTTTCATCGCAGCTGAACATATCCAAAATTAAATTCTGTCGTACAGGAATTGCATAAACTATTAGAATTTCTAAAATTAAATTCTGTCGTACAGGAATTGCATAAACTATTAGAATTTCTCAACAAGTCGAGTATAAGATCCGATTTTCTTGGTTTACAGATATATCTTTATTTCGATAAGTTAAATGGAGGATATTCGAATATAAAATAAAAAACTTTATCTTACAAGGGAATTTCCAACCATTGCATGCCGAAACCTACCTTGAATTTTTTTCCAGAAAAACATTGTGTTATACAAAGGCCGCGCCCAAAAAAAAATAGCTGTCGTTTTTAATTGCAAGACAACTAAAACCAAGCATCAAATCTCTCATTTAAACAATAGGGAATTAATACAACTCCTATATTGGCAGACTGGAAAGCCCTCACTATCGCTGTCAGCGCTGCGTTCCGCCTCGCTCCACTCTATGCTTAATTCATGCAGAGATGTACAGCCTTTTAAATAATTGATGGCGCACAGATAATTTTCATGTTTCAGAACGAAGCCACTGCGCATGATCAGAGGTCAGCTATTTGGTTCACAAATATACAACTATTTGAGAAACTAAATCCGTTCTACTTCATTGTGTGTCGTGCAATGAAAACAATTTCGTGTAAATAAGTAGTGCGGTGCAACTGAAAATAAAACAAAGCAAAATAAATTAAACAAAGGAAAATATTAATTGAAATAAGAACAAGAAAAAAAACCATGACAGGATCGAACACACGATATCAGGCACGAGAAGTAGAAGCTCCCTCCACTAGACCATAACCATCTGTGCTAGAAATTGTCTGTATGAAGTGATGCAGTACTTCAGGACTTACTTGTATAATGAAATTAGATATTAACTCAATCAGACGCATTTTGTATTAGTAATGGAAATAAATAATTATATTATGCCACGTGTTTTTGTAAACAAAGTAATGAGACGTTACAATCGTTATTCATTTTCTATATATATATATATATATATATATATATATATATATATATTATGAGCTGTTTCCTTGAATTCATTTATTTCCATATATTACATTACATAGTAATTCTGCCCGAGGGCAGGTCTTTCACTACAACCATAAAATTTTCATGCTTTGCTTGCAGCTTTACTAGGGAACTGTAGGTGTGGTAGCTTCCCGTTGCTTTCCACACCGATGAAGAATTATGATGATCATTATACGCATGATGATGATGATGATGATGATGATGATGGCCGGATGATTTTCGGGGACCGTTAGGCCCTAAGCTTCCTGACATTTATCTTATAGGTGAGGAAAAACCCCGAAAAAATCTCACCCAGGAGCCTGTCCCGACCGGAAATATGTCCACATTATACAAATTTATTTATATAACGAAGCCTGGTAACATGTAGGCATTAAAAATTAACGCCGTTATTAAATAATAAATAATTAAACATTAAAAAAATTACCTGGCCAGAATCGAACGGCGACCCGCGTCGTCGGAAAAAAAAGAGCATCTTACCGACTGCTCCACTGAAGCGAACGGTACGAATGCTGCATGAAGAGAGACTTACGCCGTCCGCTTTATACTCAAACGACTCAGAACATGTAACAACGTACTGGTGTGAATCGCTCTTCAAAACTCTTTAACTTTCCATCATCAAGAGTTGCGCCATCATTTGTTTTCAAAGGCTGTACATCAACTCCGTAGAGTGGGTTGCCATTGATGGATTCTGGCTTCGATTTCTGTGTCTTGGTCTTTCAAACGGCATATTTTTTTTGGACACGGCCTTGGTATATCACAACGTTTCGCTGTGAGAAATTTCAAGGTGAGTTTCGGCGTGAAATGGTTAGCAGTTCCCTTATTAGCAGTAATTCCACTAAAAGAGTCGGTAATTAATTTGGGATACATATCTGTCCATTTAAAACCACATATACCAGTATAAGTGATAAAGCAAGACAATAAATATACTCAAATTGATCCTGACTCGTGTTTCGTCCTTGAACAGGTCATCATCAGGGTGATACATCAAAGTAAAAACACTACTATACCGTATACGGCCTTAGGTTATGTTGTACTGTAAACAAAGTCACAAAAAGTATCCTTCCTCAGGCTTCTGTGATGATGGGAGAAGTCCCGAAAGCGCTACAGTTAAATAATTAATTAAGTTGAGGAGACGGACCTTTCAGGTGAATATTCCATAATTTTATATCTTAATTTTGAATAATACCTCAACGGAACACATCATGAATATTATAAAAGTTAATCTAAATTTTGTATTAATTTCGTTAAATGAAGTATCGTTAATTTTGTAAGTGTAAAAAACTGAGTCTTGTCTGCGAGTTCTGCGTTTGTTTCCAACCAATAATAAGACGTAAGCAGAGCAGAGTGGCGGGGTGTAAGACACTTAGTACTAATCAGCCTGATTGTACACTTAACTTAATTGTAAAACTTGTAACTTTATACGACAATATTTCATTGAGATCGCGTTGTAAATCTACATCTAACATTAACATTATAGCTCTTAGTTTTATATTTCAAATGTTGAGATTTTAACATATAATGTTTTGATGTAATTCATTTGTTATTATATGTTAACTATATTAGCTATTATATGGAAATGGGCAATTAATCACAAATGAGGAAAATGTTGAAGAAGTGGTTGCATTTAAATACCTAGAAACAATAATTACAAACAGGAATGAGGTACACAAAGAAATTAAATGTAGGCTTAATTCTGGAAATGCATGCTTTTATGCATTACAGGGACTCTTGTCGTCCCAACTTCTCTCAAATAATGTTAAACTAAACATATATAAAACTAGCTGGCCCGGCGAACATCGTATCGCCTTTAAATATTTTTACGTTAATTTTTCCGATGTTTTAATAGCCATCTGCTATTCGGGGCGGAAATAAATCCAACAAATCAAATATCAAAAAAATCGATCCAGCCGTTCTTGAGTTATAAATAGTGTAACTAATCCGACTTTGTTTTATATATTTGTAAGTCCCGGCCACGCGTTGCTGTGGCTAAGGTATACGTTAAATTATGTTGTAGTAAACTAAGTGAGAAATCTAAATCAGAAAGTTTTTGTATTACACAATTTTTTAGTCCTGGTACGTTATCTACACCCGATATAAATACGGGTGGTGGTTTATGTGGAAGTGGTTTTGTTGATTGAGATGAATTTATGCTGTCTGCATTCCCAGTATCACTGCCAGAATAAATAAAACATTATTATTATTATTATTATATTATTATTATTATTAGTATTATTATTATTATTATTAGTATTATTATTATTATTATTATTATTATTATTATAAGTGTATCATAAGGATTATATACATTTATTGATGGAATATTTTGAGGAGGCTTGCTGATTTCATTATACTTTCGTTTTTTTCTACGAACTTGTTGCCAGTTTGGATTATCATCATCATCAAGAAGTCTCTGTATAGTAATATCATCTTGTGATATGTTATAGTCATCTTGTTTTTCATTTAATTGAGGCATGGAGATTGTTTCTGTAATATTAGGCATATTATTATAACTAACAGACTTACTTACAGTTCTGTTACTCCGTTCCTTAGGACCATCATTTGTTTTTAAATTGACATTCTTCTTAAATGTAAGCTTTATGTCACATAGGCCTATACAAATTTGCGGAAATTCACTTGATATCTTATCATTCATGGTCTCTAGAACTGATTTGCCATGTTGTTCAATGTCCCTTCTCGGTCCAGTTAAATTTAAATTAAGTTGCTGTCTTTCAGCCAGATTACTTAAAACTAATACTTACACAAGAAATTAATATTATTATCAATATATTTAAAATAAAATAAACACTGAACACACTTAAATTATGAAATAATCAATATTTGTAATTCAATTGAAATTCGCGGTTGCAACAAAAAGCACAGCCACCTTGTTAAATAATAAATAAATTACCTTACACCGTCATCTGTTAGAATCGTATGGAACTCACACATAATTATAACTCTTAAATAATAAACAAATAATTTGCAATAAAAATAATGCAACTCTAAATTTAGTTATAAACAACCGTAGGTCTCAAGTTGGATCAAACAGCACACAGTGTGTAAAATTTTATTAAAATCGGTTCAGTAGGTTAGGATTCCATCGCGGACAAACAACGTGACACGTAATATTTATATATTAAGATTGTTATTCCATCAGTTATATTATACGGATATGAAACATTGACTTTAAGGGAGGAGAGAAGATTACGAGTATTTAAGAATAATGTTCTTACGAGTTTTTTTTTAACCAAAGAGAGATGAACGTGGCGAATAAAGAATAGTACATAACAATGAGCTACATATTCTTTATAGGAAACCATATATAATAAGGACGGTTCAGTTTAGTAGACTGCGATGGCCAGGACGTGGGCACGAGTGAGAAATGAGAGAGAACGTGGAAGCTTCGTGTAGGAAACCTGATGGAAAACGCCCAGTTTGTAACTAAAAATTAGATGTGAGAATAGCAATAACAATGATGTGTGAGAGGTAGACTATACAGGGAAGCTTGGAAAGCATTAATTCAGGATAAGGTTGTATGGAGAGCTTCTGTCCGCGCGGCCATAATCCTACAGGTTCGATAGTGCCAGTGAGTTTTTTTAGATAGTTAAATGTTGTTAATTATTTGCGGAATTTATTTATATAAAGTTTGTTAAATTGCATTGTACACTCACAGATATAGTCCCGCGTGTAACGAAGTGATTAAGGCAAGAAGCCTTGGCGCAGAGCACGGAACTTCTGCCGACTCGGGTCTTCATGGAGGAAGAAATGTTCTCATGGAATTTCGGCCAGTATGGGACCGGTGTCCACCCAGTGTCTGAGGAATTTGGGTAAGTACAATAAATAGCGGCTCCATGGACCCGACATGCTGACCACATGTCACCCCTACACTGGCTCGATAATTTTCTACCTCTGTAATTAACACATGGGGATGTGAGCCCAGCAGTCGGCTGGTAGTCCAAGGGCCCTCTACGCCTGTTGCACCGTTTATTTTAGTTTCTTTACTCACAGACATTTTAAGACATATTGGGAATCTAAATATGATGTGGTTCTCCTGGTAGAAAATAGAGATACTTTTCAGAAAATGGTATATAAATTTCAATAGAAAAACATTTGAGGTGATTCTCATATCCCCAAATGGTTGTTAACCAATCATTCCTGAATGAATATTGTTTTTAACCAATACGATCATGACTCAATCAATATTTATCGAAATATCCTTAGCTCCTACTCCTTATGTAATAAATAAAAATCCGTCAACCAGGAATTGCGTAAACTAAGCGAATTCCTCAGCAAGTCAAATGTATGTTCCTATCTTGCTGGTTTATGTAATATAATATATTTATTTTGTTAAAGGGTCCAAGGGTATACATGCGCAATATAGTTTTCGTAAGTAATGCCACGAGTGATTTCCAAATTAACGATAAATTCAGGACTCACGAAGTGAGTCGTGAATTTATGTAGAGAATTTGGAAATCAAGACTGGCATTTGGTAGGATTATTTAACGGATAAAATTAAGCTGTTTACTCACAAATCATTATTTAAATATAGTTTTTTTTAATATTTATATATTTAATGTAAACGACGATGTTTGCAAACAAATTAGAAACGATTGGTACGCTTCGTTTGCTTCTTTTGTTTGTCACTGCAACCAGATCATATTATTTATTGCCAAAGGAACGCAATATTGTAAGAATGCACTCTAGTGGAGAAAAAATGAAACACACCAAACTGTATATTAATTCATTTCTGATGTCCTATGATGTAAATATGACAATTATATTTTTCTGGGAAAAAATACAATTAAGAAAGTGCAAACAGTGATTTCTTTTTTTGGTGGCATAATCAATTGCTACAAATGTTTTTATATTAACTCCCGCATGCGGTATGTGTTGACAATCATGCACTATATATACAATCTGGTAGCCGTATTTCTTAGTGAGTCAGTCACTGCAAAATAATGCTATGACCTATTCAGAATGTTAAAAAGGAGGCGCTTTCTTTATTATGATAAACTTTAGTTGGTAAATTCTAGGCGAAACGCGACTGTTATTGGTTGTAAATAATAAATCATTGTAACGTGATTGGTCATTGACTCCCATTTGGGGCATGAGTTAAATAGCGATTGCAAACACTCAGCCTCTGTATATCATCTCCTTTCCCAACCTGCTCGAGGTGGACCTCCTAATCCGAGTAACCCAAATCAAGGTTGTGGTATAGAATCCCTAGGCAACTAATGCCTAAACCAGGAAGTGAAGAAGAAGAAGATTTTGTAAATTCGAGAAACAAAATTTCTGATGTAATTTATGAGATCGGTGGGTAAATAAGAGTAACTGAATTAACATGGTCTAGTAACTCCTAACAAAAAAACAGGCTTGGCAGTTACGTCATTCTACGTGTAACTGCATCTATTCCTTTTGTGGCTTACTTACTTACTTACTTACTTACTCACTGGCACTATCGAACCCGTAGGTTCATGGCCGCGCGGACATAAGCTCTCCATACATCCCTATCCTGAGCTAATGCTTTCCAATCATTCCCTGTATAATCTACTTCCCTCAAATCATAGTTAATGTTATTATCCCACCTCATTCTTGGTCTACCAACTGGGCGTTTTCCCTCTGGCTTTCCTACAAGAAGCTTCCATGCAAGTCTTTCATTCCCCATACATGCGACATGTCCTGCCCATCGCAGTCTACGAGACTTAACTGTTCTTATTATATCTGGCTTCCTATAAAGACCATGTAGTTCATTGTTATGTAGTCTTCTCCATTCACCTGTCTGTTCATCTCTCTTTGGTCCAAAAATTTTCCTAAGTACTTTATTCTCAAATACTTGTAATCTCCTTTCCTCCCTTAAAGTAAGAGTCCATGTTTCGCACCCATATAATATAACTGGTAGAATAATAGTTTTATATATTTTCAGTTTAACGTTTTTTGAAAGGAGTTGGGACATCAAGAGTCTCTGCAATGCATAATAGCACGCATTTCCAGAATTGAGCCTATGTTTAATTTCTTTGTGCATCTCATTCCTATTTGTGATTATTGTTCCTAGGTATTTGAATTCAGCCACTTCCTCAAAATTTCCCTCATTTGTCATTAGCTGTCCATTTCCATTATATAATGAATTTCTACGTGTGACCATATATTTAGTTTTATTGATATTTACTTCCAGTCCTAATTTCTTAGTGTTACTCAATAGTGTGTGCGTGTTGTCCTTTAGTATCTCCTCGCTATCGGCCAATAATACTACATCATCAGCATAAACTAACAGCTTATTAATACCATTGAGTTGTAAGCCTTCCTCATTCTCTAAAGATTTAATGGCATGCTCTAGTACAAAATTAAATAGTAGAGGAGATAGTGCATCTCCTTGCTTCAACCCATTCTGGATTTCAAAAGTGTCCGAAAACTGTTTGCCTACACGCACCCTACTCTTTGTGCCATTTAGACACATTCGTATAAGTCTAACTAACTTTTTAGGAATTCCGAACTCCAGCAGGATACTATATAACTTCTCCCTCTTAATTGAATCATATGCTTTTTTGAAGTCTACATATAGTTGATGTACAGTACCATTATATTCCCATTTCTTTTCTAAAATCTGTCTTATACTAAAAATCTGATCTGTTGTAGACCTGTTTCTTCTAAATGCACATTGATGATCTCCTAGAATGTCATCAATATAGGGAGTAAGTCTGCTTACTAATATATTTGTAAGAATTTTGTACGAAGTTGAAAGTAATGAGATGCCCCTGTAGTTGTTGCAATCAGTTTTATCTCCTTTCTTATAAATTGGTACGATAATTGATTCCTTCCATTCATCTGGAAGAGCTTCTTTTTCCCAAATCATACTAAGCAACCAGCGTATCTTGTCCATCAATTTTTCTCCACCTGATTTTATCAGTTCTGCTGGGATCTCATCTGAACCTGATGCTTTATACATCTTCAATTTTTCAATCGCCATTTCAACCTCTAATGCATTTGGTTCTGCGACTAGCATTTCTGCTGTCTGTAAATTATCCTCCTCAATGTCCTGTTCTGTATGTACATTTAATAGCTGATTAAAGTAACTTTTCCATCTATTTAATATACTCCTGGAATCTGCAATCATATCCCCATTTTCATTCCGAATTATGTTTGTTCTAGCCTGAAACCCTTTCTTCTCTATACTAATTCCCTGATATAATTCTCTAATGTTCCTATTTTTTGCGTTCATTTCAAGATCATTAATCTTCTCTCTCAAATATTCCCTCTTTTTACTCTTTAGTAACTTGGTGGTTTCCCGTCTAATACTACCCAATTGCTCTAAATTTACCTCATTTGGCTCGTGTAACCATTTCATTTTTGCTAGCTTTCTTTTCTTTACAATGTCGGCACATTCCTCATCAAACCATTTCTTGTTTTGCCTCTTTTTTAAACAACCAATGCTTTCTGATGCTGACAATTTAATAGTATCTCTTATAGCCTCCCATTCTTTATTTATATCAGTTTCTTCTTCGTTTGCCACATTGTCATCTGAAGATTCCAGTACTTCAAATCTATTAGCAATTTTGATTTGGTATTCTTGCCGCATTTCATCATTTTTCAAGTTTTTTAATTCAAATTTTACAGAATCATCTTTAGCGTTTGTTCCTCTCATAAGCGATAGCCGTTGTCTGATTTTCACTCTGACCAGATGATGATCCGAATTGCAGTCTGTCCCTCTAACTGATCTAACATCGATGATGCTACTGTGCCAGCGTTTATCCACTAATACATGATCTATCTGGTTCCGAGTTTCTCCATCTGGGGACGTCCAGGTGTATTTATGAATATCCTTATGCTGAAAGGTTGTGCTCTTAACAATGAGATTCTTCGACGTGGCAAATGTGACTAATCTAACCCCGTTGTCGTTACTATCTTCATGAAGACTGAATTTGCCTATTGTTGGTTTGAATATATCTTCCCGCCCCACTTTTGCATTAAAATCTCCTAAGACAATTTTCATATGATATCGTGAAAGGCTATCAAATAAGCATTCTAATTCTTCATAGAATTCATCCTTGATCTTGTCATCTTTATCTTCTGTGGGGGCATGTACATTTACAATTATAAAATCATGTCGTTTACCCTTTAGAATTATGTATGATATCCTATCACTAACAAACTTAATATCTCGGATAGCGGATAGGATCCTCCTTCTGACTAAAAAACCCGTTCCAAATGCAGGTCTTTCTGCACCCCCGTAGTATAATGCAAAGCTTCCTGATTCCTGACTACCTTCTCCTGGCCACCTAACTTCCTGTAAAGCGACTATATCCAAGGACGATTTATCTAATTCCCGCGTTAATATCTCTAGTGCCCCGCTATTGTATAAAGTCCTAACATTCCATGTTCCTAGGAACATGTCCCTGTGTTTGAGCCTTTGGCATGGGTTCCCTGAAGTAGTCCCCGCCCGGAGATCCGAATGGGGGACTATTTGACCTCCGGAAAATTTTACCCCAGTTGAACCCATGTCCGCATTTCTTGACGGTTGTATTTTTACGGTGAAGGATCGTCACTCCTTCGACCAAGGTACTTTTTTCGTCTGGCTTATCACATTCGATCAGTCCGGCATGGGTAACCCTATCGGCAGCAATGCTACCGCCGGCATAGCTCTCAGGATCATTTAAGCACGCAAGCCACTCCTCCACGACAAGGTAAAGATACCATGGAGGGATTCCTTTTGTGGCAGGTTGTTTAATTTCACATTTAATTCATGTTTATACTGAAATATTTATCACAGTTTTTAAAGTAATTATTCGACCACATTAACTTTCAATGCGGAAAAACTGGAACTAAAAGAATGTGGTAAGGGTGAGTAGGGGTTGGAGGTAGTAGACCCTTGTCTTGGATTGCAGTGACAGTGTTTATTTTCCGTTAGTCGGGTATAGTCAGTTGTTAGTGGCAATGTTAAATGCGAAAGTTAGACCCTATATTCACTTTATATAAACATTTAAGTCTGGCAGATAGTAGCTGGAAATCAGTGCTTATTTAATTTCTCTGTACGTAACATTGTCCAGAAATCCGTAGGCATACAAACTCTGACGATCTTTCATTAACTTCATCTCCTATTTGAAGTAGGTCTACCACTATATTTTACCACTGATTATACCACTTGCCCAGTCATTCGCTTGTACCAGCAGTGGAAGGATACACTTTCCCCATCATCACCACTAACGCCTTTACTTCCCCTCACCGGCTAAAAAGTTGAAGAGGTCGAGTAAAATAGATACATTATATATTTCTTGTCTTTGTCCGTATTCTTCTTCTTCTTCCCTTCACGGGCTAGGCAAAATGCCTGTTCCGCCTCACAGTTGTTCTGTCCATCTTTTCACTGGCCTTCCTTCATTACTTGAACCTCTTGGCTTGTAGTTAAATGCTGGTTTTGGCAACCTTGTTACATCCATTCTTTCTACATGTCTAAGCCATTTATCTCTACATTGTCCATATACTTTTCTCTAATAACTGATTCTTTTATCTTATTTTAGTGACAACAACAAAATGATCTGAATTTATATTTGTATAAATGGATTGCGCAAAAATGTGCAAAGGTGATAACACAGCACTTTAACAATCACTAACACTTTAGGTTTGTCTTGCGTAATCACTAATTGTTTTTGTTCTTTGTTTACATGTTTGGATGTGATATCTATCGCATTTCTGTTCACACACTTCACATATGCATGACGTCTTCAGGTCATGAAATGTTTTATCTCTACACATTATATTTGCCCCCCTAAAAGTTGTTCAATCAGTTAACATTGACTTGTCTTGATTCAATCAATATGTGTTCAATTTGATTTACAGTGTGATTGTCTGGTGATTTCCACGTTACTTTATGAATTTCTTTGACCAGGAATAGTGTGCTACATATCAACATACCTCTAGAGGTGACAAAATCAATTAATTTAGTCCATTTACATTAATAAATTCATACAAACTATTTTCCCCTATTATCTGTTATCCAACAGGTTTTAAATTTATACATCTTCCTGTGCCCGATATTAAGTTTTGATTCTCTTCCTCCATTCATCTTTATCCTTCCAGTCGCCATCATAATATGTAGTCCACTGTCGTTAATCAATTTTATAATTCCCTCTATCCATATATTCTCAGGTCTCTCCCTTCTTTCCCTCCGATTTGGAATCCACTCCAAACTCTTAACTAACAATCTGTCTTAAATCATCCTATTCACGTATCCAAATCATTGTAATTGTTTATTTCCCACAACTTGCATAATTGTTTCGTTAAATTTAATTTTTTTTTTCGGATGATACTGTTTCTGACCCTGTCTAATTTAGAGCACCGTGTAGATCTTCTTAAAAAATAAATTTCTGTAGATTGCAGTTTTGACATTAATTTGGCATTTATAGTCCACGTTTCTGCTCCATAGGTCATTAAACTTCTTATTATTGATTTATAAATATGAATTTTAGTTTCTTATATGAATATCTGTTTATCGCACAAAATTCCATTCAACATTAACTGTTGCAGATCTAGCTTTAACTATTTTTTTTTTGTTATTTCCAAATCATTTTTCCGTCATCATCATCATCTTCAACGTTTGGGCCTGTTGGCCCGTTCCGCTCCCCGGTGCACTTAATGCTGCAGGTGCAGGTCGTATTTCCAACGACGTTTTGGTCTTCCTATATTTCTTCGGCCTAGAGGCCTATAATGAAGTAGCTGTTTTGATAAACGATCATTTGGCATTCTTTGTATATGTTCATAACAATTACGTTTATTTGTGTGTATTCTCTCGTTTTTTCCATCTTCATTTATTTCAACTTCCAAATATTTAATTTTGTTACAAATATTAGTGGTTAGGGTGACCAGCAGCCGGGAAAATGAAGACAACCGGGAATAAGTTGGGAATTTCAAAGCAACTGGGAAAACCGGGAAATAGACGTGAATTCGTAAAGCGACATGCATCCTATATGCTACAGTTGATGTTGGCGAAGTTGAAAATTTATTGTTAGTTCTTTCAGTGAGAAATGCTTATTCAAGATATAAGAAAGCAGAATTAGATCGAAAAAATAAATTATCCGATGAAAAAAGTCAAAGTTTAACAAAAGAAAAGCTGAGATTTTTATAAAACAACTGGAAGGAAAGAAAAAGCTTTACAAAATGAAGTACATAAAGAAATTGTTTTCTAGACTAAAATAATCAAACTATTTTTAAAAAATAAGATACGAGTTAAGTAATTTAAACGAGAAAATGTTGCAATGTTTTATTGTGATTAGCTCAGATGCAAATAATTTAAAAAAATAAATAAATTACTTTGCTAGCCTATGCTTATTTAAGACTTTACCATAAAAGTAAATTATGTTTGTATTACTTACACATATTATGTTTACAAAATTAGCTTACTACAATTAATTCAATTTATCACTCAAACAAACTCGGGAATTATTATTTGATGCTATGAAAAAAACGGGAATTTCATATTTTTAATTTAATAGAAACCCTGATTGTATCTTTGGAATGTACCTAATTTTATCCACTCTCACCAATTACCATATAACTGACTCACTGGCACTATCGAACTCGTAAGTTCATGGCCGAGCTGACATAAGCTCTCCATACATCCCTATCCTGCGCTAATGTTTTCCAATCATTCCCTGTACAATCTATTACCTCAAATCATAGTTAATGTTATTCTTCTCCCTCATTCTTGGTTTCCAACTGCGCGTTTTCCTTCTGGTTTTCCTACAAGAATCTTCCATACACGACTTTCATTACCCATTCGCGCCACATGTCCTGCTCATCGCAGTCTACGAGGCTTAACTGTTTATTATGTGTGGCTTCCTACAAACACCATGTAATTCACTGGTATGTAGCCTTCTCCATTCACCTGTCTGTTCATCTCTCTTTGGTCCAAAAATTTTCTTAAGAACCTTATTCTCAAATACTCGTAATCTCCTTTGCTCCCTTAAAGTAAGAGTCCATGTTTCGCATCCATATAATATAACTGGTAGAATAATAGTTTTATATATTTTCAGTTTAACGTTTTTTTGAAAGGAGTTGGGACGACAAGAGTCCCTGTAATGCATAATAGCATGTATTTCCAGTATCGAGCCTATGTTTAATTTCTTTGTGCATATCATTCCTAGTTGTGATTATTGTTCCTAGATATATGAATTCAGCCACTTCCGCCAAATTTCCCTCACTTGTCATTAGCTGTCCATTTACATTATATAATGTACCAGCTAATACCCGGCGTGCACTGCTACTCCTAAATAAATGTTAATGTGTATCTACCACCAGCTTTGAGCTGGCATGCTTGCCCGTTGAATCAGCTTATCCCGATCTTCTTGGCATCAATGAAAGACAAAAATGGTTATTGTGAGTTAGCCGTAAAATATAAACATATGCTGTCGTGGACTTTTTTGTAGCGTTTTTTGAGATATTCAATTCTGTGTACATTAATTTGGTGTATTTATTATGGTTTAGGCAGCGTAAGCCATTTAAGCGTCAAACTAGGTACATTATTTCACGTTTTTCACTACAAAGGGTAATTTTTAGGGATGAAGGGGTTGAGTATTACTACCCTTTTATAGCCTATCTTCATCCCGGGAATCTCCTGAACATTTTGCAAAATAAATCCCATCAAATTCGGATCAATTCCCTCTTAGAATACGAACATGCAAACCAACAACAAACATTAATTTTTATATGTTAGATTTCTATGTGTGACTGTATATTTAGTTGTATTTACATTAATTTTTAAGCCCCACTTTTTTTTCTGTTTTCGGATTATATATCTCTTCTTTTCCAATTTGTGCATTTGCATCTCCAATGATAATTTTGACATTTTTTTTTGTACATGCATCGTAAGTGTTCTCAAAAAGGTTATAAAATGTATCCTTTTCTTCTTCACATTTATCTTAGGTTTGTGTGTGTATATTTATTATGCTATAATTACAAATACGCCCTTCATGCGTAGGCAGGAGATCTTCTCATTCACTGGTGTGAAACCAATTACATATTGTTTGATGTTCTTATTAACTATAAGTCCAGTAACAAATTAAGGATTATCATCACAGCTACAATACTTTGTACATTCTCTCTGCTCTATCACTCAATCACTGATCCATCTTATTTATTGTAGAGCTTGATATCTGCTTTATATATTTTTTTTAATTTATCTAATAGGAGCTTTAAAGCTCTAGCTCTATATAAAAAAGAAAGAACATTCTATGGTGCATATTCTCAAATCACATTAATCCTGTTTCTTATGTTAGGTCGCCGTTGTTTGAAGTCCGTCGCCGTGGCGTAGTCGGTAAATTCCCTGCCTTCCACTCGGCGACCCGGGTTCGATTCCTGGCGGGGGATGGGGATTTTAAATCTCCACCTTGGGTCTGGGTGTGTGTGTTCTGTCCTTGCGTCTATGTGAGAATTAAATAAAGTTAACAAACAGGTAAAACAAACAAAGAAAAAAGTAAAACAATAAGGAAAACCAGTATAAAAAAAATCAGTATGGTTAAATACTGTATATGCTTCTCAACAGCAGGAATTTTACAGGAAAATTATTTAATTTGCAAGATACAATCATTTTGATTGAAAATTAAATATCGTCACCTTACTTCTAAAACATCGCTAGTCTAACTTAACAATTTGTTTTCACGAGTGAATTTTGACATTGCTTATTATTTTGAAACTACGTTTTCATCGTCATCAACAACAATCACGGATTAAGCCCATGTGGCTTGTTCCGGTTTCATAGATTCTCATTCAAAAAAGTTGAATCCGTCTACCAACATTCCTGTCTCCTTTTGGTTTGTAATTAAGTATAATTTTTGGTATGCGTTCATCTTTCATTATTTGGAATATTCTTTCCAGTTTTTTCTAGAGTATTTTATCTTATCTAAAAGTTTAAAAATATTTAGCTAATTTCTAATATATTCATTTCTTCTTTTATCTAGAAGTTTGCAGCCAGCTACACTTCCCAAAAATCTCATTTCAGCTGCCTCTATGATCTACTCTTCTCTTTTAGTTAAAAACCAAAATTCACTACCATACAACAGTAAGGGGACTGCCACAGCTTTATGAAACTTTGGTTTTGTTATATATTACTATAAAAGAGACACCCAAAGTATAGAAAAGGCAGGCATTGACAGGCACGAGAGGAACAGCAAATCATAGGAGGGGATGGAGGAGCGGAGGGGGGATGAGGAGGACGGAGGAGGGGATAGGGAGGAGGAGGAGGAGCAGGAGAAGGAGCAGGAGCAGGAACCAGGAGGAGCAGGAGGAGGAGGAGGAGCAGCAGGAGGAGCAGGAGGAGGAGGAGGAGGACGACGACGACGAGGAGGAGGGGGAGGAGCAGCAGCAGGAGGAGCAGGAGCAGGAGGAGGAGGACGAGGAGCAGGAGGAGCGGCAGGAGGAGGAGGAGGAGCAGGAGGAAGGACGAGGGGAGGAGCAGAAGAATGAGGATGCAGGAGGAGGAGGAGCAGAGCAGGAGTGAGGAGCAGGAGGAGTAGTATGATTATGATGATCATGTATGGTCACTAGTATTATTAGTATTATGATCATTATTACGATTATACATCATTATTATAATGATTAGGATTTATTTCTTTATTATTATAATTATGTAGTATTATTATCATTATTATTATTATCATTATTATTATTACTATCATTAATATTATTATAATAATTTTTATTATCATTAACATTATCATTATTATTATTATTATCATTATTATTATTATTATTATTATTATTATTATTATTATTATGTTTCAGCGTCCATATAGCATAACGGGAAGAATAACCGTTTGATATATGTTTAGTATGATGTTTTTTGGGGAGGATAGTTGGATGGCAAGTGTCCCTGCAATATATAATAGCATTCGTTTCCAGAGTTGAGTCTATATTTAATTCCAATTTAAGACTGAGGAGGTTAATAGAATCCCATAAAAATCTTAAAAGCGTAGCAGCAACTTCACTGAAACCATAAATGCACTTCTGTTTAATAAAGTTTCCGTTAAAAGAAAATATTTGTATTTAAATAAACGTGGAATAGCGATTCTTTAGGGAATCTGTGTAAGTTAAAAGTTAGCTAAGATTTACAATGATATTGTTGACATTTGGCGAACGCACAAGATTTTTTGAATCAATACGCACAAGTTTACACTGCACTGCGGTCAGTTTACAGTTCAATTGTAAATAAAACTGACGAGAAATCTGTGTACTTGTTACTGCAGTCTTTGTACACGTTGTATCAAAAGTAGGAACTAATTTATATTGTCACTTGTCATACCATATACAATTTTCCTTTAGCCTTGATTGAACCCAAAAAAAGTCTTCAGACACGAGACTCACAGTACAAAGCTCCTCTTGGAGGATTTCTCCCTTGGATTTTTCTATCCCAAAAAGGATAATCCTACTAGGACTTTTAGTGAGCCTATGTTTAATTTTCATATTAAGTTATGTATTTTTTACATATTCCGCTCATTATACATATTTTTTGTGCGATAGTGCGTTTTGTCGTACTTACAGGAATGGCGGCCATGATTGAAAGTTCAACTTCGTACATTTAGGGGTTGCCAACCTAAATAATATATTGTAATGTTACATATTACAAAGCACGTGTGAGAAGTAAAACCACTGCCTTGTATGTATACTGCGTACAATAGGCCTATATATATATATATATACATACAAAAATATATCCAAAAGATAGTGTTAATTTACATTATACGAAACAAATCACTGCATTTTAAATTAACTGAACTTTTTTTTAAATATAAAACAATAAATATGTACTTGTCGCCATTTTATTACTGGTTAGTATCACGGCCTCCTGTAGTTTCAATTAATAAACATTGCCCACACTGTTAACGTTAATCAGTTGTTTATAATGAACGCAAATATTTCCAACAGATATGTTATTATTTTACTGTACTTATTATTTTAAAAACATCATCGCGCAAAAAATAATGTAGGCCTCAACGCACGTTTGTGAAGTATTTTGCAGAATCTCGGAAATTAAAAGCCGAGCGATTCTCGCTTCTGTAAAAACCACTTCCCAATCTCGCGTCGTAATATACTATTAAACATAATTAGATGTTTCTAAGTCAAATGCTTTTTATACAAGCTTTACATTCTGTAAACAGGAATTTGTTAATAGAAAGTTTAATAAAACATGAAGTACCATACAAATTAATTAAACTTCTAGCTCTTATTTTATGGATGCGAAGCATGGACTTTTACTTTAAGGGAGGAAAGAAGATTACGAGTATTTGAGAATAAAGTTCTTAGGAAAATTTTTGGGCCAAAACAAGAGATGAATGGAGAAAACTACATAATAGTGAGGTACATGATATGTACAGGTAGCCAGATATAATAAGAACAGTTAATAATAATAATAATAATAATAATAATAATAATAATAATAATAATAATAATAGCTTTATTTTACCTGGCAGAGTTAAGGCCTTAAGGCCTTGTCTACCACTCAACCAGGTTTAAAAAAAATACAAACAAAAAATAGTCTTAAATCTAAATTACAATATATATATATATATATATATATATATATAAACGATTACAAGTTATGAATACAATACAATTAATATTTATAATGTATTTTGATTTACTCTAAATTTAACGAATTAAATATATAATATGTACAATATATATAAAAAACAGGAAAAGATTAATGACATAGTATAAAATTAAATAAATAGAGAAAAATTAATTATTAGACAACAGGTAACTGTATAAGCGTGACTTAAAGGTACCAAGTGTGCGGCAACCCCTGATATCTTGAGGAAGGAGATTCCAGGAGCGGGCAGAGGCTACTGTGAAGGAAGTAGAATAGGAGGAAGTGCTATGAAGAGGAATTGTTAGCAGACTGCTATCTTGTGATCTAGTGTCAATATTGTGGTAAGAGGATAACTTCTCAAATCTAGACGCCAGGTAAGTAGGGATGTAGGAATTCAGAAGCTTGAAAAGTAGTGAAAGAGAGTGCAATTTACGTCTGTCAGTAAGACGGAGCCAAGAGAGGTTATTAAAGTGTTCGGAAATATGGTCATAACGGCGGATATTGAAAATGAATCGAACGCAAGCATTATGAACACGCTGCAGTCTCTGCGACAAGTCATAGTTTAGATCATTATATATAATGTCACAATAATCGAAGTGTGGTAACACAAGATTCTGCACAAGGATTTGTTTTAACGAAACTGGGAGAAAATTCTTTAAACGTCTAAGATAATGTAAGATGGAGAAAGTCTTTTTACATATGTGTTTCACTTGTGTTTGCCAGGTTAAATTTGCGTCTAGATGTAGTCCAAGATCTATTACTGAAGAAGAATAAGGGATGATTATATTAAAGTCTCGTAGACTGCGATGGGCAGGACATGTGGCATGTATGGGGGATGAAAGAGGTGCATGGAAGCTTCTTGTAGGAAAACCAGAGGGAAAACGTCCAGTTGGTAGACCAAGAATAAGGTGGGAGAATAACATTATCCATGATTTGAGGGAAGTAGATTATACAGAGGATGAATGGAAAACATCAGTTCAGGATAGGGATGTATGTAAAGCTAGAATTTAGGATAGTTTCTGGAGTTAAGTAAGAAGCCATTTCTTTCATCTACACTGTTTAACATCATCATAGACATGATACTGAAGCATTTGGATACATGACAAAATATATCTACGAGAACAAAACAATGCTTAGTCTGTGCTGACGAGGACTAAGCATGAATAACAGAAATAATACAACCACTTGATAATAGAATAAAATATATCAAACAAGACAATTAATTTAAGTATCTGGAAACAATAGTAAACAACACAAATTCGATTGAAGAAGAAATAAAAAATCGAATAACACCTGATAAAGTTTTTTATGCAAATTTATCATTACTTAAGAGTAAAGTAATCTCTAAAAACTCCAAACGTTACAGTTATAAGACCAGTTGTAACCTATTCTAGTGAAACTTGGACACTTAAAGAAGCAGAAAATTAAACGCGTTTAGTCTTTGGAAGGAAAGTAATAATAAAATATTTGGTGCAATAAGGAATCAGGACGTATCATGGAGAATTAGACCCAAAAAAAGATGAGAAGATGATGATGTAAATTATATGAAATTGATGAAGATAAAAAATTGGAACAAATGTGTCCGGAACAAAACTGTGGAAAGAACTCGCTGAGAAGGCCAAAGCATTCTCCAAAGCGCCTTATTAAGAACAAGAAGAAGAACAATTCTAATGTTTAATTGTAAGAACACTTACATCTGCTTAAGTATTTGTAAATGACATTTTGTGATGTCGAACCATCTTTTTCACAATATATAAAAAAACATAATTTCTGTTCATCAACAAAAACTAACTTCTGACGCTATTGAGAGATATTTTGTGACTTACTGTGCATAGTGACATGATAGACTTTGGGTTTGTACGTAATATGATGGGACATATATATTTATATATGCAAATTATGTAATTTTAAAAAAAAAATTATTACATAAAAGCATTTTTAAACTTGGGGGTAATAGCTTGGAAAAATTATGAAATGCAAGTTCCCGCCATTAGAATAAATAAATTAACTAATTAAACATTTTAATTGTATTTTCATAATTTTTATATTGCATATAAAGGGTGTAAATTAATTTTACCGCATAAATTTAACTACGTATAGAGCGGTATCCGGATAGACGCCATCCTCACCGAACAACCATCGAGTCTGTTGATAGGCGATTGCGGGAGCATGGGACGTTGAAGGTAAACAGAGTAGACGCCGGTGCAAGACGTACGCGCCGCACTGCAGATTTTGAAGTAAATGTTCTTTATAGGGTGAAAGAGGAACCTTCTTCTAGTACTCGTGCTATCGGACGTGCCATCAAAGTGTATGGGAAGTCCTGCATGAAGATCAGCTCTATCCCTTTCATCTGCAAAAAGTACAAGTCTTACAGCCACTGGACTTTGCTCAACGGGCCCAATTTTGTAATTGGGCTTTGCTGCAGCCGTCGCACTTCTTTTCATCGGTATTATTCACTGATGAGGCAGTATTTAATAGGGATAGGCTGGTTCTGAACTCGAAGAACAGTCATGTGTGGGATTATGAAAATCCTCATACCATCTTCCAGAGGAGTCACCAGCAGAGATTTTCGGTGAACGTACGGGTAGACATAATTTCTGACCACATCATTGGCCTGTACGTTCTTATCCAGAGATTAAATGGTGTCATTTATAAGACATTTCTAGAGCACGTCCTACCTACATTACTAGAAGAAGTTCCTCTCCACATCAGGATTAACATGTGGTTTCAGCACGATGGAGCTCCTCCCCATTTCTGCCGGAATGTGCGAAATCAATTGGATGGAGAGTATCGTGGCCGTTGGATAGGAAGATATAGTCAAATTGTAGTGTGGCCACCTCGCTCTCCAGATCTCAGCCCATTTGATTATTTGTGTGGGACATCTGAAAACACTGTGTATGCGACCTCTGTTGATACAGATGAACTGTCAGTTGCACGCATAATCGCAGCATGTGATGTGATCCGTGAGACACCTGGTATCTTGAACGGGGTACGAGAATCCTTTCGTCGCCGATGTCGTCTGTGTTGTGAGAATGGAGGTGGCCTATTTGAACAATTTCTTTAATGAGTCTGCAGGTGCTTTACTTTTTTTCTGGTTTACTCAAATGCATTGCTTTTATTTTCCAATAACATTATGTATGCCATGTGTACATACACTATACCTCTTCATGTTATTAATCACTGCACTACCATTTATCTAAGTACATAAGTACCGTACAGTACAATTACACATTTTATTTGCAAAACGTATTGCACTCTACAGTATGCGTATTATTATTACAACCTTTCACACAATTGTCTGTACAATACGTTCATCGAAAGTTTTGTAACACGTGTGCTGCGCCGACTTTCCATTACCGTATTCTGTAAAATAATGAATAAACAATTAAATCAGAAGTAAATCTTCGCACTAACTAATTTACAGTACGTACTTAATAAAGGAAGAAAGAAAAAAAAAGTTTACACTTGCTGTAGGAGTTTCGAACGTGATACATAAATGTTACGTTTGCTTCGGTATTAGACTGCTATAACCACTGAGCTCAAGGCGCATGCTTGTTGCAAGTTATAGTCTAAGTGTAATATTATTTCCATTTTAATTTGAAATAATCAGCGGCGTGCCAACCATTTTACAAATTGAATCATAACTTGGACATTTTTATTCGTAGACCATTAGTTCATTATCTCAAAATGCTTATATAATACCCCTCTATACGTACGGGATGAATCATAAATATGGCTATACGTTTGATAGCGTTGTGTGATGAAAATATTACCATTACAGGAAATTACTGTTGGAAAGGCAATTATTCAAATTGCAACAATTGAATAAAACAAAACAGTGTACTACTTACGTCATTAGTCAAAATGGCGTTGAATATGTAACAGCAAATTATAATTGCTGCATGGGCTAATGATGCTAATGATTGTGAGGCCTCAAGACGGGCAATACGTAAGTTTAACGTAGCATTGCAGACGTCGACTGTGGGGAAGTGGAGAAAACGACTGCTGGAAAAGGGAAGGATGCAGAAAATCAAACCTCCTGGAAGGCATCGCATTAGCATGGATGCAGAAACAACGAAGAGAGTTGTGGAGGCGTTCGACGCTAGCCCACAAAAATCAACCCGCCAAGCTGCACGTGAGCTTCATATCAGTCAATCGAGTGTGTGTTGTGTTTTGAAGCGTGAGAAGTACCACCCCTTCAAACCGATTCGTCTCCACGAACTTAATGAAGACGACCCTGATAGGCGGATGGAATTTTGTGAATTTGTTGTACGAGAATCAGCAAACGACGAACATTGGTACAGAAAATTGCACATTTCCGATGAAGCTGTTTTCCATGTGAACGGACGTGTTAATATACACAATTGTCACTATTATGATAAAGAGAATCCTAATGTTATTGAAGGGACACGTTTAATATGCGGCAAAGTCACTGTTCGAGCTATGATCGGATGGGAAGGACTGTTAGTAACGCGAATTTTGGAGGGGCTGTTAATGGTGATCGGTATAGTGATATCCTTAGACAAATTGTCCTGCCGGTAATGCAAAGTGCTGAACATGAACAATGTTTATTCCAGCAGGATGGTGCGCCTCCTCGCCATGCATTTGCGGTGAGGGAAATTTTGGATGATTATTTGCGAAACAGGTGTGTGGGCTGAAGTTGCCCCATCGAATGGCCAGCCCGTTCCCCTGACCTCACAGCATGTGATTATTAGTTATGGGGTTATTTGAAGGAGAAGGTTTATGCCCGGAAACCTCAAGACGTCGACATGCTGAAATTAGTGATTGAGGAAAAAATTAGAGCTCTTCCTCTAAACATGTATCATAACGCAATGAATGACTTCCCAAAGCGTTGCCAATTATGCTTGGATGTAAACGGCGAACAGTTTGAAGCAATGAAGTGACTTGCTTAGTGTTGTTCTAAGTGATTGTTTTGTTTTGTGGTAATTTGAAGGATTCCCTTTCCAATGATAACATCATATTGCCTTTAATAATCATATTTTGGTCACAAAATGCGATCAAACGTATAGCCATATTTCTGAATCACACTGTAGTTAAATTTATGCGGTATAATTCTTTTACACCCTGTATATTTAAATATTTTGCGTATTTTTTGTTACATATTTATGCACATATGCCATAGCTTAATACCACATAAAATAACAGTTGTGTATCTTAAATTGCAATCGGTAGGACATGTAGCACGAATGGGGAAGAAAAGATGGACATGGAAACTCGTTGTATGCAAACCAGAGGAAAAGCCTTTAGTAATTTGCCAAGAATGATGTGGAGAATAACATTAACCATGATCTGAGGAAGTTAATTATACAGTAGATCAGCGGTTCCCAACCTCTTTCAACTCGCGAACCCCTTCCACAACGATCTGAGTTGGGTGAACCACTGACTCTTAAATACATACATACAGTAGACATGCATAAAATGTAATTCCAAGCAAAAGGTTTAATAACTTTAAATTAACTTAACCCTAAGGGCCAGTTTCACCAAGACAGGTAACTGTATTACGCCAGTTTAAGCTATGCATTATACATGGGGAAAACTGACGTAATACAGTTACCTCTCTCACGTCACGTCACGTGTTATGTTGTTGTTATTATTATTATTATTATTATTATTATTATTATTATTATTATTATTATTATTATTATTATTATTATTCATAATACAATGCTGTAGAAATGAAGGAAACATAATAGACCTAACCTCGAAACCCGCCGTTACGAAAAAGTTTTGGCGAACCCCTTAAAATATTTCGCGAACCACAGGTTTTGCGAGGGAATATAATTAAAACATGTACAGTGTTCTCCATTTCGAGTTATTTTCAAGACATAATAAATTACATTCAACACAATGTCTTCGACACATTTAATTCTGCCTGACGAAGTCCTCGTGGAATCCCTGAATAAGAACCTCATGCCTATCGATATTTAAACCTGAGCGAACCGAGGACCCAAATTCTCCAGTGAACCAGGAAGTCCTTTATGAATCCAGCGCCCACCAAATCCTTTATTATCCAAACCAACCTGGGATTGACTATAACCCTATTATATATTGTCACCTAATATTGGGGTATGCAATAAATCCAGGTCTCATATTGGCGCCAAACGTGGGGCAGAATAGGTCGTAAAAGTGAAAGACACTAATAGAAATTAAACAACAGAACGACTAAGTCCCACAACCACGAGGCAACCAGGACAACGAAGATGATGGAAACAAGCTGACAACCTAGGATGCAGAACGAGAAGGCAGTGTGTGTGGTGTGTGTGTGTGTGTGACGTTGTTAAGAAATAGGAATAGAAAAGGGCAAGCAAATACAAAAAAATGGATAGGAAACACGAAGAGATTAGGGAGTGTGTATGCTTGAGAGCAGAATGAAATCAATACAAAATATAATAGGAAATAGAGTAGGGATAAATTTAAATACAACCAAAGGAAAATATTAAAACAACAAAATGGAGGATAAGGCAAACTCAACTAATGGCCCTATAAAATATATGAAAATGATAATGTTAAGATTAGAAGCGATGGAAAGAAATAGGAAACAGGATATAGTTACATTGAAAGAAACATTAAGGGATGTGATGGGAAAAGATAAAGAGATGTTAGAAGCGAAAATAAATGAACTATTAGTGCATATGGGAATAAAGGTAGATAAAACGGAAGAAAACCCTAAGAAAGACTTAGAGAAAACAGAAGGCAGGACAATAAGCCTAATGAGAACCGAGACGGATAATCATATAATAACGTTACAAACTAATCTAGGGGAGAAACAAGAGGAATTAAAAAGGGAAATAGAACGAATAGACAAGAATATGCTCTGTAGATTAGAGAACTCGGACGAAAGGGTGAATGATATGTGTGTATCTGTAGAAAAGCTAGCCGACGAGCAAGAAACACTAAAGCTCCAAGTAATTCAGAAAATTGCGGAGCAGGATAAACGCTCTGAATTGATTGCAACAATAGTAGAGCCTAGATTTAATGTGTTACGCATTAATATAGAGCAGAAAGTGACTAACCAAATTAGCAAACTAAACGCTGAGATAAGTGTCCTCAAAGAGAAAATTAATAGTGAATGTCAAAAATATAGGACCCCCGAAAATGAATCACACGCATCGGACGACTAATCGCAAAACATATGCACTTACAGAAGTACTAAGGAACCCGGAGATCGCTAGTAATTCTGTGGCGCATACTAACCTAGACGACAGAAGTAGAAATAATTTTAAAAATTTTGACAAAAGTCTAGCTATTATATGTGAATCTGAGAATACGATTGAGGCTGTAAAGACCCGATAAATTGAGTGTAAATGCATGAACCAGTTTTCATGGAATTCGAACTCAATACTAACTGAAATCAGGACATGAATGCAAAGTAGTAATAAGAACTAATAGTAAATGCTATATTGGATAGTATCAAATAAAGTGATAAACATATCTCAACTATAACCATTAATAAAAATAAAGAAAACCAAGAAAATAATTAAATATATCCCTAGATTGAAACGCTAATCGCGGGAGCGATTTATATATTAATCATGGTAATATTATCATATTGATGAATATGGTGTAATTAATTTAACTAGTATATAACACATACATGTCCACTTTCAGCTAAGATTGAGTGTGATTAATGAATTTTTGTTTGGAACATAACAATGGAGAATGGATCTATGTTTTTAAACACCTAATAATAATATTAATAATTAAATAGCTGTGTGAATAAGTTAAAAGAGTTAATATATCCCAGTATCGACCACTATAATGCTCCAGTAGATAGCTGTCCTGCCGACTTTCCAGAACGGAAATACTCTAGATAATTTATAATCAGAATATTCACGTAAATAACTATCGCTTTTAAGCTGGTTTCAAATATATTTAAAACATAATTAGCACTGATAAGCTACGTTCATTAAATAAAATCAGTGTGTAACACTATAAATAATAAATATTATTCTTAACTGGAATCACCTGACGTTGTAGGCATCAAAACTAACTGTGATATGTTGAAGCTTAATGATGAAGATAATTTGAACGGTCAATTCAATGAATAACGAAGGCGCGTGCGACCTATTGACGAGTAATATACTGTATATATGCATTTTTTCTTTATAATAAGGGTCATAGAGGCGATTATGTATATGTATGTCTATGTGACATATGATTAAAATCATATTACAATGGGCGATAAAGACCCAGTATTATGTATTATGCGAATTATGATGATAATGTGATAAAAAGTTATCGTGTTGATGAGGGTGTAACGAAGGTAATGCTTATGCAATTCTGTATCTTAATATAAGATATTACGCGCGAGATATAAGATGACTATTGACTGATTAATGATAAAGTAAATTGAATCGTTTATTTCAAAAACCAGTTAAACAACAAATTGTTGGTTTTGAGTAAATCAAAGAAAACTCCCTAGCAACTTCAAATTTATTTTTAGAAAATTCATATTTTTTCCTATGAAAGTTATCCATTTATGTAACTGTTTGATAAACAAAATACCTTTGTTATCTATATAGACAAATGAAAAAAAAAATAATAAGTTTGCATTTGACTGGTTTCTGAAATAAACAACAATCACTATTGTAAATGTTGTATGAAATATTCTAATTTCATCAGGGACTTGAGAAGTAAAATTAAAACTGAACTTTTTGAGTTTGATATAATTGTTATTGATACATATTTGTCTGGGAATGACTATTCGTCGTCATATTCTCGCTATACGGCGCATTCTGCTTCCGTTATAGGCAACTGAAAAATATTCTCATAAAATTCCTCGTATCCAACCAGATATGGTTTTAGAGCTTGTAAATCTTGTATTTTTTCACATTTATTGGGATCTACAACATTCACAAAAAAAAAGATTAGGGCCTAGTATTACACAGAGTAAAATAAACCATAAACACAAACTGAAAATTTATAGTATACAAATTCTGCACAAACAATATGTACTTTTGATCATCATAAAATAAAAATTAAACCATATGTTTTAAATTTTTAAGTACAACAATATTTTATTCACCTACTATAAAAATATTTAAAAGAATATGATGCTTTGATTACGTATTTAGTTTTTTACTCATCCTTCCTAAAGGACAGATAGCATTATCTGTGTAGGTAAGGTAGAACGAGGATGTGTTTTTAGCAACGTGAATGTTGATCATACTTATCCATCTATAAATGGCTTCACAACTACTTTCCCTGGCAAGTTCTTGTTATAACAAAAGTGTTTGTATGTAAGTTGAAATCTTAAAACTCTCCCTCTTGTTCTTTGTATAGGCTGTACCAGAGATTTCATCAGAATTTGTCATTTTTTGTACGACTGAGGCCACTATTTTTTTAAAGATGTAATGTCTTGAGTGGCCACAATGTGAATATTGAAATGACCTGTCTATTTCCCCCAATCCATAAGCGATATTTATAAGAATGATTTATTTTAAAACTGCCTTCTTCGTTTTCCTCGCCAGTTTCTTCTTCTAGAGTTTTCTTTTCAGTTCTATGTTTGACTTCATTCACTTCAATCAATGTTTGAATATATGTGCCCTGACAGTTTTTATTTTCAAAGGAATAAAAGTAATCCCTAGCTTTATCTATTGTTTGACGATTAATTTGCTTTGAGCATTTAGTATTACACTTACAGGCTAAACTGTCTAAGCTAGGCTTAGCTTCTTCAGCTACTTGCTTACCGGAGTGAGAAACATAACCTTCTCCTTTAATCCTAGCGTTTCTAACAACATTACGTTTGTAGGTCTCTTTGTTGACAACTTCACGTCTTCGCTTTGGAGCAAGTTCTTCATCAGAACTGGAGATGATTACTATTACAATGTAATCACCACAAAATGTTAACAAATTCAGCATAAACATTACTAAGAAACAGTTATTAAACTGGACACTGTGAAGTAATACACACGGACAACAATGTTGTCACACACCAAACGAAACGACTACTGAAGAATGCAAGTAGACACAGCTGTGATTCACAAGCACGGTTGCCAAAATCATTGATCCAGCACATCGCCAAAAAACCTGCAGTTTAGAGCAGAAACCAGTCAAGCGCTGTCACTTGACTTCTTTCTGCACTAAACAAGAAATTCCAGACTTTGATTCACTATCACATGGGGACAGCATTTGACTTTTTTATGCATTAAACGATGTATTTACCTTCACAAAACAGTAATCGCCCAATAACTCAAGTTTGGATTTTTTGTTGTTTGACTGGTTTTTGAAATAAACGATTCAATTACGCTTTAGCGGATCAAACAGCGGATATGCCTGATAAAGTGGTATAATAAGAATAATTATGAACTTGATAATATATTTGTATATAATGTTTATAAATAAATAAAATGCACCACGTAGGACGTAGCATCTGTGAACGCTGAAAATGTAACTGAGCTAGGAGCAACAATGATAAATAAATAATTGAAACGTGAAAACATTTATGCATATCTATGAGACATTAATGAAGCCCACTTTGTTTTTTTTAGAATTCTAACATTCTGTTTGAATAAGAATTTTTTTATCCGATAAATCGATACGATCGAAAATAATAGCAATGAACGCGTTGTATAAGCTAAAAATAAATAAATGTTTATAATGATAACACAGCTGCTTAATATACTCGATATTTTAGTATTTTACTATCGGACGTATAGATCCATGTAAAGGAAATTTTATTGAACGAGCCGTTGGCTCAGTTTAAACTAAATTTATCAAAACGGAGATATTATTCGACCTACGGTTTTATGGTAAGAAAAAACTGGTTCATTGCAAGCGAAGACCCTAGCTGTAGACACATATTATAATGTTGGTAAATATTGTCGTGCAGATGAGTGGATGGCGTAATATTAGTGACATGCAAGAGTGAAAAAAAATGACGTGTGAAAAAAAAGTGTGTTCGGTTTCTAATAAAAGTTTCAATGCGAAAAAAAATGAACATAAGAAGATAGTAAATAAACGGTTAATTACACATGAAGAAGCAAGTTATGCTATACAAATATCCATCTATAATAGTTTTGAATGTTAATTGTAGAAGTAAGCCATCAAACTTATATTAAGAGTGTATATTTTTTTTTGGAAATTAACATTTATGCATGTTTACATTGCAGAAAATGGATCTACGTATTCTTTAAGAATGTCCACAGGTAAAAGGAGACAAATCAATATTTACAATTTGTCCAGGTAATTGACATGCTGGCAACACTCTAGGGTTAACGTGCTCTAACCAAAACAAGACAGCCATTTTTAAAGGCCACTATAGCTTATAGATTCTAGCATCATATTATGCGAGAGGTTTTATAAACAAATGAAAAATCCCTTGAATTTTCCATGTATTTGTACCAAGTCATTCACTCAGCCTCCTTTGCACAGAGTAACTGAATAAATTAATAAATCCCAATGCCAGTCAATAAAAATCATAAACAATCGGAAAGACCATTGAGAAAAGCAGTTATCAGTCTTAGGTCATGTGTATACTTAAATTAATCAGGAAAGCTAGTAGAATGCGATTATGAAAGGATAAATGGCAAATAAAATGATCCGACGAAATTAGTATTAATGTGAACTAAATGACTAGTCGTTAACAATGTACAGAGAACTCAGGTATTGTCACTCTTTCTTTTGTGAAGGCGGAAGTAACCGACACATATACAAAGAGTTAGAATGTTGACAAAATCCTTTATTCTCAGGATTTGACTGGCAATCTTTTGTGAAGCAGAATTTAACAGCTCTATATTGACAGTCAGAACACGATAACTGAATTTACGAGCGGGGATTTCATCTTGGGACAAACAACGCTAGTAAAAAGTGTGGGAAGGGAGAAAACTCAAGCGTTAGGGCCTACTAGAAGTAAAGATCAATGACCTAGGAAACACCCAGTGGCCTAAGTTACAAACTTGTGACCTGACTGTACGTGAAGCCAGCACGGATAGGGCTCAACCTCCGACGGCAAAAATCACCAATAACAAATGTGTAACAACTTCTCTGATTATAATATAAGGGTACATTAACCAATCATATTATTTGTTACGTGTGCCTAAGCACTGATCTCAGGTCCACGAGGTCGATATAGTGGAAGAACCTAATTTACGTAATGGGCTTCTACATACACTTCTTCTACATATACTTCTACGTGTGCTTGCACACCTTCGTCAAACACTGGCAGCATAGCCACCAGTGGTAATTTAACTTTTAGAACTTAGGATTTTCACCGAAGTACCTCAAGTATCGGGACTTAAACTTTTTTTATTAATCCCAAGGATAATGTATAGTATTCGCGAGTAAAATAAGACGCAGCAATTCTCTCGACTGTCAGTAACCACGTTAAGATATTAATCGATCATAGGGAATCGACTGACTATTTAAACTTCGTAAATTAATATATAAATCAGTGAGCTACTATGGCATTGCATAATTATATATAAATGGATTGCGCACAAATGTGCAAATATGATAACACAACAATCACCAACACTTTAACTTTGTCTTGCGTAATCACAAATTGTTTTTGTTCTTTGTGTACATTTTTCGATGTGATATCTTTCGCATTTCTGTTCACATACGTCGCATATGCATGACATCTTCGGGTCATGGAATGTTTTATCTTTACACATTAGGTGGTGGAATCCATGTCTTGTATTGACGTGTCTTATCTGGAAATTTGCTTTTGTCCAGTTCCTGTCTATCATCGCTCCGATGCAAAAGAATTCCGGCCATACTCCCTCCCTTTTCCTGCGTAGACTTTGTAGAGCAAGTTCATAGAGTTCCGGTGGTTGGTTGTAGGTATGTTGTTTTCAGGTCCTCGATAAGGAAAGTTTCTCTTGCCAGTAGGTACACTAGACGGCTTCTTGTCGTTATTGATACTCCAATTTGCTCTTTTTATTTAAGTTGCTTTCACTTTTTCCAGTGTGTTCAGATTAGCTTCTGTAAGATGTGGCCATATGATTTCTATCCCGTAAGTTATTATTGGGAGGATCTTTGCACAATTATTAACGCGGTAAACCCACGATAAACGCCATCGCCGATTGTGAGATCAGTGCGAGGGAATATAATTAAAACATGTACAGGTTCTCCATTTCGAGTGCTTTTCAAGACATAATAAATTACATTCAACACAATGTCTTTGACACAATTAATTCTGCCCGACGAAGTCCTGGTGGAATCCCTGAATAAGAACCGCATGCCTACCGATATTTAAACCTGAGCGAACCGAGTACCCAAGTTCTCCAGTGCACCGGGGAAGTCCTTTATAAATCCAGCGCTCACCAAATCCTTTATTATACAAACCAACCTGGGATTGACCTATAACCATATCACATTGGGGTATGCAATAAATATGTCTGTCCACCACTGTGGTCTCGGGGTAGCGTGCTGCCTTGTCACATAGCGGGCCCGGGTTCGATCCCCGGTCGGGACAGTTTTTCTGGGTGAGGTTTTTATCGGGGTTTTCCCTCACCTGTAAGATAAATGTCAGGAAAAGGTTAAGGCCCAAACGGTCCCCGAAATCATATGGCCATCGCAATGATAATCATTCATATTCATCATCATATTCATCTTAGTCATCATATCATCGGGGCAACGTAACCCCACCTTCCAGGCGCCCCAACCTCAGAAGTGGGTTACAAGTACGCCATGCCAGGAGAGAAACCAGGAATGGCGAAAAGACAAACCTGGGGCATTTGAAAAAATAAAATAAAATAAATCCATGTCTCAGTTATTATTATTATTAGGCCTATTATTATTATTATTATTATTATTATTATTATTATTAAAATGCTGCAGAAATGAAGGAAACATAATAGACCTAACCTCGAAACCCGCCGTTACGAAAAGGTTTTGGCGAACCCCTTAAAATATTTCGCGAACCACAGGTTGAGTAACGATGCAGTAAATAATTGGAAAATATTACCTGAGAATAGGGATGTATGGACAGCTTATTTTCGCTCGGCCATGAACTCTGGGTTCGATAATGACAGTTATTTAGAGGAGTTAAATAATGTAACATTGAATATCGATTTGATAAGCCTTTAGTAAGTACAGTAAGTTAGTTAATTAGTTAGACATGTAATTTCTATAAATGCTGATGTTAGTGTGGATTGCTGTTCCCGGATTAAGCAGTGGTTAAGCCTACAAAGTGTAATGAATACAAGATTTGATAAATTACGCAAGTTGGTAACATGTGCACGTGTATTGGATTTTCTGTCACTTCAAGTTCTACTTGTCTGCCATACCAATGCTCAATGGTTTATACCTCTATAGGATAACCAACATAACACATCATTTATTCGAATTTGCTTGTATCTATTTAAGTCCTCTTCTGTCCTATATGAAACATGAGACGATGCATTTTTTTCTCAGTCTATCAAGGGAACTTCCACCCATTGCATGCCGAAACGTACCTCGAAATTTCTCCCATTTAAAAACCTTCTTTGGTATTCTATTGTCTTTCATTAGTATGAGGTGTGAATACCGCTTCAAACGTCTTTCTTCTATTTTTTTTCCTCCAATATGTGCCTTTCGACATGCACAATTTCTCTTATTATACCATTATTAATTGTATCCCTTCTTGAAATTCATGTTGACTGCCTCCAAAAGTTAATTTATACTTATGACAGTTTGTTGGACCATTTCCATCTGACTGTACAACATAAAAGGAATTACATAATAAAAATGCTTTGTAACAAGCCTGAAATATTGGTTTTGTGTAATATATTTTATAATCTAGGATATTGAATTCAGTATATCAATGGTTCTTTATCATCAGTTTTTTTTTTTTCAATTTCTGCAGTTGATTACTCGTTTTTGTGTAAAATTCAAGCTAAATATTAAAAACTGTCAACATTACGTATTATATCTGACAAAGGAACTGTTAACCATTTCATGCCGATACCTATAATCTATGTCAACGGAGTTGATAGAAGAGACGTCATTTTACTACCCCCACTACTGTTAGGGGTGCATACGAATAAGTAGGCCAAAGCTAGGATTATGTGGCTGTTACCAGTTATAAACTAACTCCCCCAAAGCTGTGAAATATTATAATTTATCCTTTCTTCAGAGGATTTTTGTAAAAAATATTATACTCGTATATAGTTTTAATTCCTGACTTATTTTTGTTATACTTTGAATTTATATTAATATTTCTTAACTAATATAATATAAAACACGCAGTTTTAGTATGATAATTTGCGGGGTGGCAGACCGGCGGAGGGCCATCTATTGTTAATAGTGCAGTTCAGTACTGACATTGCATTGACAGCACAAGAAACATTTGTCTTTTTCAGTTAGGACTGTTCTTAGTTCTAGCAGTGTGTGTGGGGATTTTAGAATTGTTTTGAAAATTCAGTTAATACATAATTTATTTAGTAGAATTTAAGCGTTTAGTTAGCGTTTAATAGATTTGTTTTTATACATTTTTAAAAATATTTAGTATAATAATTATTTTTTTAGTAATACTTAGTGCTTAGTTATTGTTGTGATTAGATATAAGGAAAACCCAGTTAAACGTTTTTGTGTGTGTATAAATTTTAGTTTTTCGTTTATACATTTGAATATAATTTAGACACAGTAGAAGCTGGGTTTTAAATATGCATACAAAGGAGATGTTAAACAAGTAGAAACAAAAAACAATGTATATATGGGTTATAAGTTTAAAAAATAGCTATTATATGTTATATTACTATTATAAATTTTCGAATTGTTCAAGATATAATCCAATATAATTTTATTTTCATAACATTATTTAGAAGGACTGATGTATTTGTAACAGTGAGTAGTACCTTTCCCCTTTACTAGCTGCCTGTACCTGCTAGTGGAGTGAGTAGAAGAAAGGATCTCTATCAACTGGTTTGAAATAGGGTTATACCTTGAAATTTCTCCAAGAGAAGCTTCGTGATAAACCAACCAAAAAAAAAAAGGATATTTAAC
Source organism: Diploptera punctata (assembly GCA_030220185.1). Lineage (NCBI taxonomy): Eukaryota > Metazoa > Arthropoda > Insecta > Blattodea > Blaberidae > Diploptera > Diploptera punctata. The sequence continues at coordinate 710,311 of JASPKZ010003451.1, read as the reverse complement.
TGCAAAGGTACGAATCGACGTCAGAAAATCCAAGTCATGGCAAACCCAGCATGCGAAGCAGATGGAACTCCCTATTTGAGTAAGAGTGGAGTGGAGTGAGACTGGACTCGGCGCGGACGTTAGGTAGTGAGGGTTATCCAATCTACCAATTCAGGTGTTCTATTGCTTCCCTATAGTTTAAATGAGATTTATTCGCTGTATTTTTATCCCTTGCAGTTAAAAGCGGCAGTTTTTTTTTAATCGGCACATCACAATGCTTCTCTGGAAGAAACTTCAAAATAGGTTTCGACATGCAATGGTTTACAGTTCCCTTGCAAGTTGTTCTATCGTTTCTGTTGACAAATATTCAGTTCAGTTTTATTAAGATTTTTTTATAATCTCAATTTTTAATTATTGAAATATAATGTTAATTATATATATTATAAATTATACATATAATGATTGGAAAATATTAGCTCAGGATAAAGATGTAAGGAGAGCTTATTACCGCATAGCCATGGATCTATGGATTCGATAGTGATTTAGTTTATATATGAACTAGCAAAATTGTACCATAAATTTTAATTGGAGAATAGCATTAACCATGATTTGAGGAAGTAACTCTACAAGATATGATTCTAAAACATTAGCTCAGGATAGGGATGTATGTAGAGTTTATTTCCGCGCGCGCATGATCCTATGGGTTCGATAGTGCCAGTGAATTTTATATATATATATATATATATATATATATATATATATATATATATATATATATATATACAGATTTTTAATGTTTGTACACATGTCTGTGCCTAAAGTTTTATTTCCCTTCTCCACTCGTCTCTATCCATCCACTCCATGTCCTCCAATTCTCTTGTTCTCATCTCAGTTCTAATTTCTTGCATCAACGAGTTTCGAGGTCTTCCTTTCCTTCTTCTTCCAGATGGACACCATTCCAAAGTTTTTTTCTGAGTAACCTGTTTTTTGTATTCATCATACGTACCCATACCAATTTAATTGCTTATATCTCATATAATCTACTATTAAATATATAATCTTCATTTTTCCTCGTGTGACAGTATTCTTTTCTTCTTTTTTTAAAATTTTGAACATCTTGCTGCTGTCCTTATGAAATCCATTTCCATCGGCATAAGTTTTTGTTCAAAGTTTATGTTGAATTTCCAAACTTCAGCTCCATATGCGACAGTACTTCTCACTATGAATTACATATTTGTACATTTTTTTTGTATACATGTTTAACTGAGTTTTCATTTAGCAATGAATTCCTTTGGAGAGAAATGAAGGTTATCACTTCTGTTGTTAAGAGGATTGAAGATCAAACGCTTAAATGGTATGGCCATGTACAAAGAATGGAAAATGAAAGATGGCCAAAAAAATATATACCAATGGTCACCCCCTGGAAGAAATAAACGTGGCAGACCAAGATAGAAATGGAAAACCTACGTCAGAACAATAATGGAGGATAGGAATTTGGAAGAGGGAGATTGGAATGATAGAGATAAATGGAAACTGAAGACGGCAAACCTATAAGTGGGGGAAAGCCGAAGAAGAAGAAATGAAGGTCAACGTATAGGGCTAGAGATCTCGAGTTCAAATCCGGACTCCGGCATTTATTTTTCTTTATATATATATATATATATATATATATAAATGCTTGTTTTGGACCTAGTAGCGTAAGTGGTAGCGCACTGAGATTACAACTCAGAGGCCCGGGTTCAAATCCCGCCCAGGCATTTATTTTTCTTATCTTGTCTTGTCATTATATATAATATATATATATATATATATATATATATATATATATACATGTTCTTTAAACTAGCAAAATTCTACTTAGCAAGGAATTCCCTTTTGGTACGCAATTGCTGTTTGATGGTACTTTTTAATATCTATTATGTATTATATAGTTTTCACAGATCAAACCTGTATAGATTGTTGATCATCTCAACCGTCACTATCCTAGTAAGAGGAATTCCTGTGAGTAATTCATACAAAACAGAGAGTACACTCTGTCTTGTGTCAACCACAGAGTGGAGTTCCAGTCTTTATTTGTCTTGTAGTGGAATGAATCCTGGTGACCGCAAACCCTGTGTGGCTTATCTGTTGCTATCTGTCCTCTTCTCACATCGTGTAGTGATAAAAGTGGAATTAACGGATCTTTGGACTTGTCACAGTTTACCTTTTTTATTTATGTTGCTATAGCAACGCATTCAACTTTGGCAAGAAAGAAAAAATCGAAAAGTAAAATAAAAATATATCATATATGTTTATTTTTTATTTATTTAGCAGGTTTCACAATATTTTACATCTTCTTGCGCGCAATTAATATACTGTCATTCTTCTCCACATGCCTCCGCCATTCCAATATATATCGTCCAAACATTTTTCCCCTCATGCTGTTCTACATCTCTCTGTCATTCTAATATCCATCGTGCAATCATTTTTCCCCTCATGCTGTTCAAAACACCATAAATCCATTTACTTTTGTCCGTCGTGTTTTTATTCTAACAGGTGGCACCCATTCTAGTATTATTTCCAGGAAAATGTCTTCTGTCCTTCTTTCTACATGACCATACCATTTTAATTGTTTATTTTATGAAATCCATAATTATCTTTTGTTTAATTACACTGTTTCTTATTTTATCTCTTCTAGAAGTTCCAGCTGAACGTCTCCAAAAATCCATATCTGCATAATTTAATTTACTTACTGCTCTACATTTTAAATCCCATGTTTCTGCACCGTTTCGTCATTGTACACCTTAAGATCGCATTAAAAATGTTTGTTTTTATGTTATAACTTATATTATGACCCCATAAAACACCATTTAATTTTGATATCGCACATTTACCTTTATTTATCCTCTCATTAGTTTCAGCATCATGACTTCCATCTGCACTAATTTTTGTTCCCAAATATACATATTCCTCACATACTTTTATTTTATATGTCCGTCTTCATAATCAGATCTTTTGATTTATTACGTATTACCATATGCTTTGTTTTGTCCAAATATATTTTATCGTAAGTAATGCCATGAGTGATTTCCAAATTTAACTAGAGAATCTGGAAATCAAGAGTGGCATTTGGTAGGACTGTTTAACGAATAAAATTAAGCTGTTTACTCACAAATCATTATTTAAATATAGTTATTTTATAATATTGATATCCATCCATCCATAGTAATTCTGCCCGAGGGCAGATCTTTCACTGCAATCATACCATTTTCATGCTATTCCTTGCAGCTTTACAAGGGAATTATAGGTGTGGTAGCTTCCAGTTGCTTTCCACACCGGTGAAGGATGATGATGATGGCCGGATGATTTTCGGGGACCGTTGGGCCCTAAGATTCCTGACATTTGTCTTACAGGTGAGGAAAAACCCCGAAAAAACTCACCCAGGAGCCTGTCCCGACCGGGAATCGAACCCGGGCCCGCTGCGTGACAAGGCAGCACGCTACTTCGAGACCACAGCGGTGGACAATTTATTAAATGTAAATGGCGATGTGTGAAAACAAATGAAAAAAGTTTGTTATTTGTCATTTGTTCATCACTGCAACCAGATCATATTATTTATTGCCACATGATCTCAATACTGTAAGAATGCGCCCTAGTGGAGACAAAATGAAACACATCAAACTGTTTATAACCAATATTATAGGTTATTAATTAATTTCTGATGTCCTATGATATCAATTATATTATTCTGGAACGTAAATTCCTGGCAAATAATACGTTTAAGAAAGTGTAAACAGTGGTTTCTTTTATTGTGGTGTAATCAATTACTATAAATGTTTTTTCTATTATATGCCACAAGCAGTATTTGTTTACATTCGTGCACTATATATACAATCTGGTAGCAGTGTTTATTCAAGGGCCAGTCACTGCAAAATAATGCTCTGATCTATTCAAAATTTTAAAAAGGAGGAGCTTGATTTTAATATAACAGAATAAAACTGATAAAATCGAGGTTAAAAATACTGTGATTCATTGTAAATCAAAATTCATTGAAATGTGATTGGTTATTGACTCCCATTTAGGACTTGAGTTAAATAGTCTTACTAATTCCCTTAATAGAATTAAAAAAGGCAACATTTTGGGAAGAAAAGTGAACGGAAGACTAAGAAGACTGTTTTGGAAAATGGAACGTAACTTATAAGATGCCAGTAGTATCAAGAAAAAGGTAGCTGAAAGAATAGAATAATGATTTTATTGACAAGACATTGCCTTTTAGAACATGATGATAATGATGATTATGATGGACATACCTGCATACCACGTATAAACAATCAAAGGCGAATGTGATTGTTCTCTGAAACCTGACACACACACACACTTCAAGTTAGCTTTTGAGTCGACTACATTCCAAAAGCAATTTGCATTTGTGCGATTTCAAGTTAGTTGAATTCCAGTAGCATTTGGAATTGTTTCTCATTCAATGATGTATTGGTCCCGGAAGTGTAGTGGTCATTAACCTCCTACGTCATATTATGTTACCTTCAGTATTCAGTTTTTTTCTCGCTTCAGGAATAACTCCAACTCTCTGTGATCGGTGGTATCGCATTCAATAACTACAGATATCAAGCTCGTGTATATACAGGTGAGTCTAAATTCCTCAAAAGTCAAGTAAAAAAAAAAACAAGATGGACAACACAGAATGCGGCTAGGTTTGCGGCTTCTGTGTTGCCTGCCAGCTTCTGCTAAAGCTGACAAGTGGACGAAGACTTTACAGGGTTTGAGGACTTATTGAGGGGACAAAGACACTTAAATTTAACATAGGAAACCATGTCCGGAAACATCCTGTTTTTCTATTACACACAAAATATAATTACAACAGATGTTGCTCTCTCAGGAATGAGATGCACAAGGACATTAAACATAGGCTCAATTCTGGACATGCATGTTATTATGCATTGCAGAGACTCTTAAAGTCCCAACTCCTTTCAAAAAACGTTAAACTGAAAATATATAAAACTATTATTCTACCAGTGATATTATATGGATGCGAAACGTGGACTCTTACTTTAAGGGAGGAAAGGAGATTACGAGTATTTGAGAATAAAGTTCTTAGGAAAATTTTTGGACCAAAGAGATATGAACAGACAGGTGAATGGAGAAGACTACATAACAATGAACTACATGGTCTTTATAGGAAGCCAGATATAATGAGAACAGTTAAGTCTCGTAGACTGCGATGGGCAGGACATGTGGCACCAATGGGGAATGAAACATGTGCATGGAAGCTTCTTGTAGGAAAACCAGAGGGAAAACGCCCAGTTGGTAGACCAAGAATGAGGTGGGAGAATAACATTAACTATGATTTGAAGGAAGTAGATTATACAGAGGATGATTGGAAAACATTGGCTCAGGATAGGGATATATGAAGAGTTTATGTCCGCGCGGCCATGAACCTACGGGTTCGATAGTGCCAGTGAATTAGTTAGTTGCTCTCTCAGACTCCTGCTGCCTGTGAACCACTTACAAGAAGGCTCGATGTGACGACCACTGACTTGAATACAGATGCGGTACCTCCGTACCAAGTTCTCGTACACACTATCACCAATCCATGATTCTCCAACATCCGCCGCAACCATAACTCGTACTAGTAGGTCTTCCAGGGGTCTCGTAAATTAAGATTTTCATGTGACCCCTCAGGTAGAGGTCTAACTGGTTCAAGTCGAGAGAACGTGGAGGCCAAGAAATCGGGACTGCTATTACACCGAACTTCACTGTACAATAACACAATGTGTGCGTATTCTGCAAACGTGTATGCCACGCATTATAGCAGCACAGTACTAATTATGTACGAACACCTTGAATTCTGCTGTGTGTTGTCGTGAAGGATTAGTACTGTACTGTGCAGGTACAAACGTCTCTGGGTGGATGACAAACTCAACTGAATAGCACGTAAACAAACTTGCAGTGGACATGGAACATCAGGTGAGCGGGTATGACATATGGACTACCCTAGTCAAGACTATCCTAGTGAGTGGCGCCGAAAAAGCCTGTGAGATGATTTTGCGTGTACGTTTCCGGAAGCTAGTTCCTATGCTACACTTAAATCTCTTGGTCCCTACTACAAGTCCTCAAACTCTGTAAAGGGAATTTAGACTCACCCTGTATATTAAATGGCATTGAGCTGATGATTCATCCAGGCAAATCCTCCACGTCTTTCTGTGGTCAAAAAAGTAAGTGTGTGATTTAAAATCTAAAGAAAACTATATAACAGTGAGTTCATGAAATTTATAGGAAAGCAGATGCAATAAGAATAGTTAAGTATCGTAGACTGCGATAGGTAGGACATGTGTTACAAATAGGAAATGAAAGAGGGGCATAGAAGCTCTTTGTAACTAAATCAGAGGGAAAGCGCACAGTACGTAGGCCAAAAATGAGGTGGAAAATATAACATTTACATTGATTTGAGGGAAGTAAATTATACAGGGAATGATTGGAAAACCTTAGCTCAGGATAAGGATAGACCTTGATAGTTCTAGTTAGCAAGTGATTTTTAATTGAAAATCATTTTCCGACAGGCCGTGTCCCCGTAAGGTCCGTGTGGCGTGGACATGTGAAAGTACTCATTAAGGGAGAGGTTAAACTATGACTGGAGAGAGAGAGAGAGAGAGAGAGAGAGAGAGAGAGAGATAGAAAGGGAAAATAAAAATTAAAAGATCCTAGCCATGCATTGTATTCATATTTTTCATCTTCATTAATTCTAGGTTTAGGAAAAACTCCTGTTCCGACTGATTTACGGTTAATTAGACTCTTCTCAAAGCTTCCTTGGTCGTCTCAAATTCCGTCTTCCTGTTGATTTGTATTCATGGGCTTTCAACACTTATAAAATTCATATTGAACCACCGTTAAGGTTGATGTATATAGTTAAAATGACTATTTAATTCATGCCCCAAATGGCAGTCTATGACCAATCACATTTTAATGAATTTTAATTTACAACCTATCACAATCGTTTTTCACCTCAAATTTATCACTTTCATTTTATCAAGTGATTCCCAGATTGTATATATAGAGCCGAGTGTAACCACATTCTGCTTGCGAGATGTAATAGAAAAACATTCGTAGCAATTGATTATGCCACAAAAAAAACATTGTTTGCACTTTCTTAAAACGTATTATTTTCCAGGTATTAATGTTCCAAAAAATTATAATTGTCATATTTACATCATAGGACATGAGAAATTAATTAATAACCTATAATGTTGGTTATAAAAAGTTTCATGTGTTTCATTTTTTCTCCACTAGGGTGCACTCTTACAATATTGCAATTCTATTTGGCAATAAATATGATCTGGTTGCAGTGATGTATAAATGAAACATAACAAAGGTTTCTCATTTGTTTTGAAACATCACCGTTTACATTAAATATACGAGTATAAATATTTTAAAATAACTATAGTTAAATAATGATTTGTGAGTAAACAGCTTAATTTTATTCGTTAAATAGTCCTAACAAATGCCACTCTTGATTTTCAAATTCTCTAGATAAATTCACTCCTCACCTCATGAGTCGTGAAATTATCGATAATTTGGAAATCACTCGTGGCATTACTTATGATAAAATAATACCTGAAGTCACAGTGGTTCTTTATCGTTAAGGGCGACTGTCACTTACGTACTAGTTTATCATAAGTAATGCCACGAGTGATTTCCAAATTATCGATAAATTCACGACTCATGATGTGAGGAGTGAATTTATCTAGAGAATTTGTAAATCAAGAGTGACATTTGTTAGGACTATTTAACGAATAAAATTAAGCTGTTTACTCACAAATCATTATTTAACTATAGTTATTTTAAAATATTTATATATTTAATGTAAACGGCGATGTTTGAAAACAAATGAGAAACGATTGGTACGCTTCATTTCCTTCCTTTGTTCATCACTGCAACCATATCATATTATTATTTATTGCCAAAGGATCGCAATATTGTAAGAATGCGCCCTAGTGGAGAAATTTATAACCAACGTTATAAGAATATTAATTAATTTGATGTCCTATGATGTAAATATGCCAATTATATTTTTCTGCAACGTCATATCCTGGAAAATAATTCGTTTAAGAAAGTGCAAACAGTGGTTTCTTTTTTTGGTGGTATAATCAATTGTTACTAATGTTTTTATATTTTTATATTATCTATCGAATGCGCTTTCTGCTGACATTCATGCACTATATATACAATCTGGTAGCCGTATTTCTTAGAGAGTCAGTCACTTCAAAATAATACTATGACCTATCTAGAATGTCAAAAAGGAGGTGCTTTCTTTATTATGATAAACTTTAGTTGGTAAATTCTAGGCGAAACACGACTGTGATTGGTTGTAAATAAAAAATATTGAAATGTGATTGGCCATTGACTCCCATTTGGGGCATGAGTTAAATAATCATTTTAACTACAATATAATCATAGGCTTTTCTTGGAATGCGGGATGTTGGCATCCTTAATACGTGGAAATTCCATCTACTTCTATAATCCAATGTTTATTTCACGCAAGGGAAAAATGTTTAAGTCATTACAGATATCTTAGTTTCTTATTTTATCTAATTTAGAACATCCCTTAATGGATCTTAAAAATTTCGTTTCTGCTGGCTGTATCTTATTCCAATCTCATTTTTGCAGTGTCCAAGTTTCACTCCCATGTAACAGTGGCGGAACTCCCATAACCTTATAACATTTTAAACTTATACGAGTATCTTTTCTGGTCTTCTTTTTTTAATTTTCTAGCTATAATTGCTGTGATATTATTAATGAGTGCTAGCTTATTGTTTATATATTTATCCTTATGTAATGTGACAATCTAGGTCATTGAAAGTATACTAATTCCGAGCTATGTTTCAGTTGTACTGTTAACAAACTCGCATAAGGTATTGCTCCGTCTATTGGGGGAAATGTAGTGCTACTTTTACCCGCAATATGACTGAATCATGTACGGAACTGTAATCGATAGTACGCTTTTTTCATTACATCGATTGATATAATTTATTTGTAATTTCATTATGAGCAGAATATATGATCTACACTGACTCACCTATAAATTCTTCTATTATTTTCTCCGCTTCCTCAATGAATAATGTAGGATATTTTTTTACTAAACGGTTTGAAAACATTCAAAATAATTTGTTTCTTTCTGCATTTCAATTGGTTTATTTTCCAGTGTTTTAAGAAACTTTACAGAAAGTGATAATTTTGAAAGATTAGAAATCCAAACCAATTCTGCATTGCGCGTGCGTAAGAATATACTAATGCTTATTTATACTACTGTCCACCGTTGTGATCTCGAGGTAGCGTGCTGCCTTGTCACGCAGCAGGCCCGAGTTCGATTCCCGTTCGGGATAGGCTCCTGGGTGAGGTTTTTTTGGGGTTTTTCCTCACCTGTAAGACAAATATCAGAAAGTTTAGGCCCAACGGTCCCCGAAAATCATCCGGCCATCATCAGCATCATCTTTCACCGGTATGGAAAGCAACGGGAAGCTACCACACCTATAATTCCCTAGTAAAGCTGCAAAGCATAGCATGACAATGCTATGATTGTAGTGAAAGACCTGCCCTCGGGCAGAATTGCTTGTGGATGGATTCATACTATTACAATTTTAATTATATATTTTAACATTGCGCCATATCACTCATACAGACATGTACTAGATAATATATATTTTTATTATTTCTTTCATTTCGTAAGTTAGTGAACAAACTACACATTCTTACTCTTACTTACTTAAACCATTTTTCGACCAATGAAAATGCAGTCATAGTCTGATTTCTTTACATTACTACTGGAACGTAGCTAGTATAAAGATTTGTTCCAAACATGTTTTGTCATCTAATGTAATTTTCGATCGTATCGGATAATTGCCCTCAAAATCCATTATTATAGTTTTAGGTACTGAGATATTATAACCATTGGCGTGCATTCAACCCCAGCTACCCCAGCACTGGTGGGATAATTACTTTATTCATAGTTTTAGATTAAAATAAACTAATAGATTTACCAAATTTCATTCAAATCAATTATGCGTGAATATTAAATTTCAAATTTCCCGCCGTGCCAATATGCATCTATTGCATTCGGCTTTACGGAGCTTCCTGTATTCACATTACCCCTTCTAACACCAGCCACTAAATTAGAGATACATTCACGCATGCGTATTTCGATGCATAGCTGATAAATCATTGATAATCTCTGCATTGGACGAAGCTTGTGACGAAGTCATTGAATACCAGATAGCTGGGCCTGACATCACAACTCGAAAGCGAAATATACAAGTTGATCGATAACCATAAGGTCGAATGAAGTTTCGATCTATCGATTCATGAAGCATTCCATTGCTGATGCGGGACGAGAAATGCGATTAGTTGATTTGAAACTATTTGAAAAGTACAAGTATCTCAATAATATAATTTTTCGAATTAATATTTTTATATTCATATAATTGACTCATTCATATATCCCCCTCAGGGGTCCCCATCTAGGGGATATGTGGATGGCGACCACAAGGTGCCCAAGCTGAGCAAAACATTGCTTCCATTTACTTGTTGTGTTTTGCTCCTTTTATCTTTAACCGATCTGGTATTTCTTCCTTTCTTCCACTTACTTATACCAGACTCTTTTAACTTTACTACCTAACCTCTCTTGGTTAACTCTTGTTTTTTCGACCCTGACGCTATTAGGGCATCCGAGGGCTAGGGAGTCTTTCCTTTCTTCCATTTCTTCTTTCCTTTATTTTCTTCTCTTCTCCAGAAAAGCCTGACCAGAGTCTATAAGATGGCAGCCTCATCACTGGTCTTGCCTTCCTTTGGCCAGCAACCAATCGAAGGGACTATTATTATGCTTTCAAGTCTTATACGAGAATTTCCCGGAAGGACGCTGGAGGGAAAATTTTCTATCGGATCGTAACAGGCCTTGGCCTAATACTTGGAAGGAAGAAGAAGAAGAAGAATATTCATAATATTTTATGTATGCAAGTTATATTTTTACAAAACATAGAGAAACAATTTAAAATCAAATTATGTGATACGCTTTGCCAGCTATAACAACCTATTAATTTAAGAAGCTTTATTTATATTATCTAATTGAATAACTCAACAATTGAATGATTGCGAACGTCTATATATTACTTGTGGAAATCAACAGTTGAAATAATTTAATATCGGCACTGAGTTTTTTTTCAAATGCGGTATTAATTGGGTTTCACGAGTTTTCGTTAGTGTTACTGACAAATATGGTTTCTCAAATTACTAAAAATGGAATTGAGTGATTGTATGATTTACACTACAGACCTATTTTAAGTGAGTATCATCATCATCATCAATGGCTCGACAGCCCCATGTGGGCCTTGGCCGCCTTCAGAAGCTTATGCCAGACTTCCCTGTTCTGAGCTTCATTCTTCCAGTTTTTTATTTTTAAAATCTTAATGTCTTGAATTTATGTCTTCCATGTTTTCTGACCAATGGAGGTTGCTCATTGTAAATTCTTTTTGTAATCCTTTTGTTGCCCATACGAATAATGTGTCCAGCCTAGGCCAATCTATTAATTTTAACAAAATTCAGAATATCCGGCTGATTATACAGTTTATATAATTCATTATTGTATCTCTTTCTCCATACATTATTTTCTTTCACGGCACCAAAAATGGATCTCAGTATCTTCCTTTCAAAACGCCCTAATAATTCCTCATCAGATTTCAACATGGTCCAAGTTTCTGAAGCATATGTTAACACTGGTCTAAGGAGAACTATATACTCGTACATGAGTATTTTTGTCTTTTTAGATATAAACTGAGATCTAAACATTTTCCTGAATTCAAAAAAGCATTTGTTTGCAGCGATGATCTGCAGATGAATTTCAGCCGAATTGTCATTTCTACAATTTACTTCAGATCCTATAAATAAAGCTATGAACCAGTTCAAATGTATATGCACCTACTTCCAAACTAGATGGACAAGCTTCACATTTACCTTTAATCGCCGGCATATATTTTGTCATTGCCTTCTCCAGGCTAATAAATGCATCCTTCATGGCTAATTGACTTCTTGCTATTATATCTATATCGTCGGCATATGCAAGAATTTATACAGATTTATAAAAGATGGTTTCCTTAATATTAAGACCTGCGTCTCTTATCTAAGTAAGCATCACTGCATGTATTGTTGAGTCAATACTAATAAAATACATTGTTAAAACCGTTGAGGTGGAGAGTCATAAAATAAAATAAGTTAAAATATACCTTCTTAGGTAAAATCACGACAGAGCCACATTAGGACCAGCAACATCAACCATCTTACTGGATGTTGTAGTGAAGAGTGATCTGCTGAAGATGGAACGGATGTTCTGAAAGGCCTACAGGCATAAAGATTACATATTTTATGAGTTGAGGACGACGGATTTTACCTAAGAAGGTATATTTTAACTTATTTTATTCTATGTATTGTTGAGTTGTGCATACTTGAGTATGAATCGCAAAATATTCGTTTTTATATACTCTACTATTATGATAGGTTACTCGAAACACATTTGCAATATTAAATGCTCATACTATCTATAAACTGACAATTTGGAAAATAAGTTGTTATAAACCATAAGATACGAGTACATTTTCGTCATGCAACTGGGGTAATTTCTGTGACCACCGCACGCCACTGCTTGTAACCATAAATATCACACAATTTCTGATGTTCAAACATGCTTTTCTGTAGGTAAATGTTTAATGCCATATTTCTTTATAAACGAAATAACGTGTTAGAAACTTGTATTTCATTATCCAACCATAGGAGTGTTGTTTTAAAATTGTAAATGCCAAGCTGAGGAGCGGGGTCCGGCAAGTAATTGTGTGTGTGTGTGTGTGTGTGTGTGTGTGTGTGTAAGCCGCTCTTGATTACAAAGTTTGCGCATTGATACAAATTCTCTACGGGGCAACTCAAAGTAAACCCATTTCTTTTGTAGACACGCAGACTCTGATTAAAATGGAGTCTTGTGAGGAAAAACCACTTCCTGCAAATGTAATCAGGAGAGCGCGTTTACAAGCCCTGAGAGAAAACACTTGTAATTCAGGTAGTCTAGAGGTTATGTTCGTTGCTTCTAGTCCCCTGGGTGGCGGGTTCAAATCCGGCCGGGGTCGGTTGATTTTCAGGATGGAATTGAGGGACTTTAAGCCGTAGGTCCCAATTCTGAAGATTTACAGGCTCGTTAAAAACCTTAATCTGATTAAAGAGGTCTCTAAGCAACCTTCCACATCCTAACAATACCTTAGTTGCCTACTAGATGTCTCACTAGATCGGTATCTTTACGGCATACTATTCATGACATTTTTAACTAAGTAAACGTAACTAAATTAGCTTGATGTAACACCTCCTAACAAAAAAGGAGATGCTAAGGCCCAACATTGGACTGTTATGCCATCGTAGATGTAGATATGATTAGGCATGATTTTTTTCACTGCAGTCTGACACTTTTAAATAAGATGGCATAAGAAATTGAGTTTCTGCAATTTAACAAAATAAATATCATCATCATCATCATCATCATCATCATGGGCCTTCAAGGGTGCTCATCCAGTTCGGACAAAGATAATATTAGACAATGAACCAATAGAACAAGTAGTAAGATATAACTTCCTAGGTTGCGAAATATCATACACAGCGGAAACAGATATAAATTACAAACTAAATAAGTTTAATTATATAACAGGAACACTAAAAAGAACTTTGAAAAATAAAGCCAGGAAAGATTATATAATGAAATTATACAAAACAATGGCAGTGCCTATTATTACTTATGGATCCGAAACATGGACAGTGACAACACAACAATCTGCCGGAATACAAGCTGCTGAAATTAGATTCCTCAGACCAATAGCGGGATATCAAATAACAGACGAAAAATATAACACAGAAATAAGACAATAATTAAAAGTAGGGGAATTAAACAACAGTAGAGAAATACAGAACAAAGTGGAAAGAACACTTGGCAAGGATGACTGAGAATAGAATACCAAAAGCAGCATACAACTATTCACCACGAGGAAGAAGAAGTTTGTGAAGACCAAGGAAAAGATGGAAAGAGCAGCAATTTGGAGCCGGAACAGGCTAGAAAATAAGCCTAAACCGTGAAGTAGAAGTAGAAGAAGAAGAAGAAGATCATCATGAATAAATCCGTTTTACGCCATCTGACCTTTGACGATAAACCTTAACGAAGATGGTCTTGATCTTTCCACAGATATTTTGGTCTTCTTTGTCCCTTTATTCAGTTGGATTATATTGGAATGCTAATTTTGGAAGTCTATTTCGTTCCATTCTTCTCAGATGATTTTTCCATTCTTGTTGGTATCTTTGTATATCTTCATTTTTACTTAGAACAAATGAAATGTAAATGTCGGCCGCGGTGGACTAGTGGTTATACTTCTTGCCTCTGGTCTCGAAGGTCGCGGGTTCAAACCCGGCCGGGGTCGATGGATTATTTAGGACAGAAAATTCCGAGGAGCAAGTCCTCCGGGAAGGACGTTAAGCCGTGAGTACCGAGTCGTAAACGATCCTTAAGCCTGAATAAAGAGGCCTCTAAGCAAAATTTACCGACCTCAAAGTCCTAGTAATACCTTAGTTGCCTGCTAGGTGTCTCATTGGGTCGGTATGTTGACCGCATGTCATCTATGAGCAAATAAGGTACTAAAAATTAACTTTGTCTTGTGACTTCTTACAAAGGAGAGGTTATGGCTCAACAATGGGCTACGCCATTATATATATATATATATATATATATATATATATATATATATATATATATATACACAAATGTATATTTGGAGGAGAAAATGTTCAAGTATGGGAATTTCTATTTCAAACAACAAAACTTTATACAACTTACATTTTGCAGATGATCAATTGTTAATTGCACAAGATTATGAAGATTTAGAATATATGACTAGAAAAGTAATAAAACAATATGAAAAATGGGGTTCAAATTTAAACATGAAAAAAACAAAATATTTATCAATTGGTGAACCAGAACAAAATTTAATTTTGGAGACTGGAGAAACAATAAAATCTTGTAGTGAGATCACATATTTACGTAGGAATTAAAATAAATAAAAATGGGAGTTATGAAGAGGAAATAAGAAATATAAATAATAAAGGAAAATTTGCAATTACTTGCCTCAATGGAATATTGTGGGATAAAAATATAATTATAATAAATATAAAATGTATATATATCATACAATTGTTAAAAGCATCATTACTTATGGAGCAGAACTTTGGCCATTAACAACAAAAACAAATAAATACCTTTTGGCAACGGAAATGGATTTTATACGAAGGGCCGCAAGAATTTCAAGAAGAGAAAACATTAGGAACTCAGTTATAAGCGAGAAAATGAAGATTGAAGACACTATTTTATATTATATTAAAACTCAGCAATTAAGATGGTACGGACATATCCAGCGAATGGAAGAGGATCGACTACCAAAATTTGTTTTGAAATGGAAACCTGAGGGAAGACGAAGTAGAGGAAGACCTAAAACCTCCTGGAGTCAGGAGTCAGGGAATATGTTTATACATGAAGGAGAAACATCTACAACCAGGAGATTGGATGGGCCGACAAAATTGCCTATTAGGAATCGGACGATGTCAATGACATTAATCAACCGATGATCTATCTATCTAAATGTATATTCAGCAAACTATCAAAATAGAACCATAAATTCGACTTATACTTACAATTTCGTTAGTTTACGCAGTTCCTGCGTGACGGTCTTTTTAACTTTGTCTCTAGAACTCAATTTCTCTGTTAGACAATTTGTTCTTATTCTTCTCTTAACATTATTAGCTCCTGGTAGTTATGCATTCCCGTCTCTTTTCTCGCTAGCCGAGAGGTTAATAATGCAATTTACGAACTGAATAAATAGAGTTTGCAATACTAATTCAGGAACGATCCACGAACATGGAAAAATGAACTGTTAATTTATGTACCAATCGAGTGTCTTTTCTTGTTGAATATCTTTATCATATACTGTTGTTGTCTCAAAAGTCAGGGTGCGTTTTCTAAGCATGTGTAGTTTTGTTTTAAATGAATTAATAACTATGCTCCGCGTAAGCGGTGTTTAGGTTAGTAGACGTTCGCCCTCCCAACAATAGGGTCACGAGATCGAAGTCTCGGTAATTCCATGTGGGTTTCGTCGTTGGACAGAAACGGAGCTTGGGCAGGCATGTTTATCGGGGTTTCTCCCATTTTTTCCTGCTACAATTTTATTCCAACATTTCTCCATACTCATGTCATCCATTTCATTTCGTTCATATAGCCCTGTGATGGGGCTGTAGGATGTGGTCGGCAGGCACCCTTGCCATTGCACCAGACCTCTATATATTAGGGGTTCATCTCAATTCATCCCGGGACCCGACCCTGAGTTGGAAACGAGTTGGAGTATTTTATATATTTCCTTGACGCCCAAACATAACAACTTCTCAGTTCAAGGCAAGTAGCAAACAAGCTCTGTATAGTTATGGGAAATATCAGTTAGAACGTTAATGACAAATGAGAGACATTTGAGGAAGTGGCTGAATTCAAATAGGCCTACCTAGGAACAATAATTACAAATAGGAATGAGATACACAAAGAAATTAAACATAGGCTCAATTCTGGAAATGAGCGCTATTATGCATTACAGGGATTCTTGTCATCCCAATTTTTTCCAAAGACGTTAAACTGAAAAATAATATATATAAAGTTGTTATTTTCCAGGGATTATTGGAAAATATTACCTCAGGATAGGGTTAGATGGAGAGCTTTACAACAGGATTAATAGTGGTCTCCTTATTTTAAGGTCAAAGGTGAAGAAGGGATTTGTTGGGTGACAGAATAATGAAAGAATTCCTCTTTAGGTTGAGAAATTTGGGTAGCTCAGTGGGATACGGTAGGATGAGATGCTTTTGGTCCCGGGATACGTAAGGATGGTCATCATCATCTGCATTCATGGATTAGGTCTGTTGATCCGTTCCGACTTCAGCCCATCTCTTTCTAGGTCTGCCCACATCTCGGGTGCCTGTAGGTTTGTATTTTGTTATTTGTCTTGGATATCTATCTTCATTCATTCCGTCTATGTGTTGCTTCCATTTTTGTCTATATGTATCTATTTTATCAGTTATTGCAAATATTTCAAGTTCCTGTCTTATTTCTGTTTTCTTGATTCTGTCGTAAGGATGGTGCGGACACGAATTATGTTTCATTGTTGGAGAAATGACATCTCGTAGGTTTACTTTCAGTTATTATATGTCGAACAATTAAACACACAATAATAATCAAAACGTAATGGTCAGCATTTATCATGTGGTCACACTATTATGTTAAAGCAGATCAATTAACGACGGATTAATTAACAGCATAGCGCCTATAATGATATAGCTTCACTCATTTATATCAATGAAGACAATTGATGATTCGACTTTATATTTCACTTGTTCGGTTCGTGGTATCTCCTTTTACTAAGTATGTTAATTGATGCTGTTGGCCTACAATCCAACAGGTGAATAAGTAAGTGTGTCCAAATCAACACCACAATACGATGACTACAATTTCAGACTTGTGCCTAGGGCACCGCAAGATGAAGATGACAAGTTGACAAGACAAGTGATTTTTAGTTAGTGCTTCAAGCCATAAGGTAAACTTTGACTCCCACTCATCATAATTTTACAACCACGTGATAGGCTATCTTATAATGTGAAATTGCAAATCATTGGTACATTTATCTATAATTTTGGGATGGAAGGGTTCTAGGGACAGGTATTTTGTCATGACGTCATCACGTTCTTAGGACCCTCCTTCTATGATATTAGGTACAGTCAGGACATAAGTTTTGAAGCTCCCCAAATCAGGGAATTCCGCTTTAGTTAGTTTAGAATTTAGTTTAGGTTCGGTGACCGCTCTCGCTTGGGTTTTAAGTCTGATTAAGTTAAATGGCTTCTTTTGCGTCTAATTTGTTTCCCATCTCTGTAAAAAATCTTTTGCTAAGTTTCCAATATTCCAGCAATAAATTTACTTATAGAAATATGAATGTCAAGTCAGGAAGATTAGACATTGTTACGATTTTAATAATCCATCCCATAGTAATTCTGTCCGAAGGCAGGTGTTTCACTTGCAATCTTAGCATTTTCATGCTATGCTTGCAGTTTTACTAGGTAATTGTAGGTGTGGTAGCTTCCCGTTGCTTTCCACACCGGTGAAGGATGATGATGATAATGATAAGGATGATGATGATGGCGATATGATTTCTGGGACCGTTTGGGCATTAACGTTTTCCTGACATTTGTCTTACAGGTGTGAGAAAAAAACCCGATAAAAACCTCACCCAGAAAAACTGCCCCGACCGGGGATCGTACCCGGGCCCGCTGCGTGACAAAGCAGCACGCTACCTCGAGACCACAGCGGTGGACATATTTTAATAATAATAATATGTATTATTGCAGCCAATGGCCGTGTAGGAAGAATTGTTTTCATGTCTTACATAAATCTGTTATCGAGGTTCCTATGTTTTTTCACTGTAATAGGTGATATCGGTCGCAGTGCGACCCACATAGTTAGCACTTGCACTTTTCTTCTGGATTATGGCGCTTCACTGTTGTGCATATCCTGTGGTGGAAACCATGGACCGCGATTCTTGTCACGGTGTGTCTGAGGTCGTAACTGGCTGCTGTCCATTCCCTGTAGATCATCGCATCCGTTGCGTAGAACTCAGGCCATATCTGTTCTCTCTTCTCGTTGAGTTCCCTCAGCAGTTCTTAGTAAGCATTTGTTGCCGGCACGAGAAGGTCCGGGCGGAGTTCTTTTATGAAGAATGGTTCCTTTGTCAGTATGTATGTTAGGCGTGAAGGCGTGTATTTTGATACGCTTAGCGCTGTCTTTAAAAAGTATGCTTTGACTTTCTCTATTTCCTCTAGGTTTGCCTTCAAAATCACTTTTAGTCCATAGGTCATGATTGGTGCGATTTTTAAGCAGAAGATGGTCATTGCTGTCTCCAGGGATAGTTTACTTAGGTTTTTTAATACTGTTCGTTGCTATTCTGGCCGCTAAGGCGTGTTCTTTGATTTGCTCATCGAAGGTGTCACCTCGGCTCTGCAGTGAAATCCCCAGATATTTGAACTGGTTTACATTTTGCAGTGGGTCTCCCTTATACCGAAAGCAGTCATTCGCTGCGAGTCTTTCTCCTTTCCTGAAGGTCATTTTTACTGTTTTCTTCTCATTTATTTCGAGGTCGTTCTTTTCGGCCCATGCTACGAGTTTGTCGAACGCTGTTTGAGCGTTTTCGATATCTTGGGATGTAATCACCATGTCATTAGCGTATGCCAAGATTTGGGCGTTTTCTGTTTCTATCTCTGAGGGTATTTTTGCTGTTGCTATTATGAAAAGTAGGGGGTTTGTTGCGAGTTTACTCCACAAAGAAACGCGCGTTCTTTCTTGAAGAGAAAAGAAGTCCAGAGATGTTTAACTTATTGTATGTGCGTCACCAGACTATCAGTGGACAATGGCGAAAGGTAGCGGTTACCTGATTCTGTCTAGTTTCTCATAATTGGACGTTTATTAATTCACCATCTCGATTCTTCGGGATCATCTAATTTATGAATAATAATTATATCATTAGGTTCTACGTGTTTTCCCGTTTAAAATGAATTTACATACGATTTAGGTCCGTAGATTCTTACTGTAATTAATCGATTGATCATTTATAAATGTTCCTTCTTTCTCTTGATTTATTAATCGACTCAGTTGCTCATTTGGGAAGGAGGCTGAGTGAGTGACCGGCTGCAGCTTACGTTCACGCGGCCATGAACCTACGGTTTCGATAATGCTATTAAGTTAGTTATGATATGGATACAAATCATGGATTCTTAGTTTAAAGGAAGAGAAGATATTACGAGAATTTAAAAATAAAGTTCTTAGGATAATTTTTGGACCAAAGAGAGATGAACAGACAGGCAAATGGAGAAGACTTCATAACAGTGAGCTACAGGATCTTTATAGGAAACCAGATATAATAAGAACAGTTAAGTCTCATAGACTGCGATGGGCAAGACATGTGGCACGAATGGCGAATAAAAGTGGGACATGGAAGATTGTTAGAAGAAAACCAGAGGGAAACGCCCAGTTGGTAGACCAAGAACGATATGGGAGAATAACATTAATCATGATTTGAGGATGTAGATTATACAGGGGATGATTGGAAAACATTAGCTCAGAATAGGGTTATGTGGAGAACTTACGTTCGCGCGCCCATGAACCTAGCGTCGATAGTGCTAGTGAGTTAGTTATGATAGAGAACCTTTCTTCCTAGGTGGAACCAGCATTATCTTGAGGTGTGTGTCTAGTCTTTCATGGAGTTTATAATAATTTCAGTAACACGAAAACTGTTTTCGGTACTCAATTTTATAAAAAAATGTACAACCCTAAACGAGATTGGATGGACCATATTACTACTCCGTAAGTTATTATTATTATTATTATTATTATTATTATTATTATTAGTAGTAGTAGTAGTAGTAGTAGTAGTGGTAGTGGTGGTGGTGGTGGTGGTGGTGGTGGTGGCGGCGGCGGCGGCGGCGGTGGCGGTGGTGGTATTATTATTATTATTAATAGGTTTTAAATATATACAATATCTTCCAGTGTCTAATATTAAGCTTTTATTCTCTTCCTTCGTTCATCTCTATCCTTCCAGAACCATCCTGCAGTCTCTTGTCCTTCATCAAGTTCACAAATCCCTTTGTCCGCGTGTTCTTAGGTCTCCCTCTTATTTTCCACCGATTTGGAATCCATCCAAACTCCTAACTGGCAAACTATCTTCATTCATCGTCTTCACGTGTCCAAACCACTGTAATTGTTTATTTCCCACAAATTGTATAATTGTTTCGTTAAAGTTCATTTTTTCTCAGATAATAATGTTTCTGATCTTGTTTAATTGTCCCGCGCCGTAGCCGAGCGGTTAAGGTAGGAAGCCTTGGCGCAGAGCTACGGGACTTGCGCTGGTTCGAGTCTCCATAGGGGAAGAAATTTTCTCATGGTATTTCGGCCAGTATGGGACCGGTGCCCACCCAGCATCGTGAGGCAATTGGGTAGCTACAATAAGTAGCGGCTCCAGGTTGAGGAACCAGCTATAACGGCTGGGGGACTCGACATGCTAACCACATGTCACCCCTGCACTGGCTGTTGATCATCTACCTCTGTGCTTGACACATGTGGATGTGAAGGGCCAGCAGCCGGCTGGTAAAAGGGCAACCGCTGAAAAGTGGAAAGACCCTAAATCGGAATCTTGTTTAATTTAGAGCACTGTGTAGATCTTTTTAAAAAAAGCCATTTCTGTAGGTTGCAATTTTGAATTTAATTTGGCATTTATAGTCCACGTTTCTGCTCCATAGGTCATTAAACTTCTAATTGCTTATTCTTCTTCTTCCCTTCATGTGATAGACCTAGTGGTCTGTTACGGTCTCAATCCAACGTTTGATCTCTTGCCTGGTGACTGGTAATTTAAGATTTGACGTGGTATTCTTGTTCTGCTCATTCTTCTTACGTGAAATTTCCAGTTGTTTCTGTATTTTTGCACATATTCCATGATTGATTCTGTTTGTAATTCTTTGAGAATCTCAGAATTTCTTTTATGATCTGTTCTTGAGTAACCTGCAGTACGTCTCATAAATTTCACTTCTTACTATGGGTTGATAAATATGGATTTTAGATTAATATTATTATTATTATTATTATTATTATTATTATTATTATTATTATTGAATTTCTATCTTCATCTACTCAAAAATATGCTCCGAAACCCCTGCATGAGTTTTGGGTCGCATTATAGTTGATAAAAATATGTAGTATATAGTAGTATTTTGGGTGTATGCGCTACGAGAGGGAAGCACTGCATGTAATTTATTTTCCAATATGTTTTGGTGGCCGTATGACCTCATAATTTAGTGATTCCAGAGAGCATCGTGACTTTTATTCATTTCTAAGGCATGATATTGCTAGATCGGTGACCTGGAAAACTTGCGTTTACAAGTAAGAGGCGTATACTTACAAATGCGTCTTGTAAACGTATCAGTAATTGTTAGCTGTTTTAAATTATTTCCTTAATATTCGTGTGAGACCCGGGACCCCCTTCATATTACTTATATCAGTTCCTCTATATCATTATAGATTTGTTCAGTGTAATACATTTACATTCACTAAATTTAGTAAATTATATAAACTTGGAAAAATAACAGTTATTCTCCCCGTTACATGGATGCGAAACATGGACGTTTACTTTAAAGGAGAAGAAAAGATTACAAGTATATGAGAATAAAGTTCTTACGAACATTTTTGGACCAAAGAGAGATGAACAGGCGAATGGAAAAGACTTAAATAATAGTCAATACTAATAAAATTCATTGTTAAACCGTTGAGGTGGAGAGTCACAAGATAAAGTAAGTTAAAATATACCTTCTTAGGTAAGATCCGTCGTCCTCAACTTATAAAATATGTATTCTTTATGCCTATAGGCCTTTCAGAACATCCGTTACATCATCAGCAGGTTCTTCTTCGCTACAATATCTAGTGTGATGAGGGAAATCCAACAAAAAAACATATTGGAAGACCTGCCAATTATCAAAGAAGTAGACAACAAGCTTTTAATAAAATGAAAGCACTCCCATACTAAACAACCCACTATACGATATCGTCAGGAAGAAGCTTTAGTCATGACAACATCACATTAGGACCAGCAGCATCAAATATCATACTAGATATTGTAGCGAAGAAGAACCTGCTGAAGATGGAACGGATGTTGTGAAAGGCTTACAGGCATAAAGAATACATGTTTTATAAGTTGAGGATGACGGATCTTACCTAACAAGGTATATTTTAACTTATTTTATCTTATTACATAATAGTGTCTTATATGATAATTATAGGAAACCAGATATATAATAAGAACAGTTAAGTTTAGTACACTGCGATGGGCAGGGCATGTGGCACAAATGGGGAATGAAAGAGGAATATGGAAGCTTCTTGCAGGAAAACCAGAGGTAAAACGTTCAGTTGGTAGACCAAAAGTTTAATTAATTTTTTGTATAAATTCAGACTGCTGGCACATCTTTAATCAACATTTTTTAAAAATAACAAACTCTTAATTGCAGGTGGGAGAATAACATTAATCATGATTTGGGGGATGTAGTTTATACAGAGGATGATTGGATAAGATTAGCTCAGGATAGGGATGTATGGAGAACTTCTGTTCGCGCGGCCATGAACCTACGGTTTCGATAGTGTCAGTGAGATAGCTATGACAGTTTTAATTTTTTTTTAGTTTAAGGTTTTTTAAGAGAAGTTGGGATGACAAGAGTCTCTGTAATGCACTTCCAGAATTAAGCCGACTAATTTATTTTTAACATCATTCCTGTATGTAATAATATTTCTAGGTATTTGAATTCATCCACTTCTTCAATATTTTTCCTCATTATGTATTAGCAATGGTGCATCAAAGCAACAAGTACTATTTCATCTGTAACCCCATTTACAGTTAAAATTACAATGGGTTAAAATTACATAGGTAAACAATGTGGGAAATGGATGGTTTTATGAAATAAAAACCTGTTTTAAATAATGGACTTGATATTTATTTCTGGTTAAAGTGATAAAAATAAAGGGGAAATCAAAAGTAATTTAGATGAAGTGCAATTACAAGCTAGGGTTAATTAGAAATGAGTAATGAATGACATTTCTGCTTAACAATTTGCGATACAATTTAAAATCATAAAGCAATAGCGGTTTCACGTATCAAAATGAGCAATATGTGTGTTTAGTTCAAAGTTTCACTTTGTTATCCTGTGGGACACGCATTTTCAAAGGATGTGTAACTGCACACCTTCACTGTGCTAACGAAATAGTATAGTACGATGCGAGGTTGGGAAGTGATTTTTACAGAAGCGAGGAAAATGTTTAAAAATCGAGAGATTGTGAGGTTTTTAACCCTGGAACCTTACGGTTAAACTTTGCGTCAATATTCCTGATTGTGGGGTCACAGTGACCCCTAACATAATTTTAGTTTTAAAACCTGTTTCTTTTAATAGGATTTGTATAAGGTTGTCCACCGCTGTGGTCTCGAGGTAGCGTGCTGCCTTGTCACGTAGCGGGCCCGGGTTTCATCCCCGGTCGGGGTAGTTTTTCTGGGTGAGGTTTTTCCTCACCTGTAAGACAAATGTCAGGAAAACTTTAAGGCCCACACGGTTTCCGAAATAATATGGCCATCAACATCATCATCCTTATCATTATCATCATCATCATCTCATCATCCTTCACCGGTGTGGA
Source organism: Diploptera punctata (assembly GCA_030220185.1). Classification (NCBI taxonomy): domain Eukaryota; kingdom Metazoa; phylum Arthropoda; class Insecta; order Blattodea; family Blaberidae; genus Diploptera; species Diploptera punctata. The sequence goes on along the minus strand of JASPKZ010003451.1, from coordinate 685,977 downwards.
AAGCAACGGGAAGCTACCACACCTACAATTCCCTAGTAAAGCTGCAAGCATAGCATGAAAATACTATGATTGCAGTGAAAGACCTACCCTCGGGCAGAATTACTATGGATAGATGGATGTATAAGGTTTTCAATAATATCATATTATACTTTGTAGTAATTTAAACTTCCATATTTAATACCATTAAGCAGACCATTGAAGATCAGGGATTACTTAACTAATTAACTATATAACTACCTCACATTGTAACATTAGCTCAGGATAGGGATGTATGGAGAATTTATGCAGCTAGGTCATGAACCTATGAGTTCAATAGAGCCAGTGAGTTAGTAAATTAGTTATCACTTCTATTTACAAGTTCACTTATATCATCAGTCGTGAGCCATTTATTTGAAGATGCCATTCTAAAAATAAAATAATATAAAAAGTACCAATTAATATATTGCAACAAATTACTGTTTCACTAACATAGATAATTATTGCTATATAATTTAAAGACTTGATAGCTTTTAGGCCTAATCACGAAAGTCAGTTTGTAGAGAAACACACATTATTACCTGACGATGGGGACTGTATGACCAAAACTACTACCGTAACAAATATTTCCCTCTCCTTCTTGTAAACTATTTTATGAAAACTCACAAAATTCTCACCACTTAAAGAATAAGGTTAAAATTGAATTCTCACTAATCTGTGACTAAGTGATTCAGAAAGTACGCATGTTCAGATGAATAGAAATATTTTCTGGGTCGCCATGAGCCCATCATCAGGTTCCAGGGTTAATTTTCGAGATTCTGTAAAACACATCACAAACGTGCGTTTGTACATTATTTTTTGCGCGATTGTGTTTTCAAAATAATAACTAATAGTAAAATAATAACATATTTGTTGGAAAGATTTGCGTTCATTATAAACAACTGACTTACGTTAACAGTGTGGGCAATTTTTATTAGTTGAAACTAGCCGTGATACCAATCAGTTATAAAATGGCGGCAAGTACGTATTTATTGTTTCAAGTAAAGTTCAGTTCATTTAAAATGCAGTTATTTGTTTCGTATAATGTATATTAACACTACCTTTTGGATACATTTTTGTATATATATTGTACATGGTATACCTATAGGGCAGTGGTTTTACTTCCCACACGTGGTTTGTAATATGTAATATTACAGTATAGTTATTTAGGTTGGCAACCCCGAAATGTTGGAAGTTGAACTTTCAATCATGGTCGTCATTGCTGTATGTACGACAAAACGCACTATCGCGCAAAAATATAAATTGGGGAACTATGAATTGATGAAAAGTATGTTATACTGGAATTGCGTGAACTAAGCGAATTCCTCAAAGTTCAATTTTTAAAATCATTATGAATCTGCGGGTTTATTATTTTGCAAACACCATCGTGCAAAAAATAGTACAACACACGTTTGTGAAGTGTTTTACAGAAACTCGTGAATTAAAAACCATGCCATCTCTCAGTTTTTAATAATTTCCTCTCTTCTGTAAAAACCACTTCCCAACCTCGGATTGTAATATACTATTAAAATACAAAATGAGTACCTTATTCTCGTTCGTCCTCATCTATTAGCAATATAACTTTTATAAAAGGCCTTTCAAATTAATGTTTAATCTTCTGTTAGTAGTTTGCTACGTCCTTATCACGGCTGCTTGATTTGCGGAATCTTATCGCAGAAGCAGCAGATTTCTATGGGGTGCAAATGTTTAAACTACCAAACTACAAACAGAAGATGGAACAACCCTTGAGGATACCAGACGCAGTCTCTGGCGAAACGTCGGGTAATATAAGTCTCACGACCACGGCCTACAGCCCGAAAATCTTCTGCAACATCATCATAGCAACTCCGACCGTGAAAGTCTACGTGAATACAGAAGATGGAATATGTTTTCGAAATACCTCTTATAAAAATGACTCTGCTAATGGTTGAGGACGACTGAGAATGAGGTATAATCGTCTCTCTCTGGTGGTTGTCCGTTTATATAACATACAAAGCGAGCATTGGACAAGCATCATAGTGAGGCTACTACACTAATTTTGTATTTTAAAAGTTGAATTTATGGTTCGATTTTGCTGCTTTACGTAATATATTAGTCATTCAAAATATCTCTGCAGGCGAAAGAATTAAGAAGCTCTGTTTGTTGCTACACGTGACGTCATATAAACCAGTGTACACTGTCAGCGTCCCACGTCCCATTCCCCTCTGCCCTCTTAGATAGCAGTGTCACGTGTTCTATTCCTACATAAACACGACTGCAGTGCCCTCCGTCAACAACTGCGCTTACTCCTTAAATGGGTAATATACAGTATGACTCCAAAGCCACTATCCATTTCAATGAAGAAAGGCAATTATTGAAAAATCAATTTTATTGTGAAGTTGTATACATATTATACTGTGTTTCAGCATGTCCCCCATGTTGGTAAAACACATACGAAACGAAGTGTAGACATTAACATTTAAACCAGTCCCGTGCCAAGCTGAGTGGATAAGGCAAGTGGCCTTGGTGCTTAGTTATGGAACTTGCGCTGGTTCGAGTCTCCATGGTAAGACATTTTGTCATGGAATTTCGGCCAGTATGAGTCCGGTGTCCACCTAGCATCGTGAGGAATTTGGGTAGCTACAATAAGTAGCGGCACCAGTTTAGAAAATAAGTTATAACGGTATTTAATACACAAGTGATCTTCTTGGTGATAAAATATTAAAATATATATACTGTCAATATGCCCATTTCACCAATTAAGTTTTAAAATGGTCAACAAGTTTCTACAGCCAAGCTGTCATTTTCAAGACCAGATATTGACTGAAGACAAAATTGATAATAAATAAATAAACAAATTCAGTTAAAAACAAACTACGTCACATGACGCAATCATTCATAAGTAAACAAAACTTAATAAAACTAATCCTTTTTTGTTTCAATTAAAGAAAAGAGGGCGCTGTACGGAATAGGGCCCTTGTCTTTATTCATGATTTTATCCTTATTTTTATAAATTTCCAAACTTTCAAGGACGTCAAGAAATTTGAAATCAATGACCGAACGAATCAGCCTAAGGTTACTTTATTTGATAGCATGACCGTAATCAGAAATATGCTGGGCAACTCCAGATTTTTCAATTCTATTAGGTCTAAAACGGGCAATATGTTCGTTAAATCTAGTTAAAATGGATCTTCTGGTTTGCCCAGCATATTTTATATCACAGTCATTGCATCCAATTTCATAAATACCGGATTTTTTTAAACAATCGACTTTATCTTTAGGGTTTCCGAGTACATGTTTAATGTCAAAGTGGAAGCAAAAATTAATTTAGTATCTAATCCTTTGAATATCTTGTTCAAACCTCTAGTTAAAGAGGGGACTTACGGCATAGTTGCAAAATTAGCTTTATTAATAGGAGAATGGAAGGCTGTAGAATCAGTAATAAGTTTTCTAAATTCAAATTTACAAATCAAATTATCAATCATATTTTCATTGAAACCATTACACTTAGCGATATATTTAATGGTTTGTAATTCCTTATTATATCTATTTCTACTTAATGGAAAAGTGGTAAGACGACGGACTAAAAAATTGAAACTAGCCATTTTATGTGATTACAATGGTAAGAATTTGCCGTGATATATCTAAATGTACTGGTTTCTTTTCTATAAATATCAAACTCTAATCTATAATTATTTCTAATTATTAGCATATCCAGAAAAGGCAGCCTTCGATTCTCCTCCTCTTCGTAAGTAAAATTTATGCTGGGAGTCCGGTCATTTAATATTTCAATAAATCCTGTACATTGCATTTTTTTGGTATCAAAAATAGCAAAAATGTCATCAACATATCTGAGCCTGAACCTGGGAAAATAATATAATTCCTTTCCAAGCTCTGTCTGAAATCTGCTCATAAAAAGATCAGCTAGGAAGGAGACAATGAATTACCCATTGCAGTTCCTTACTTTTGTTCGTAAAACTTATTATTAAACTGAAAAATATTTTGATTTATACAAAGTTCCGTTAACTTAATATATTGATTTACAATATGGGGGTCCAATTTATTAGACAGTAGTAAATCTTCCAGATAACGCAACGTCTGGGGTATAGGTATACTAGGAAAGAGAGATTTCACATCAAATGAAATTAAAATCTCTCCATCCTGCAGCTCAATATTCTTAGCTTTCTCAATGAATTCCAGTGAATTCTTAACAGCAAAGCTGGAATGTGGTAAGGGTAAATTACTGAACTCACAACTCAACCATTTAGAAATATTGTAATAAGGATAAAATCATGAATAAAGACAAGGGCCCTATTCCGTACAGCACCCTCTTTTCTTTAATTGAAACAAAAGAGGATTAGTTTTATTATGTTTTATTGTACACTTATGAATGTTGCGTCATGTGACGTAGTTTGTTTTTAACTGAATTTGTTTATTTATTTATTATCATTTTTGTCTTCAGTCAATATCTGGTCTTGAGAATGACAGCTTGGCTGTGGAAACTTGTCGACCATTTTAAAACATTAATTGGTGAAATGGGCATATTGACTGTGTATATATTTTAATATTTTATCACCAAGAAGATCACTTGTGTATTAAATACATTGGACATCCAGGTCAATTTGATCTTTATTGACTATTGACAAATAATATAGGTATTTGATGTTTTGATATATTGTTATTCGTCGGATTTATGCATCGGACCCTGCTTGTGAATTTCAAGTGTGTAATTCAGTGTTATATTTCATCAGTGGAAGAATCTACGATTTTATCAACTTCAATTAATCACCTACATAGTGGATTTCATAAATCTTCAGCAAATATATCACCTTGCCTGTTTTTTAATTCTGCTACTATTTAATTCGACTTTTGAACGACTACAAATTTCTTCAACTTCAAAAACTCAACCACACCTTGATATTCTACTCTTGGTTTTCTTTATGTTCAGCTTACAACATTGTGCTTGTAAGTGATATCGTTACCGATATTGTGATTTATTAGACTGATTTCAATATGATGACTAGGAAACCTGATCACAATTTATACCATAAAATAAGTACTAAAATAAGTTTCATTGGTTTGGACATTGCCTTTTTGAAGAATTGTAAAAAAGAATCCGTTTTTCCAAAATTTCATTCAGGTAAATGTGTCAAAAAATTGTAGAAATAGAGAGAGAATAACCAAATTTACTAAACAAAAGTGGCTAGATTCGGAAATTAAATACCTTTATTCTAAGAGGAGCAGATTGGAAATTCAATCTTATAAACTGTGGAAAATATTAACAGCACATCTTAATGAACTTGAATTTTTAGATTGGTGTGAATTTCAAAGAAATATGTTTCGATCTATTAATTTTAAGGTTCAGAAAAAATGTTCTTCCCAACAGATTAAATTGAAAAAACTTCTTAATCACAAGAGGGGATCCGGGGTATCCTCCGATAGTGTCAATATTGTAGAGAATCTTTCTTCACAAACTTTTAATGACCAAGAATTGCAGTTGTTAAATAAAGGCTTAAAATTTGCTTTACCTGATCATAATTCCGAAATGGAAAATGTTATTGCTGGCATTGAATCTTCAATTAAACATTTTAATGAACCCACGAAACAATATATTAGAGAATCTAGCAAACAGATCGTTACTAAGAATTTGGCTACTTATAAGAAATCATTAAATAGCATTGACATACAAAACAGGAAAGTCATTAAGAGTTTGAGAAGAAAGGATTGTTTTTACATGAAAGCTGATAAAGGGAATAGGGTCGTTGTCTTAGATAAACAGGACTACTATAATCGGGTTAATGATATGATTACTAGTGGTCCTTATCAGTTAGTTAATAAAAATCCATTACCTAACATGATCAGGGACGTAACTAATGTTGTGAATTCATGCAATCATCTTATTACTAAGGAACTAAAACGTAAATTGAATGTTTCGAATCCATTGGTACCTAAATTGTACTGTTTACCTAAAATACACAAGCCTGGAAAATTAGTTAGACCTATAGTTTCAGCCATATCTGCACCCACTTACAATATTTCTAAATGGTTGAGTTGTGAGTTTGGTAATTTACCCCTACCACAGTCCGGCTTTGCTGTTAAGCATTCACTGGAATTCATTGAGAGAGCTAAGAATATTGAGCTGCAGGATGGAGAGATTTTAATTTCTTTTGATGTGAAATCTCTCTTTCCTAGTATACCTATACCTCAGACGTTGCATTACTTGGAAGACTTACTACTGTATAATAAATTGGAGCCCCATATTGTAAATCAATATATCAAGTTAACGGAACTTTGTATGAATCAAAACATTTTTCAATTTAATAATAAGTTTTACGAACAAAAGGAAGGAACTGCAATGGGTAATTCATTGTCTCCTTTCCTAGCTGATCTTTTTATGAGCAGATTTGAGACAGAGCTTGAAAAGGAATTAGATTATTTTCCCAGGTTCTGGCTCAGATATGTTGACGACATTTTTGCTATTTTTGATACCAAAAAATGCAATGTACAGGAATTTATTGAAATATTAAATGACCGGACTCCCAGCATAAATTTTACTTACGAAGAGGAGGAGAATGGAAGGCTGCCCTTTCTGGATATGCTAATAATTAGAAATAATTATAGATTAGAATTTGATATTTATAGAAAAGAAACCAGTACATTTAGATATATCACGGCAGATTCTTACCATTGTAATCAACATAAAATGGCCAGTTTCAATTTTTTAGTCCACCGTCTTACCACTTTTCCGTTAAGTAAAAATAGATATAATAAGGAATTACAAACCATTAAAGATATCGCTAAGTGTAATGGTTTCAATGAAAATATGATTGATAATTTGATTCGTAAATTTGAATTTAGAAAACTTATTACTGATTCTACAGCCTTCCATTCTCCTATTAATAAAGCTAATTTTGCAATTATGCCGTACGTTCCCTCTTTAACTAGAGGTTTGAACAAGATATTCAAAGGATTAGATACTAAATTAATTTTTACTTCCACTTTGACATTAAATAGTGTACTTGGAAACCCTAAAGATAAAGTCGATTGTTTAAAAAAATCCGGTATTTATGAAATTGGATGCAATGACTGTGATATGAAATATGTTGGGCAAACCAGAAGATCCATTTTAACTAGATTTAACGAACATATTGCCCATTTTAGACTTAACAGAATTGAAAAATCTGGAGTTGCCCAGCATATTTCTGATTACGGTCATGCTATCAATAAAAGTAACCTTAGGCTGATTCGTTCGGTCATTGATTTCAAATTCCTTGACGTCCTCGAAAGTTTGGAAATTTATAAAAATAAGGATAAAATCATGAATAAAGACAAGGGCCCTATTCCGTACAGCGCCCTCTTTTCTTTAATTGAAACAAAAGAGGATTAGTTTTATTATGTTTTTTATGTTTACTTATGAATGATTGCGTCATGTGACGTAGTTTGTTTTTAACTGAATTTGTTTATTTATTTATTATCAATTTTGTCTTCAGTCAATATCTGGTCTTGAGAATGACAGCTTGGCTGTAGAAACTTGTTGACCATTTTAAAACATTAATTGGTGAAATGGGCATATTGACTGTATATATATTTTAAGTTATAACAGCTTTCTATCACATGTACCTGTCCTGAAAATATTAGTTGCGTTTCTGGACTATTAAAAACACAATATTTATTAACACTGTAATGTAAATGAAACAATGTTAGGAACGGCAACACAAGGATTCAAGACACAACTGTGCAAGAAAAAAAACTCAAGTTTTGGTGAACGATTAATACAGTTCAATGCGTAGAACTGCCTGCACCGGGGATTCACGACACAGGATAACAACCTCCCTCTCTTCATGCCCTGCTCGCCTTCTTGTGAGCCTCCTAACATTACGCTACAATTTTAGATTCTTAACTTTTACTAATTTATCACCTAATTAAATTTATTTTTTTCTTATTCTTCCGTTTCCCATTAGTTCTACATTTTCCAGAAAAATGGCACTAGATTAAGCCCGGGTTGTCCGCCCTGGGTAACGGCCACTTTTATCCCCAGAACAAGCGTCTGATACTCTTTTTTCCCCTCTTTTCCGTTTACACTGCTTTTCCTTCTTGTTTTACCTGTTTGTTTTAGTTAACTTTACTTTAATCTCACATATAGACACACACCCAGCCCAAAGGTGGAGATTTAAAATCCCCTACCTCGCCGGGAATCGAACCCGGGTTGCCGAAGTGGAAGGTAGGGACTCTACCAAGTAAGCCACGGCGACGGACAATACATGTTAGAGACTGAATCGACTTGAGGACCATAGTATCTTCAGATTGTTTAGACAAGTTTAAAAATGCTGACCTCACCGAGACTCGAACCCACGACCTTCGGGAATTTAGCGTATTAAATAAGAACAGATAAATATGTCAGCTTTCGAGAAACGGGATATCAGGTATGAGTTATACACAATGTACACTCTAATTCAACCCAGGAAGTTACTAAAGACCTTATGGGTTATGCCAGTGTCCCCCTACGTATAGAGGGTAGATGTTTCCAAACTCATAATAACGGTATTTGTTTGTTTAGGGAGGGAGGGATGGAGGGGCAAGGTTAGCAGTACTATTCTCTAAATCTGTGTACTATACATTTAAAAAACATAGTTTTTCTTTTACGGCATGCAAACTAGTTTATAGTAAATATGAGAGTCGACACTTTCACACAGGATAGTGCAGATCTGCACGAGCTCAGTGACAAGTAGTAACTGTTCTTTTTAAGAGCGGGTGGCTTAGACGGCTACAAATTACAACTATGTACCTGCTGTGTTGCAATCTTCAATTTTATATAAGGATTTCTCTCAAGAAAATACTGTTAAAATGGCAACCCAGTTCCCTATTCTAAACACACAGTAACTTCCTGGGTTGAATCTGACTGTAGTAAAGCCATATTTTCATGATCGAATTTATTTGAGAATCCTACAATTTAATATAATTTGTGAACATAAATTAAATTACATAAACAGATTTATATCCATGGTTTAAGTTTATTTAAATAATGTAAGATCTCCCTCGAAAATGGATGCAATATAATCATCCATAATTCATCATATTTAGATTTACGTCATTTGAGTTTGTTCGTATGAGATCTCAAGATGTGGAGAACAATCCCTGTTAAGCCTAAAATCGTAAATTGAAAAACAAATCCTAATGATCATAAGCAAGGTGCACTATAAGTTAGTTGAGATCCATAAACTGTAGACAATCAACTAAAAATTTTAATTCCAGTGGGAACAGCAATAATCATGGTTCTGACGTGAAATATGCCCGAGTATCAACATCTATTCCTACTGTGAATATGTGATGTTAATCTTACTAACTGGTCTATTTCAGGAATGAAACCAAGGATCTCTTGAATGAGCCTCTTAATTTAGGATTATAGTTAATTATAACATTTGAGTTGTATTCAAAAAGTATTGTGTAAACAATCTATCTCTTGGTCAGTCCACCTTAATTTTGGTCTTTCTTTATCTTGACGTCTTTTAAGTTGATACTTCTTCTTCGTTTGGCTCTAAGGGCCTCTAGAACTTTGACTCCTTCATAAAATCTGCCCATTCTTCTCTATTCCTATGTTTCTGTCTCCATCTTTTAATATCCAGTTGTCTTAAGTCTTCCTCAACCTTATCCAACCATCTTAGTTTCTGTCTTCCTACTTTTCTTCTTCTTTCTTATTTCTGTTCTAAAATCCTTTTTGCACCCGTTTTCTGCTCCATCCGCAAAACGTGTTCTACCAATTCCAGTCTCTTTCTTCTAAATCCCTATACAATTCTTTCAATTCTTGGTTCGTTCTAATTCTCCATATTATTCTTGTACTGCCCCATATATCTTCCTTAGTATTTTTTTAGGCTGAATTGCAATGCTAATTTAGGAAAGCGAGATGGGTTCATTCTTTGGACATGTTGTAACCAATTGCTTTGATAATACTGAATTTCTTTAACTATATGTTGAACTTTACCTGGCATTTGCCTTATTGTAACCCAGTTCTGAGGTTTGGAGCGCCTGGAAGGTGGAGTTGCATAGTGCCGCTGATACATGTTCAAACTTCAATTGTGGATTCAATTTTTATAAAATTAAACTGATATGGCAGTATATAAAAGGAATAACAGAAGGCAGATTTCTAATAAAACTGGAATGGGTGCCACCTGGTTGAACGGAAATATGACAACAAAGGTAACGTGGATTTGTGGTGTTTTAAGCAACATGAGGGAACAGTGATAGGGTGGGAAAATTGAAATGAGAGGCAAATATCGAGGAGAATGACAGTAGATAAATTTGGCTCAGGAAGATCGTGTGATTCATTGTGTAAACTGCTAAATAAAATAAATAAATGTAGGTAATTTTCCTACCTTACTGACAAGGGAACTAGCAACAATTGCATGCCAATACCTACCTTCAAATTTCTTCCAGAGAAGCGTTGTGATGTACAAAGGCCGTATCCAAAATATATATGCCGTTTTTAACTATAAGACACAGAAATCGAATGCAGAATACAGAAATGGCAACCGGTGTGCGTAGCAGATGGAGTCCCTGCTTGATTTTAGAGCGGAGTTGGATGAAGCGAGTGCAGCGTGGACGGCAGGTAGTGAGAATTATTCCATCTATCAAGTGAGGAGATATATTACTTCCCAACAGTTTAAATGAAAGATTTAGCGCTGAAATTTGGTGCCTTGCAGTTAAAAATGGCACAATGTTTTTTCGGGCACGATCTTGGTACATCACAACGCTTCCCTAGGATAAATTTCGAGGTAAAGGCTGTCCGCTCTTAAAATGATCCTCATTAAAATAAAACATGTGACCTGCTCATTTTTCATTGGTTATGGACACCGACGTAGGTTGTACAGCAATAAGTACGCAAAAAATTAGTTCACTTCATTATATTAAAAATATTTCCTCTGAATATACTTGTTAGTCTTCGTGAATATAAATAATAATATTCAAAACATATAAAATATTCTAAATACCTACCTAATCAATAATTATAACTTAACCCATTCGCCTCTAAAGACGAGGTACACTCGCCGGCAGTTAAATGGCCTTCAGCTCAGAAGACGAGGTACATTCGCTTAAGTCTGTTGTTATATATTTTTCAATATTTTGTACATCCCTTGGCAGGGTAGTCTTTTGTTAACATTTGTGAATAGTAGAAGAATGTGTTTTTGCCTTCTCCCTTATTGTGATCTCAAGTACCGTTATATTTTATTTGTTTTGAATGTCTCAAAATAAACAATATAATTTACAGTAACTTAAAGCCGGTTTCTGGGAAAATGCATTGAGCATTTAAACCTGAAGTGAATGGGTTAAAATAGTATATTACATATAGATGATGTATTTGAGTCATGCTTTAGTCGATTCTGATGCAAAAAAATGCTGTGTCACCATCTAAATGTTTAAAATGTTTAAAACACCAGACTGGTAAACATTTGACTAGCAAGTGGACAAATAAGTTATTTTAAATGTATTTCACAAGCTCAGTGAAAAATCTCACCACCTTTCTTGTAACCTACCCCATTCAACGACCACAAGCTTATATACTTCAGACGTATTCCATGTCAATGTAACAGTAATTGTGGTGCGAATGGCGGAAGGATACAATTGGCATTTTTTTATGTTAGGATCACTCTAAGGGCGGAATTCATGAAACCATCTTTATGCAAAGAGCGACTCTTTCCTCCTCTCTATGACGTAGAGAGGGGGAAAGAGTCGTTCTTTGCATAAAGATGGTTTCATGAATTCCACCGTAAGAGCAGATAAGGTAAAGATTTCGGCATGAAATATTTGACAATTCCCTTGTCAGTGAGTAACTGGCAAACTGTTCGTGGCATGAAGCTGGCTATGAGACAATGCTTCATAAAAGCAAACGTGCACTACATTTTTTTCTTACATTCTTATTCGACGGAGGTCTTCAATTATTTTCAGATTACTGATGAACACCTTGTACTAATTATTTAAGTAACTCTATAAACTCGCAATTATATTGTTGTCTAAGACATCACAAACATTTTAATATAATCTTATAGTTTCATAACATTATGCACATAAATAACAATTTACATGTGACGCCAGGTTGTCAACATTTCTCCCTAAATAATATAACAATTTTAATACAAGTACATATACGTGGTACAGTCATTAAGTTTTGAGACTGAGCGCATAGTGGCGCTTTGGTGCACTATAGCGCATAGATGGCGCCGTGATATGGTACTGGTCAGTTAGTCTCTCATCCCAACAAGAGACACTTGAGTGCAAGCACTGCATGCAGAACTACGGTCTTTGTTGTGACGGTGATTTGAATACACACGTCGGAACTCGGAATGTCACAGTTTGAGCAACGGGCAAACATCAAGTTCTGTCAGAAATTAGGCAAAACCGGTCCGAAACGTTTCAAATGATGCAGCAAGTTTACGGTGAGGACGCATTGAGTTGCAGTGTTGTGTTTAGGTGGGACCGACGTTTTTTGCAAGGAAGAGACAGTTTGGAAGGTGATGTGTGTACTGGTCGGCCACAAACAATTCGAGCTGAACGCAAGATTGTAGAAAGTAGTAACGTTGGTACGTGCTAACCGCTCCCAATCGATAGACGATTTCGCAGCACCAGTACGGGTCAGCCATGGCACTTACTACAAAATTCTGTCTAATAACCTGAACATGTTTCGTGTTACCCAGCATAGTGTGCCACGAATCCTCTCGCAAGTCCAATATGATGATCGCATGACGAATTGTGGTGACCTTAACAGTAATGCTGACGATGATCCGACGTTTCTCAACCGGATAATAACGGGCGACGAAACATGGTGATCCCTTTACGATCCGCAACTGAAACGACAATCCGCCACCTCGAAAACGCTATTATCACCACGACAGAAAATAACCCCGACAAGACAGGTCAAAAGGCAAGGTGATACTTGGACTGTTTTTTATTCAAATGGAATTGTTCACAAGGAATTCATCCCAGAAGGTGCAACTGTAAACAAAATCCTCTACAAAGAGATCCTTGGCCGTTTACGCGATTCAATTCGCCGTAAGCGACCTGAGGTATGGCGTACAAAGAATTGGCTGTTGCTACACGACAACGCCCCTGCACATCGTTCTGTCCTTGTCCAAGAGGAACTTCCAAGGCAACGGGTGACAGTTTTGCCACACCCTCCGTACTCATCTGATCTCGCACCATGCGATTTTTTCTCTTTCCTCGCATGAAAGCAATCCTACGTGTCCGCAGATTTCATTCTATCGAAGAGGTTATGACTGCCACAATAGAAGCCCTACGAGACCTTCCTGCCAACGTCTTTTAGCGATGCTTCCAGCAGCTATACCAACGTTGGCAAACATGCATAACGGCCAACGGCGACAATTTTGAGGGAGGATGTGGTTATGTTTAAATGTACGCCGAGTTATCGGCATCTTGTGAGACATCCAGATTCTTGTGGGTGCCTACCCTCCAGGCGTAAAATCTCAGAACTTAATGACTGTAGTAGTATGACAATACGTACACAGTTAATTTGATATGACATTTTGCAATTTATCGTGTACACATATACGTCCATATTATATTTTGAATCACACTGTATATTTTTCTATACGCGTGGAACAGGTATAAGCATGAGCGACTAGACAGACCCATGCGTACTCTTATTATTATAACTTAAGTTATGTATTTTTCTAACAAAATGGCAGTAAATTCTACTAATGCTATTATCTTCAATGCAAATGATCTTTCAATGAATATAACTAAATTGGAATTTTATTTATCTTATTGGAAATGGATATAACACTTTTGAAACAAATATACTCGTGCAGAATGCGCTGTTTCACTCTTCCGGCAGCAGAACTTTGTTGATCACGTGGATGACGCCATTAGTGTTCAAAATATCATAGTTTGTCATAGTTGCATCATTCACCTGCAAGCAACAAATCAATTACTAATAATAAGTATTATATCAGGCTGAATTTAAATACGTAGGAACAATAATCACAAATAGAAATGAGATGAACAAAGAAATTAAACCTTGGCTCAATTCTGAAAATGCGTTCTACTATACATTACAGAGACTCTTGTCCCAACTCCTTTCAAAAAACGTTAAAACTGAAAATATATAAAACTATTATTCTACCAGTTATATGGATGCGAATCATGGAATCTTACTTTAAGGAAGGGAAGGAGATTACGAGTATTTGAGAGTAAAGTTCTTAGGAAAAAATTTTGGACCAAAGAGAGATGAACAGACAGGTGAATGGAGAAGACTACTTAATGTGAACTACAGTACATGGTCTTATAGAAGACCAGATATAATAAGAACAGTTAAGTGTCGTAGACTGCGATGGGCAGGACATGTGGCACGAATGGGGAATGAAAGAGGGGCATGGAAGCTCTTAGTAGTAAAACCAGAAGAAAAGCGTCCAGTAGGCAAGCCAGGTAGCTCAGGATTCGAATGTGTGGCGAGCTTAGGTCCTGTCGGACATGAACCTACTGGTTCGATAATGCAGTGAGTTGGTTAGTTAGTTATGTCTATAGCCTACATGTTTATTTAATTTTTCTAAACGTAATATAAGGTGTAAATAATAATAATAATAATAATAATAATAATAATAATAATAATAATAATAATAATAATAATAATAATCAGTATTATTATTGTGAAGATGATGGTAATGAATGACAAAAATAAACGATGTGAACTCACCTTCAGTGTTCCACTTTTCTCCTTTACCACATCAATAATGCTCTGTCGGGTCTGGATATCGTAGTAAAGATCTGGCTTGAATGATTCTGACACAATCATGTGCTCCACAACATGGTTCTTAATAGTCTGTAACAAAAATATAATGTTATTAATATGAAATAATATCCTCAACCATATGGTTCTTAATTGAAACAAAAATCAACTGCACCAATGTACGTTATGCATGCTTCTTCATACATAAATGTGCGAAATTAACTACCTCACTGGAACCCGTAAGTTCATTCCGCGCGGACATAAGCTCTCCATACATCCCTATCCTGAGCTAATGCTTTCCAATCATTCCCTGTATAATCTACTTCCCTCAAATCATAATTAATATTATTTTCCCACCTCATTCTTGGTCTGTCAACTGGTTTTCCTACAAGAAGCTTCCATGCACTTCTTTCATTCCCCATTCGTGCTACATGTCCTCGAGGTTGAGAAAACCAGCTGTAAATGCGGGTACTCGACTTACTGACAAGTTATGCAACTACTGGCGAGATGTTCAACTACCTCTCTTGATGCTGATAGGCCAAGGGCCTTCTAGGCTTGTCGCGCCATGGATATTAATTAATTCCCTACAAATGTCAGTGAGTGGCATGTGGTCAGTATATCACCTCAGTGAGACATCTAGTAGGCAACTAAGATATTACTTGGATGAGGAAGTCCGATTAAATATTTCTCAAGGAAACTGTTAACAATTGCATGACAGAACCTACATTGAAGTTTCTCCCAGAGAAGCGTTGTGATGTACCGAGGACATGTCCAAAAAATATCTGCCGATTTAACTGGAAGGGACTAAAATCCAGCAGCAAATCTCTCATTTCAACTACAGGGAAGTAATACAACTCCTTATTTGGTGGATTGGATAACCCGAGAAATCTGCCCCCGCGCCGCATCTTGCCACACTCCAATCCGGTCTACTCACGCAGCGACATCCATCTGCTTCGCACAGTGGGTTCTCATTGCTGGATTCTGGCTTCGAGTTCTGTGCCTTACAGTTAAAAGCGACAGATAATGTTTGGACACGACTTTGGTGCATTACAATTCTTCAGATGATATTGGGCCCCTATACATTAAACATTAAATAACGAAACAAGAAGAAATACTAGATTGAAGTTTTATAAAATATTGGCAGTTCCTGCATTACTTAATGGGAGTGAAACTTGGGTAATGACCAAAAAATTACAAAGTAGAATAAAAAGCGTAGAAATGAACTTCCTTAGAAGAACAAAAGGCTCCACAAGATTGGATCGGATAATAGAATGAACATATAAGCGCAGAGTTAAATGTGTATCTATTGAACGATAAAATAAAAAATAGGGAGAAAAATGGTTTAGACATGTAGAAAGAATGAATGTAACAAGGTTACCAAAATCAGCATTTAACTACGAGCCAAGAGGTTCAAGGAATATGGAAAGGTCAGTGAAAAGATGGACATAACAACTGTGAGGCGGAAGAGGCAATGCTTCTTTGGAAGATATTTCAAGATACGTTTCAGCATGCAATGGTTGAGAGTTCCCTTGTCATAAGCACTAATTTAGTCTTGAGGTTCTTTTACGTAGCTGAAAATCTTGAGACTTAAAGTCCCTCCCGGAGGACTTGTTCCTTGGACTTTTCTATCCTAAAAATCCAATCGATTCTGACCGGATTTGAATCCTCGTTCCAAGGTTTAGAGAAGCAACAAAAGCATTAGAACACCGCGACTAACATGCCTATAATGTCTATTCCTCCCGTTTTTCCCGGGACAGCCCTGTTTTTTTATGTCCCGCTGTCCAGAAAGTTGTCTGAGGGACGCTGAAATGCCCCGCTCTTGGGATGATGCTTTGTAAATGTGTTTATGAATGGCGACTTTCGTTTTATTCTTTATTAGCCTATGTAATTATAAATATGAACGTTAGAAAGATGAAAATAATTTGCAGTACTCTTTACATTAATTAAATCTGTTATGACAGGAATATAATTTTAAAACATCAAAGGAAAAAACGAAAATAATGGTATTTTGGGGAAGTGAATATATAAGATCAAAAATCATAATAGACAACAAATCTCTGGAACAAGTAACAAGTTTTAATTATCGGTATTTGAGTTTTAATTTTACTATAAACACAAAAACTGAAAGAGACGTAAATGTGAAACTGACAATATTTCAAATGATATGTGGGACTATACATAGAACGTTAAAGAACAAAACAAGAAGAGATACTAGATTGAAGTTTTATAAAACATTGGCAGTTCCTGCATTACTTTATAGGAGTGAAACTTGGGTAATGACCAAAAAATTACAAAGTAGATTACAAAGCATAGAAACGAACTTCCTTAGAAGAATAAAAGGCTGCAGAAGAATGGATCAGATAAACAATGAATATATAAGAACAGAGTTAAATATCAATTGAATGATAAAAAAAAATAATATAAAGAAAAATGATTTAGACATGTAGAAAGAATGAATGTAACAAGATTACGAAAAGCAGCATTTAACTACAAGCGAAGAGGTTCAAGGAATGTAGGAAAGACAGTGAAAAGATAGACAGAACAACTGTGAGGCGGAACAGGCATTTTGCCTAGCCCTTGAAGTGAAGAAGAAGAAGAAGAAGAAGGTTAGAAAGCGCTAGTTGTATGACCACAATGCACTGTTTGGTCTATAATCTTTGTTTTTTACTCTCATATATTGGTAACTGGCACATTTTTCAAATTGTCAATCCATGGCCAGTGCAGCCAATGTCTCAGGTTTCCTGCCGATTCTAGCACTTTGGCGGTGGAAAATTACAATTTTAACTTGGGATGAAAGATATTTAGTTAGTGGGTTTTTATACCCCTTGCAGCGACAAATAAATTTTGTTAAACGTTAATAAACATTGACCTTAGCGGTTTTTGATCAATCTAGTTGAGTAAGTAATTTTAATGGACAATGCAAAATAGGCATATCTTATATGTGTAATTTGTATAATTTGTTTCATACAATATTTTACCAATGCATATAGCTTTTGTTGATTATACTAAAGCATTTGATAGTGTAAGTATAAATAAATTATGGAACATACTAGAAATGAAAGGAATTCCTAAACATCTTATAAGAGCCATTCAGAGTTTATATATAGAAACAAATTTTAAAATAGACTGCGGAGATAAAATTAGTAAAAAAATAAATAAATAAGCCAGGGATTAAGACAAGGGTGTCCATTGTCACCAGTATTATTTAATTTATACTTGGACCATGTCATAAATGAATGGCAAGAACAAATTAATATAAATAGTGCATTGACAACTCTGCTTTTTGCAGACGATCAAGTAATAATGACAGCATCAGAAAATGCTTTACAAGAATTCCTTTATACTTTAAATAATATATCTCTAAAATACAATTTAAGAATATCTACATCTAAAACAAAAATATTAGCTCCGAAAGGAAAATGTGCAATAAGAACAAAAATAATGATAAACAATGTAATTATAGACCAAGTTCAGAATTTTAATTATTTGGGATGTAATTTAGGCAATAACAGAAATTTAGATACACACACTAAAATACAACGATTAAATTATCTATGTGGCACAATTAAACGCACTTTATTGAATAAGACTAGAAAATAAACTATTTTGAAGTTTTACAAAGTATCGGCAGTTACATTTCTTATCTATGGATGTGAAACCTGGACATTAACAAAGGCAGATAGTAAACAAATAGAGGCTGCTGAAATGAAAATGTTGAGAGCAATAGCAGGATACCAAAGGACCGATAAAAATAAAAACGAAGATATAAGAACAGAACTTAATATATTTAATCTCTGTGAAAGAATAAAATATTATCAGAATGCTTATCTTGAGCACGTATTACGAATGAATGAACAGCGCATACCAAGAAGAATGTATAATTATAAACCAAAAGGGAGAAGAATGTTAGGAAGACCATTGAAGAGATGGAAGGACCAGTTCGACGTATAATGAAATCGGAACAGGCCATTGGGCTTAATCCTTGTTGTTGTTGATGATGATAATATTTGAAACCTCCTTTTATATTTTGTTAATATCCCAACTTTTTTTAAATGTCTCAGGTCAGGGCAGTCATTTTAAGACAGTAATTTTGATATCAGTAAATGTCACTAGGTCGCTATTTCAATTGATATTGGTTGTTGATTGCCCTAGCTCGGTAGCCAGTCGGTTCCTACTTGTTTTCGGATAGAGCGCTGAGATCCTTATCTATATAGGAGAGTTACGTGGAAAGCAGACAATAATTCATAATTAAATTCATTTTTGTTTTAGTTGGTAAACTTAAATGCACTTTACACTTGATCAATAAAAAATTTACTATTATGGACATTCAATATGCCAAACTTACGAGGACTCGAGCTATCTGATGAATTAGAAATCGGGGGAAATGTTTTCTAAGTCCCGTAATTATTAATTCAAAACATTATTTCAACAAATGCAATTTAGACCTTATCTCGACGAACTATTAAATTTAAGTCTCGTTGGTTTGTCCTCCTGAGTTTAGTATCGAAGTCTGGACAATTTGTTTGCATATATGGTTCTACATTCTAACTCTGATTTTTATTGGCTAGACTTTTCAATTACAAGTCGTCCAATGGCGTAAATATTTTTCTTAAGCTCCCGCCTACTTTCTTTATTTCTTCTCACGGATAGTAGAGCGTGTTTACCCAGTTTGGACTTTTAAGCTGTAACTTTTGGAGGCTTTGAAGTTTCCAAAATGTGAAGTTGGCAAACAAATCCAGCTTATGGATTTCTAGTCCAATTAAAGGCTACATATGTACGGCCGCTCCGCATTAAAGGTTTCATTTCCTTCTGCTCACTGTGGGAAATTTCTCCAATAAGATATTTATTTAATTTACTTTGTATTTTCCAAATTTTCCATTATTTCTGTTTATTGACTGATTTTATTTATTAATCACCATCCTAACTTAGGGGTCACATCTTACCTTTTTTACATTGAAAGTATTATGGACACCCTACTATAATGATTACCTTGAAGTCAATAAATAAAAGAGAACTAAGAAAGTTTTAGACATATGAGTTATGGGATGTAATGATTGAGCTCCAACAGGCGGTGCTCTGTGCTGACGTAATGTATGAGTGACGTATTGATTACAGTTTGGGAATGATTAACTATAAGCATTGTCACTTCTATTGCTTACTGTAGGCCTGTTATTATTTTCCACTTTCTATTAATAATGTATAACCTACGCGCATGTTCTTTCTTTTTATTTACCAGAAATTCATTATTTATGTCACATATAGGAAAATAAGCGCAATTAAATTTGCTTAATTAAGAAACTCTTCACTAGGGGAGCGCCCAACCCAAGTTCCGAGTGAAACGAACGCGGATCAATCAAATATAATATATATATATATATATATATATATATATATATAACATGAAAAGAAAAATAAATTCCTGACCCGGGATTTGAACTTAGACTTCTGAATTGATACTTCAGTGCGCTACTAATTATGCTATCCAGACAATCCTAGCACAAACATTTATTTTTAATTTTATATATATATATATATATATATCCATAGTAATTTTGCCCGAGGGCAGGTCTTTCACTGCAATCATAGCATTTTCATGTTATGCTTGCAGCTTTACTAGGGAATTGTAGGTGTGGTAGCTTCCCGTTGCTTTCCATACCGGTGACTTTTGCTTACAGGTGAGAAAAACCCCGATAAAAGCCTCACCCAGAAAAACTGCCATGATCGGGGATCGAAGCCGGACCCGCTGCGTGACAAAGCAGCACGCTACCTCGAGACCACAGCGGTAATATTTGGCTTTATTTTATACATGTCAAAATTTGATTATAACATCGAAATGAAAATATAATTACTGCTATAAAGTAAAATGTTCTCATAAAAAATACTTTATTGTTATAGAAGCCGTTAAATGGCACTGCAAGCGATATCCCGCTGCATCATATGTCAGAGAATTTTATACATAAGTATAGAAAAATAAATGTTTGCACTGCAAGCCTGAGTGGAGAATATGGAACCTCACTAACGTATAAAGTTAGAGGTCTCGGTTCAAGTACCGATTCAGGTGTTATTTATTTTTTTTCATGTAAATTATATAGGCTACTTATAATGATGATGAAAAATAAATATTTCTTGGTTTTCCGCTTCAGAGATTCAAGGTTGGCTCCTGGCCACTGGTTCCGACGTTTCAACATGATCCCGCATGCCCTTGTGTCAAGAATAGAATGGTACATGCCAACCTTGAATATATATCTGAAGCGGAAAACACAAGAAATTATTGTTTTTCATACTCATATCAGCAAACAAATCTGCAATGTAACATTATATATTAATAATAATAATAATAATAATAATAATAATGATGATAATGATAATAATAATAATAATATATAATAATAATAATAATGCTTTATTTATTCTGGC
This sequence comes from Diploptera punctata, assembly GCA_030220185.1. Taxonomy (NCBI): domain Eukaryota; kingdom Metazoa; phylum Arthropoda; class Insecta; order Blattodea; family Blaberidae; genus Diploptera; species Diploptera punctata. The sequence continues at coordinate 664,832 of JASPKZ010003451.1, read as the reverse complement.
AGAGTTCAGGCATTCTTTTCCACTCAACCAGCACAAATACAAATAAATATTTGACAAATATAGATATACGGTCTTACTAATAAAAATCTCTTATACAGGCTTTCATCAGTTGTTTAATTATACAATATATAAGCCTTAAGTAGATCACATATAATTTCCTTACTAATAAACGTTGTGCCGGAGCTATATAACAAAACAGCAGTTATACATAATACGTCACATATTCGTCATCACTATGACGTCAGAACAATATTACGCGCAGTTTGTAACAGAAATAAAACAACATCACCTATTGATTAATTGTGTAAGAAATGAGTATGGATAAGAATTAATAGAGATTCCCTAATTGAGGAGGTACGGAAAAAATAAATGTGTTTTAATTTATATACATTTCTCTTTATGCAATGTCAAATAAAACGTAGAATTGGTTTCACAGATAATGTGCTGCCATCTAACGTCAAGAATTTCGACCAATTCTTGGAAACTAATAAAAGCTTTCCCCATTACTTATGAATTATATGCAGTGTTTTAAGATGCGTTAGCAAAAGGTTAAAAATAGTAGGAAATGTTACCGACAACAAAATATATCAAGCGAAAAAAAAAAATCACTATAGTTTGACCGGGAATCGAACCTACGACCTCACGCATCACAGTCAGAAGCTCTAACCACAAGACTACCAAGTTGACCTAATAGAGAATGACTGTAACGAAAGGCATTTTACGATGCCTTTATTTTCCTACCCAGAGCTTTATTAAATTTATGCCCTGTGCATCCATCAAACAGTCGTTAAAGTGTTGCATTTTGGGTTAAATTTAAGGAAACTTTCATCAATATCATAAGAAAACAATCAGTTGATCTTGATGTCCGACATTTTGTCTAGTTACAGAATCCTTAAACAAGGCTGGAGGCATGTATAACGATTCCCATGTAAAGTTGTACAACTCTTCTACACTGAACAGCTAATACAGTGTTTATTAGTAAGAATTTTCAACTGAGATGTGTATAAACCTTGTATAAAAGTTATATATAGATTATTAGTAAGAGGGATACACTATACTAATTATAAACAGTTAAAGATACATTAAATATAGCAATGTAAATTGCATGTACAAACAACATTTTATACGATAATAACAATAATAATACTTACAATAATAATAATAATAAAAATAATAATAATGATAATATAATAATAATAATAATAGTATAAGTATGATAAATTTTTCAAGAAACACCAATTAATATATATATATATATATATATATATATATATATATATAGGCCTATATACGTTACACTGGGTAATAATGAAGTCGAGGTTAGAGCAAATATAAGTTTATATTTATTTTAAAAGATGCTAATGTTCGGCAGCCCCTTATTTCTTGTGGTAGGGAATTCCAGTTGCGAGAAGTGAAGATAGTATATTTGTATAATCATATAATATAATCATCATTATACACCATTCAGGAATATAAGTCAATGTTGACCTGTTCCGGTCTGAACTAGACAGGGTCTAAATGTCGTTTTTGTGGATATTCTGTTTGTTGTCATGTGCGATACCGAAGAACTGCATTATGGATCCTAGTTGGTGACATTCGGGAAACATGTATCCATCTGTCTCTGTAGGTGGGTATCTTTACTTCTAAAGGTTGAATGTGGAGTTCCGTTAAAATATCTTCATTCCTCTGATGGTCAAGTAGAGTATATCCAGAAGTTGGGCGCAGGAATCTCATTTCTCAGCTCTTAATCTGGTGATGTCTTTCTTTTTTAGAACCCAGATTTCGCGTGCATACAGGAAAGTCGGGAGAGCGAGAGTTTTATATAATCTGAGTTTTAATTGTTTTTGTACAAGATGTAGTTTTAAAGTATTATATATGAAGTATAATATTTGTAAAACATTGTGAGTTTTATATTAAGATCGTACTCGCCTTGATAGGAGATGTTATATCCCAGGTGGGAGAAATTATTAATTTCTTCTAAAATCGTATTCTCAATCACTATTTTGCTACGTATTGGATCAGTGCCTCGGAATACCATTACTTTGATTTTATCAGTTGAAGTGCTCATACCATAGTATTTTATGGTGTTATGTAGAGTAAATAAGCGTTTTTGTAACATATCTTGAGTATATATATATATATATATATATATATACCGTGTTCCAAAATGATGGACGGATTTTTAAGTAGTTCGTATAGCTTTACAAACGAAATTGGATGCGTGATTAAAAGCTATAATAAAATAAAAACTGTGAAAGTTCCATATCCTGTATACAGTAATTTTTTCTTGTCATTATTACGTCGTCAGCGTTGAATTTGTGAAAATGCCGATTCCTGTACAGAGGTCATTCTGTGTGTTGCAATTTGTGAGGCCCGATTCCATTGTTGCAATGCAGCAAGGTTTCCGACGGCAATTTGGAATTGATCTTCCGACATATAAAATTAACCGTCGATGGTATAAACAGTTAGAAATAACTAGATATATCTGTAAAAGGAAAACTCCAGGACGTCCACGAACATCAAATGACATGATTCATTCCCATACCCTCCATGGTCTCCCGATCTCACACCTTGTGATTTCTTCCTGTGGGGGTATATAAAGGATCCTGGGTACGTATCACCACTTCCGATCGACCTTCCAGACTTGAGAAGATAAATTGTTGCTGCTGTTTAATCCATTATTCCAAATATTCTGACCAAGGTTTGGGAGGAATTCGACTATCGGCTTGATGTGTGCCTTGTGACGAAAGATGCTCACATCGAACACTTATAAAGTATGTTATGAAAACTCGAAGAGTTTCTCTCTAATCCCATGTAACTTTTGTTCTTATATATATATATATATATATATATATCATTTAAGGGAAATTAAATAACTTTGAAACCTTGTCCATAATTTTGGATCACCCTATATAGAGGGCGTTCGGGTAATGTAGACCCTTCTGTTTGAGTAGACCCTGTTAATATATTTTTTAATTGGTGCTGTCCTGGAACAGAAAATATTTAATTTTTTCTCCTCTCGTTAACTTTGACGTGTTCAAGGCCAGTTTATTTTATTCCTTGTGCGAAGAAGGGTTTATATGTGATATTTATGAAAACGACCATTTAAAATTTTTCAAGCAAAGAATTAAATCTAAATTTTTGCTATTGATTATTACAAATGTTGAAAAACTACTAAATATATTATAATAGCTAACAACCGGTGTGCGTTGCTACGCTAAATAAATTAAAATGAAAGTGGTTTTATGTTTAGTTGAATAAGTAAAAGGAAAAAAAATTATATATAAATTTATATTTTTAGATACCCCGTGCTGATTACACGGCGTTGCCCGGGAATCTACTTATTCCGATCTTCATGACATAAATGAGCTGAAATACGAAAATTAATGTGTTTTATGTTTAATTAAATGAGTAAGAGGAAAAAATGTATATCGTAATTATTTTTAGATACCCCGTGCTGCTTATCCGGCGTTCTCCGGGAATCTACTCATCCCGATCTTCTTGGCATAAATGAGCTTAAAGACGAAAATTAATTTACTTCTTATGATTAGTTGAATAAGTAAAATGAAAAATAATTATAAATGTATATCGTAATTATTTTCTGATTCCCCGTCCTGATAACCCGGTGTTATACGGAAATCTACTTAACTCGATCTTCTTGGCATAAATGAGCTGAAAGACAAAATTCGTTATTGTGAGTTATCCGTAAAAGAATACCCGTCATGTGCTGCTATGCTTGCACAGGAATCTATGTACTTGTTTCGATCTTCTTGGCATCAATGAAAGACAAAAATAGTTATTGTGAGTTATCCGTAAGAGATAAACATATGCTGTCGCGGACTTTTTTGTAGAGCTTTTTGAGATATTCAATTCTGTGTACATTAATTCTGTGTATTTGTTATTGTTTAGGCAGCGTATGCCATTTAAGCGTCCAAAGAGTTGCTTTTTTCACGTTTTCCACTCAAAGGGCGATTTTTAATGGTGTAGGAGTTCAGTATCACAACTCTCTTATAGCCTATGTTCATGCCGGGAATCTCCTGAACATTTTGCAAAAAGCCACATCAAACAATCGAATCAACGGTATGGTCGCGCATAAAGTACAACAAACAAACATTAATTTTTATATATTAGATTATGTAGATGCTGTTTTAATATACCGCCGGTTTTGGTTTGATATTATGTGACATGGCTGCTGTATAAAATAATTAAAGATGACAAGGAATTCGGTTAATGTAGACCCTCCACGAGGCGGTTAAAGTTAACCTGGGTTCACTTTGCACGAATACGTACGGTATATTTTATCAATAAGGGTGCTATATGTTAAAGCCATTCACGTAATTAATTTTATTCAATATCCTTGTAATTTTACCTAAACCCAAAGACTGTCGCTGCCTGCAGATAAATGACGTGTGAATGTTATAATCAACGATAATGTTTCAAAACATTAAATAAATATCAACGATTTCTAAATACTATCAGCCATAAATACTTTCAGATTATTTTGTTCCTGTCTGTATAAATTAATAGAGTAAATAAACTTAAAATAGTCTAAAGGCTAGGATGGACTCTGGGGCCCACTTTTCCGGAATATGGAGGTTAAAGTGGACCTTTCTTCTAACGTAACAAAGTTTAATCACTTATGAAGATGTTTCCATATTTGAATAAAATAAAAATGTCATTTCATAGTTATAACACTAAGGACCATCATCATCATCATCATAGTACATTCACGAATTTAGGCCATTTGTTGACCTGTTTCGGCCTCAAGAGAAACACCATCCAGAAGTCTTTTGAGTGGACGTCCTGGTCTTCTTCTTCCTGCAGGTTGATATCTTAACATTAGTTTGGGTATATTGTGATCTTCCATTCGATGAACATGTTGTATCCATCTTGACTTATAATCAGAAATTTTGTTTTCTAAAGATTCCATGTGTAATTCTTCTAAGATGTCTTCATTTTTTTTGTGATCTAGTAGTGTGTATCCTGCAGTCCTCCGAAGATATCTCATTTCAGCAGATCTAAGTCTCTGTATATCCTTCTGTTTCAACGTCCATACTTCGCTACCATACAAAAGAGTTGGAAGAGCCAGTGTTTTATACACTTTCAGTCTTGAATGCTTTTGGACTAACTGTGGCTTGAAGATAGAATTTATTAACCCTAAAATTCTTTAAAATTTAGATATTTTTGCATTTACATCCTTTTCTTCTTCATATGAGATATTGCATCCTAGATATGTAAAATTATTCACCTGCTCCAAAATTTTATTGTCCAGTACAATTTTACTTCTGACAGGATCTACACCTTGAAATGCCATAATTTTTGTTTTTTCTGTAGATATCTTTAATCCATATTCTTCTGTAATTTTGTTAAGTTCATACAGACCTTTCTGTAGATTATCTTCGGAATTTGCTATTATTATTTGGTCATCTGCAAACAATAGGGTGTTTAATTTTCTATTTTCTGATATTCTTATTCCAAATTTATATGTTTTGTTCCAGCAACATATTACTTCATTGATATAAATTGCAAAGAGTGTTAGGGATATGGGGCAGCCTTGTCTCACACCACGATTTATAATTCCTTCTTCTGTTATTTAATTTAATCTTCATGGTGTTGTCTTTGTAAATATTTTGTATGTTCTGCCGAAGTAAATTTGGTATATTTCTGTCTTCCAATATATTTAAGAGTTTTGATCTCTTGACTGTGTCGAATGCTTTTTCAAAATCAATCACTGTAATTAAACAAAATTCAAATCCCTTAATCAAAAGAAGAAAAAACAACCATTTCAAAATAGGGGTCCAATTACGCGAAGTTCCCCCCTCTCTCTCTGTCTGTCTCTCTCTCTCTCTCTCCCCTCTCTCTCTCTCTCTCTCTCCTCTTCTCCTCTCTTCTCTCTCTCTCTCTCTCTCCTCTCCATCTCTCATCTCTCTCTCTCTGTCTCCTCTCTCTGTCTCTCTCTCTCTGTCTCTCTCTCCTCTGTCTCTCTGTCTCTCTCTCTGTCTCTCTCTGTCTCTCTCTCTGTCTCTCTCTCTGTCTCTCTATCTGTCTCTCTATCTGTCTGTCTGTCTGTCTATCTGTCTATATGTCTGTCAATCTGTCTACCTATCTGTCTATCTACCTATCTTTCTCTATCTCTCTCTATCTCTCTATCTCTATCTCTCTATCTCTCTCTCTATCTCTCTATCTCTCTATATCTCTATATCTCTATATCTCTATCTCTCTATATCTCTATATCTCTATATCTCTATACTCTCTATCTCTCTATCTCTCTATCTCTCTATATCTCTATATCTCTATATCTCTATATCTCTATATCTCTATCTCTCTATCTCTCTATATCTCTATATCTCTATACCTCTCTATCTCTATATCTCTCTACCTCTCTATCTCTATATCTCTCTATCTCTCTATCTCTCTATCTCTCTATCTCTCTATATATCTATCTATCTCTATCTATCTATCTATCTATCTATCTACCTCTCTATCTATCTATCTCTCTCTATCTCTCTATCTCTCTACCCCTCTCTACCCCTCTCTACCTCTCTCTACCTCTCTCTACCTCTCTCTACCTCTCTCTACCTCTCTCTACCTCTCTATACCTCTCTATACATCTCTCTACGTATCTCTCTACGTATCTCTCTACGTATCTCTCTACGTATCTCTCTACATCTCTTTCTACATATCTCTCTATATATCTCTATATATCTCTCTGTATATCTCTCTATGTATCTCTCTATGTATCTCTCTATGTATCTCTGTATGTATCTCTTATGTATCTCTGTATGTATCTCTGTATGTATCTCTCTATGTATCTCTCTACGTACCTCTCTACGTACCTCTCTACGTATCTCTCTACGTATCTCTCTACATCTCTCTCTATATCTCTCTCTCTATCTCTCTCTATCTCTCTCTCTATCTCTCTCTGTATCTGTATCTCTATCTCTCTATCTCTATCTCTATCTCTCTGTATCTCTCTCTGTATCTGTATCTCTATCTCTATCTCTATCTCTATCTCTCTCTCTCTCCCTCTCTCTCTCTCTCTCTCTCTCTATATATATATATATATATATATATATATATATATATATAACACACCACTCAAGCATTCCAGCACAAACATTTACTTTTCCTTCCTTATATATGACTCTCAGTCATGAGAGGCAGCGGGACATCGGTCTCGTGGCTTCTATAACAAGTAAGCATTTGAAGAGGATATTTACTTTATAGCAATAAGGTTTTTTACTTCAATGTTATAATTAAAGTTTGACATTTGTCAACGAAGGACAAATACGACCTTCAGTCACAGTAGTCATGTTAGATCTGTACCAAGTAGATTCGATGAATATTTGTAGGCTAATTAAAAAACAATCATGACAACCTCAAAAGCTGTATTTGTCCAGAATTCGCAAAAAAACTCAATATAGCGGTGTCAGCGTCTCCCCTGTCCAGCATTGTACTACCTATTAGTAATCTATCACGTTATGTGTGTGATATGATTGCAGAATTTTTGGCACAAAACCAATTTTTTTGTCTAATGCCACCAGGTTGTCTGTTATGATATTTATGAGTATTGTAGCATCACTATGATGGTTTATACAAAAGCGGGTGCCGCGCGCGACAATGCTCGGCAATGAATAACATGCGGAATTATTATAGTGGCGGTAGTCGGAATCTTTGTATTTAAATATATAATCAGCTGCGGGGAAAAGAAAATGAGCCGCTGGACAACCATCATAGTGAGGCGATAATATCTCCTCTGGTATTGGCGGAATTGCAATCCATTTCTAGGTTGGGGTACATGGAAGGCGGAGTTACGTTACCCCGAAGATATGATAGGTGATAAATGATAGTGAAACGCCAGGAAATACCTTATCCTAAACTTAACCTAAATTACATACCGTGGGTGAACACAGGAATCGAACCCGGGACCTCATAAACTGTATTAAAAAACGCTGACCACTGGTCCATGAGTCTGCTCAAAAAATGTGTACTGACGCCTTTTTAATACCTGTTTGCAGAGTTTAAGCGCTGATTTATCGTGACGTTGATATTTTTATACTGAGAAATTGTTCAAAAATATATTCAGTGAAATATAAAACTTAATTAATTCGCTTTTGGTTGATTGAATTTGCAGTGACAGATACACGTTTGACCTTTGAAAGGCGTGGCATTGTGTTTCGCTTGTTAGATGAGATTTTTCAATTCCATTCCACGTTCTTCTTAGAAATTCGGCTAATTTTAACTTCTATGTTTATTTTCGTTATTTCTATAATGGAAGTTCAAACGTAATAGTATATTACGATGCGAGGTTTGGGAAGTGATTTTTACAGAATCGAGGAAATGTTTAAAACCCGAGTGATAGCGAGGTTTTTAATTTCCGAGATTCTGCAAAACACTTCAAAAACGTGCGTTGCACATTATGTTTTGCACGATGGTGTTTTCAAAAAATTATTGTATAATAATAATTTCATTGTGCTTAATTTACGTCTAAGTAACCTAGAAGGAAAATCGAGGCTATCACGGCACACTATTATCACTCATTCTTCCACAACCTTACTAGCCCACTACTAATGTTCTGTGTTAGTAAATAGGTATGTTTTCTAATAAGTTTGAAGTGTTCATTATGAAACAGCGTTGTTTTATAACAATTTATATTATTATTATTATTATTATTATTATTATTATTATTATTATTAACAATAACATTTATTTTTGCATAACTACTAGTTCCCTCCACCACTCGGCAATGTTCCCTTTTGCCACAAGACTTGGATTCACCAAAGCGGCTACAGTTACAGAACTGGACAGTATGTACCGTAAAACGGGGCTATTTTGACATATTTTCGAAGGTTTTAAGGTCTAACTCGTATGATTTATGCCGAAAAAATTGAATGTATGATTTATTGTACCAATTAAACCTTAGACTACAAATCCCATTTGGTACTGTTCTCCTCAAACAAAAACTTAGTAGGACAACAATGAGTTTTGTTTAGGTCTGTTTTACCCATGTGCTGGGGCTACTTTGACATCACATTTGTTTTCACTATAATTCAAAGTAGACCAAATGTAGGTACTACTTTGACACCAATTTATCTTTTTAAAATTATTTTTATTGTAAACAACCTTACTACAAATGTTTTTATAACTGGAATTTGACAAAATCAACTTAAACTTCATTATTAATTCTGACACGCAATAGAACACAAAATTAATTTCCAGATTAAGTAAGCATATTGCATGTTTTAGACTATCATATAATTATTGTAATTAGACAATCAGGAATTAATTAGAAAGCATTTATTTACAACAGCGCGAATATCACTCTTAGACATAGAAAAGCCCCAGTCTGCAACAGTTCCTAAGGTTCCAGAAATCAACTTCTCTTCATGATTCAAAATTGTGGGGTACCTGGCTTTCCCTGATGATCACACTGAGTTTGTACAAAAGAGTGATTTTTTTTTGCGTTATATTTCTCTGCAGCCTGCTTCTGAGATAACTTCCCACTTATCACTTCTTCAAGGGTTTTTTTTTAAGATCTTCATCACGGTAACTATTGTATGCACGACTCCCAGGTTTCTTCTTATAGCCTCTAACCACTGTAACTCCTTTCCACACAGAAAATCAACTAAGAATTTATTAAGGAATTCATTTTATTCTTGCTGGCAATTCATTGTTGTTGAAAGTGACACGGATGTGTCTCCAACAATTAACATCCGCTTTTAAAACAACTTAATTATTCGTGCGCCTTCAAGGAATTATCTACACCATTGCATTGTTGTCAAAATAGCCCGAAACACGCAAGAAATTTAAAATGTCAAAGAAGCCCCAATTCTGTCAATGTTGCCCCTCGAGTCAAAGTAACCCCGGTTGACGGTACCTATCGCCTTGGAGAGACACCTAGGCAACTTGGATGGAAGAGCGTGGTTAAATTTTGTCCGGGGGCTTTAATGTAGGTGTTATGTACTTTTATGGACCCGAAAATATGCAGATTTCGTACACATTTCTTGACGTCCTTACCATAGCACATGTATATTGGATTTTTCCATACTAAAATATCCTGGGCCACTAAGATAAATATTATTTCATATTGTTTATAAGAGTATATAAAAATAAACAACCGCGACATGATATAGAAGAATTAAAAGAAAGTACATTTCAGCCCAAAACATGGACTCTTACTTTAAGGGAGGAGAAAATAAGACCAGTATTTGAGAATAAAGTTCTTTGGACCTAACAGAGGCAAACATACAGGTGAAAGAAGAACACAATACAACAGTGAAATACATTATATTTATGAGAAACTAGATATAATAAGAACAGTTGAATCTCATAGACTACGATGGGCAGGACAAGTGACACGAATGGGGAATGAAAGAGGGGAATGGAAATTTCTTGTACGAAAACCGGAAGGAAAGCACCCAGTAGACAGGCAAAGAATTAGATGGGAGAATAACACTAGCCATGGTTTCAATAAAGTAGATTATACAGCGGATGATTGGAAAACATAGATCAGGAGAGGATTGTATGGAGAGCTTACATCCACGCGCCCATGAACCTGTGTGTTCGATAGCGCCAGTGAGTTATTATTAACTATAATTATCAACGCAGACGAAAAGGAACTCGTGTTCAGCAAATATAATTGATTGTTTGGATAGAAACCACTTTTTGACATGAATACGTATTTAAATTTGCGCCCATAGTGGGAGGCAATTCAGAAAACCGATAATAACAAAATGTGGGGATACAGTTTGATTTTGCAGCTACATACCTATCATCTACATCTAAAAATTAATTGCACCACTCGATAGATAAAGGATCAAAGAATTCGTTATGTTGAGTGTGGACTGTGACGCATCGCGCGGTGGAGGGGGAAGCGCCGCCATTTTGAGGTAGTTTCGCTACGTCATATAATTTTCGTTTAATATAAATTTTGAGTTTTTAGTTTCAATCGTCAGCTTTCGTCAAGATTTATCGATTTCGATTATAAATATTAGTGTGAAATAGTTATAGTGAATATATAGGCTATGGCGTTAAAGTAAAAAATTAAAATGAATAATACAATGTCCGCCTATACTCGTCAAAAAAGCTAAATCAAAATATAGAGATCGTATACGGTTGGAAAGGGCTTCTCAAGAGCAATCCAGTGGTACCCATAATACACCATATGTTACAGTGAAGCGGTGCCTGGTACGTAAAATAATGAAGGTGTCCGAGCGGATAAAGGACGGCGCCAGTATATCTGCAGCTGGGGCGGCTGACCCTCTGCAAGTGGATGATATAATCGCTTCTATATCAACGCCGGACTCTATTACACGTTACATATACGTATTCACGTAAACCATACGATCGTGTCCACGACACAGCTACACGCAGATTTTTTCTTTTATATTTTATGATTCCAAATCATGTTATAAGAGATTAAAGTGAATACAAATATTTCGCAATGAAAATTCACAACATTGCAGCAGCGTAATATATATTTTATTTAAATAGCCAAAGGAAGAAAAAAAAATCAATTTTATATTGCACTAACTAATACCCGGCGTGCGTTGCTACTCCTAAATAAATGTCAATGTGTTTTTACCACCAGCCGTGCGCCGTTATGCTTGCCCGGGAATCTGCTTCTTCCAATCTTCTTGGCATCAATGAAAGAGAAAAATTATTATTGTGAGTTATCCGTAAAAGATAAACATATTCCGTCGCGGACTTTTCTGTAGAGTTTTTTTTGAGATATTCAATTCTGTGTACATTAATGTGATGTATTTGTTAAGGTTTAGGCTGCGTAAGCCATTTAAGCGTCAAATTAGGGACTTTATTTCACGTTTTTCACTACAAAGGGTGATTTTTAGAGGTGAAGGCTTTGAGAATTACAACTCTCTTATAGTTTGTGTTCATTCCCAGAATCTCATGACCATTTTTCAAAAAGCCCCATCTCAATCGGATGAATGCAGAGCACGCATGACCGGAAATCTACTTCTCCCGATCTTCTTGGGATCAATGAAAGACAAAAATGGTTGTGAGTTATCCGTAAAAGATAAACATATGCTGTCGCGGAATTTTTGTAGAGGTTTTTTTTTTTAGATATTCAATTCTGTGTACATTAATTTGGTGTATTTGTTATAGTTTAGGCAGCGTAAGCCATTTAAGCGTCAAATTAGGTAACTTGATTTCACGTTTTTCACTACAAAGGGTGAAGGGATTGAATATCACAACTCTCTTATATCCTATCTTCATCCCGGAAATCTCCTAAACATTTTGCAAAAAAAAAACATCAAAATCGGATCAATGTATGGCCGCGCATAGAATATGAACAAACAAACCAATAAATAAACAAACATTGATTTGTATATATTAGATTAAGATTTGGTAATTGCACACTTACTGTTAATTTTCTTAAATTGTTAGCTGGGGTGAATTTGATATCCAATAAAATACAGTAGATAGTGATGGGAAGTTGAGTGGATGGGATTTTGAAGTTAGCGATTTGCCAGCATTAAAAGATTCGATAGAGGTCAGACAAAAATAGATGCATTTAGATGCAGTTACCTTCATTAGATAGTTAGGGTCATCCATTATTCTCTCGAGTCTGGACGCTCCTAGCTTGTTGAATGCCTGATCAGTTGGCACGAAAAACGTGTAGGAAGTTCCAGCTTTCTTCAGTTCCAGTGTTTCAGGACTTTCCTCCATAACTCGCTCCATGGCCTGCAGGAAAATGCTGAAACATCATAAATTCTCTACTTGTAATTTATTTGACTATTATTATTATTACTATTACTATAATTGTTATTATTGTTATTATTGTCATTATTATTATTATTATTATTATTATTATTATTATTATTGTTATTATTATTATTATTATTATTATTATTATTATTATTATTATTATTACGACTACCAAAATCTGTTTTGGAATGGAAACCTGAGGGAAGACGAGGCAGAGGAAGACCTAAAACCTTCTGGAGTCAGGGAATATGTTTATACATGAAGGAGAAACATCTTCAACCAGGAGATTGGATGGCCGACAAAATTGGCTATTAGGAATCGGACGATGTCAAAGACATTAATCAACCGATGATCTATCTATCTATCTATCTATCTATCTATTATTATTATTATTATTATTATTATTATTATTATTATTATTATCGGAAACATGGGCTAAATTACTTCAAGGGAAGGTAAAAGATTATGAGAATTTGAGAATAAAGTTGTTACAAGGGAAGTGGCAACCATTGCATGCAGAAACCAACCTTGAAATTTCTTCCAGGGAATCGTTGTGATGTACCAAGATCGTGTCCAAAAAAAATGATGTGTCTTTTTAACTGCAATGCATTAAAATTCAGCGCCAAATTTCTCATTTAAACTATGGGGAAATAATACACTCGTTAATTGGTAGATTGGATAAACCTCTCTACATGCCGTTCCGCGCCGCGTCCAGCCTCAGTTCACTCCCCTCTTTACTCATGTAGGGAGCCCATCTGCTTCGTACAGTGGGTTGCCATGGCTGGTTTCTAACTTCGATTTCTGCACCTTGCAGTTAAAAACGGCAGTTTTTTGGACATGGCCTTGGTACATCATAACGCTTCTCTGTGAGAAATTTCAAGGTAGGTTTCGGCATGCAATTGTTGACAGTTCCCTTGTTAAGAAAATTTTTGGACCAAAGAGATGCGAACAGACAGGTGAATGGAGAAGACTACATAACAGAGAACTATATAATTTGTATGGGAAACTAGATGTAATAAGAACAGTTAAGACTTGTAAACAGCGACGGGTAGGACATGTGGCACGAATGGGAAATGAGAGAGGTACATGGAAAGCTCTCGCAGGAAAAGCAGAGAGATAGTGTCAAATATGAAAGCCAATAATGAGATGGTAGAATAACCTTCCTCTATGACTTGAGGAAGGTAAAATATACAGGGATGTTTTTTAAAACATTAGCTCAAGTTGGGATATATGGAGAGCTGTTGTCCTCACTGCCATGAATCTGTGTTTGATAGTGCCAGCGAGGTTTTTTTTCCCTTCAATGAATGAGACTGTCTTTCTGGTATTCTATTTTGCCTTTTGTTTTGCCATTGGCGAGTAACCCACTTCTGAGGTTTTTGATTCCAATAAAATTAGGAAAAATAGTGAAAACATAATGTGAAATTATAAATAACATATAAGACGCGATGTTAACAGTTCAGAACGTTATTTTACAAAGATGGCTATGTAGAGGAGGATTAAAACCTTACAACTTAAAAATGCAACAAAAATAACTCCCCCAAATCTTGAAATATTCCCCTAATTCGCTTACTCAACTGGCATTAGGTTGGCAGTACTAGTAGTAATCGAAGATCTTAAGAACATCGTAACATGTTAAGTTCGAAACATGTGACCCGTTCTAATGTGTAACTTTATTCTCTCCGGTAATTTATTTTCACTGTAATTATTGACTTCTTCTCTGCATACCAGAAAACTGTTTGTGCTCACAAAGAGATAGATACATTACAATAATGCACTCTGTTTTAAGTCACTGGCGGATCGTACGGATGGTTTAATGGTTTATTTATTATAGACTGATGGAGATAAGATCATAAGATCTTCTCTTCCACTTCACCGGGGATAAATTATACATATAATAACATTATGAATTATCTACAACTTAATAATACAAAACAAGCATAGACTACACAATATCATAAGTAGACGAGGAAATAATAAAAAAACATTAAAATAATAATAATTTTATTAATTAATTGGCTTGGTAAAGAAAGAGAAAAATAAAAAAGAATAATCAAGATATTAAATATCTTAAATAAATGAAAGCTTTGGACACAGGAAGATGTTGTATTAGGTTGTAAAGCTGTTTATAAATAAATATAATATATATATATATATATATATATATATATATATATATATATATATATATATATACCTAGAACACGGTTATCTGAATATTAACTAGCTGGCCCGGCGAACGTCGTATCGCCTTTAAATATGTTTACGTTAATTTTTCCGATGTTTTAATAGTTATCTGCTATTCGGAGCGGAAACAAATCCAACAAATCAAAGATCATAAAAATCGGTCCAGCCGTTCTTGAGTTATAAATAGTGTAACTAATCCGACTTTTTTTTTTATATATATATAAGTCTCGGCCACGCGTTACTGTGGCTAAGATATACGTTAAATTATGTTATAGTAAACTAAGTGAGAAATCTAAATCAGAAAGTTTTTGTTTAACACAATTTTTTAGTTCTGGTACGTTAACTACACCCGGTATAAATATGGGTGGTGGTTTATGTGGAAGTGGTTTTGTTGATTGAGATGAATTTATGTTGTCTGCATTCTCAGTATCATCCATAAGTGTATCATAAGGATTATATACATTTATTGATGGAATATTTTGAAGAGGGTTGCTGATTTCATTATACTTCCGTTTCTTTCTACGAACTTGTTGGCAGTTTGGATTCTCATCATCATCAAGAAGTCTCTGTATAGTAATATCATCATGTGATATATTATAGTCATCTTGTTTTTCATTTAATTGAGGCATGGAGATACGTGAAGACAAAATTTTGTACTCCTTTTTAAGCATATTACGTGCACGGAGGAGTGTGATATTTGGCATAATTGAAGTTCATATAGAGGAGTGCAGAAAAATAAAATGTATGCTATGTGTTACATCAATATGTGTTACAAATAAATTAAATTAAATTAAATTAATTGTCTCTAAGGAATTTATGTACATTACTCATTCATTTGTTTACGTTGAAACTGAAAGTGCCTTGTTGCAAAAAAGAAAATTGTGCAGCAGCAATATGAATTGACCTACTCTCACGTATTTATTATTAGTGGTTTAAAAAAAGTGAGTACATTTTATTATTTAAATTTAAATTAAACTCTGTCTAATCTTGGCTTCAGTAATTTCATTACATATTTAATCTTCTTATATTTAAACATTCGCACCTACTTTCATTATGCCTCGACATAGAACACTGACGGGTTGGAGTGAGAGACAATGAAGAAGGGATATATATTCCCGTACACATAATAATAGATCAAATGCAAATTTAAAAGTAGTATAAATTGTATACAAATGTCAAATGACGCGTTATTGTTTTTTTTAATATGGCTTAGCCAATTATAGCACATATTTCCTATCGTTCGTGTTTTTAAAATAAATCGAAAATTAATGCATAATGACGTATTTGTGAGAAACTTAAAAATGGAACGAATTGTGGTCGAATTTTGATCACTGGGCTACCACTAGTATATATTATATTGTCTAAGGAAACATTTAGTGAGCTTTTTTTAAACTGTTTTTTCAGTCGGGCACTCCTTGGTATAAGAAGGGAACAAATTCCAGAGTCGGAGGCTGAAACAAGGAAGGATGAGAAACAGTGAGATGTTCGATATAGAGGTTAGAGTTAAATGTTCTCTCAAACTTGTGTTTAAATTATGATGAGAAGATAGTGAATGGATGCGAGTAAGCAATATAAAGGTGTGATGAGGTGAACAAAGTGTTGTATAAGAAGCAGAGGAAATGTGTATTTCGCCTGTCTTCCAATTGGAACCAAGACAACATTTCAAACGCTGGAGTAATGTGATCTCATTTACGGAGGTTACATACATAACGTACGCAAGCATTAAGAATTCGTTGCAGTCTTTGCCCGCATATGATACTCATGTCGGTTAAGAGAAAGGTTGCCAACACCCAGTGAGAAAAAGTGGCTAAAGGTGACTCCAAAAATGGCTAGAAATGGCTAAAATGCAACTTTTATCCGTGAATGAAGCTGTATTTTAAAACTAAAAATATGGACTTGCCAATCTTTACGTCTAAAGTATAATTTTGTTATTTTTTTCTTTTTTGCTCTATTGGAACTGATGTAATTATAACATGGTGACAAAATTATGAATATAAAATCTATTTTAAGAAATCTTCTTCTTCACGGTTTAGGCGTATTTACTAGCCTGTTACGGCTCCAAATTGCTGCTCTTTCCATCTTCTTTTCTTTGGTCTTACCAAACTTTTTCTTACTCGTGGTGAATAGCTGTGTGCTGCTTTTGGTATTCTATTCTAAGTCATCCTTGCCAAGTATTCTTTCCAGTTTGTTCTGTATTTCTCTATTGTTGTGTTTAATTCCTCTACTTTTAGTTGTTGTCTTATTTCTGTGTTATGTTTTTTGTCTGTTCTTTGATATTCTGCTATTGGTCTGAGGAATCTCATTTCAGCAGCTTGTATTCTGGAAGATTGTTGTGTTGTCACTGTCCATGTTTCGGATCCATAAGTAATAATAGGCACTGCCATTGTCTTGTATAATTTCATTATAGAGTCTTTCCTGGCTTTATTTTTCAGAGTATTTTATAGTGTTCCTGTTACATAATTAAACTTATTTAGTTTGTTATTTATATCTGTTTCCGCTGTATATGATATTTCGCAACCTAGGAAGTTATATCTCACCACTTGTTCTATTGGTTTATTTTCTAACATTATCTTTGTCCAAACTGGATGAGCGACCTTGAAGGCCATTGTTTTCTATTTTTCTGATGATATTTCCATGTTGTATTTTTTTATATTTAATTTAGTTTATATAGCATTCTTTGTAGTTCGTCCTCTGTTTTTGCTATTAAAATCTGGTCATATGCAAAGGTTACTGTTTTTATTACTATATTTCCTAAGTTAATTCCTCCAGCCGGCATTTGCTTCCATGATCTTATCATGTCGAAATAAATGTTAAAAAGTGTGGTTGATAGTGGACAACCTTGTCTAACTCCTCCTGTTATATGTATTGGTTCCCTTTGATTTATTTTTATTTTTGTTTTTTCATACATTTTCTTAATTACTGCCATCAAGTGTAGTGGAATTCCTTTTTTCACTTAATATGTTCCATAATATTGGTCTAGACACTTTATCAAAAGCCTTCTTATAATCTATAAAGAGGATGTGCGTCTCTAAGTTGAATTCTCTTCGCTTCTCTATTATTTGTTTTAAAGTGAATACGTTGTGCAGCTTCTTCCTTTCCTAAAACCTGTCTGCTCTTCTGATATTATTGCGTCTACTATAATTGTTAATCTTTGGTTGATCATTTTTGCATATATTTTGTATGCTGCACATAGTAAGCTTATGCCTCAATAGTTTTCTGGCTTAGTTTTATCGCCTTTTTTTTAAAATATTGAGATTATTTTTCCAATTTTCCATTCTTTTGATATTGTATTTTGTTTCCTAGAATTTTAATAATCTTTCTTGGAAATTCTTTGGGGCATTTTTTATCAATTCTATGTTTATATTGTCTATTCCGCATGTTTTATTATTTTTACATTTCTTTAATATTTTTATCATTTCTTGCATCTCTAATTCATCTACTTCTGCATATTGTTCGTTTGTTTCCACGAGTGTTATTTCTTCTTTATTTTGTTTGTCCGTACACAGTTCTTTATAATAGTTTTCTAATTCTATATCTCGTATAGTGAGCAAATTTGTTTTGTTTTTTACTTCAAAATTAAGGCTTCTTATAAATTTATATACTTTGTGTTGTCTTCCGTGTAAATTGTGTTCCATTTCTGTCATGTATCTATCCCAATGTTCTCTATTTAATTTTCTGGTATTTTCTTTACTAATGCTCTTGTTCTGTTACATTCTATTCTGTTTTGGTCATTCTTGTTGTTTAAGTACGTATTTTAATTAGGCCTCCTTTTTTATCTCTTACCAATTTCTGGATTTCGGGATCCCATTGTTTTAGTCCTTTGTTTCTTCTTCCGTCCCGCGCCGTAGCCGAGCGGTTAAGGTAGGAAGCCTTGGCGTAGAGCTACGGGACTTGCGCTGGTTCGAGTCTCCATGGGGGAAGAAATTTTCTCATGGTATTTCGGCCAGTATGGTACCGGTGCCCACCCAGTATCGTGAGGCAATTGGGTAGCTACAATAAGTAGCGGCTCCAGGTTGAGGAACCAGCTATAACGGCTGGGGGACTCGACATGCTAACCACATGTCACCCCTACACTGGCTGTTGATCATCTAGCTCTGTGATTGACACATGTGGATGTGAAGGGCCAGCAGCCAGCTGGTAAAAGGGCAACCGCTGAAAAGTGGAAAGACCCTCAATCGGTTTCTTCCTCCTACTTTCTTTGTTCCTAATACTTATTTTGCTGTTTTATGTATGAGTCATTTTATACTATTCAATTCTTCTTCCATTTCCTTTTTTGGCTCTTCCGCATTTGTATAATCTTTTAGCCTTGTTATGTATAAATCTTGTATCGATTCTTCTTCTAACGATTTTATTTTACAAATGTCTTGTTTGTTTTCTTCCTACTTATTTAATTCTTTATTCCAATTTCCATACCATTTCTTTTGTCTATCTATTTTACTAATCAATAGGTAATGGTCACTATGGATATCGCTTCCTCTGAAGACTCTCGTGTCTCTGACTAGGTTTTTTCATTTTTTGATTAACCATAATGTAAATCTATTACAGTGCATGTTCCTCTCTCACTTTTCGTATATTTATGTATTTCCTTATGTCTGAAGTAATTGTTCGTTATTCTGAATTGGTTAAAGCATGCGAAATTTAGTAACGTTTTTCCCATTATAATTTAGCGTTTCTTCTCCATTGTTTCCCGTTACATTTGTACAGTATTTGGTGTTTTCCCTATACGTGCATTTGCATCTCCTGATATGATTAAGTAATCGTTTTGATTGTGTTATTATTTAATTGTAATATTATTATTGTGTTTTCTTTATGTAATTGTAATGTTATTGCTGTTTTGTTGTTTATTTTTCTTTACACTAGTACCAATTATTACTTTATTGTAACGGACTGTCAACAGCACATACGGCTTACTGCCCGTGCGACCCATATTTGTAAAGAATATTGTAAATATCTTACTTTTTGTCTAATAAAGTACTACTACTACTACTAAGTAATTGTTTTTGTTTGTTTGGTCTATTATCGTTTGTAGTTGTTGGTAAAATTCTGTTCTTTCTTATTTTCTGCCTTCCTCTGGTGCGTATATTCCTATTACATATATATATATATATACATATAAATACCTTTTGGTATTTTGCATCTTATTTTCATTATTCTGTGATTTATCCATTCGTATGCAGTTATTGTTTTCCTTAATCTTGTGCTTACTAATATTGCTACTCCTGCTTGAGATCTTTCTGTTATTTCAACTCCACTATAAAACATTATATAATTATTTAGATATTGACTTCCTCTTTGTTTCTTTTTTGAGTGGTGGTCTGAATCACTATCTACTCCCTCTTATATATACTTGAGCCTGTTCTGCATTAATAGAATGTCTAACTGATTATAAAAATAGTAATAGTAAAAAAATAGTAATAGTTTAATAGTAATATCATCAGAGAATGTCCACGTATCTTTGGTTACCGTATTTTCTTTGCAAATAAGGTACTCACCTTGTTTAATTTATTTTTGTAGTCACACAATCTATTAATCTGTATCCATTATTATACAAAATAACCAAATAGTAATAAAATGGCTAGAAATAGCTAAAGAAAAGGCGACAAATGGTCAGAAAAGCTCTTAGTGGCTTTTTCACACATTTGTAGCTAGTTACGCTTCAAAAATGGTCAGATCTAGCTACAAAGTGACTACATTGGCAACACTGGTTAAGAGTAAGTCGCAATAATCGAAGTCTACCTGAAGTTGCCATCTTTCCTAAGGATATCTCCAGCAGATATATTAGCAGGTGTTAGAGCCTTGTTGATGATGTGCAAATTTCCATTCATTCCCTGGATGTTAGATTTAGTTATCATGGCATTTTCCACTCCCACAGCCTTCCTATATACCTGCAAGCGGAGTGGGTTCATCTCATCCAGCGACATTACCACCTGAGAACAAAGTGTCCACATTTCAGCATGTTTTTTCTAAAACAATTAGGGTTTGATCCAATTTTCCCTTTCATCGAATTCCTAAAGTGTGTAGCTGAGATTATTTTTATGTAAATATATTTTTTAAATCGTCATCTTAAATAACCATGGCAAATAGAGGTTATTTTATTTTATTCAATTCCCCAGGTTGTCGGATCGACATTGTGACATTGTAATTGTAACCCACTTCTCATGTTGAGGCGACAACTAAATTTATTCTATGTCATTTATAGTTTTTTTATGTGACTTTTCTATCTTGTATATTTTATATTTTAATCCTTAAAACTAGATTGAATCAAAATATTTTGCATATAATAATTATATCGTAGACGTATCATGTATATTTATGTTTATTGTAATTTACATGTAAGAATAATTTTTGTATTTTTTTAACCTGGTTGAGTGGTAGACAAGGCCATAAGGCTTTAAATCTGCCAGGTAAAATAAAGCTATTATTATTATTATTATTACTTTTATTATTATTACTTTTTTATTATTATTATTACTTTTATTATTATTATTATTACTTTTATTATTATTATTATTATGATTATTATTATTATGATTATTATTATTATTATTATTACTGTTGTTATTATTACTATTACTGTTATTTCTATCAGTTTTATTATTATTATTACTTTTATTATTATTATTATTATTATTACTATTATTATTATTATTATTATTATTATTATTATTATTATTATTATTATTATTATTATTATTATTATTATTATTATTATTATTATTATTATTATTATGGGCTAAGCATCGAATATGCCCAAGACCGTAGCTTTGCCCAAGACCGTAGGCTTTGGAGGTTTGGCACGGGAAGACGGCAGCAGCTGTAAAAACCCGAAGATGGATAGATAGATTATTATTATTATTGTTATTATTATTATTATTATTATTATTATTATTATTATTATTATTATTATTATTATTATTATTATTATTTGAATATATAGAATACCTCACTAGAAAATTAATACAAGAACATAGTTTATGGGGTTTAAAGATCAATATGGGTAAATCTCGATATATGACAATAGGGGATCTTCCTCAAGATTTAATACTAGAAGAAAATTTAGGGACAATTAAATACACTGAAGAATATAAGTATTTGGGAATTAAAATTACTAAAGATGGAAAACAAGAAACAGAGATAAGAAACAGGATCAATATAGGAAAGTATGCTATATCTGCCCTAAATGGAATAGTATGGGACAAACGTATCTTCAAAGAAACAAAAAAACTATTTTTAATACAATAATCAGAAGCATTATCACCTATGGAGCTGATGTGTGGGCTTTAAATGCACAAATGAAAAAAAAAATTACTCGCCACTGAAATGGACTACTGGAGACGTGCTGCAAGAATATCCAGGAAGGATAAAATCAGAAATTCATATATAAAAGAAAAAATGCAGGTACAATATTCAATATTAGATTTTATAAAGAAGAAACAATTAAATTGGTATGGACACATTAGAAGGATGGAAGAAGGAAGACTACCTAAGATAATCATGGATTGGGAACCACAGGAAAGGAAAAAGAAGGGTAGACCAAATATTACGTGGATTCAGGGAATCAATGATACTAAGAGGGAATGGGAAATAGAAGAAGATATATGGATGAATAGACAAGAATGGAAAAATGTGTTGAAACAAATGTGCAGTTAACTGTGAACATGGGTACCGGAAAAATGTATATCCATTGTAAAAGCCGGAATAATAAAAAAAAATATTATTATTATTATTATAAGTTTTGTTATTATTATTTTATTATTATTATTATTACTTTTATTATTATTATTATTATTATTATTATTATTATCATCATCATTATCATTATATTCCCTGAACTAGCAAAACCGGACTCTAAATTCGATTTGCTGAGGAATTCGCTTAGTCTAAGCACTTCCTGAGTGACGGACATGTTTAATTTACATTTTTCTATAGTAAGTGAAATGCACCAAATAAAACAAACCGTTTTTAAATGTCGCACACGAGTTACATGATTATTGTACAACTTTATTTTCAGGAATCATTCCCTGCCATGTTAGCGCTTACCTGATTATCTGACACGTGATCTGTGTGTATTCTTCCCTGCGTTGCGTGGTACATGACGAACTTCCTAGCACTCTCTCTGTTTGTCTTCAATTGCAAGAGTTCCTTTGATGACATCTCTGCAAAAGAAAGCAATAAGTTTCGCCTGTATAAAGACTTTCTCAAACAATAAACTAACTCACAGGCACTATGGAACCTGTAACTTGATGGCAGCGCGTACATAATATCTCCATATATATATATATATATATATATATATATATATATCTTCAGTAGATGTTTTCTAATCATCCACTATATATATTGACTTAGGCTTTCACAGCCGGAGTTACTATGATGATCTTGTAGAAGATTTCCGGGCTGTTGGCCGTGGTCTTGAGGCTTGTAGTTCCCCAACGTTTCGCCAGAGACTGCTTCCGCGATAAATGTATAAATAGAGCAGGCAGTCGACAAAATTGCCAATCTCAAGACAACCCTTTGAGGATGCCGGACACAGTCTCTGGCGAAACGTTGGGAAACTACAAGCCTCAAGACCACGGCCAACAGCCCGGAAATCTTCTACAAGATCATCATATCCACTATATAGCTTACCATGGTACCGCCAAAAGGTTCGAGCCAGTTTAAAATCCTGACTCCCATCTGGACTTGAACCCTCGACCTTGAGGCTGACAACGCATTCCCTTAAACTGTGCTAAATTAGTAAAGTAAAGTAAGAGTACAGAGGCCTCAATAGGCCCTTGGGGTAGTAGGATATTAAGGCTCCCACTTTTTCTAGACAATCGGTATTTGATGTCAGCCGGGTTGTCAGCACTGCGTCTTTATCCCCAGAACATGCCTCTGGTACTCATTTCCGTTAGAGGCTGAGTCGGTCTCAGGGTCATGGTGCCACCACAAGGCTTGCTACAGTTTAAAAATTCTGACCCCATCCGGACTCGAACCCTCGAACTTTCGGTTAATATCGTATAGCCTTAACCAACTACGCTATGGCGTGCCGAGCAGTATTTCACGGGTCTTCTCCATTAGAATGATAACCTAGTTGCCTACTAGATGTCTCATCGAGGCGATGAGCTGACCACATGTCACTTACTGACATTTATAAGGAAATACTGTAAGCATAACTAAAATTAACTTTATCAAGAACCTCTAAACAGGGGAACACCCATGCGTCCACGAGGGTGTGAAAAAAGTCATTGTGGGGAGAATTCGCGAAGGTAAGAAGAGTGACAAGACTAGACTCACCGTACATAGCAGCTTCAGAAGGAGCGAAGATTGTGTATTCTCCGAAATTCTCGAAAGTATCGTCCAGACCAGCGGTGCGTATCACCTGAAGGAACGCGAACAACTGTTCTTGTTCAAAAAGCTGCATCAGGCTCTTTGCTGCAACATAAACATTACGTAATTGTCATTTAAATAACAACATTGCATCGTAAGATCTATGTCGGAACATTATTTTGAAACTAAAACATCCCATTATCGTTTTCGTTTTTCATTTCAAAATATTATTTTTACCTCGCCTCATATCCTGTATTTTATTTAAGGTCAGTTTCACCAACAGAGGTAACTGTATTACGGCAGTTTAAGCTATGAATTATACAGGGGGAAACTGGCGTAATACAGTTACCTGTGTTGGTGAAACCGACCCTTAGTCCGGTTTCAAGATCTAGGTAATTTCATCATCAGTAACGTTACGACCTATGTTCAATCGTCCAGGAGTACTGTTCCTTACTCCATCTGTTGGTTGACCGATGAACCTCCGAATCATGTCAACTTCCCCGGGAGATGGAGTAAGCAGCAGTACTTCTGAACGACAGAACATCGGTCGTAAAATTACTGACGATGAAACCACCTAGGTTTTGAAACCGGTATAAATAGAAGACATGATATGAGGTGAGTAAAAACAATTTCGTTTTAATTTTTAAATTAAACCTCACAGTAAAATCTTTAGAGAATGAGGAAGGCTTACAACTCATTGGCATTAATAAGCTGTTAGTTTATGCTGATGATGTAGTAATATTGGCCGATAGTGAGGAGATACTAAAGGACAACACGCACACACTACTGAGTAACACTAAGAAATTAGGACTGGAAGTAAATATCAATAAAACTAAATATATGGTCACACGTATAAATATATTATATAATGGAATAGGACAGCTGAGGGAAATTTTGAGGAAATCGCTGAATTCAAATACCTAGGAACAGTAATTACAAATAGGAATGAGATGCATAAAGAAATTAATCATAGGCTCAATTCTGGAAATGCGTGCTATTATGCATTGCAGGGACTCTTGATGTCCCAACTCCTTTCAAAAAACGTTAAACTGAAAATATATAAAACTATTATTCTACCAGTTATATTATATGGGCGTGAAATATGGACTCTTACTTTAAGGGAGGAAAGGAGATTACAAGTATTTGAGAATAAAGTACTTAGAAAAATTTTTGGACCAAAGAGAGATGAACAGACAGGTGAATGGAGAAGACTACATAATAATGAACTACATGGTCTTTATAGGAAGCCAGATATAATAAGAACAGTCAAGTCTCGTAGACTGCAATGGGCAGGACATGATGCACGTATGGAGAATGAAAGACTTGCATGGAAGCTTCTTGTAGGAAAGCCAGAGGGAAGGCGCCCAGTTGGTAGACCAAGAATGAGGTGGGAGAATAACATTAACTATGATTTGAGTAATGTAACTCCGCCTTCCAGGCGCCCCAACTTAACAAGTGGGTTACAGTTCCTCCTCCTTGCCTCTAGACCCGAGGGTCGCAGATACCAACCCCGGACGGTGTAGGTGTATTTTTAAGACGGAATTTTCAAGAGACGAGTCCTGTGGGAGGAACTTTAAGCCCTGGGTCCCGTTTCTGAAGATTTTCTGGCTTTAAAAGAACCTTATGCCTGTAAAATGAAGCCTCTAAGCTGAATTTAACGACCTTCATCATCTAAGTAATACCTTAGTTCCCTACTAGATGTCTCATTGGGGCGGTATGCTGATCACATACCATTAAAGACATCTGTAAGAAAATAAGTGTAACTAAATTAACTTGCTCTACAAACGCCTAACAAAGATGAGGCTGTGACTAGACTAAAAGCACCAAGTAGCCAATAAGTAAGTAAATGGATATAAAATTAAATTGATATATCGTAGATAACTATGTTTGGAATCACTGAGTGGAAAAAATAGTGTATGAAATTTTTGGAGGTAAGGACAGTTGACCAGTCTCAAACTCCATCCTCGGCTATCAATAATCTTCTTAGTTTCCTTGTAGCATAAATAAGTAGATATTAATACACCGCATCCCTTACCTTCTTAACAGTATAGGATTTTATTTTTTGGTTTTTGTAATAACTTGGGTCATAGCATCGCATTTCAAATTTGGATGTAAAAAGTCCGACATTTCCGTTCAGAAGTTAACGTAAACATTTAGGATACAAAAAAAAATCTAGAACAGTAAGTAAATTAAATTTTGCAGAAATGGATTTTTGGAGACGTTCAGCTGAAATTTCTAGAAGAGAAAAAATAAGTGTAGTTAAACCAAAGATGAATCTTCAAAGTTCAATTGTGTATTTCATTTTAAAAAAATATTAAAATGGCTACCCTGCAAAATTAATTTATATGATAAAAAGTTTGTATGTAAAGTCTCAAATTATAATAAATATAGGCATATCAAAGACCGAAGCTATTTTAATGAATAGAGATGTAAGACAAGAGTGTAGTTTATCGCCTACCCTTTTTAATCTATATATTAATGACATCATCCAAAATTGGAAAAGTATTGTTAATGTAGGTATAAGAATGGACCATTTTAAAATATTAAACGTTTTAATGTATGCTGACGATGTTATTATTCAAGAAAATGAAAATAATTTTCAGTACTCTTTACATCAATTAAATCAGTTATGCCAAGAATATTATTTCAAAATATCAAAAGAAAAAACAAAAATAATGACATTTTGGGGAAACGATCATATAAGATCAAAAATCGTAATAGACAACAAACCTCTGGAACAAGTAACAAATTTTAATTATTTGGTGTAATTTTACTATATACACAAAACTGAAAGAGACATACATATGAAACTGTCGAAATTTCAAATGATATGCGGAACTATACATAAAACATTAAAGAATAAAACAAGAAGAGATACTAGATTGAAGTTTTATAAAACATTGGCAGTTCCTGCATTACTTTATGGGAGCGAAACTTGGGCAATGACCAAAAATTTGCAAAGTAGAATACAAAGCGCAGAAATGAACTTCCTTAGAAGAACAAAAGGCTGCACAAGATTGGATCGGATAAGGAATGAAGATATAAGAACAGAGTTAAATATATATCCATTCGATGAGAAAATCAGAGAATATAGAGAGAAATGGTTTACACTTGTGGAAAGAATGAATGTAACAAGATTACCAAGAGCAGCATTCAACTACAAGCCAAGATGTTCAAGGAATATAGGAAGGCCAGTGAAAAGATGGACAGAACAACAGTGAGGCGGAACAGGCAATTTGCCTGGCCCGTGAAGTAAAGAAGAAGAAGATGGTATGGTCATGTAAAAAGAATGACAGAAGACAGATTTCCAAGAAAAATACTTGAATGGTTGTAGAAGAAGAAGAGGACGGCCAAAAGTAGCGTGAATTGATGGTGTTTTGAGCAGCAATGAGGAGAAAAACAATTGGACGATTGAGATTGGAATGACAGATGTTGAGTAGAATGACAGTAGACTAATTGGGCGCAGGAAGATGTGAAACCTTCTAAATAAATGAATAAATAAAATTCATGTCTGAACTAGGAGGCCTCTGTGCTAAATCTATTGGTTTTTTAAACCTAATATTTAAATTACGACGCTAATAATATTATTGTTGAAGTTAAAAATTATCTAGCGATTTTCTTATTTTTTAATTTATTTTCCCTACCTTTTTTGAAACTTACATTACATGACACAGATGGCAGGAAGAGACAATTCAACTCCGATAATAAGGTCGATACTCAGGTCTAGAATCGATAACTCCACCGACTTCAAATAGTTGCAATAGTCTTGTTAAAAGATGGCAGCACTAGTATTAAAACCAAACTAAATTCTTAGTTTATCTGTATTCGTGTATCACGAAAATATGTTCATCATTACACCGTGCGAAAAAAAAATCTTTCATAATTTATTTCTTGATATTCTTTGTGTTGTCACTGGTTTAATATAATATGATAGATCTTACAGATATGAGATAAACATATCTTCAAAGAAACAAAATTTACTATTTTTAATACAATAATCAGAAGAATTATTACCTATGGAGCTGATGAGTGGGCTTTAAATGCACAAATGAAAAAAAAATTGCTCGCCACTGAAATGGAGTACTGGAGACGTGCTGCAAGAATATCTAGGAAGGATAAAATCAGAAATTCATATATAAAAGAAAAAATGCAGGTACAATATTCAATATTAGATTTTATAAAGAAGAAACAATTAAATTGAAGGACACATTAGAAGGATGGAAGAAGGAAGACTACCTAAGATAATCATGGATTGGATATCACAGGGAAGGAAAAAGAAGGGTAGACTAAATATTACGTGGATTCAGGGAATCAATGAAACTAAGAGGGAATGGGAAATAGAAGAAGATATATGGATGAACAGACAAGAATGGAAAAATGTGTTGAAACAAATGTGTAGTTAACTGTGAACATGGGTACCGGAATAATAAATAAAAAAAATAGATCTTACGACTCCTTCTCATGTTCCTTGGTGGGCACATGTAGAATAACTAACTCACTGGCACTATCGAACCGGGGGGTTTATGGCCGCGGGGACATAAGCTCTCCATAAATCTCTATAATGAGGTAATGTTTTCCAGTAATTCCCTGCATAATCTACATTTTTCCAAATCATGTTTAATGTTATTCTCCCATCTCATTCTTAGCCTACCTACTGGGCAATTTCGTACCCCTCTTTCATTCCCATTGGTGCCACACATCCTGCCCATCGAGTCTACGGGATTT
The DNA here is from genome assembly GCA_030220185.1 of Diploptera punctata. Lineage (NCBI taxonomy): Eukaryota > Metazoa > Arthropoda > Insecta > Blattodea > Blaberidae > Diploptera > Diploptera punctata. Next base: position 635,888 of record JASPKZ010003451.1, on the reverse strand, counting down.
AACTGTTCATATTACATTTGGTTTTCCATAAAGAAATCACAAATATATATTTAAAGCGAAATATGCCCTTAAGTAATACATTTTTACACGCTTTATATTAGCTTGACCTGTATCTGTCTATGTAACGGACCTGTATCTGTGTAACGGAATCTTTGAACACGATTTTCACCCACTTAAAAACATTGGATCGACTTGAAACTTTGTATACTTGTTAAGAACCCACGATAATACAATAATTTCATTTTTTTTTAATCCTGGCCCGAATTATCAGAAAATCAAAAAAATAAAAACCGGTATAACAGGTTGCGGACTTATCGACTTTTTAGTCAATCGTTGTAAGAACTCAGTTGGTAGAGCGGTGGACTGTAGTAGTATATAATTCCAGTAATCCATAGGTCGCTGGTTCAAATCTGGCCCGGAAGATTTTTTTAGAAGAGTATTAAGCAATTACATTTTCATGGGATTCCGGTTTATGACAATCAATTAAACTAAAAATTAAAAAAATAAATAATAGTTTAAAAAAAATAAACAACACGCTTTATTAGGAAACCGAACTAAAAAATGAAAAATAATTTTAATTTCCAATACGCTTGGGATAAAATTAAAGTGATCAACAAAATAATCATCTCCAACACATCTAGAATAAAACTAGAGTTATATACAAAAAAAAATAGTTTTACCATCAAAAGCGTGGGGTGCACTTTATGATTTTTACGTTTCTTCTTAGAGACTTTATTTTTACCAATATCTGTTTATTATCAAATATATTAATTGATATAGAGCACCCCACGCTTTTGATGGTAAAATTATTTTTTTTGTAGATAACTCTAGTTTTATTCTAGATGTGTTGGAGATGATTTTTTTGTTGACCACTTTAATTTAATCCCAGGCGTGTTGGAAATTAAAATTATTTTTTCATTTTTTATTTCGGTTTTCTAATAAAGCGAGCTATTTTAGTTTTTTTAAAGTATTATTTATTTTGTCACGAAATTAGTATCAGATATAGGTCTATAATTGTTTGGTCAAAAAACTTTAAACTGAAAATATATAAAACAGTTATTGTCCCAGTTATATTACATGGATGCGAAACATGGACCGTTACTTTAAGGGAGGAAAGAAGATTACGAGTATTCGTGAATAAAGTTCATAGGAAAAATTTTGACCGAAAAAGAGATGAACGAACAAGTGAATAGAAAAACTGCATAATAGTGAGCTGCATGATATAATAAGAAGAGTTAAGTCTAATAGACTGCGATGGGCAAAACTTGTGGCACGTATGGGGGATGAAAGATGTACATGGAAGTGTGTTGTAGGAAAACCAGAGGGAAAACGCCGAGTTGGTATACCAAGAATTAGGTGGGAGAATATGATTATCAATGATTTGAGGGAAGTAGATTATACAGGAAATGATTGGAAAACAATGACTCAGGATAGGGATGCATGGAGAGCTTATGTCCGCGCGGCCATGAACCTATGTGTTTGTTAAAGCCTGTGAGTGAATTAATTAATTATATAATTGTTTGGTTACCTGTTTCTTTTTACCTCTCTTCTTATCCATCTCTCCTTAATATAGTTGACCGTTATATTATAAAATAGGAGCACATTTAATGCTGCGTTCCCCTAATGCCATGGTTGCTTACACCGAACATATCACTTACTGCTATACTGGAATGACTTTGTGGATTGGGTTACCTCTATTAGGAAGAATCAAGTCGTCCAACATATAAAGCATGCCATTTTGTCCCATCATGAAGTCAGCACTGAGTCGTTTGCCTTCAACAGTGTGACCCTTCCTGTCGCAGTCAAACTTGAGTTTCTCATCTCCCATCGTTCGCATCTTGTGTTCTCCGATGACAGCAGGCAAGCATACAGGGTGTGGAATAACATGATTTTGTAACAAAGCTGCAACAATAAATTAAATAAACTACAGTATATACAGGTGTCTCTAAAGTCCCATTATAGAATCAAGACAGTAACGTTTAGGAACTCATATCCGGAAACGTACCGCTACATGCATGCAAAAAATCAAAACACACGCATTTTCAGCGCCAAAGACGCTGCACGTTCTCCCAACTTAACCTGCTAAACTGCTACCTGTGGAGTCACATGAAATCCCTCATTTACGAGACCCCTGTGGCATCCGAGGAAAACTCACTGGCGCGAGTAATGGTTGCGACGAGTGTTGCAGGACCCATGGAGAAACTTCGAATAGAGGGAAAACTGAGCTGAGTACAGTGACATCTAAAAAATTTCGGTCGTTTACGATTAACTACAATGAGCAAACTACAATGGTAGCGCTGTTTCGTAGTAACAGAATAAGTAACTAAATAAAACAAATGTAAGGCACACGGCGTGTTCACTCGGGATTATGGGAAATTAGCCATTTTGTAAATTAAAATTTTTAACTGCTATCCTTTCGTTCTATGTAGACGGTACTGTAAAAATTATATACTATCGAAAGTTAAAATCATTATTTAGATTTTATTTTACTCTAATTTGTAAGTAAATTCAAGCTTGTTTACGTTTTTAATGTGAATCTATTTTCAAAGATAAACCTACTAGAAGTGATAAAATTCTAAGATGTGTTAGGCTAGGAAGAGTGATGTTAGTATATAGCCATTTCTAATAAACATTTAAAAAATGTGACTTTATAATGGATTTCTGATGTACGAGATGGCTAAGGTTCTTTAATAAATATTGTATAAAATATGTGAGAATAAGGTGGTAGGTCAATTGTAAATATTTATTAAAAGAGCTCATAAAGCACGTTTTTAAAATTTAATAAACGAAAATAAAATAGCATGTTTTATTTATTTCCATTCTTCCCTTGTGTTAAAATTAAAGACAATCTTTAGGTGTGTGAGGCTGGGTACAAATAATTCCATAATTTAAGATTAATTAATATGTTATTTATTCCTATAACAGTTCAATTCCATGATTATTCACCAGATGACGTTATATAATTATAATTCGTAATTTTACCACGAAACGGTGCTGAATTTCATATTAGTACCAGAAAAAAATCGAAAAAATTTAGATGTCGTTAGTTGTTCTACACTAGCGCCGCTTGTGGCATGTACGCGAAACTTGCCCACTTTCTTCTCTGGTACTCTATTGCAGGACCAAGGTGATCGTGTGTACAAGAACATGGTAAGGAGGTACCGTATCTTTGTTGACGTAGGTTGTCATCACATCGAGCCCTTCTTGTGGACCCAGACGACAAGCAGCAGGCGTCAGAGAGAGCCGTAGACCTATGTATGTACTTATGGGAATACGTTGAATGCGGCTGCGACTCGCAATGCCGCTACAACCTTCTCCCTTCGCTGACGATTACAAGGAATCACTAGCCCGGGTTCCTGTCCTACTGACATTAGCGCCGGCTTAATAATAATAATTAGTATAAGACTGTTCTAGTTAGTACGAGGAGCCCGTGGACCAACTGTGGGGTCGTCAGGAATGAACGACCTGACGTACTATGTAGCTCAGAAATTTCCCTGAAGTTGCAACTCCAACACCTTCTCCCTGAGGTGTTGGTTTTATTGCCGAGAACCTTGAACGTGGACGCGCGATAGTTAAGGGAGGACAAGTATCTGGGACTTGGGAGTATGGTCTCTGACCGAGGTATCCCAAGGCTTGTTTACAGTATAGCATGGTTCCAGTATAGCAGTAAGTGATACGTTCGGTGTAAGCAAACCATGGCATTAGGGGTACGTAGCATTAAATGTGCTCCTATTTTATAATATAACGGCTCCTGCTATAAATTATATTAGATTAATTAAATTTATGAGTTTTTCCTGTAATGAAGTAATTCCCAGTATGGAACCGGAGGGTAAGGGTGACCTTGTATTAACTTCACTATTTTTTATAAGTTATTTGATTTATTTTCAATTTTTATGTTAATATATAATATCGTGTATTGAAAAATGTATTTTGAATTGTTATTAATATGATTTTTAATGATATTGCTAATAATTTTGATGTTTAAATCCATATATTCTGCGAGCCAATCAGAGCGCTGAATTGGTCTCACCGTGTAGTCGGATACAGGGTTGACGGGCGAAAAGTCTGCGCTTTAGGGTCCTTCACTCTCGGTAGAGTGATGAGGTCTTGGAATATTTTCGTGTTATGAACTTTGAAAAATTTCCGCAGATCTTTATGAGCGCTATCTGCGCTTTACCGAGACCTGGGTAGTCGGGTTGGCGGGCGTCATGCCCTTAATAAGTGGTCCTTTATACTCACTGATGAAGGACATATATTTTTAAATGTTAGGATTGGGACTTAGTTATTATTACGATTTACGTGGTATAGTGGACCCTTTGAAGTTCGCATCCTTGAGGCGAGAAGGCCGCTGCTGTAGCTCCAAATTGAAATGAAATCTTCCACAAATTCTTTTTCCCCGGCTCAATAACGTGTGTTTTGATATTTTGCATGTAGCGAGAAAACTGTACATTTCCGGACATGAGTTCATGTGCTAAATGTATCCGTCTTTATCCCCACTACATGTCCTCAAGGTATGTAATGAGAATTTAGTTATACTCTGTATATTTAATGGAGATTCGGTAAAATATTAAGGGGATTTGTAATCTCTTTTGTCTGCTTGTATCTGTAGCCTACATCCACACATGGGATAAAGATGCTCCTTTTCGGGAGTTACTCAATCAAACTAATTTAATTACGCTTATATCCCTACAGATGCCGGTGAAGAAGTAGTTAGCTAATCTCCTCAGATAGGCATCTTGTAGGGAACTAATAATAATAATAATAATAATAATAATAATAAATATAATAATAAAGGTTTAATTTAGCTCATGGAGTTATGATCGTAAGGTCTTCTCTTCCACTTCACCAGGTTAAATTATACATATAATAACAATTATGAATTATCTACAACTTGATTAATAATACATAACAAGCATATGTTAAACAATACATTTAAACATACCTTCTCTAGCGTGCTTATCTTCTAATATCTTTTGCAGGCGAGATTTGGGAATCTTCTGGAAGGCCTCGTCAGACGGAGCTAAGATGGTGCAAGGCTGTTGGTTGTTTCGCAAGCTGTTGACAAACCCGGACTGCTGCATCGCTTTGGCGAGCTGAGAAAACCTCAAATCCTGCAAAACGGTGAGTCACATGTAACAATATTGTATTTATTATGTATTATAATGATAATTCGAGATACAGAACCCACTAGGATCGAGTCCTCCAGAATTGGAAATTCCAGCCACAGGCCCAACAACAAATATTATATTTATGGAATGGAATTTAATGCCTCTTTTTTTTCAAAAGAAAATATACATTTGCATTTACATTGCGCACGGGCCTACTTGGCCGTTTTTAATTTGTTTTGTAGCAACAACAAAATTTAAAAGGCGTAGTTTCGATAAATTGATTTACAATGTAGAATATTTCTTGAAACTCGCCACAATATAGTACAAATATATTTTTTTATTTATACACTACGATTCCATACTATTTCAACATTGAGCATATTTGCATTTTGTTGTTATTTCAGATATTGACATGTCATTAAAAAACTTAAATGATTGAGAATTACAATGTTATGTAAATATTTAAAGAAGTAAAAAAAAAAAGAGTGTTTTGCGGGTGAACTATACAGCATACACCAGGCGTTGTAGTAGTAATGTAATTTATTGACTTTTTTTTTTTTCGAAAGAAAGGAACTATATTTTCATATACATTGCGTACGGATCTGTTTGGCCGTATGTGCATATGTTGTTCCCTTGATAAAATAGGGCGTACGATTATATAAACAAATACATATATGGCTACACATCTATATCATACATAAAAAACCGCAAAAACAATGGATATATATATATATACATATATATATATGTCTCCATCTACATTACATTACACAATAATACACATCTATACTTATACATAAAAAGACCATGTGTATAGATATAAAATTTTAAAAAAATATCTTATTTTGTACAATAATAAAATAACTAGTTACAGAAGAGATTAAAAGAAAAACTTACGTACACACACCCACGAGTATACCACCAACACTCTTCAGACACCGAATACACTAGCAGTCTATTCAACTAAGGCTAGTTATTATATAATACAATTGAATATCGTAAACAAATACCATATTAAAGTTGTATTATTAAACACAGAAATAAGACAACTAAAAATAGTGGAATTAAACTCAACAATAGAGAAATACAGAACAAACTGGAAAGAACACTTGGCAAGGATGACAGAGAATAGAATACCAAAAGCAGCATACAACTATTCACCACAAGGAAGAAGAAGTTTGGGAAGACCAAGGAAAAGATGGAAAGAGCATCAATTTGGAGCCGGAACAGGCTAGTAAATAAGCCTAAACCGTGAAGAAGAAGAAGAAGAAGAAGATTATTGATAATACATATTTCCTCATTGATCTCCAGTTTTTCTTTCCCTCAATTTCCTTAATATGCCCAAAAATATTCATGTTTTCACTTCACTCTCGACCCGACTGAAAAGATCCCAATACGCCATTCTCCATGATCCGACCTGAAAAATCTCTTTGGCAGCAACTGTAATCTAAGTTGCACCGTCTCTGAACAAAATGCTATAATATGTGGCCAATTTTCCCGGTCGTTGCACAGAGGGCATAGTTTAATGCCTTCTTCGCTTGTGTGATGCAAGGGAAGCATAGCTACTTCCTTTTCAACCTGTGTAAAATTATCTATACAATGAGCGAGAAAATTGGCTACATATTATAGCATTTTGTAGAGACTAAAACTAATTCAACAATACGGCAGAATATATATCATACATTCTTCTTGGAAACATGGGTATTCCCCTAGCTGCAGTTTCGTTTCCAGACTTACTACCCTATAGATGTCTATGATTTGCCCCAATGAGACATCTAGTAGGCAATTAAGATTTCCTTGGACGAGGAATATCAGTTAAATTTTGCTCAAAATCACTCAATTAGACTTGAGGTTCTTTTATGAGCACCAAAATCTCCAGACTCGGTATCCACGGCTTAAAGTCCCTCCCGGACTTGTCTTTGGATTTGTCCATCCTAATAATCCATTCAACCCGCGACCCTCGGAACTAAAAGCAAAGAACATAACTACTGGACCATATTACCGGGATATATATATATATATATATATATATAATGTTATAAAGTAAAATATTTTCATTAAAAATACTTTATTGTTATATAAGTCATAACATGGCACTGCGAGCGACGTCTCGCTGCATCTTACATAGAGAATTGTATATAAGGAAAGAAAAATCAATGTTTGCAATGGAAGCCTGAGTGGAGAAGATGGTATCTCACTGACATATAAAGTTAGAGGTCTCGGATTAAAATCCCAGTTCAGGCGTTAATTTTTATTTTCATGTAATATTATATATAATAACTCTTATCTAATTCCTAAAATGATTTACTTGTATTTGCTTACCTGAATGACTAATTCAGCTAGATCACGTGACATGATGATTTCTGGATCCAGGTACGAGTCCACGACATGAACGACTCCATTTGTTGCTTGATGATCTTTGCGAACGATTAACGCACAGTTCACTGTTTCCATCTGTAATGATAGCAATATGTATATAATTGAACACCCTTGAAGTTTGAAGCATCATGCCTTGGCTCAAAGCTACAGGTTTTCTCTGGTTCCATTCCTCTTTTTTTTTCTTTGGAGTCTTTAATATGACAGCATGCTCCACTACAGTACTACATGCTTTGGTTTAGCAATATTAAAACATCTCTATCATTTTATGTGTGTTGATATTCCTGACTATGAATTTATAGTGTTCTTTACTAGTTCTAAAGTGTGAAATTATTTTTCTATTTTCGATTCCTTAAATTATAATTTTGAGTTGTTGTGACGCTAAATTGTTCTATTTAGTTATGGTTGTTATTTGCATTTCAAACAATGCTCTCTGTTAATTAAACTTAAGCAAGTTATGGTTCCTCTTGGCACTAACAAGTTATGATTAATATTTACAGTTGCTTGATATTGTTCCTATTAGCACTTACTTAACCCTTAAATTGGCGAAACAATACTTTCTAGTGCCCATCAATTCAAGTGTTTCGGACCGCAAAGAAAACAAAATCATGTAAAAGTAAGTTATTACTGTCTTTTTAACGTAATTTGACACAATCTTAGGTAATTTATGATAATTTGTTTTATTTCTACTGTTTAATAAACAATAATAAATAAATGAAATCAATGTGTCTTATAAGATACATTGTAAGTTAAGGGTTAAATTAGTGCATTCTTCATTACTACTCCTAACAAAATATGGTTCCTATTTACATTTAAATTGACTCCGTTCCTCATAGGGAATTAAATTTTCTCAAAAAATGTTGTCTGCACAGGATCGATGCGCACCCAGCATCGTGAGGAATTTGAGTAAATACAAGAAGTTGCTGCTCCTGTTAAGACACAAATTATAAGGGCTGGGGGACCCGGCATGCTGATCACGCCATCTCTATACTGCCAGGATGATCGTCCACCTCTGTGATTAAAACATGTAGTTGCGAGCCCAGCAGTCATCATTCTAGGCGTGATCGAGTCATGGGGCTTTGGAGTGTTTAAATGAGGTATTTGAAATGTGTTTTTAAACAATTCAAATATGATAAGGATGATTTGATGATCAGATATAGGTACGGGAACTATTTGGACCTTAAAAATTTTAAAGGCCAGAAAAAAAAACCAGAACAAACTTCGCCAGAAATTATCCTCACCGAGCAAATCTTTATCTAATACTAGTTAATAACCGGCGTGCGCTGCTCATCTAAATAAATGATAATGTGTTTTGCATTTAGTTTAAGTAAAAGGAAAAATAAATATAAATTTATATCGTTATTCTTTTTTGATACCCCGTGCTGATTACCCGGCGTTGCCCGGGAATCTATGCATCACGAGGTACGTGGCATAAATGAGCTAAAAGACAAAATTCGTTATTTTGAGTTATCCATATGCTATGCTTGCCCGGGAATCTACTTATCCCGATCTTCTTTGAATCTATGAAAGACAAAAATGGTTACTGTGAGTTATCCTTAAAAGATAAACATATGCTGTCGCGGACTTTTCAGTAACTTAAATTTTTTTGAGATATTTAATTCTGTGTACAATAATTGCGTGTATTTGTTATGGTTTAGGCAGTGTAAGCCATTTAAGCTTACAAAAAGAGATATTTTTCATATTTTTTTGCTACAGAAGGTGATTTTTAAGGGTGAATGGCTTGAACATTAATACTCACTTATAACCTATGACCTTCCCGGGAAAATATTGAACATTTTGCAAAAAACCCCATGACAATCGGATGAATAGTATGATAGCACATGCTTGCCCGGGAATCTACTTATCCCAGATAAAAATGGCTATTGTGTGTTATCTGAAAAATATAAACATATGCTGTAGCGGGCGTTTTTGTAGAGATTTTTGAGATATTCAATTCCGTGTACATTAATTTTGTGTATTTGTTATGGTTTAAGCAGCGTAAGCCATTTAAGGGTTAAAAAGGGGACTTTTCACGTTTTTCACTACAAAGGGTGTTTTTAAGGGTGTAGGAGTTGAGTATTTCAACTCTCTTATAGCCTATGTTCATCCCGGGAATCTCCTGAATATTTTGCAAAACGCCCCATCACAATCGGATCAACGGTATGGCCGCGCATAAAATACGAACAAACAAACACACAAACAAACATTAATTTTTATATTTTTTTATTTCAAATGCCCTAGGTTTGTCTTTCGATATTCCTGGTTTCTCTCCTGGCATGGCGTAGTTGTAACCCACTTCTGAGGTTGGGGCGCCTGGAAGGCGGGGTTACGTTGCACCGATGATATGATGGGTGATGATGATGATAATGGTGCACCAGGAGATTTTTATATGTTATTAGATATATTTATGTACACAAAATTAAATATCTCAAAAACTATACAAAAACGTCCGCGACAGCACGTGTTTATCTCTTACGGATAACTCACAATAATCATTTTTGTTTTTTATTGATGCCAAGAAGATCGAGACAAGTATGTAGATTCCTGTGCAAGCATAGCAGCACATGGCGGGTATTCTTTTACGGTTAACTCACAATAACGAATTTTGTCTTTTAGCTCATTTGTGCCAAGAAGATCGACATAAGTAGATTCTCGGGCAACACCGGGTAATCAGCACGGGGAATCTTAAAATAATTGCAATATACATTTATAATTATTTTTCAATTCACTTATTCAACTAATCATAAGAAGTACATTCATTTTCGCCTATCAGCTCATTTATGCCAAGAAGATCGGGATGAGTATATTCCCGGACAACGCCGGGTAAACAGCACGGGGTATCTAAAAATAATTACGATATAAATGTTTCCCTTACTTATTTAACTAATCATAAAACACATTAATTTTCGTATTTCAGCTCATCTATATCAAGAAGATCGGGATAAGTAGATTCCCGGGCAACGCCGGATAATCAGCACGGGTTATCTAAAAAAATATAAATCTATAATTATTTTTCCTTCTACTTATTCAACTAAACATAAAATCACATTAATTTTAATTTATTTATACGTAGCAGCGCACGCTGGGTATTAGCTAGTTTCATATAAAATTTCAGCCGGCATATGCTTGTGATTTATAGACTACTATACCGCTAAATAGTTCTTCATAAATATTTGTATATATAGGTTTTCAGTTACAGCGTTTGTTCAGCCGCTATATGTTATGCTTTAAAACTATAAAGCGTAGGAGTTCACCTGGAACGAAAATTTAAAAATCGCTCTAGCGGTCAAAATTTTCGATGATTTACATCGAAACTCAGTATATGCTGTTAAAATATACCGAGTTAGATATTACAAAAAAATCAGCGACATCAGAACCTGGATAGTAGCTGGAGAGTAACGAACAATTTTCTGCTGATGATGGAACTTGTCCCCAATATTTTAATTATTTTAACAATTTAGGATACATACAAGTTACATAATTGTATATTATATTTTTATATACTCTGATTAATATATTAGAGAAATATTATCATGAAATTTATTAGTATTGACTATTAGGCTCTAACTAGGCTTGTGGCTTTTTTACAACCCTGATAATAGCTGTTATAACTTGCAGATTTGAACTTCCAGACTATAAGTTGTATATCTCAAATTGTTTATCTAAGACACCTCTACAATATCTGAAAGTTTGTCGGTGTTATTTATTAACACCCGGTGTGTATATATATATATATATATATATATATATATATATATATATACATATATTGAATAGGCGAGGCGTATACCATACAAAGAATAAGCAGAAAGAGTGAGTGAGAGAGAGAGAGAGAGAGAGAGAGAGAGAGAGAGAGAGAGAGAGAGAGATGTGTCATTGAATTCCAAGGTTTCACGTTGCACCCATTTTTCCGTTTCTTAATGTCGAAATTTCTTTTTATTTTCGATTTTCAATACCATTTAGATTTTTTCAGCTACGTCCTATTACACGCTTTATATTAGCTTGACCTGTATCTATCTATCTATCTATCTATCTATCTATCTATCTATCTATCTATGTAACGGAATCTTTCAACGCGATTTTCACCAACTTAAACTTTGTATATTTGTAGAGGACCCGTGACAATACAATAATTTCATATTTATTTTCTAAAATCCTGGCCATAGTCATCAGAAAATCAAAAAAGTGTTTTTGTATCAATGTAACGGAATCTTTCAACGCGATTTTCACCCACTTAGAAACATTGGATCGACTTGAAACTTTGTATACGTGTAGAGGACCCGTGACAATACAATAATTTCATATTTTGTTTCTAAAATCCGGGCCAGAATCATCCGAAAATCAAAAAAATGAAAACTGGTATAATAGGTTGCGGACTTGTCGAGTTTTTAGTCAATCGTTGTAAGAGCTCAGTTGGTAGAGCAGTGAACTCTTAGTGGTACATAATTTTAGTAATCCATACGTCGCTGGTTCAAATCCGGCTGGGAGGGTTTTTTTTATAGAAGAGTATTACTTTTACCTCATACTACAATAGTATCGAATTTAAAGATATTTACATTTTTATTTTATTCTGTAAAATATTAAAACTAAAAAATAAAAAATAAATAATAGTTTTAAAAAACTAAAAGAACACGCTTGATTAGAAAACTAAAAAATGAAAAATAATTTTAATTTCCAATACGCTTGGGATAAAATAAAGTGGTCAACAAAAAATCATCTCCAACACATATAGAATAAAATTAGAGTTATCACAAAAAAGAAAATAATTTTACCATCAAAAGCGTGGGGTGCTTTTTTATGATTTTTACATTTTCTTCTTAGAGAGCTTACTTTTACCAATATCTGTTTATTATCAAATATATTAATTGATATAGAGCACCCCACGCTTTTGATGGTAAAATTATTTTCTTTTTGTTGATAACTCTAAATTTATTCTATATGTTTTGGAGATGATTTTTTTGTTGACCACTTTATTTTATCCCAAGCGTATTGGATATTAAAATTATTTTTCATTTTTTAGTTTTCTAATAAAGCGTGTTCTTTTAGTTTTTTTAAAACTATTATTTATTTTATATATTAGTAGAGTGTGTTGTACAGATAATTTACACCATTTCTTATTTTTAAGGTAAATTTGAATAAAAATTCGACACATGTGTAGGTACACGCCTACTATGCAAACTGGTCAGTTCCTTGACCTCGCGCTGCGGATCTGCAAACTTATTCCGCTCAACAACAAAAGACATTTCGGAGATCGCTCCATTGTGGCGCCTTCAGGTATTATAAGAATACTTTAACAATTACCAGTTATAAAAATAAAAAGCAATCGCATCTCAGAACTTAGGAAGCTGTTGGACTAAAAGATTAAGCCTTTCATCTTTGCAAATGATATAATAATAATAATAATAAATAATAATAATAATAATAATAATAATAATAACAATAATAATAATAATAAAGCTTTATTTTAGCTGGCAGAGTTAAGGCCATAAGGCATTCTCTTCCACTCAACGAGCGAATAGTAGAATTATACAAAAATTACATACATCTTACAATTTTAAGATATTATTAAAATACAGACTAAACAAAGTACAATGATGATGTGATCCAATACTAGCTAATACTAACAAAAAACATAGAATATAATAAAATTAAAATTATATAAAATAAAGTAAGTAGCTTCAGCCGGGTTGACAGTCCTGGGTAACGGTCGCTTTTACCCCAGTATTTTTTTATATTTACCTAGTATTTATTTAAATTAGAAGCTGAGTATAACCCAGGGACATGTTGAATTCGACGGCGTTATGCATCAACCGGTTATGCGTTATTATGTAAGTTTCGAGAAATATACGTTTAAAGTTTAAGTCAGTGATCATTATTTATTGTAGAGCCAAACTAACAATACTGGATATTAAGTTATTTTCCATGTTTGACAGTTATGCATCAAAATCTAAGAGCGGAAACATTTTCGCTTAGCTGCATGATGCAAAATTTATATTAGCATTTATGAAGATCTGGTTTCATACCCGTTTGTTACAAAACATAAAATCTCTGATAGAGCTGATGGCGTTTATATTTTTCTTTAATAATAAGACTATATTTAAGGATTTGGCGCTAAACGTGTGCGTACACGTAGCCTACTTCATGAGCCAGTGCAACACATGGCATCAAAATTTCTTCTTCTTCTTCTTCGTATTCTTTATTTGTAGGATTTTCATCCTGTTTATTTCCCAAATCATTCCTCGACGGAAGACGTATTGGATGTGCATTCACTGTCTGTCCATCTCTTGGCTGGTCTTCCTCTTGCTCTTCTCCCGTACATTATCTATCTGCTTTAGCTGTTTTTGCAAGTATGTTGCCTTCCATTCTTTCTATATAATCTTTCCAGTATTTTGGTCTGTCTATAATAAATTTGGTTATGTTTGGACCAAAATCTCTATTTAAAAAAGAGCTTAGTTGGTTGATGCATAACATAATACAATTACATGTTATATCTAACTTAAATCTGTGCACAGTTGACTTGTTCCATTTAATTTTCGGGATTCTAGTCTTGACATATAGACCTAAGACTAATAATTTGGTGTTTTTTAAATTTATATATAGGTTATTATATCTGAAAGGCTAAAATGTATATCTGACATTTAATCATAATTACAGAGAGGAATTATACGAAAAAAATATATATATCTTTCTCTTTCTTTCTCTCAAGTCCAACACGAAACGAACACAGGCATGCAAATTTGTATATCGTAATAGCCGTAGCTAAGAAAACAAATAATAGTTAGAAAAACTAAAACAACACGCTTTATTAGAAAACCGAACTAAAAATGAAAAATAATTTTAATTTCCAACACGCTTGGGATAAAATTAAAGTGGTCAACAAAAAAATCATCTCCAACACATCTAGGATAAAACTAGTGTTATCTAAAAAAAATAATAATTTTACCATTAAAAGCGTGGGGTGCTCTTTATCAATTAATATATTTTATAATAAACAGATATTGGTAAAAGTAAAGTCTCTAAGAAGAAAATGTAAAACCCATAAAAAGCACCCCACGCTTTTGATGGTAAAATTATTTTTTTTGTAGATAACTCTAGTTTTATTCTAGATGTGTTGGAGATGATTTTTTTGTTGGCCACTTTAATTATATCCCAAGCACGTTGGAAATTAAAATAATTTTCATTTTTTAGTTCGGTTTTCTAATAAAGCATGTTGTTTTAGTTTTTAAAATATTATTTATTTTTTATTTTTTAGTTTGGTTTTCTAATATAGCGTGTATTTTTAGTTTTTTAAACTATTATTTATTTTTTTAATTTTTAGTTTAATTGATTGTCATAAACCGGAATCCCATGAAAATTAATTGCTTACGATATTTTTAGTGTGTAGGCACGAATATAATTATGTATTTTTAATATTATTATTATCTAACATTATTATAATATTTTTGAATATTTTAATGTAGATAAATAATTACAGTTAATCGTATCATTCTCATATTTTTTGGATAAATTACAATGTGGTAAGTTTACAAAATTGTTATTAATATTTTACAAAATAAGATACAAATGTAATCTCTTTAAATTCGATAATATTGTAGTACGAGCTAAAAGTAATACTCTTCTAAAATAAATCCTCCGGGCCGAATTTGAACCAGCGGCCTATTGATTACTGAAATTATATACCACTACAGTCCACCATTCTACCAACTGAGCTACCAGAGGATATAATATTAATTTCTTACAATGATGGACCGAAAAGTCAATAAGTCTGCAACCTATTGTATATTATGTATTATTTACGAAATTATTGTGTTGTCATTGGTCCTTTACACGTATACAAAATTTCAAATAGATCCAATGTTCTTAAGTGAGTGAAAATCGTGTTCAAAGATTCCGTTACATAGAGAGATACAGGTAAAGCTAATATAAAGCGTGTAAAAATTCTCTCTCTCTCTCCTCTCTCTGTCTCCTTCTCTCTCCCTCCTTCTCTCTCTCTCTCTCCTTCTCTCTCTCTATCTCTATCTCTCTCTATCTCTCTCTCCTTCTCTCTCTATCTCTCTCTCATTCTCTCTCTCTATCTATCTCTATCTCTCACTCTCACTCTCTCTATCTATCTCTCTCTCCTTCTCTCTCCTTCTATCTCTTTCCTCTCTCTCTCTCTATATCTCTCTATCTCTCTCTCCCTCTCCTCTTCTCTCCCCCTCTCTCCCTCTCTCTCCCCCTCTCACCCCCTCTCTCCCCCTCTCTCCCTCTCTCTCTCTCTCTCTCTCTCTCTCTCTCTCAAGTTCAACATAAAACGAACATAGGCATGCAAATTTGGATATCGTAATAGCCGGAGCTAAGGAAAAAAAGTGTTACTTTTACTTACCCCATTGGAGTATTTGTTTATCCTGAGTTTGTGACCTTCGAGCAGTGTTTCAATCAGCAAGTCTGCGCGGAAATGTTGCGCAGTCAGTTTCCGGTCAGCTACATGGTACAACAGAAATGGATTCTGGGAACTATATCGGTTGTTTTCTAGTCTTGTTTTCTGTTCCCTTGACAGATCCTGTAGCAAAACAAAAACTTATTTTTTAAGAAGGTCTACTACACAAATTATTTACATTTGATACGAATTATTAAACACATTCTTTTTTTTTTCGTCCGATGCCAACAGGTTATCTATTTACATATTTGACATTCTGGGATTCTCTCCTGATTTATCGGGATTGCACCTACATTTGAGATTGGGGCGCTTGGAAGGCTGGTTGTCTGCCCTGTGTTCAGGACCCTCTCTACTCCTAGAGTAAACATTTCGGGTCTCATTTCTGTTAGAGGCTTAATCGATCCAAGTCCAAGGTGCCGCCACAAAATATTATGCTTAATGTTAACTTACCTAAAATTCTGCTGTTATTTTCACCACATACTCAATGACTATGTAGAATATTTTTCACTAAACAATTTGAAAACATTTAAAATAATTTATTTCTCTCCGCTTTTTAAAGGTTTTCATTTTTGATGCTTCAAAAATTGTATAGAAGAAGCAGCTATTGAAATTCGTAAGAATTAAACAATGAAATGCTTATTTATTTTAATATATTAAAATTGTAATTATATATTTTAAAATTCTCCAATAAAACTTATCAGGGTATATCAAAATCAAAAGCGCAAACTGAAGCGGTTGAAGTATACGATGATAGAAGCAAAAAAAAAAAAAAAAAAATGGGTCCGCAAACGTGTCATGTGCGAGATAATTGTAAATGTGTTGTTACAAGCCGCCACTGACTTCGTTAAGAAACATCGTCCTAATTAGCACAAATGAATTTGAAAAGTATAGTTTTTTGTTTAATTTCCACTCTATGTTCCCTCAAAATTCACTCATAGATTAATCCATCAAGGAATACAATTGTTACATATTATACAGTAATATTGTACACTTGTACATGTTAAAGGAAGTGTTCAAAGCGTCGTCCTTGCATCAGGTTGCAATATTGAACTCGTCTCTGCAGTGAGTTTCGATGTGATGTTTACAATGCGGACTTCAGTGGGGGCTCATAACCACATTTTCGCAATGATAAATCTCGCACATGGCTTGTTTGCATACCCATGTTTACCGGAACCTTTTGCTTCTATTATATATACTTTCCTGTTCCAGTTTGCGCTATTAATTTTGATACACCATGTGCTGGATAAGGCACATTTTTATTATTTTATTTAATTTAATTCGAGTGTTTAAAAGCGTACTACATTATCTTACAGGCTTAAAGGTAAAAATCGATTCAGCAAATGAAAATGTAGTCCATACATCTGGTTTGTTTACATTACAACTGGAACTTCACTCCGAAGACACATTTTTTTTTTCTCAAATGCCCCAAGTGTCTTTCGACATTCCTGGTTTCTCTCCTGGCATGGCGTACTTGTAACCCACTTCTGAGGTTGGGGCGCCTGGAGGGCAGGGTTACGTTACCCCGATATATGATGGGTGATGGTGATGATAATGGTGCGCCAGGATAGTCCCTAAGCTTAACCTAAGATGAATATGAATGATGATGAATGCGATGACCATATGATTTCGGGGACCGTTTGGGCCTTAATGTTTTCCTGACATTTGTCTTACAGGTGATGAAAAACCCCGATAAAAACCTCACTTAGAAAAATTGTCCCGACCGGGGATCGAACCCGGGCCCGCTGCGTGACAAGGCAGCACGCTACCCCGAGACCGCAGCGGTGGACACATAGAATTCTGTTTGCACTATGTTTCTCCCATTTATGTCACGTATTGACAAAGAATGTCAGCATATTTTAAGCCAAGACAGATGCTCCTACCCGCTCCCACTTCTGAGGAAATGATCGGAGACCTTAAAACATGAACGCACTTCATATAAAATGTTTATCTTTTTTCTAAAACACTACATTATCTACAAAGATTATAAACTTTACATGATACAGGTCACATTTTAAAATTTGCATTACTGTTATAAAGAACTCACATCAAAGGCAGAATCCAAAGGAGCAAAAAGTGTATAAGTGCCTTCCTTAGATAGGTCCGCTCCTATTCCTGAATCTTGTAGATATTTCACAAACTTGGTGGCTCCCAAATCCTGAGCAGTGTCGAGAACATTCTTCAAGGGTTTCACTACAAAACAAAAGTATTTTTTTTATTTATGCACAAGGTCAGCTTCCCTACAAAAAAATGCCTATTGATACAACACATGTGTCATGATTGGAGAATGAACGAGGTGTATGGGAGTTGCTTGTAGGAAAACCAGAGGGAAAACGCCCAATTGGTAGAACACGAATGATATGGGAGAATAACATAACAATGGTTTGAGGGAAGTATATTATACAGGAATCATTGGACAACATTAGTCCAGGATAGGGATATATGGAGAGTTCTGTCCACGCGGACACGAACCTACGGGTTAATTTCGTCTCTCTTTCTCTTTATCTTAATTTAACCTCTCCCTTAAAGATACTTTTGCATGCCCCTTACAGGGGCTCGAATTGAGCTATTTCTCTTACCTCCTGTACAGCCAGTCTGCCCCGTTACTTGCTGATAACCTTCACAGCACTCGTATCGGATGACGCTGAAAAAAAGACAGTCACATCACAGTAAATAAAATACCTAACTCTGCCTTTCTGTTATGTTGGTAACTTCACAATTTTTACACTCGTTCGTATATTTTGTTTTACCTTATTATGTGATTCCGAAGGAATGAAGCCATTGAGATTGGTTTCACGAAAATATTTAGAGTTTTTATTTATTGATCATCATCGATCCCAATTTAGCAGAAACCGAAAATGTTCATGACAAATAACAAAAATAAATAAATAAATTTAAAATTGGACTAACATTGCATGCCGAAACCTACCTTGAAATTTCTCTTAGAGCAGTGTTGTAATATACAAGGCCGTGCCCAAAAAATATATATATATATATATATATATATATATATATATATATATATATATAATATATGTGTCTATTGCTTTTAACTTAAGACACTAAAATCCAGAGCCAAATATCTCATTTAAACTACAGGGAAGTAATACAACGCCTTACAACCTGCAGTCCGCGTCTCTCCCCGCCTCACACTCCGCTCTATTCAAGTAGGGACGTACATCTGCTTCGCACAATACGTTGCAATTGCTGTATTCTGACATTGATTTTGTACCTTGTAGTTAAAAGCGGCAGACTTTTTGGACACGGCTTCGATTTTTCACAACGCTTCTCTGGGAGAAATTTTAAAGTAGGTTTCGGCATGCAATGGTTGACAGTTCCCTTGTAAGTCTCTTTCTGCATATAATGATTCATTTTTCAGTACTTTGTAATCTGAAGATGGAAAATTGAATGTTTAGATAAGAATGGAAGGAGCTCGTGGGGCGATTTGGCATGTAGTACTATTGATGATTTTTGTCAAAATAGTTGTAGAGGAATTATCGAAGCTGCTCTCCTTAATGAGGGAAATATGTTTAATTCGACTCGCTAACATACAGTCTCAAATAAAACAATTCATTTTCCAAGAAATAGGTGAGCATCGTGATAGATAATTTCCTGAAGCAAACATCATTGCTGTGAAAACAATAAGAAAGCAAACAAGGTTATGCGATCCAATTTGTCACTGTCACATGACGTCATAACGATGTGATGATTGTAATTTATTTGCCAGTCAGTTCCTTGTGGGAGATCTTCAGAATCATATCAACATGGATCGCATTATAAAACTGAAGCCTTTTATTATTTCCAATAAAATTCTTCATAAAAGAAACATTTTCGAAACAGTGAAGCCTTTGATATATATTTCGAAGATTATAGGTTTGGCACCATATTCGTATACACAATTTGGTGATATGGAAGTCACATTTCTCGGCACCATGCATTGTTACTTCATGTGTTCTTTATTGGTCGTCTTCTTCATTATCACATTCAACTGGAATGTAGATTTTTCATTTAAAAACTTCAATTTGGTTATTGGTATTGTGCATATGACTGATGCCTGCCTTTCATCTTGTACGTTATTCGTTGCGTATCTTTTATGTGCAACTATCAATCGTTCAAAAGTGATAAAATTCTTCACATTAATTAATGAAGTTGATAAACGATTGATAAAATCAACATGCATTTACACAAAAACCAGTCTTTACCTGTCAATTATTATATTTTGTTATGTAACTTTCACCTTTATTGAGATTGTTTTGTTTACCTTTACGTCGCTGAAATTGGAGAATTATTACTACTTGCATCTTGTGTATTTTTCTCTTCATTTATTTGATGCAGTTGGAATATTTCAGTTTGTATTTACAGTTTTGATTCTTGAACAGAGATTTTCTGAGGTTAACAAAGAGATGCTTAAAATTTTTGGTGTCGATGGCGAACAAGGTTTAGATGAATACCAGATGAATGTTTTTATAGCTCGGAATGCAAGGAAAAATGAGCGTGTGGAAAATGAAAACTCGTCAGAGAGTTCATCAGTTGGAGATGATATTATTGAAGATAGTCTGGAGTGGGACAACGTTACTGTCGAAGAATATCAAATGACAGACTTTAAAACTCAAAATCAAGGTGATAATCTTTCTCCAACTAAATTCCCTGTGCAATTGCAAACAGAAGAATGCGACAGTCAAGAACAGTTTAAATTCGATGAAGCTACATTTGGCAGTTATTCAGTGCCAACATTCACAGGTGGAAATCGAAGGAAAGCAAAATGTTTAGGAAATAAAGAGGTTATAAGGGACTTCGCAAATATTAATAAGAAAGAAAGTAAGTTTAAAAGAATTGAAGAAGTTCTTAATTCAAAAACTTGTGTTAGTGTTTCAGACTTAAGATTTAGAGTAAGGGCATTGTGTTCATTGCACAGTATATTATGCGATGCATCAAGGTTGACCAATTCAACTTATCAAATTCTGTTACTGATGGATTTAATTGGGGTATTTGTGGAGATCACATCATGTCTGTATGCTACACTCATCTATGTGACTAAACTACTAACTTGTCAGCTATTCAATCCATCCAGATGGAGTATGCTGACATTATACATTTTATGGGCTAGTGTGAACTTGGTGAAATTGCTGACAATAGTTGCAAGCTGCAGTTTAACCAGCAAAACTGCAAATCACACTGCAGTTTTAGTGCATAAGTTGATGTTGATCAACTCTGAAGTTACTAATGAATTGCAGGTGTTCTCCCAGCAGCTGCTGCATAGAAAACTTCACTTCAGTGCTTGTGGTTTCTTTAGATTGGACTTTACTCTTCTGTACAGTATGGTGGGTGCAGTAACAACATATATCATAATATTGCTTCAATATACAGGACATGACGTCGATGATATAATGGAATTATGTAACAAAACTTCTCATAACACCATCTAGGAAGCCTTTTGAGCCCCATTGTATCCTGTGTGATAAATAATATATATATCTCTCACTCTGTAAACAAGTGCAAATTGCTGTGATTGGTTTTATAATGATGATACATAAATGTGCACCATGCTCATATTTTTATTTTATTTTTAATAGTTAAGGTTAAGCGGTAGAAAGTATAAATTATGTTAACTTAATATAAATCAGCTGTATGATAAATGATAAAAACTCAATTCCCCATTAATTTGTTGTTAAAAAATAAATAATTTTGATCCTGATAATTTGCTTAACAAAACAAAATTATAACTCTCCAAATGAGATCTGGGCTTAAATAAAGATCCTCGTATATGAAGCCCAACGCCAACTTTTGTTTTCAAAGTCAATATAAAAAATCCATTAAGCATTTAAGAACATGTTCCATCTTCAGCTGAAAGTATCTTTATAACAACTGAATATGAATCGTGTTCCGAAAGGCCTGCAAATTTTAAAAACCGAAGTTTAAATTAGATGATGACGACTGAGCTCTCAGTTAAAAATTGTACTATTCTAATATTTTATATATGCTAGTAACCTCATCTATTGTTCAGAATGACTTCTAAAAATATTACCTAATTAGGAAACTATCAAACATTGCATGTCTAAACATACCTTGAAATTTATTCCAGAGAAGCATTGTGATGTTCAAAGGCCGTGTCAAAAAATGTGCCGTTTTTAACTGCAAGGCACTAAAATCGAGCGCCAAATCTCTCAATTTTAACTATAGGAAAGTAATACATCTGAATTCATAGATTGAATGGCCCCCACTACCTGCCGTTTGCGCTGCGTCTCGCCTCACTTCATTCCGATCTTATTCATTCAGGGAGTCCATTTGCTCTGTAGAGTGGATTGAGATTGCTGGATTCTGGCTTCGATTTTTGTGATTTACAATTAAAAACGTTAGATAATTTTTTTGAACACGGCCTTGATACATCACAACACTACTCTGGGAGAAATTTAAGGTAGTTTTTGGCATCTCATTGTTGACAATTATCGGCCACGGTGGACTAGTGGTTATGCTCCTTGCCTCTAGTCCCGAGGGTCGCGGGTTCAAACCCGGCCGGGGTCGATGGATTTTTTTAGGACGGAAAAATCCAAGGAGCAAGTCCTCCGGGAGGGACTTTAAGCCGTGGGTCCCGAGTCAGAAGATTTTCAGGCTCGTAAAAAATCCTTAAGCCTGAATCAAAAGGCCTCTAAGCAAAATTTACCGAATTTTCCCGTCCTAGTACTACCTTGGTTTCCTAGATGTCAGTGTGAGGCGGTGCGCTGACCACGGACCACTCAAAATGGCATCTATACGAAAACAAGTGTAACTAAATTAGTGGGTTCAAATTCTTGCCTGTAGGGGGAGAGCGCCTAAATCTCTGTAAAGGGAAAACCATGGGCTTACAATACAATACAATTGTTGACAATTACCTTGTAAAACAAATGTCAGTAATTTTAGCCTATTTATCCTTGAGTGTTATATAACCACCAATAATCTTCGAAGTCATATTTTAAGGAAAAAACCGGTAAGTCCCTCTTTGAAACCTAGAAAACGTAGCGTACTTTTATTTGTATGCAACATCCATTTTTCCTCACCTGTATGCCAAACTTTGGAGGCAAATAGGTCCTTAACTAACTCCATAGCGCGATAGATCTAGAAGGCACATGGCCTTCCAGCTGGCTGCTGATCTTATATCCGATTCCGATTGAGGGTCTTTCCACTTTTCAGCGGTTGCCCTTTTACCAGCCGGCTGCTGGCCCTTCACATCCACATGTGTCAATCACAGAGCTAGATGATCAACAGCCAGTGTAGGGGTGACATGTGGTTAGCATGTCGAGTCCCCCAGCCGTTATCGCTGGTTCCTCAACCTGGAGCCGCTACTTATTGTAGCTACCCAATTGCCTCACGATGCTGGGTGGGCACCGGTCCCATACTGGCCGAAATACCATGAGAAAATTCCTTTCCCCATGGAGACCCGAACCAGCGCAAGTCCCGTAGCTCTGCGCCAAGGCTTCCTACCTTAACCGCTCGGCTACGGCGCGGGACTATCTTATATCCACATGTTTTAAATTACAGAGGTGGATGATCGTCCAACCAGTATATGGGTAACATTTGATAAGCATGTCGGTTTCCCAGCCGTTAAAGCTGGTTTCCTTAACTTGGTGTCGGTACTCATTGTAGCTACCTAAATTTCTCATGTTGCTTGTTTGGATCTGGTCCCATTCTGCCTGAAATCTTATCCCGAGGGACTCGAACCAACTCAGATCTCGTAAGCACTGTGGCTTGAACAACTCGACAATAACTAAACTGTATATTTTACACTACTAAATGATAGTGCTTTTCATAGAGAATCTAATGACACCTCAAACTCCATTTGACAAAAAAGTGACGTAACTGGTTATTTTCCTTCTTTGTTCTTTTATTTAGTGAGATCGAGGTTCAACACTTGCTGTTTAAACTCATACATTTTGAGGGAAAATAATCACTCTTTTTGGAAATAATCGTAATTTTATATATAAAAGCGAATTTTGTGTGTTTATGTGATTGTATCATTACCTTGTCATGTAGCATTGCTGCCGATAGGATTACCCATGCCAGACTGGTCGAAGGTGATAAGCCAGACGAAAAAAGTACGTTGGTCGAAATAGTGACTATCTTTCACCGTAAAAATACAATCGTCAAGAAATGCGGACATGGGTTCCACTGGCGTAAACTTTTCCGGAGGCCAAATAGTCCTCCATTCGGTTCTCCGGGCTAGGATTACTTCAGAGAACCCAAGCCAAAGACAGGTTGATGGAGAAAACTTCATAACAGTGAACTACATGATCTTTATAGGAAGCCAGATATAATAAGAACAGTTAAGTCTCGTAGACTGCGGTGGACAGGACATGTGGCACGAATGGGGAATGAAAGACGTGCATGGAAGCTTCTTGTAGGAAAGCGAATGGGAAAGTGCCCAGTTGGTAGACCAAGAATGAGATAGGAGAATAACATTATCCATGATTTTAAGGAAGTAGATTATACAGGGTATGATTGGAAAACATTAGCTCAGGATAGGGATGTATGGAGTACTTATGTCCGCGCGGCCATGAACCTACGGGTTCGATTGTGCCAGTGAGTTAGTTATTTATTTCGTTATGTGATTGGTGGATTTTTTAACCCAAGTCTAAACCAGGACCACAGTTTTTTTTCTCCAATCATCTATAAAAATGACTGAAAATTCTCAGAAGTAGTTATGAAACCATAGTCATGATTCAGACATTTGTTTTTTTAATTAACAGACCTAGATTTTCAGTTTTTATGGTTGTTATGGAAACAATAAAAAATCGGAAAACCGTGGTTGAGAAATCCACCCACTTCTAAACCGCTCAATCAATCTTGATGACTATTTAACTCATGCCCCAAATGGGAGTCAATGACAATCACGTTATAATGAGTTTTGATTTACAACCAATCACGGTTGTGTTTCGCCTAGAATTTACCAATTAAAGTTTATCATAATAAAGAGAGCGCCTTCTTTTTAACATTCTGAATAGGTCATAGCATTATTTTGCTGTGACTGACTCACCAAGAAATACGGCTACCAGATTGTATATATATAGTGCATGAATGTCAACACATACCGCATGCGGGAGTTAATATAAAAAACATTTGTAGCAATTGATTATACCACCAAAAACGAAACCACCGTTTGCACTTTCTTAAATGTATTTTTTCCCAGAAAAATAGAATTGTCATATTTACATCATAGGACATCAGAAATGAATTAATATACAGTTTGATGTGTTTCATTTTTTCTCCACTAGAGTGCATTCTTACAATATTGCGTTCCTTTGGCAATAAATAATATGATCTGATTGCAGTGACGAACAAAAGAAGCAAATGAAGCGTACCAATTGTTTCTCATTTGTTTTCAAACATCGCCGTTTACATTAAATATATAAATATTTTAAAATAACTATATTTAAATAATGATTTATGAGTAAACAGCTTAATTTTATTCGTTAAATAGTCCTAACAAATTCCACTCTTGATTTCCAAATTCTCTAAAAAAATGCACTCCTCACTTCGTGAGTCGTGAATTTATCGATAATTTGGAAATCACTCGTGGCATTACTTATGAATATTTGTACGTATTCATACAGGTTTTCAAGTACAACTAGTGTTTAGCCGCTATCCATTATGCTCTAAAACCATTTCATGTAGGAGTTCACCTGAAACAAAAATTAAAATATCACTCTAAGAGTCGCAATTTTCGATGTTTCATAACAAAACTCAGTATACGCTATTAAAATGAACCAAAGTAGGTATTTTCCAAAACTCAGCTAAATCTGACCGTTTACCTGAAATCCATAAATAAGACGATTCTAGTAAACCGCCATATTTAATTCGTCGTAATGTAGGATATAACTATGTGTATACAGATTTTCAGGTAAGGTGAGTGTTTTGCCGCTATTGTGCTCTAAATCCATTACAGAAGTTCACTTCAAAAGAAAAATTTTAAATCATATTAATTTCTTGTCCAGCTTTCTAACTGAATTTTTTCTGGTCAGATTAATATCTCTTTCACAAGTGTCAGAATTACCCATTATAGAAACAAGTTATTTAAATTCTTCAACACATTTAATTGCCATATTATTTTGAAATCTCTGTAAAACAAGATGGCAAATTATCTTCTTGGGAAAAGATCAACACTGGAGTAAGACAGGGATGTGGACTTTCACCGGTGCTTTTCATTATATATATATATATGAATATAATAATAAACGAATGGAGGAAAACACAACGGGGATATATACCCATCAATAGGAACCTCAAACTCGATACTATGCTTTTTGCAGACGATTTAACTCTTCTGGTACTTTCCGAAAATGATTTGCAACGATCAATTTATAATTTACAAAAAATAGGTGCCAAATTTAATATGGAAATATCAATTAACAAAACTAAAATTATGGCATTTCATGGGAAGGACCCCATACAAAGTAAAATCTGTCTCCAGAATAAAATTTTAGAGAGATCTAATCAATTTAAATATCTTGGATATTATCTCTCTATCTGGGATGAAAAGGATATCCCTGAAAAAATTACTAGTTATAATAAAAGTTTGGGAACCATTAATCAAGTTATGAAACCATCCCTTGTACAAAAAAGAACACTAGATTACGTTTATATAACACTTTGGCTAGACCAGTGTTGACCTATGGTAGTGAAGCATGGACACTAAAAAGACAACATGAAAGCAGAATAACGCCTTGTGAAATGGGATTCATGCGCAGAACAGCGGCTTACACCAGATGAGATCGGAAAGGGAACACCGATATCTTAAAAAAATTGACGACTACGCCAATTTTGGAATATACGAGTATTAAACAGTACCAACGGTAAACGGCCAGTTGGTAGACCAATAATGAGGTGGGAGAATAACATTAACTATGATTTGAGGGAAGTAGATTATACAGGGAATGATTGGAAAGGATTAGCTCAGGATAGGGATGTATGGAGAGCTTATGTCCGCGCGGCCATGAACCTACGGGTTCGATAGTGCCAGTGAGTAAGTAAGTAAGTACCAACTAAATTGGAAACATCATCTAGAAAGAATGAGTTCAAATCGGATCTCCAAAGCTGTTTATAATTATATACCAAGAGGACGAAGATCACTGGGCCGTCCTATGAAACGCTGGAGAGAAAATTTTCTGTAGGATCGTAACAGGCCTTGGGCCTAATACTTAGAAGGAAGAAGAAGTAGAAGATTGTTTATTTGTAGGTCTTCTGAATTTCCTCCGATTACCATATATTCTGTTTTAATATAATTTATTTTTAGTCCCTTACTTCAAATGCATCTACTAATTTTCTAATCATATATTCTATATCTCCTTCAACTTTTCCTATTATAATCTGCGAATGATAAGTTGTGCAGTAAACGGTCATTAATATTGATTCACATTCCCCTACTTGACTTATTCAATTTCATTTAAATTCATGAGAAGACATTTTCGATAAACGTAAATTTACGTAATAAATAATAGTTTTAAAAACTAAAACAACACGCTTTATTAGAAAACCAAACTAAAAAACGAAAAATAATTTTAATTTCCAACACGCTCGCGATAAAATTAATGTGGCCAACAAAAAAACCATCTCCTACACATATAGAATAAAACTAGAGTTATCAACAAAAAGAAAATAATTTTACCATCAAAAGCGCGGGGTGTTTTTATGATTTTTACATTTTCGTCTTAGAGGCTTTACTTTTACCAATATCTGTTTATTATCAAATATATTAATTGATATAGAGCACCCCACACTTTTGATGGTAAAATTATTTTCTTTTTGTTGATAACTCTAGTTTTATTCTATATGTGTTGGAGATGATTTTTTTGTTGACCACTTTAATTTTATCCCAAGCGTGTTGGAAATTGAAATTATTTTTCATTTTTTAGTTCGGTTTTCTAATAAAGCCCTTGTTTTAGTTTTTTTAAAACTATTATTTATTTTTTACTTTTTAGTTTTAATATTTTACAGAATAAGATAAAAATGTAAGTACCTTTAAATTCGATACTATTGTAGTAAGAGCTAAATGTAATATTCTTAAAGAAAAACCTCCCAGCCGGATTTGAACCAGCGACCTATGGATTACTGAAATTATATATACCACTAGAGTTCACCGCTGTACCAACTGAGCTCTTACAACGATTGACTAAAAAAGTCGACAAGTCCGCAACCTATTATACCAGTTTTCATTTTTTTTTATTTTATGATGATTCTGACCAGGATTTTAGAAAACAAAATATGAAATTATTGTATTGTCACGGGTCCTTTACAAGTATACAAAGTTTCAAGGTGATCCAATGTTTCTAAGTGGGTGAAAATCGTGTTCAAAGATTCCGTTACATAGATACAAAGATACTTTTTTTATTTTCTGATGATTCTGGCCAGGATTTTAGAAAATAAATATGAAATTATTATATTGTCACCAGTCCTTTAAAAGTATAAAAAGTTTCAAGTTGATCCAATGATTTTAAGTGGGTGAAAATCGCTTTGAAAGATTCCGTTACATATATAGATACAGGTCAAGCTAATATAAAGCGTGTAAAAATGTAAAATAACTTCAAACAACGTTCTCAATTGATGTTCGTGAATTGATTATTCATGCACACTTGTGCGCGTTTCTATCTTTATTAAATTGTGAATTTGACCTATGAGCAAGAATGAGGTGGGAGAATAACATTAACCATGATTTGAGTTAAGTAGGTCATACAAGGATGATTGAAAACATAAGCTCTTGATAGAGATATATGGAAAGCTTATGTCCACGCGGCCATGAACCTACGGGTTCGACAAACCCAGTAAGTTAGGATATAAATTGATATATATATTTAGGTGAAGCAGAACACGCCGGGCGTTAGCTAGTTATCTGTAAGACCACCGCTGTGGTCTCGGAGTAGCGTCGCTGCTTCGTACGCAGCGGCTCCAGTTCGATCCCCAGTCGGGACAAGTTTCCTAAGTGATTTTTTTTTTCGAGGATTTTCCTCACCTATAACACAAAAATGTCGAGAAACTTTAAGGCACAAGTGGTCCCCGAACATCATCTGGCCTTCATAATCATTATTATCATATTCACCATGTTTAATATGAATGTGTGAGTGAATGGCGTGTTTCGTCTTATGTTGTCTCAGGATATGTGTGGTCAAAAAGACTATATAACATTGAGTTACATGAAGTGTGTAGGAAATCAGATACAATAAGATCAGCTAAGTCTCGTAGACTGCAATGGGCAGTACATGTGGTACGAATGAGAAATGAAAAAGAGGCATGAAAACTCTTTGTAGGAAAACCTGAAGGAAAGCTCCAAGTAAGCAGGCTAAGAATGAGGTGGGAGAATGATATTAATTATGATTTAAAGGAAATGTATTATACAGGCGATGATTGGAAAATACCATCTCAGGATACGGTTGTGTGGAGGGCTTATGTCTGCGCGGCCATGAACCTACAGGTTCCATAGTGCTAATGAATTATTTACTTAGATTTATTTTTCAATCATTTTATTAAATATATTAAATAAATTGAACTAATATATTTCATAGGTTACTTTGGCAATTAAGGATTAATTAATTGATACACATTTCGGTGAAATGAACATGGCGGTTGCTAGAGTAATTTTTTTATTACGGGTTTCAGGTGAACACCCTCCCCCCATTTAATGTTCGGACTTCGCTGATTTTTAGAATAACTTCCTCGGATTATTTTAATAGCATATACTGAATTTCGTTGCATAACATCGAAATTTGCGACCGCTAGTATTTGATCGATTTTTTTTTCGTTTCACTTGAACTCCTACGCTCAATGGTCCAAATTTCCCTCGTTACGTACCTTCGTCTTACATTTTTAAATTAATTTGTTATATGCCAAGTTTGATTTCAGTGATATAAAAATTGCGGCGGCTAGACCATCAACGAACATACATATAATTATATGATGAGGGGTTCAGAGCAAAAGTGGGCCAAGTCCATATTTTACTCTTTTGGGTAAATTTTGGATAGAATACGAAATAAAGAAATAGGGGAAATTATGTGTGAACAAGAGGAGCCGTACATCATAGACATTATAGAAAAGAAAAGATTACAGTGGTATGGCCATGTCAAAAGAATGTCAGAGCAAAGATTGTCTAAAATTGTTATGGAATGGATCCCAATAGGAAGGAGGAAGAGAGGGAGATCGAAGAAAACTTGGATAGAAGACGTACAAGCAGCTATGAATATCAGAGGATTGGAGGAAGATTAATGGATGGACATAGAGGACTGACGTTTGGTTTCCGGAAGACGGCGGCAGCTGCCTTGATACCGGATGATGATGATGATGATGATAATTAAGTTGATATGAAGTTAAATTAATTGCTGCTGAAGAGTTAAAAATTAATTTTTGCAGTGAAAAAGAACAAATACAATACTTGATTCACCATTGCTCTGAAGAATCATTGATATATTGAACCCAAATTCACTTATAACTAGGATTTTCAATTTTTTGACTTGGTCCACTTCTGCTCTAAATCCCTCAAATATTAATATATATTTTTTTTTTGCCATGGTCACTTTTGATGTATACTGGTATAATCGGTGAAGATCTGAAAAAAATTTAAAAATATGTTCATGGGAACAACCTTAATAGCTTTATTCCTTGGGAATTTGCTAAAATATAAAAAAAAGTAATATAAGAAGTCAGAGAAAAGGGGATTATGTACAGAATGAGGGAAATAAGGCTGAAGGTCACAGTAAAAGGAAAAAAAGTTATATAAAATGTTCCACATTTTTAATTCCAGGCAATATATTACTCATTGGTTCCTTTCACATAGACCCAATTTATCCTACAAAGAAAAGGTTGGTCTTAAATGCCTAACCCTTATTGTATCGTGACGTCTATATGTAATCTGGTAGACGTGTCAATTTCTGACATACATTTGATTAATTTGTCATGAACAGTTTAATTCCTTAATATCCGTATTATGTTACTTAATTCGATCTATTAGTCTTTCATAAAAGAATACGCCCAAAAAATCTACAAACTACGTCATTCATTCCCTTGGGAATACAAGTTAACAAGGTGGAAAGTTACAGTAGTGAGGACGATCTTGTTGCTGGTTGATTCTATTCGGTGACGAAGTCAAGTATTTAAAGATTTGTTTGTTGTTACTAAACATTTTGCAATCTAACTCTTCATAACTTATGCATTTTGATCAGCAAAGGATATTTATATTACTTTGTAGTGGATTCTTGGGATTTTAATTTTGAAAAGTCGTAACTGACTATATTAACTGATAATTAATTGAAACTTTGTTGAAAGTACTGTGAAGAAAAAGTGTGTTCAAATTGTGAATCCTAATTAATGAATCTTCAAGAATATAATTTGTGATTTCTACCTACACTAGATTTTAGAAATATGTGCAGAATATTTTATAAGAAACGAATAGTTTAGAATAACTTAATATTCAGATAACACATGTTCACAATCTAGTGACTTCAATTTGTTAATCTTAATTGTGTAAAATAGTGAAATATGTAAATTAATGAATTGACGGAAATGTATTAACGTTCTTGGTCCTAATTGTTACAGAATTCCTTCAGTTAACGAATGAAGGAAAAAAATATTAAATTTATTAGTCTTGATTGTTACAGAATTTCAATTAACGAATAAAGGCAAAAATATTAACTTTCTTAGTCTTGGTGGTTGCAGAATTTGTTCAATTAACGAATTTAAGATAAAAATATGAACTTTCTTAGTTCTGATGGTTGCAGTGTTTCTTCAATTAACGAATAAAGACAAAAAATAACGTTTTTAATTCTTATGGTTGCAGAATTTCTTCAGTTAACGAATTAAGAGAAAAATATTAACTTTTCTAGTCCTAATGGTTGCATATTTCTTCAATTAGCGAATGAAGACAAAAATATGAACTTTCTTAGTCATGATGGTTGCAGAATTTCTTCAGTTAACGAATTAAGACAAAAGTATGGAGTTTCTTAGTCCTGATGGTTGCAGAATTTCTTCAAATTAACGAATTACGGCAAAAATATTAACTTTCTTCGTTCCGATGGCTGCACAATGTATTTTGTTAAAGGATTAAGACAAAAATATGAACTTTCTTAGTCCAAATGATTTCGGAATTTCTTCAATTGACTAATTATAACAAAAATATGAACTTTCTTTGTCCTGATGGTTTTAAAATTTCTTCAATTAACGAATTAAGGAAAAAAATGTTAATTTTATTAGTCGCAATGGTTGCAGAATATCTGAATAACTCAGAATAATTATCTTATCTATAATAAAATTTTAACTAGACGAAACGTAATTGGCGAATCATATAAAAAACATATTTTCGTTTTACTATCAAATCTATTTACCTATTTAAATTCCCAGTGAAACTCTAAAGACAGTATTACACTTTTTGTGGCATAAGTGTTTTAATGTAAACTAAATACTTCTGAACATGAATAGAAAATATAATGACAAATGAAAATTAGTGATAAAATATATCATTTGTTTTCAGAGAGGAAAGTTTGTTGATTAAATTACTGAAATAAACTTATGTCATAACGTCAAATTAAAGTATTAGATATATAAATAAAATCGTTTTTTAATGGAGAAATTTATAAAGTTTTTGGACTTAAGTGCATTTAAAAGATTGATGAATACAAAAGACGTGTATTCTGCTACAAAACCTCTTTATTACTTGTCCAAACTGCTGGGACTTGCACCATTCTCTTACAACAAGAATGAGAACCATAAAGCTGCTAGAAGACTTCACATATCAACACTTGGCACTTTACACTCCTGGGGAATGTGTCTCCTGATATCAAATTTCCTCATATTTCTTTTCATTTCAAATGTTAAAAAAGAATTCCCCAAACTTATCATCGATATTGTGAACATATCAGATTCTTACTTCTCGTCTCTCACAGTCATAGTGTCCTACGCTTTGTGTGCCACAGTTAATCGCAATAAGGTTATAAAGCTGTTCCAACTGTTGAACAAGATTGATCAGTGTTTAGGAAATACCAGTACGTCTTTCAGAATCACTGGTGCTTCGCTTTTGTTAGGCGTTTCAATATATTTAATAGCTCATGGGATTGGTTATCTAGTTGTGATTGTTTTTATACCAGCTGAAGCCAAAGATTATCATATACAATTTGTGTACTTTTCAATATACGTTGTTGGTGCTGTCACTATAATGCAGTTTGTATATTCTGTACTCTTACTCAAAGATAGATTTGAAATGTTGAATAGAGAACTGATAGTTCTCTTCGAGATAAATGACGAAGAAACTTTGAATGAGAAACTGCTAAACTTTTGCCAAATATACTCTTTAGAAAATAAGTTTGAGCAACCTGTAATGAATAAAGTGAATGCAAATAAGTGTATTAAAGAAGAAAAATCTAATCGTTTGGAAAACGATTATAAGGGAAAAAAATATAAGTGTGTTGGATCTAGAAAGAAAGAAAGAATTCACCGCTTGAAAACACTTCGCGGAATCCACAATACACTGTGCGATGCTGCGGAATTGACAAATTCTACATATCAAGTGCAAGTTCTGATGGATCTAATTGGAATTCTTGTAGAAATAACAACTTGCTTGTACCTTGCACTGACATATGCTGCGCAAATCCTAACATGTCGTCCAACTAATGCTCCCAGATGGAATCTGTTGGGATTGTACGTTGTTTGGGTAACTCTGAATTTATCTAAACTACTAGCGATAACCATCAGCTGCAGAAGTGCCTGTAGGAATGCCAATTACACTGCAGTTCTGGTCCACAAGTTGATGATTCTGCAGCCGGCTGACTATGCAGCTGAACTGCAGATTTTCTCACAACAGTTGCTGCACAGGAAGCTGTGTTTTACTGCGTGTGGTTTCTTTCTCATCGACTTCTGCTTGATGTATAATATGGCTAGTTCTGTCACTACGTACCTTATCATTTTGCTGCAGTACACAGGACATGATATTGGGGAAGATCGTATATTCGAATTGTGCAATTCAACCTCACAGACAACCGTGTAAATTTCATCCATATTATTATTATTATTATTATTATTATTATTATTATTATTATTATTATTATTATTATTATTATTATTATTATTATTATTATTATTATTATTATTATTATTATTATTATTGTTATTGTTATTATTATTATTATTAACATAATTACTTATGGAGCAGAACTATGCCCATTAACAACAAAAACAAAAACAAATAATAATCTTTTGGCAACAGAAATTGATTTTATACGAAGGGCAGCAAGAATTTCAAGAAGAGAAAAAATTAGAAACTCAGTTATAATGGAGAAAATGAAGATTGATGACACTATTTTAGATTATATTAAAACTCAGCAATTAAGATGGTACGGACATGTCCAGCAAATGCATGAGGATCGGCTGCCAAAATGTGTTTTGGATTGGTAACTTGATGGAAGATGAGACAGAGGAAAACCTAAAACTTCCTGGAGTCAGGGAATATATTTATATGTGAAGGAGAAATATCTACAACCAGGAGATTGGATGGACTGACAAAATTTGCTATTAGGAATCGGACGATGTCAAAGACATTAATGAGCCGATTATTATCTATTATTATTATTATTATTATTATTATTATTATTATTATTATTATTATTATTATTATTATAAGAAGCCGAACATCATAGACATTATAGAAAATAAAAGATTACAGTGGTATGGCCATGTCAAAAGAATGCCAGAGAAAAGATTGCCAAAAATTGTTATGGAATGGATCCCAATGGAAAGGAGGAAGAGAGAATGACCGAAGAAAACTTGGATAGAAGGGGTACAAGCAGCTATGAATATATCAGAGGAATGGAGGAAGATCAATAGATGGACAGAGAGAAATGGCGTTTGGTTTCCGGAAGACCGCGGCATGTTACCGGATGTTTATTATTATTATTATTATTATTATTATTATTATTATTATTATTATTATGACCTACTATTATCTCTCTTCACTACCATCAACTTTATATTTACTTTGCCATGAAACACCGTGTGGTTCTGAGGGTCACGCTGTACTGTATTGTGTCATTTGTAGAGTGATTGTTTCCATTAAATTGTGAAGGTGTCAGTCATTCTATTGACATGTTGCCTTCCTGTTTGCTGTAACTTGATAACAGATCAGGAAACACGCCCTTATATCACACATTGAAGTTAGACATTTGTACATTAAATTGCAATTATATAGTTCTTGTAAGATATTCACTTAGACTCGACTCGGACTTCGTGTTTAGTTGGTAACACTTGTGTCTTCGTAGATTGTACTTTTAAAGCAGGTCAAATGTATCAAATCGTCAAATAAACATAATTCATTGTTAGTTATTGCAATTAAACTGTAAATTCGAAGGCCTGAGAGGCCTAGAAAACGCTTGGCCTACCAGCCGACTGCTGGTATGACATCCATATGTGCATTTACAAAGGTGGTTGACCATCCAGTCAATATGGTAGTGGCATGTGGTCATGTAAATGGTTAAAATTGTATGATATCTCAATCGTCCTCAAGTTAAATAACTTCGTCACAGGCCTTTTGGAAATGTGTTCCATCTTCAGCTGCTTTTCAAGTGGTCTTACGTTATCCATTAATAAATAATGCGGTTAAATTCCAAAATCGTATCTGATAACTCAGTCGTTCTCAAGTTACATGACTTCGTCGAAGACCTTTCCGAACCGTGTTACATCTTCAGCTGTTTTTCAAGTGGTTATACCTTATTTATTAATAAATAGTGACAAATGGTAAAGTTATGAAATCGTATATGATATCTCAGTCGTTTTCAAATTAAATAACTTTCTCGAAGACCTTGCGGAAAATTGTCCCATCATCAGCTTCTCTTCGAGTGATATGTTATTCATTAATAAATAGTGACAAACGGTTAAAATTATGAAATCATATTGATATCTCAGTCTCCTCAAATTAAACAATTTCGTCGAAGACCTTTCGGAAACGTGTTCAATCTTCAAATACTTTTCAAGTGGTCATATGTTTTTTCATTAATAAATAGTGACAAATGAACTTTTAACTGTTAATCATTACTTAATTGATTGTTTAGAGTAATATCAGTTGATATATAATTCATTGAATTTATTCTAAAAATATACTTAGCATTATTTTGATGTGAGCTTTTTCGAAATTGGTGTGTGTAAATGTCTTTTGACAAAGAACTTGTCATTCGTCGTGTAATTATAATTTTAAATGTAATGTTTCTATAGTAGTTTGTAATGATTCTTAAATTGAGGTATAGATGGCACCACGAGGTTTTGTGATTTAAGATTTGAAGCACAGTATGGTATTCTTTGTACATACCGTACTTTTAAATCTAGATGCTGCGGATATTTTCGTTTAACTTCAAATGCTACATGAAGTTCAATTTATAGGAATAATATGCATATCATCTCGTTCATTTTATGTATAAACTTTACAATAGGCTACATACTACAAAAACAAATTACAGTCATTTAAATAACTGTGAGTAAATACTCCGTCATTATAATTTTCTTAAAGTAATTTTTGGAGACAAAATTATGGAAAATAGTTAAGGTAAAAGCCAAGGAAGATTCTTTAGAATGATGTAAAATTAAATATAGGATGCCAGTACTATCAGGAAAATAAAATGCTAGCTGAAGAAAAACGAATATATTTATTGATAAGGCATTGTCTTCAAATTTGATAAATTGTCATATTTTGAATTTTCATCTAACTACTGCGACGAAAACTCTCTTAATACTGATTGGAAACTATATTCTTATATCTTAGATGATATGATGGTATGTAATATGTGCGTTGAGCTTTTGTGAAATGTTTATTTAATTGTTGAATTTTGTTATGTCATATAGGTGTGCCGGTACAGTATTTAATGTCAAGAAATAATGGAATTTTCATAACCTATTAACATTATCATTGGTTTTACAGCCCTTTGCAGGTTATAACTTTATAATAATAATAATATTTTTTTTGTAAGCCCATGTTTTCCCTTTACAGAGATTTAGGCGCTCTCCCCCTACAGGGAAGAATTTGAACCATACTAATTTAGTTACACTTGTTTTCGTATCGATGTCATTTTGAGTGGTCCGTGGTCAGCGTTCCGCCTCATATTGATATCTAGGAAACCAAGGTAGTACTAGGACGGGAAAATTCGGTAAATTTTGCTTAGAGGCCTTTCCATTCAGGCTTAAGGATTTTTTACGAGCCTGAAAATCTTCAGACTCGGGACCCACGGCTTAAAGTCCCTCCCGGAGGACTTGCTCCTTAGATTTTTCCGTCCTAAAAATCCATCGACCCAGACCGGGTTTGAACCCGCGACCCTCGGGACCAAAGGCAAGGAGAACCACTAGTCCACCGCGCGGCCGATTTGACCTTGCATAGTTAAGGCCCTAAAACCTTGTCTATCACTCAACCAGGTTAGAAAAAACAGAAATTATTCTTATATATAAATTACAATAAACAAAAACCATTACATGGTATATCTACAATACTATTTATAATTTATTTTGATTTATTCTAGATCTAAAGAATGAAATATAAAATGTACAAGATAGAAAAATGAGGAAAAATACTGTTAACGGCATAGAATAAATTTAGTTCTGGAGAAAAATTATTTAACAACTAATTATATAAGCGTGACTTAAAAGTGTCAAGTGTGTGGCAACCACTGATATCTGCGCAAAGACTTGTTTTCATGAAACTGGGAACTTTATTGTATCAGAGATAATATGAGTTCTAAAATACTAATTGCGATTTAATTTAACTAATATATTTTATCCCCTTTACAATACACTGGCACGAACTGTACTAAATTATGACAGTGAGGCATTGTCATTAAGTAAAAATTATAAAAGCAAAACAGTATCTTGTGAAATGTGATTCATGCGTACATACACTAAGTGTGACTTAAAAAACAACGGAATTTTAAATTAATTAAAAACCAAATCAGTTTTGGAATATACCCAATCAGTGTCAGATTAATTGGAAATGTGATATTGAAAGAATTACATTGAAATAATTACATAGGCAGTATATAAATATATATAGCAAATCACTGAAGATTTGTGTGTCGTTCTGCCAAAAGATGGTGTGAAAATTTTGTGTGAGAACGTAATAGACCTTGAGCGCTTAAAACGTACTAAGCAGAAGAAGTAAAATTAATATTTTATCCACGCCACTGCTTTCGGCTGATGCCAAGCGATTATGGACCTAACACCTGGGTTTCGTTATATCTGCAAATATTTAGTGACGTTTAATAAATTCCGATTTAGGTACCTATTGATTTTACGCTAGTAAAATATATTTATTCTGCACACGTTCTAGGCAATCTGACATCTTAAATTAGATAAGTGTTTTTTTTAATTCGTGTTGTTTTGGAAATGGTAAAAATGCGCATGAAAAGGTGTGTTACTTCTTCAGCAAAAATCAATGTGCGAAATGATATTTACTCTGCTATAAAGCCATTATTTTACATATCTAAAATAATAGGACTAGCGCCATTTTCATACAACGAGAACCACAAATTTGGCTTCCAAATTTCCAGAATTGGAACTCTGTACTCTTTGTTTTTGTGTGTTTTGCTGACTTTCCTCTTTGGGAAAGTTTTGATTTGGCGAATTAGAACTCTTTTCTTGAACCAAAAATTTATTGTTGGTTTTGTTGTTATTTGTGATTCGTGTTTGTTTGCAATATCTATAATTGTATCGTATTTTCTGTCAGCAACTTTCAACAAGAATAAACTGTTAAAATTCTTGAGATTGGTATCAAATGTAGACTTGTGTATCAATGTATCTAAAATTTCATATAAAAGAATATTGATACTTGTTACATCAACAATTATATTAGTGATTGTATTCTATGTAATGTTGTTTACTGTATATTATTTGTATGTAAAGCCATATGCGCCGAGTTTTCGAGGAAATATTATATATTTCTTGTTCAGCTTCTTAGGAGAATTCATGGCTATACATTTCACATACTCAGTTTTGTTGTTGAAACATCGTTTTGATCGTGTTAATAATTGTTTATTGGCAGCTTTTGATGTTGATGAACGCACTCTAGATGAACTTCAGTCAGAAATTGTAGCTACTAGTTGCACGTGCAAAAGCATGCCAGAAACAATATCAGGTAATCTTAAAGAACATATAGGTGGCACTGTTGTTGAATCTCGGATGAATTCAGATGACACACCAAAGATCATAACAAGAAATGTATCTACAAAGATCAATGATACATGTACAAATAATGAGAAATATGATTTAAATTTTAGAATCAAAACACTTCGGACAATGCACAGTATACTTTGCGAAGCAGTCCAGTTGACCAACAGTATGTACCAAATTCAAAATCTCATCAATTTGATGGAGATTTTTCTCAAAGTGATATTATTCCTGTTCGCTGGACTCAGTTTCCTGTCAAGGTACATAACATGTGGTCATAATCCATGGGGATGGAAAATACTTTCTTGGTTAGCCTTGATAACTTGTATGAAAGTGTTCAGGCTAGTTACAGTTATATGGGTTTGTCAGGGAGTGAGAAATGCAGCTGGTCGTACAGGAAATCTGGTACACAAGTTACTGGTGATCAAGGATCTGCATAAAGATAATATAAAAGAGTTATTTTTGTTCTCGAAACAAGTTTTAGATCGTCCTATCCAGTTCAGTACCTGCGGATTTTTCCTATTGGACTTTGCCGTTGTAAATAGCATGGCGGGAGCAGTTACTACATATCTTATAATACTTCTTCAACATGGAACTCAAAGTATCGACGAATTTGTAGAAATTTGTAACTCTGCTTTCTTTCAATTGTTTGATTTGTAGTTTCTAACTAACTCACTGGTACTCAAGTCTTAAATCCATGGCCCATATTGAGCTAATGTTTTCCAATCATTCCCCTGTATAATCTACTTCCCTCAATTCATGATTGTTATCATCCAATTTCATTTCTGGTTTACCAACTTGGTATTTTCCTTCTGGTATTCTTCTTCTTCTTTACTTCACGGGCTAGGCAAATGTCCTATTCCACCTCACAGTTGTTCTGTCCATCTTTTTACTGGCCTTCCTACATTCCTTGAACCTCTTGGCTTGTAGTTGAATGCTGCTTTTGGTAATCTTGAT
Source organism: Diploptera punctata (assembly GCA_030220185.1). Taxonomy (NCBI): domain Eukaryota; kingdom Metazoa; phylum Arthropoda; class Insecta; order Blattodea; family Blaberidae; genus Diploptera; species Diploptera punctata. The sequence goes on along the minus strand of JASPKZ010003451.1, from coordinate 595,895 downwards.
ACATTCATTCTTTCCACATGTGTAAACCATTTCTCTCTATATTCTCTGATTTTCTCATCGAATGGATATATATTTAACTCTGTTCTTATATCTTCATTCCTTATCCGATCCAATCTTGTGCAGCCTTTTGTTCTTCTAAGGAAGTTCATTTCTGCGCTTTGTATTCTACTTTGCAATTTTTTGGTCATTACCCAAGTTTCGCTCCCATAAAGTAATGCAGGAACTGCCAATGTTTTATAAAACTTAAATCTAGTATCTCTTCTTGTTTTATTCTTTAATGTTTTATTTATAGTTCCGCATGTCATTTGAAATTTCGACAGTTTCATATGTATGTCTCTTTCAATTTTTGTGCTTATAGTAAAATTACAACCCAAATAATTAAAATTTGTTACTTGTTCCAGAGGTTTGTTGTCTATTACGATGTTTGATCTTATATGATCGTTTCCCCAAAATGCCATTATTTTTGTTTTTTCTTTTGATATTTTGAAATTATATTCTTGGCATAACTGATTTAATTGATGTAAAGAGTACTGCAATAAAGCTATTTTGTTCTTCTTCAAGTATTGCTTCTGCAATTATTTTTAGTCTTTTATTTATAACCCTTGCATAGATTTTATAAATTGAATTAAGTAGGCTAATTCCTCTATAGTTCTTACATTATCTTCTATCTCCTTTCTTAAATAACGATATGACTTCAGCTGTATTCCAACTTTCTGGTATTCTGCAGTTTCTCCAACATGTATTAAACAAATACAATATTCTCCAAAGTAGAAATGTTCCACCATATTTTAGAAGTTCCATATTCATCTGATGAGGACCAACTGCTTTTCTGTTTTTGGTTTCTTATAAATCTCATCATTAAATGTAATCATATCAGTTTGAATTTCTCCTGTTTCATTATCTGGATACGATTCTTGTTTTTCTTCGTCTTCTTCTTTTTCTTCTTTACACCATAAATTTTATAGTGTTCTATCCATCTTTATTTGTTAATAACATCTATCTTTGCAGTATACTTTTCTGATTTATTTAAAAGTTTTATAACTTTGTATGCAAAATTTTGTCTGCCATGAATATCATTTTCTATTTCACTTATAAAATTATTCCAAGAATGTTGATGAGCTGTCCTAATAATTTGTTTTGCTATATTCCTTTTTTCCACATATTGTTGTCTCGATTCTTCTGTTTTTTTTGTTGAAGCCACTGTTTATAAGAATTTTGTTTTTCTTTAATTGCCAGTTCTATTTCTTCATTCCAAATTCTTACTCCTTTTCTGCTTATAATTTTTCTTCTGCCTGGGCTGCCTTTTCAATGCACTTTTTAATATTATTCCATTCATTATCTAATATGTCGCTAGTTGGTGTGTGCATGAGGTATTGTTGTAGACTTTATTGATATAATTTTCTTATGCTTTCCTCTTGCAAAATTCCTTCTGGTTTTCCTACAATAAGCTTGCAAGCCCCTCTTTTTGACTACCCATTCGCGCCAGATGTCTTGCCAATCGTAGTCTACGATACTTAATTGTTCTTACTACTTTTCGTTTCCCATAAAGATCATGTAGCTCGCTGTTAGGTAGCCTTCTCCATTCGCCTGTCTGCTCATCTCTATTTGGTTCAAAAATGTTCCTTACTTTTTTTTTACTTTTGAGGGCCTCTCCACTTTTCAGCGGTTACCCTGTATTCCCATTCGCCATTCTTGCCGATCACGCCATTCATCCTCCTCCAGACCTCGGTCGTTCATCAATCTATGGATCTCTCCTCTCCAAGTTGTTCTTGGTCTGCCCCGTTTCCTTCTACCAGAAGGTGACCATTTCAAAAGAGTTTTGGGCCACCTATCATCCTCCATTCTCCTGACCCATACCACTGAAGAGCTCGTCTTTCGATCCTTTCCACCACTGTCTTTCTCCATATCCATCATCTGCCTCACTTCTTCATTTCTTCTTCTTTCCAACCTGGACACCCTGGCACTGCGTCTTATTCCATCCATCTCCACTGCCAAGATCTTAGTTTTTTGTCCCTCTACCAAAGTCCATCCCTCAGCACCATAAGTCATTATGCTTTCCACAACAGACTTCAAAATCCTCTTCTTCGTGTGGTTTGACATGGTCCTACTCCACAGTACTCCATTCAACATTTTTATGGCTCTTCGTGCTTGTACTAACCTGCTATCTACTTCAGCTTTACAACTCCCTGATTCATCAATAAGTGATCCCAAATATTTAAATTTTTTAACAGCTCTAATAATTCCTTGGGATAGGGATATATCTCGTCCACTTCCTCCTACTACAAGATATTCAGTTTTTTTTCATGTTTACTCTTAATCCTCCTATTTCAAAAGCATTTAGAAGTTTTCTCATCATGTATTTCACATCCTCACGACTCTGAGCTATCAACACTTGATCGTCTGCAAATAATAAGGAATGTATTGTGCCACCTTGGACTGGTACTCCCATGCCTCCACAATATCGATTCCACTGCTCCAATATATGCTGGATGTATATTTTGAACAGAGTAGGGGACATACTATAGCCCTGTCGCAGGCCTTTAGTAGTTCTGAATGGAGAGGATATCATCTTACCCACTTTAACCGAAGCCTGACACTGCTGGTACAACCGTCGGACAAGTGAAATTGTTGGTAAATCGATACCAACATCAACCATTGCATCCCAAAGTTGGCACTGAGTTATAGGCCTTTTCTAAATCAACAAATATAAAATGAATTTCCTGGCCCTTAGCATGTGATTTTTCTGTTATCTGTCTCAGACTAAAAATGTGATCCATGCATGATTTCCCTCTGGTAAATCCTGCTTGGTCTTCCAACATTCTTCCTTCGATAGTGTGTTCAAGTCTGTTTGTGATGATACTGCTAAAAATTCTACTCATGGATGACATCACACTGATTCCTCTGTAATTTCCAGGGTCTTTACGATTTCCCTTTTTATGAATAGATGTTATATATGACATACACCAATCCTTTGGTATTTCATCACCCTCCAAAATCTGATTAAACATTTTACAGATAAGTCTTTTTAATAAGGGGGGTCCATATTTCCATAATTCTGTCATTATTCCACTGGGTCCACTGGCTTTACCATTCTTTGCTTTTTTCAGTGCCTGATTTATTTCTTCCTCTAAAATAGGTTCCATACGTGACGATATATTGTCCATATACTCCAAATTTTCACATTTTTGTCCCTTCCTTTTCTCAACAAGCAGATTTTTAAAGTGCTTCTCCCATTGTTCCATATTCACAAGATTTAAGGCTGGTGATGGATTATTAACTGCCCTCATCCTCCTTATAACTCTCCATGCCTCTGCAGATCTTCTGTATCCTAATGAATGATCGATTTCAGCACATACTTTTTCCCATGATTCTTCTTTACATTTTATTATAACCTTCTTTACCTTTCTCTTGCATTCTCTATACTTCTGTAGGTCTTCTTCACTCTTAGAGCTCAACCACTTATAGTACAATTTCTTTTTTCATTAATAATTTCCAGTGCTTCCATAGTCATCCATTCTGTCCTTCCTCCACTTTTCCTCTCCCTTCCCAACACTTCCTCAGCTACTCCATTAACACAATGTTTTAAAAAATCATACAGGCCTTCAGCATTCAAATCCTCCTCTACTACTTTCAGTCTATTGTTCAGCCTTTCCTGATATAGATAGCGTACACTATCTTCCTGTAATAGATGCACCAAATATCTGGGGTCATCTATAATAGTCATTTCTTTATTTTTCTGAGTTTTAGTTGTTTTTAATTTAGTTTTCATTGGGAACGCAATTTTTGATACAACAATATGATGATCCGATCCACATTCTATCTTCCTCCGTACTCTAACATCTTGTACTTTAATCAATCGTTGCTGTCTTACTATTACGTAGTCTATAATAGACTTCAAATTCCTGGAGTGATTTACCCAGGTATATTTATGTATATCCTTGTGTTTAAACTTTGTATTCATGATAACACATTCCTGCTCCTTACAGAATTCAATCAACCTCCTGCCATTATCATTTTCTGTATCTTCTCCCCAGGCTCCAACAATGTTACTATTAATTTTTCTACCGACACGTCCATTAAAATCTCCCATTAGCAAGAGCTCATGTCCATTCACACAATCATCAATTACTTCTCTCAAATCTTCATAAAAAGCCCTTTTCTCATCAACTGAAGCATCATTGTTGGGGGCATATACCCCTATTACTTCCACAGTAGTTTCATGAATACGTATAGTTATCTTAATTATCCTGTCACTTATTTCTTTCCAATTAACTATTCCAGATTTCCATTTCCTCTTTATGAGGATAGCCACTCCTGATTTTGCTCTCTCTGATTTTGGCACTCCACTCCAGAAATGTATATAATCCCCAACCACTTCTTGTCCTTGTCCTTTCTTTTTTGTCTCATTTAAAACTACTATATCCATATCCAGAGTATCTAGTTCTTTAACTATTTCTACTAGTTTTCCACTTATTCCTTGTATATTCCAAGTTCCGCATACCAAAGTCCGTTTACGTAGCCAAAGTCGATGCCTATTAAACCGTCCGGCTAATTTCTTGGGAAACGTAGCAAGCTTTGTTTTATAGGATCGGGGTGCTAGCCCTCTGCCTAACCCCCAACCTGGAGGACCAGGTAATTTATAATCGAGGATGTCTTCCCAATGCCTTTGGAGGACCAACTCCCATCCTGCAAGGCAGCAGCTCCCTATCCTGAGGTAATCTCTTCTGCCTTCTTCGCCGTTGAGATTCCAAACTCTTCATCCGCCTAAGAAGCCATTGGATATCCTCTTCTGGAGTGCTTCTTCGTCTGATCTCTCTCCTTTGACCTGTCCGGCATGGGAAACCCTATCAGTAGCTACGCTACCGCCGGCACAGCTCTCAGGGTAATCGAGGTACTCAAACCCCACCACCAACTATAAGGTCTTGCACTCCCTATTCTCAAATACTCGTAATCTTTTCTCTTCCCTTATGGTAAGAGTCAGTGTTTCGCAACCTTATAATGTAACTGGAATAATGACAGTTCCATATATTTTCAATTTAACGTTTTTTGAGAGAAGTTGGGACGACAAGAGCTCCTGTAATGCATAACAGCACGCATTTTCAGAATTGGGCCTATGTTTAATTCCTTTGTGCATCTCATTCCTGTTTGTAATTATTGTTCCTAGGTATTCGAATTCAGCTACTTGTTTAAAATTTCCCTAATGTTTCATTAACTGACCATTTCTATTATATAATGTGTTTCTGTGTTTGAGCATTATTTAGTTTTATTGATGTTTACTTCCAGTCCCAAGTGTTTGCCCTTAGTTTCTCCTCTCTATTGCTTAATAATATTACAGCATCAGCATAAACTAACAGTTTATTTAACTTAGAACAGCGTAATATAAATAAATTTTAGAAAGTCATATTTTAAGAATTTGTTTTACAGTCATACCCAATTACTTTTTATTGTTAGAATTGTTATTTAGCCTTTAGTATTTTAAAATGAATACTGTACTTTATAGGCTTATTGTGTTGTATCTGTACAGAGTGTCCCAAATTGATATATACACTCTTTGAAACGTTATTCTCAGCAACGAAATGAGACAGAAATACAATTTTTGTTGTGTATGATCCACAAGGCACTGGAACAGCATAGCAATATGTTCGTCGATTTTCACGTCTTTATAAACAACAATGGCGACGAGATTAACATTCGATGAACGTACGTGGATACTGAAGTGTTATTCTAAAGTGGAGAATGTTGTTGAAGTGCAACGACGTTGGATGGTTGAATTTGGGACACCACCACCAACAAGGGTAACAATAACAAGAATCCGAGACAAGTTTGAAGACGATGCATGACTGCAACAGTACTCTCGTTATCAGTCGAACGTCTCTTTCTTCCGCACCGACCTTTCAACACATCTTGCACCATTCCATCGCCTTCAAACTTGTCTCGGATTCTTGTTATTGTTACCCTTATTGATGGTGGTGTCCCAAATTCAACCATCCAACGTCGTTGCACTTCAACAACATTCTGCACTTTCTAATAACACTTCAGTATCCACTTACGTTCATCGAATGACAATCTCGCCGCCATTGTTGTTTATAAAGACGTGAAGATCGATGAACGTGTTGCTATGCTTTCCCAGTGCCTTGTGGATCATACACAACAAAAATTGTATTTCTGTCTCATTTCGTTGCTGCGAAATAACGTTTCAAAGAGTGTATACATCAATTTGGATACTCTGCTTAATAGAATTGTTAATGTGTTATTCTCAACCTTTATAAGAGGCTGGTTCGGAAAGTAAATTCCGGTTATTTTGTTTTCAGAAAACACTCTATTATGGGAACGTTTCTTACTCAAATTTCAATTATTTTTCGACACTATTCACTTTATATCCAAACATTGTCATAACTAGGGCTAGGATTTTTATGACCTAAAAATTACCAAAATATGTAAAAACAAATGCAATTATGATCTAAAATTTACACACAAATATGCACTAAAACATACAAATATGACCTAATAATATTAAATAAATGTAATAATTTTAGTTGTAAAGTTGTAAAATCAATTAGTAAATAAAATTATGAAAGTTAACTACTTATTTAAGAACAAAATGCAAATGAGAAGTAAATTAAAGTATGGAATTTGATATTTTAGCATGCTTTTATTTTATTAAAATTATCAGTAGCTATATGCTTATCTTGAGACTATACATACATGTTTGCTCAAGTATAAATGTAAGGGGAAAAGGGTGCATACTGTGAATTGAAACATAATAGGATAGGAAGATAGATTTTACAAAAAAAAACTCTGAGAAATTTAACAACTCAAATGAACTCCATAAAAAAATTGTACAATAAAATTTATTTATTCCTTAAAATAGTGAAAATATGACGAATATGACCAATAAATTGCTATAATATGCTCTGTCACATACAAATGGCCAAACATGCATAAATATGACTTAACAAAGTACTTTAATTCAATTAATTTTTGTATAAAAATAATTGATATATATTTAAGAAACATATCACTTACCAAAAATATATGTTATATCATAAAAATCTCAACCCCTGGTCATAACGCTTCACAAACTCCGAAATCCCTTCCGCGTAAAACTCTGCGCCTGCGACTGTAGCTGCGCATTGATACTCTCCTTGAAATCCTCATCCGTTTGAAATTGGATACTTATAAGTATAAAGGTTCAAAGTGTCAAATTCATAAGCAGTATGTTATTAACAAAAACATTTCTATTAGAAACAATTTATATTTATTTTTGGAGGTTTAATCGAAGGTATAAATTAAAACTTTTATCCAACCTTTGCCAATAGATTTATGATAGTATAACAATTAACATAAAAAAGAGAACAAAAATTATTTATTATGAAAGATTCAAAGTCATGCAAACATTTCAAAGGTTCTATGTTCCATTCATTATTCAACAGATCAACCAATATTATTCTTTATAACAAAAATGCATTCTGCGCAAATTGTACAGTTTAATAGTGATCACAAATAAGCAACTTCACTGTTTAAAACACATAAAGAAAATGGAGGGAAATAGCACATTGTCCCAATGTTGTGAAACAGCTTGAGATCTTAGCACGACTGCCATCTTTTGGTGATGTTAATAACACTATATAGTCTCCTCTGGACTTAGTCCTGTAGATATCTAATGTTCCATGGCACGTCGCACTAATTCTATTACTCGACCACGTTAATTTTTTAGTCGGTGAGGGGAAGCAAAGGCGCTAGTGGTGAAGATCGGGAAAGTATCTCCTTCCACTGTTGGTACAAGCGAATGACTGGGCAAGTGGTACAGCTCGAGTCCAAGCTCTGTGTGTTTTCGGGGGGAAGTGTGGGGAGTGGGAGGAGGTACACTTCTCTGCTTCTCAGAGTATTAACAGCTGAGACAGGAAATTCCTTTCAGACACACGGAGCTGGGTCCCGAGCTATATAATCAGTGGCAAAATATAGTGGTAGGGCTACTTGAAGTTAATGAATGATCGTCAGAGTTTGTATGCCTATGGGTTTCTGGATAATGTTACGTACAAAGAAATTAAATCAGCACTGATTTGCAACTATTGTCTGACTTAAATGCTTATATACTCTGATTATAAGGTCTAACTTTCGCAATTGACATTGTGACTAACAACTGACTATACACGACTAACGGAAAATAAACACACTGCAATCTAAGACAAGGGTCTACTACCTCTAACCCATTCTCACCCTTTTCACATTCTTTTAGTTCGCAGTTTTTCCTTATTGAAAGTTAATGTGGTCGAGTAATAGTATAATATCTCCCTTCATTATTTTTTTTAATTTGACACTTTGCACCTATCTACTGGTAAGTATCCAATTGTGAAACAGCTATTCTGTCTCACCACTTCATCCATTATTTCAACAAGTTCATCATTCACAACAGACGGTCAGCCACTTTGTTCTTCATCATGGACGTTACTGTGTCCGTCTCGAAATTCACGATCTGAACGTCGAACAACAGCGCCACTCAAAATGTCCTCGTACACTGCTGTAATCTCACGATTAATTGCCTCCACTATCATTTTTTTCCCCACAGAAATCATTATTACTCCAAGTACCTCATACCTGGTGCGAGAATCTATTGTTGAAGAATTTTAAACACCTGTCTCAATGAGAGAAAAGGCCGAATGAAACCACACAATATTCTGCCGGGAGCATACTGAACCCTGCTATACTGTCGAACAAAGATGGCGATACCACCGCCACTCATTAGCGTGACGAACATACTTTCCGAATCATCCTTGTATCATGTTCTGCCTATTGATACGTAGGCTACTTGTTTATACAGGATGTTTAAGAACAAGTATTACAGACTTCTATGGGTTATAGAGGGGACTTAAAGTTTTGATAAGGAACCATGTCCGGAAACGTACCATTTCAATGTAAAATAGGTTCGAATATTGAAACACGATGGGGTGATATCGTGTGTCTTGTGTTTCAGAATAAATATTACAGACTTCTAGGGGTTGTCGGATGGAAGGTGATCCTCTTGCACGAATTCTGTCGGCAGCAGAAATTACTGAGCACACACCAGGTTTTGTGCGGCGTGTTTATGAAAACATGCGTCGCAGGTACACTTTGTGCAGCGAACAACAGTGTCTCCACGTGGAACCATACTTGTGTTACAACCCCCAAAAGTATGTAATACTTATTCTGAAAAACAATACACACGATATCAGTCCATTGTGTTTCGATCCTCAAACGTATTTTACATCGAATGGTAAGTTTCCGGACATGGGTTCCTTATCAAAACTTTATCAACTAAGTCTCCTCTACAAACCCTAGAAATCTGTAATACTTATTCTGAAATACTCTGTATATTACAGATAACTTGATGCTAATTTTACACATACTTTCTGTAATATAATTTATTTGTAAATGTGTAACTGCAGGCTATGAATAATTGTTTATTTTTGTGATGTTCACTCTAGAATAAAATCCTTCCCTGAGAATGAGTTCTGCTCAATCAGGGTAGAATCAGAATTATGAAGTTATGTGTATTTTATTTAACGAACTTCATCTGGCAACACTAATAAAACTCACGTGGTAAAACTGTTGTGATGGTAGTCTAACTAAGTCTCCTATTTAATCTATTTCCCACAAATCATGGTTAATTTTATTCTCCATCTTATTCTTGGTCTACCAACTAGGTGCATTCCCTCTAGTTTTCCTACAAGGAGTTTCCATTCCCCTCCTTCATTCCCCATTCGTGCCACATGTCCTGCCCATCGCAGTCTATGAGACTTAACTGTTCTTATTATATCTGGTTTCCTATAAGTTACCTATCATGAAGCTCACTGTTATGTAGTATCCATTCACCTGCCTGCTCATCTCTCTTTGGTTCAAATATTACTAACAACTTTATTCTCAAATACTCGTAAACTCCTTTCCTCCCTTAAAGTAAGAGTCCATGTTTCGCACCCATATAATATAACTGGGAGAATAACAGTTTTATATATTTTCAGTTTAACGTTTTTGAGAGATGTTTGGAGAACAAGAGTCCCTGTTATGCATAATAGCATAATTTCCAGAATTGAGCCTATGTTTAATTTCTTTGTGCATCTGACTCCTATTTGTGATTATTTTTCCTAGGTATTTGACTTCAACCACTTCATCATAATTCCCTTATTTGTCATTAACTGTCCATTTCCATTATATTATTATTTCTATGTATTTAGTTTTATTGATATTTACTTCCAGCTCCAATTTCATAGTGTTACTCAATAGTGTGTTAGTGTTGGCCCTTTCCGTCTGCTCGCTATCACCTAGTAATACTACTACATCATCTGTTTAATTTAAAATTTAATTGAGTTCTCCTGAAAAAAATATGAAAATGGAGTTTGCACAACGTGCCTCCAAGCAGACCTTGTCTTATAAGGGGTGGCGAAGAAAACTCACCTAAGAAACTTATCCCGACCGGGGATCGAACCTGCTATCGCTGCGTACAAGACAACAACGTTACCCCGAGGTCATAGCGGTGGACAATTAATACTCTTAACACCGAAAAAAAAATCTAACATAAGGAACTTTTTTTCCCCCGATCAGGTATCGAAACCGGGCCCGTTGCCATTGAGGCGACATCATTATACCTAGATCACAGCGGTGGATTGGACGGTTTTTACTTAATATTTATGTGAATATAGTTGTTGTTGTATCCTATACGTTCTAGTATCGTTATGTTTATAGTCGGTGCCATGAATAATTGATTTACCAATTTGCACACATTTGACATTTGAAAACATGGCGACTCCGAGCTAACCAAATGTTACTCTGGCATTTGTTGACATTTTCTGTTAGCACAAAATGTCAGCTTGTTGTAATCATTTTAACCCTTAAATTGTCCTCTAAGATACATTTATTTAATTTCCTCACTATTGTTTATCTAAATTAAAATATAATATTATGGAATATTCACCTGAAAGGTCCGTCTCCTCAACTTAATTGGTTATTTAACTGTAGCGCTTTCGGGACTTGTCCCATCATCGGCAGGATTCAAAACTGGTGTTTCACTGAAGATCTGGTAGAGGGGATTACATGTATTGGGTTCGTTTTCGTTTATCAGATTGTCGTTGTTGTGAACTGCTTTCATGATTTCCATCTCTTGTTGTGAGCTGTCTTCATGATTTCCATCTCTTCATGATGGAAATCATGAAAGCAGTTCACAACAACGACAATCTGATAAACGAAAACGAACCCAAAACATGTAACCCCCCTCTACCAAATCTCCAGTGAAACACCAGTTTTGAATCCTACCGATGATGGGACAAGTCCCGAAATGCTACAGTAAAATAACCAATGAAGTTGAGGAGACGGACCTTTCAGGTGAATATTCCATAATTTTATATTTCAATTTTTAATAATACCTCAACGGAACACATCATGAATCTTATAAAAATTGATATTGTTTATCATAATCATAACAATTAGTGACGCTTTAGTTCGTAGTTACTATAGGCAACAAAACCCATACTTCATATTCTAACAAAACACGCTATCAAAACATAAAATACAGGTTTAACAAAACGTAATAGTATATTAGATGCGAGGTTGGGAAGTGGATTTACAGAAGCGAGGAAAACGTTTAAAAACCGACTTCACACTTCACAAACGTGCGTTGTACATTATTTTAGCGCGATCGTGTTTTCAAAATAATAAATAATAGTAAAGTAATCCCACAACAGGCAAGGAGGCCCTTGGGGTAGTGGGAGGTTAAGGCTCCCACTTTTTCTAGACAATCGGCACTTTATGTCAGCCGGGTTGTCAGCCCTGCGTGACGGCCGCCTTTACCCCCAGAACAAGCGTCTGGTACTCATTTCCGTTAGAGGCTGATTCAACCCCAGGGCCATAGTGCCGCCAGAGGTTTTGGGTCAGTTTAAAAATCCTGGCCCCAACGGGACTTGAACCCTCGACCCTCCGGCTTGTAGCTCAGTGCCTTAACCACTACGCTACGGCGTGCCCCCCAATACTAAATAATAGTAAAATGATATATTTGTTGGTAATATTTGCGTTCGTTATAAACAACTGACTAACGTTAACAGTATGGTCAATGTTTATTAGTTGAGTTTACAGCAGGCCGTGTCACTAAATCAGTATAAAATGGCGGCAAATAGGTCCTGCTTATTTATTGTTTTATATTGTTTCATGTAAAGTTCAGTTCATTTAAAATGCAATGATTTGTTTCATATAGTGTATATTAACATTACCTTTTGGATATATTTTTGTATATACATTGTAAGCAGTATACATACAGGGCAGTGGTTTTACTTCCCACATGTGGTTTGTAATATGTAATATTACATTATAGTTATTTAGGATGGCAACTCCGATATGTAAGAAGTTGAACTTTTAATCATGGTTGCAATTGCTGTAAGTACGACAAAGCGCATTATCGTACAAAAATGCATTTTAATGATGATTGGTATTGTAATATTACAATCATTACAATATCTAATACTTGTTATAGGCTACTACATTCTTCTTCAATCGGGGATCAGGCTCTTAAGCCTGTATTATATTATCATTAATCAGAAGAATTGATTCACTCCATAGACTCGAAGCTTCAATAATTTTCGACTTGTCATAAAAATACGTCAATAAAGAATCTTCGTTCACGTTTACTTCATTATCCGCACACCTGTCCTTGAATTTCGGATAAGTGCATAAATAAACTTCCCTTGACTTTTCTGGAAGTATATTAATAGTTGTATTTTGGACTGGTGTTAAAGTTTTTCCTGATGAACGTGAAAATCACCTTTTCACTCATTTTTACTTTAAATTCGAATATGAAACTAGCACTACAATGTAACAACAATGTTTGTTTGTTTGTTTTTTCTCCCTCCAAAGCCCACATTACTCTTTCTCTAAACATATCGTTCCGCAATAAATAAATTTCATTAAATATACTAAATATGTCCACCGCTATGATCTCGAGGTAGCGTCCTTCTCACGCAACGGGTCCGAGTTCTATTTCCGGACCGGACAAGCTCCTGGGTGAAGTTTTTTCGGGGTTTTTCCCTCACCTGTAAGACAAATGTCAGGAAGCTTAGGGCCCAACGGTCCCTAAAAATCATCCGGGTCATCATCATCATCCTTCACCGGTGTGAAAAGCGACGGGAATCTACCACACATACAATTCCCTAGTAAAGCTGCAAAGCATAGCATGAACATCTATGATTGCAGTGAAAGACCTGCCTGCGGGCAGAATTACTATGGATATGGATGGATATTATCCTATAAGATACATTGATTTAATTTGCTCACTATTGTTTATCTACTATTATAACAATCAATGACGTTTTAGTTCGTAGTTACTTGGCAACAAAACCTATACTTTATAATTCTAATAAAACACGCTATCAAAACATAAAATACAGGTTCGATAAAACGTATGATTCAAATCGTGAAAGATTGGCATGCTACGAGTTATTGGCAAGCCTAGAAAATTGGATGAACGTGGGTAGATTTCTGGACAAAACGCGAATAATAAGAACAACACTCATTCATGAATAAATAAATATGTTAAATTGCAATACCATTCATTCTTAATAATTCTACATAACCAAGTTAATGTACAATGTAATTGTATTCTTATCTAATTGTAATATTATTGTGTTTTATTATTTGTTTTAAGTATATTATTACCAAATATTACTTTATTGTAACGGACTGTCAACAGCATGTACGGCTTACTGCCCGTGCGACACATATTTGTAAATAACATTGTATGTATCTTACTCCTAGTCTAATAAAGTCCTCATGTATGTAGCTATGTATGATGATTGATAGTTAATACAATATTACAATCTTTAAATATCTTCTTCTTCTTCTTCTTCTTCTTCTTCAATCAGGGATTAGGCTCTGAAGCCTGCATTATATTATCATTAATCAAAAGAGTTGATCTCGCCATGGAATATTAACTCCAAAAACTCGAAGCTTCAATACTTCTAGACTTCTCTCAAAACTACACAAATTCTTTTACGTCTACTTCATTACCCGCACACCAGTCCTTGAATTTCGTATAACTACATAAATACATTTTCTTTGACTTTTCTGGAAGTATATTAATAGTTGCATCTTGGACTGCTTTTAAATTTTTTTCCTGATGAACCGCTCATTTCACTTTAAATTCAAATATGACACTAGCACCCAACATTGCACAACATTTTTTTTTTAAAGTAAGTCCACCCCCTCTCTAAATATATTGTTTCTGCAATAAATAAATTTCATTAAATATACCTGATGGAGTTAAGACCGTAAGGCCTTCTCTTAAGCTTCAGCAGGGTTAAATTATACATGTAATAATTGAACACTTCGGGGGAAAATAATGATAATCTATATTTATAAAGTTCAGAGATATGAGTATTTCATTTTCACAAATTATTTACCCCTACAAGGTTGTTACACAATGAAGCCTGCATTATGCTGCCATCTCCCAACCGATTTATATGAAGGAAATGAAAGGTAACATTAGATATAATTGTTTGCACCAAAAACATCGAAAACATGAAAAATGTGGTTATCATTATTTAACTTATAAGTTATATCTGCTAACTAACCAACTAACTCACTGGCACTATCGAACCCGTAGGTTCATGGCCGCGCGGACATATGTCCTGCATGCATTCCTAGCCTGAGCCAATGTTTTCCAATCATCCCCTGTATATTCTACTTCCCTCAAACCATAGTTAATGTTATTCCCCCACCTCATTCTTGGTCTACCAACTGGGCGTTTTCCCTATGGTTTTCCTACAAGAAACTTCGATGCACGCCTTTCATTCCCCATTCGTGCCACATGCCCTGCCCATCGCAGTCTACGAGACTTAACTGTTCTCATTATATCTGGCTTCCTATAAAGACCATGTAATTATAAGTTATATCTGCATGTTGATTAATAGTACATAATAGGCAATAGACTACACAATATAGATTTGACAAGGAAAATACAAAAAATATTTATAATAATGATAATAATAGTAATAATAATAATAATGATAGTAAGCTAACAATAATAACCTATAATTTGATTTAGTAACTAGCTTGATAAAGGAAGTGTAAAATATAAATGAATAATAAAAGTATACCTGGAATATGATTTTATATTATATTCCATCTATCTATATTAATTCTGTCCGAGGGCAGGTCTTTCACTGCAGTCATAGCATTTTCATGCTATGCTTTGTAGCTTTACTAGGGAATTATAGCTGTGGTAGCTTCCCGTTGCTTTCCACGCCGGTGAAGGATAGTGATGATAATGATAAGGATGATGATGTTGGCCGGATGATTTTCGGGGACCACTGAGCCCTAAACTTCCTGACATTTGTCTTACAGGTGAGGAAAACCCCCGAAAAAAAAAAACTCACCCAGGAGCCTGTCCCGACCGGGAATCGAACCCGGGCCCGCTGCGTGACAAGGCAGCACACTACCTCGAAACCACAGCGGTGGGCTATATTATATTGTCTAAGGAAATATTTAGTGAGCGTTTGTTTCAACTGTCTATGAGTCGGGCAGCCCTTGATATACGAGGGGAGGTAATTCCAGACTCGTGTGGCTGAAACAAGGAAGGATAAGGAATAGTGAGATGTTCGATCTAGAGGTACAGCTAGGGTTAAATTTTCTCTTGATCGCGTGTTGAAGGTATGATGGGAAGATAGTGTATGGAAGTGAGTAAACCCCATACAATTCATGACATCTGTAGGCATATAGTGTAACTAAATTAACTTCCTCTAGTAATTCCTAAGGCCCAACATTGGGCTGTAACGCAATAGTATATGTAGATTTCCTTTACGACCCTTTTAGTCTATCCATAGGCTTCCCTTTGTCTGAGTATATAATTTCAATGTGTGACAGAAAAATGTTTGGTACAAGATTTGAATTTATTCTCATGCTTCATGTACAGCTAAAGAAAAAATGAGGGAAATTTTAAAGAAGTGGCTGAATTCTAATAAATAAGTAAGTTACAATAATCGAATAGTTGCCCCGAAAAGAGATCTAACCCACAAAATTCGAAAGCTGAGTTTTCAATGGATTAGTGATCTATCCGGAGAGTACCACGGCATGGTGCATGTAAAATTACTCTTCCAGACCTGTTTCACTTATTTTTAAAAGTTGGCTTTCAAGCGAATAGTGATCTACATGTAACAAAATGGCGGAAGCAGTCAAGTCATTAATAGCAGTGAAGAAAAACAATTATTGTACATGCTCAGATTCATTCCACCACAGTTCTGTGAATTCTGATCAGTATCTTAGAGAAATTGAGTGAAAATAAGAATGACACAAAGAATGTAACGAAATAACACTAAATGGAAAATAAACACTGAAAACTGATTAAGTTAGAAATATTTCTAACTGAATCAGTGTTCAATGTGTATTTTCTATTTCTTATATTGCAGCATTTTTAGTTAAGTATATGTTAGATCATTTTTGCACTCAGTTCTATATTGTTAATACAGTAAAACTAGCTCAAAGCGGAATCGCGTGGGACCAATTTTTTTCCACATTAGACAAAAAAAACCAGTCCGTTTGGTCAGCGTTAAAATGTCTCTTAGGCGCGTATCCTGAAATTAAAGTATGCAGTTTCGGTTTCCACTCACTAACTATACTTTCGTGCACATCTTTTGATTTCCGCAAATTTCATTCCACACTACATTGTACGTCTTTTAAAATTGTACAGCCAACCTGAAGATCAACTTTTATAAGATTCATGATGTGTTCCGTTGAGGTATTATTCAAAATTAAAATATAAAATTATGGAATATTCACCTGAAAGGTCCGTCTCCTTAACTTAATTAGTTATTTAACTGTAGCGCTTTCGGGACTTGTCCCATCATCCTGCCGACGATTAAAATATAAAATTATGGAATATTCACCTGAAAGGTCCCTCTCCTCAACTTAATTATTTATTTAACTGTAGCGCTCTCATGACTTGTCCCATCATCCTGCCGATGATTAAAATATAAAATTATTGAATATTCACCTGAAAGGTCCGTCTGCTCAACTTAATTAGTTATTTAACTTTAGCGCTCTCAGGACTTGTCCCATCATCGGCAGGTTGATGGGACAAGTCCCGAAAGCGCTACAGTTAAATAACTAATTAAGTTGAGGAGACGGACCTTTCAGGTGAATATTCAATAATTTTATATTTTAATTTTCAACCTGAAGATGCCTTAAAATCGTTATTCTCTAGCGATGTAGCAACAGTTAGAGATTGACTTTGGAGCATCGGTTCCGAAATTTGGAGATATTTTGATCATGCACTTATAAAACACCCTCACACTACTTCCTTGATTTCTTCATTTAATTAATTAATTTATTATTTATTTATTTTGCTTTCCTCTTCATCTGATCATTTCCTTGCATCCATGCATTAATTATTTTTCATTGTGTTTTAAAATCTCATAAAATTGGGGTTTTCTACATTTAAATTTAGTCATTATTTCGCGTATTAAGAGTTTGTTTTTCTTTATCTTCAATCACTTTCACTTTTTCGTTTAATGAGAATGATACATACGATTTAGCTATCTTTAATCCGAAAATTCAAAACGCTACCTGTGAAAGATACGTACACAATAGGTCTCAGATCTTAAACTAATTTAAGATTTTACAGTGGACTGGTTATTTGTAAGACAGATGTCACACGTCTAATATTTGTTAAACGAACCTGTATTTCGCATAACGGATGTGCAGTGAGACCGGAAGAAAATTTCAGACACAGTTAGAAAATCTACTTCACCCGGCTGCAGAAATAATCCCTTATTGTTATTTAGCCTATCGGGAATTCAATGAAGACGAAACTAATGTACTTCTCTCTGTCTTTCCGCCTTATAAACATTTTTTATTTCATGAATTACGTAGAAATATCTTTCCGTTTCCGCGTTGGACATATTCAGTTTTATACAAAATAAATACATGTAATATTATTATTATTTCGCCGGGACCAATAAACTTGTTCACATTAGACAGATTTCCGCATTATTCACGTTCCGGATTAAACAGTTTTACTGTATTTAGTTATTAGCATGTTATTTTGCATTCAGATTGGCTGTACATGATTCCAATAGAATGAGAGATTAAAATGTATATGATATAATAAAGGTAACAGCCTCAAAATGAACATTGCACGTTTTTATCGTTTACCCAAAATTTTGTAGTTTGTGGGTTAGATCTATTTTCGTGGCAACTATTCAATTACAAATAGAAATGATATGCAAAAGAAATTAAACATAGTCTCGATTCTGGAAATGCATGCTATTATTCATTACAGGGACTCTTGTCGTCCCAACTTCTTTCAAAAAGTAATCAAAAAAGGTTAAACTGAAAATATATAAAACTGTTATTCTCCTAGTTATATTATATGGATGCCAAACATGGACTCTTACTTTAAGGGAGGAAAGGAGATTACGAGTATTTGAGAATAAAGTTCTTAGGAAATTGTTTGGGCTAAAGAGATATGAACAGACAGGTGAATGGAGAAGACTACAATAGCAGTAAGCTACATGGTATTTATGGGAAGTCAGAATAATAAGAACAGTTTAATACTGTTGGGCAGGACACGTGGCACGAACGGGGAATGAAAGAGGTAGGCTTACATGGAATATTTTTGTAGGAAAACCAGCTGGAAAACGAACAGTCTGTAGCCCAAGAATCATGTGGGAGTATAACCATTATTTGATGGAAATTGATTATATAGGAAATGATTGAAAAGCATTAGCTCAGCATATGGATGTGTGTACGTGCGGCCATGAATCTACGGATTCTATAGTGCCAGTTAGTTAGTTAGTTAGCTTCATGGTACTTACGCCTTTTCTCCACATATCTGCCTGTTTTTCCAGTATTTGCATTCGGTCCAGTACTTGTATTCTGTCCCAGGAACTTCTTCCACTACGCATGCGTTAGGCCTGTAAAACACGTCAACATATGTTTAATCTTCAACCTTTAAATAACAACTTGTACATTCACGACCTAATTAATAAAAGTTTAATTCATTCATAACCTAGAATCAATATCAGGTCATTTTAATAAATTACATATTTGTTACTGAAATAGGGTAAGCATTCATATGGGGTTTTCAAGTCTAGAAAATAGCATTGCTCTTATGGAGTAATTCTTGTTGATAAAAGTGACCTTTTATCTGAGATTGATTTATTACTTAATTCATCTAATATATAAAAATCAATGTTTGTTTGTTTGTTCGAGTTTTATGCGCTGCCATACCGTTCATCCGATTGTGATGTGGATTTTTGCAAAATGTTCAGGAGTTTCCCGGGAAGGTTGGCTATAAGGGAGATATAATACTCAACCCCTTCACCCTTCAAAATCGCCCTTTGTAGTAAAAACGTATTTTTCGGAACTTTTGAAACGCTTAAAAGGCTTACGCTGCCTAAACCATAATATATTCACCAGATTAATACGTATACACAAATTTCAATGTCACAAAAAATCTAAAAAAAAAAAAAAAGTCGACCACAGCATATGTCTATCTTTTACGGATAACTCATAATAACCATTTTTATCTTTCAGCTCATTTATGCCAAGACTAGATTCCCGGGTAACCGTAGCAGCGCACAGCGGATATTCTTTTACGGACAACTCTCAATAACAATTTTTGCCTTAAAGCTCATTTATGTCAAGAAGATCGGGATAAGTAGATTCCCGGGCAAAGCCGAATAATCAGCACGGGGTATCTAAAAATAATTAGGATATAAGTTTATAATAATTTTTCTTTTTACTTATTCAACTAAACATCAAAACGCATTTAATTTGTTTCGGCGTAGCAGCGCACGCCGGCTATTAGCTGGTTTGAGATAAATAATTAGTTAAATAGTTTCACCTATAGGTTTTACAAGAAGGTGGGTCCCCGATTTATGAAAAAAAATACCACTATGGAACGTATAATTATTACACAATTATTTAATGGCGTAAGGGGGTAAACTCAATCACCGGAACAGCGGCTATCTGAGATATCATTTAACCACCATCTTTCAACGAAACTTGGAGATAATTATATTTCCATCTCTGTCACTCAGTTAGCGGCGTCAAGTGGCAACAGCGTTCCCATAAGTGCAATACTATTTTCTGGATATGAAAAACCCTATAGTTTCGTAATATTTCCTTTTTCTGTTATCCTTCTTCTACTTCGGGAAGGTATTTCTGCTTGTTCCGGCTCCTACCATAGCTCGTCGTTCGCGAAACTTGGAGAAATGGAAGTGTTGTTTTTTTATTGGGGGTGAGTGTTGCGGTACTTTCAGGGAGAATGGATTCGCTCCTTCCCACCACTAGTTCGAAAAGCATTCCTCTCAGTTGTTACCAGTGTCTTGAATTGAATAGTGGTTTTGCAGTTGCTTTTATTAAAATGTATTGCCCGAGTGTAGAATATCTAGAATATATATTTTATTGATACGTTTTAGTTAATACATTTAATTTTATCATCTGTCCTGTCTACTTTCCTATTGATAACAATTAGAGTAATGTAGCAAACTCGTCTAATTTCGTGGTTTTAGACTATTATACATTAAAACTATGAACATTTCTAATTAGAATCTTAGGAATATTAAAGTTAAGGATATGTGAATGAAATATATATGCTGAGTTGTCGAATAAATATTTTATTTTATTACCAATATGACATAAATTGTATACCGGTATATCTATTTTTACTGGAGGTTTGAAGAACTCGGGTAATATCGTGATAGTATTAGAGTAAATTCGTGACAAACTTTTTAATCACCCTCCATGTTTCATTCAATGCATTTGAAATCCCTTTTATAAATAATCAACCCTTGACACTTTTCATGAAACAACAGATCACATTTTCGACATTGTATCCGTTCATCTTTAGTGTCAAAGAATATCTATTCAAAAATGTTCTTCAAACACAAACAAGTATTATATCCAACAACTGCCAACATAATGAAAACACTTCCTCTACGTGTTAACATAAAATAATACCCAAAGAACGCTGTTATCACAAATATGAAAACAAGGAAGTAGACTTTCTGCCATCTACGAGACAGAAAAATAATTTTTTGTTGCCAGTAAAACTTCGTTACAAATGAAAGAAAAATTATAACGAAATTATCCGTGTCATGAAAATTAGCCTAATAAGTTTCCGTTGAATAGGTTACCAGCCAAACGCAAGATAGTCCAATTGTGGAGCTGCCACCTTTGCCGAATGGACCGGCAGTGTGGGAAACACGAAGAGTTGAAATAGAATTACATGGACTATTTAACTCATGCCCCAAATGGGAGTCAATGACCAATCACATTTCAATGATTTTTATTTACAACCAATCACAGTCGTGTTTCGCCTAGAATTTACCAACTAAAATTTGTCATAATAAAGAAAGCTCAGCGAGGACAGAAACCTCGCGTGGAGCAAAAGGGCAAAAGCTAGCTTGATCCCGATGTTCAGTACGCATAGGGACTGAATAAGTCATAGCATTATTTCGCAGTGACTGACTCTGTAAGAAATACGGCTACCAGATTGTATATATAGTGCATGAATGTCAACACGTAGCGCATGCGGGAGTTAATATAAAAACATTTGTAGCAGTTGATTATACCACCAAAAAAAAAGAAACCAGTGTTTGCACTTTCTTAAATATATATTTTCCCAGGTAATAACAATCCAGAAAAATATAATTGTCATATTTACATCATAGGACTTCAGAAATGAATTAATATACAGTTTGATGTTTCATTTTTTCTCCACTAGAGTGCATTCTTACAATATTGCGTTCATTTGGCAATAAATAATATGATCTGGTTGCAGTGATGAACAAAAGAAGCAAATGAAGCGTACCAATCGTTTCTCATTTGTTTTCAAACATCGCCGTTTACATTAAATGTATAAATATGTTAAAATAACTATAGTTAAATAATGATTTGTGAGTAAACAGCTTAATTTTATTCGTTAAATAGTCCTAACAAATGTCA
This sequence comes from Diploptera punctata, assembly GCA_030220185.1. Classification (NCBI taxonomy): domain Eukaryota; kingdom Metazoa; phylum Arthropoda; class Insecta; order Blattodea; family Blaberidae; genus Diploptera; species Diploptera punctata. The sequence goes on along the minus strand of JASPKZ010003451.1, from coordinate 573,932 downwards.
CTCTTGATTTACAAATTCTCTAGATAAATTGGAAATCACTCGTGGCATTACTTATGAAAAATCGTAGAAGAAGTTCCTGAATTTAATTACCTCGGTCACCTGATATCTGATATAAAAAATGACACAGAGATAAAGTTACAGAAATACAATTAAATAAATGGAGTCAATGAAAATAAATTTTGGTAAACAAATGTCAACCACAATCAAATTGAGAATACACAAGTAACAGCAAAGTCAGGACTGAAATATAGCAGTTTCTTTTATTCAATGCCCCAGGTTGTCATTTCGACATTTCTGGTGTTCTCTCTTGGCATTGGCTTAACTGTAACCCACTTCTGAGGTTGGGGCGCCTATAAGGCGGAGTTACGTTACCCCGATAATATGATGGGTGATAAATGATAATGAAGCGCCAGGAGAGTTCTTAACCTAAACTCAACCTAAATTCCACACCATAGGCAATCACAGGAATGATTCCCTTAAAGGAAAAATTCCTATGGTTTGACCGGGAATCGAACCCGGGATTGGATACTACATTCTAAAATCAAATCAAAAATTGCATGCGGCACAGATGAGATTTTACGTCCTCTAGGTTTGACAAAAAAATCGCGATATATTAACAATTCAAAATATAGTTGAAATTCAGAATTCTTATAAGTAATGCACCGAGTGATTTCCAAATTATCGATGAATTCGCGACTCACGAAGTGAGGGGTGAATTTATCTAGAGAATTTGGAAATCAAGAGTGGCATTTGTTAGGACTATTTGACGAATAAAATTAAGCTGTATACTCACAAATCATTATTTAACTATAGTTATTTTAAAATATTTATATATTTAATGCAAACGGTGATGTTTGAAAACAAATGAGAAACAATTGGTACTCTTCATTAGCTTCTTTTGTTCGATCACTGCAACCAGATCATAATATTATTTATTGCCAAAAGATCGCATGTTGTAAGAATGCACCCTAGTGGAGAAATTTATAACCAACTTTATATGTATTAATTTCTTATGTCCTATGATGTAAATATGTCAATTATATTTTTTCTACGTCATTTCCTCGAAAATAATTTGTTTAACAAAGTGCAAACAGTGTTTTTTTGTAATATAATTAATTGTTAGAAATGTTTTTATATTATCTCTCGTATGCGCTACGTGTTGACATTCATGCACTATATATACAATCTGGTAGCCGCATTTCTTAGAGAGTCAGTCACTGCAAAATAATGCTATGACCTATTCAAATTAAAAAAAGAAGGTGCTTTCTTTATTATGATAAACTTTAGTTGGTAAATTTTAGGCGAAACACGACTGTGGTTGGTTGTAAATAAAAAATCATTGAAATGTGATTGGTCATTGACTCCCATTTGGGGCATGAGTTAAATAGTTAAGTCAATTGGTTATAAAATGTCCAAAGAATGTACGCATCTCGCTTTCCTAAATTAGGATTGCAGTATCGACCTAAGGACTTCGAGAGAAAGGAAGACCAATATTAAGATGGACTGACCAACCACTTCTTGAGATCTCATAGGAACAGGTTCAAACGACCTAAACATAATTATAAGTTCATAATGATGATAATTATATTTTTTTCGTGTAGATATTCTGAGTTTGAAGCTAGGGAAGTTTGAATGAAGATCCAGTTGAATCAGACGCCTACGCCCAATGGCGCCAGTATGATGGTGTCCAAATCGGGAAACTCGTCTCACCCACATTAAACTGTGATGTAACGTTTCATTGTAGTCATTATATTTGGAATTACACGTTTTCCAATATCGCAATTTCGATTAGTGGTCAGTTCTCCGTCTGTGGGATCAAAAAATGTCGTAACACCACTGAGAACCCGCCTGGCTCATAATTTCTCCTCCACATTTCTTTTTCTAGAACAGTAACTGAATATTATCAGTATTCGAGAATAAAATTCTTATGGACATTTTTGGACCAAAAGAGATAAACAGACAGTTGAATAAAATTACTACATAACAGTGAACAACTTGGTATTTATAGGAAGCCAAATATAATAAGAATAGTTGTCTCGTAGATTGCGATTGGCAGGACATGTGGCACGAGTTGGGAATGAAAGAAGTGCATGGAAGCTTCTTGTAGGAAAACCAGAGGGAAAACGCCTAGTTGGTAGACCAACAATGAGGTGGGAGAATAACATTAACTATAATTTGAGGGGAGTAGATTATACAGATAATGATTGGAAAACATTGGCTCAGAATAGAGATGTATGGAGAGCTTACATCCGCGCGGCCATGAGCCTACGGGTTCGATAGTGCCAGTGAGTTAGTTAGCTAGATAGTTATCTCATTCCTATCTGCAATTATTTTTCCTAGATATTTGAATTCAGCCACTTCCTCAAAATTTCCCTCATTTGTCCTTAGCTGTCAATTTCCATTATATAATGCATCTCTATGTGTGACCATATATTTAATTTTATGGACATTTATTTCTTGAAAGACGTGCATGGAAGCTTCTTGTCGGAAAACCAGAGGGAAAACGCCCAATTGGTAGACCAAGAATGAGGTGGGAGAATAACATTAGCCATGATTTGAGGGAAATATGTTATACATAATTGGCCGCGGTGCTCCTTGCCTCTGGTCCCGAGGGTCGCGGGTTCAAACCCGGCCGGGGTCGATGGATTTTTTAGGACGGAAAAATCCAAGGAGCAAGTCCTCCGGGAGGGACTTTAAGCCGTGGGTTCCGAGTCTGGAGATTTTCAGGCTCGTAAAAAATCCTTAAGCCTGAATGGAAAGGCCTCTAAGCAAAATTTACCGAATTTTCCCGTCCTAGTACTACCTTGGTTTCCTAGATGTCAGTATGAGGCGGAACGCTGACCACGGACCACTCAAAAATGACATGTATACGAAAACAAAATTAGTATGGTTCAAATTCTTCCCTGTGGGGGAGAGCGCCTAAATCTCTGTAAAGGGAAAACATGGGCTTACAATACAAAATGGTATACAGAGAATGATTTGAAAACATTAGTTCAGGATAGGGGATGTATGAAGAGCTTATGTCCGCGCAGCCATAAACCTACGAGTTCGATAGTGACAGTGAGTTAGTTATAATCTTAGATATACATATTTTCAGCAGCTTTCATATCGGGAACTGAGAAGTCTGCAAAATGTTTGAAGATGTGCTAATGCTTGACACAAATGTTAACATTCGTCGCCCACTGTGTTAAGTTCAAGGTCAACATCTGGTATTGTTATACAGACCGCACCTCTATGCACTAAGTGGTTACATTACAACACACACTTTTCAAGATCACCAATTTCATGTCCAACTTGGTAAATTAACAAAAAATCATCTATGTGTACTTATTACATTCTTAGATGACAGTGGGGAGATACTAAGGTCAACAAGCCCATTTAATTTAATAGCACTAAGAAATTGGTGCTGAAAGTAAATATAAATAAAAATAGACATATGGTTATGTATAAAAACGCTGGAAACGTGCAGTTAGTGACGATTGAAGAAGATATTGAAGAAATGGCTGAATTCAAATACCTAGGAACAATACTTACAAGCAGGAATGAGATGTACAAAGAAATTAAACATAGGCTCATTTCTGGAGATTCATGCTATTAAGCATTATAGGGATTTCACTCAAAAAATGTTAAAATTAAATTATATAAAACTGTTATTCTTCCAGATGCGATGAATTCTTATTTTATTTATTTTTATTTACTTATTTTACTTGATGGAGTTAAGGCCGTAATGTGTTCTTTTCCACTTCACCAGGGTTTTGAGGTAGGAGAAAAGATTAGGAATATTTGAGAATAAAATTCTCAGCAAAAATTTTTCGGGCAAAGAGAGACGATCAGACCGGTGAATAGAGAATAATATTTAATACTGAGATACACGATATTTGTGCGAAAGCTGATGTAATTAAAATAATAAAACACCATTTAATTTTATTGCAAATTTGCCCTTATTTATCCTCTCATTGATTTTAGCAACTTGACTTCCATCTGCACTAATTTTTGTCCCAAATTTTCATATTCGTCACAGGCTTTTATTTTTCCTTGTTCGTCTTTTAATTTGTCGCCTATTATCATATACTTCGTTTTGTCCAAATTTATCTTTAACCCATTTTTCATATTCCTCCTTCAGTTTTCTTGTCACATACTCTAAATCTTCGTAATCTTGTGCCATCAGTAACTCTAATCAGCAATTAGCAACGAATGATTAGTATCTTTTACATTTATTCCCAAATTGTTATTATTATTATTATTATTATTATTATTATTATTATTATTATTATTACTATTATTATTATTATCATCATTATCATTATTATTATTATTATTTTATTATATATAACTTTCCTCATTAGAGGATTGTCACAAGGACAAAGTGTTACAGATAATTAATTTTCGAGATTGATGAAATACAGTTTGTAAATACATTTTAACATTTCACATTATAATTATTGAAGCAATATTCTATAAAGTAGAAATTTTGTAAAGATGGTTTCTTAAAATTGAAATTGACCCTCTAATAGCAGCGATGACAATTTTAGAAAGATACACTGTCCAAATCTAAGGAATTCCGAAATGTAGCTAAGAATCCTGGCATAGTACCTCTTGCCCCGATCATCAATCCTGTGACAGTTATACTATCTAATTGGCATTTATCTTTGTAATAGTTAACTGTTTGCTTTCTTTTCAGAGTCAACTTCCTCAGGTTGACCATTATGAGTCTCAACAGGAATTGTGGGATCTAATATCATACCAAATTTAGAAGATAGTCTAAATGCAATAATATATATTTGCCTATTACTCCCATTATTATTATATATTATTGTTATTATTAGTTATTATTTTAGAATATTATTATTAATATTATTATTACTATTGTTATTATTATTATTATTATTATTATTATTATTATTATTATTATTATTATTATTATTGTCCACCGCTGTGGTCTCGAGGTAGCGTGCTGCCTTGTAACGCAGTGGGCCCGGGTTCGATCCCTGATCGTGACAGGCTCCTGGGTGCGGTTTTCTCGGGGTTTTTCCTCACCTGTAAGACAAATGTCAGGAAGCTTAGGGCCCAATGGTCCCCGAAAATCATCCGGCCATCATTATCATCATCATCATCCTTCACCGGTGTGGAAAGTAACGGGAAGCTACCACACCTAAAATTCCCTAGTAAAGCTGGAAAGCATAGCATGAAAATTCTATGATTGCAGTGAAAGACCTGCCCTCGGGCAGAGTTACTATGGAATGGATGGATTATTATTATTATTATTACTGTAATTATTATTATTATTACTGTTATTATTATGATTATTATTATTATTACTGTTATTATTATTATTATTATTATTATTATTATTATTATTATTATTATTATTATTATTATTATTATTGTGCTTGCATTATTGAGTATTAATTTTCCATAAGCACAACATTTCAACAGCAATAACTTTGATATGTTGTCGGACTGTTTATAAATATCCGCAAATTGTGTCAGAGATATTATTAATCTGCTATTAATATAACAGATATGTGATCACTATCTGTTGTAATTACCAAGCTCAAAGCCACGCCGACGTTTTTCTGCCAGCGCTTGTCAGTTGTTTTAATTTCATGCCACACAGGATGATGATAATATTCGTTTATGTAATTCATTATTTTAATTACATCGTACACTTTATAAATGCTTGGCCGATGAATATAAGAAACAAATGGGATTCTTTGTTTCTTGTTTATACTAGCTGATTACCCGGCGTTTGTCGCGTATTTATTAAATCTAATCTTCTATAGTTCTTCCGAGTTAAGTTCCAGTTGTAATGTAGAGGAACCAGATGTATGACTGCATTTTCATTGATCGAATACCTTTAAGCGCATAAGAAAATGTAGTTCGCTTTTTAACACTCGAGATAAATAAAGTAAATACCCATCCATTGCCCGAATCCTTCACTGCAATCATATCATTTTCATGCTATGCTTGCAGCTTTACTAGGGAATTCTAGGTGTGGTAGCTTCCCGTTGCTTTCCACACCGGTGCAGGATGATGATGATGATGATGATAATGATTATGATGATGATGGCCATATGATTTCGGGGACCGTTTGGGCCTTAAAGTTTTCCTGACATGTGTTTTACACGTGAAGAAAACCCCCGATAAAAACCTCACCCAGAAAAACTGCCCCGACCGGGAATCGAACCCGGGCCCGCTGCGTGACAAGGCAGCACGCTACCTCGAGACCACAGGGGTGGACTAAAGTAAATATTATGAAAATATATAATATTACCTAGCACATATCTATATAAGTTATATGGGAGAATCTTAAACATATAATCAACATTTTAATACATTAAATAAGCATTGTTTTATACTTACGTTATGCACAATACAGAAAACGTTGGATTTCAAAGTGGTAAAATTTCTATAGAATTTCTTCAACATTGGAAAGACAAGCATATGAAAAGCGAATTATTTTGAATATTTTCAAATATTTTAGTCCAAAATATCCCACATTAACCATTATGGGCATGGCGAAAATAACGCCAAGAATACAGGTGAATCAGCATGAAACATATATTCTGCTCACATTGAAATTGTACCGATAAATTAAGTAATCTATTGACATCATGGAAAAAGTGTAAACGTCTAACTAGGTAGGCTCATTTATATATTTTTTTTGCCATAAATAAATAAGAGATGCTGGAAATTTCTAATTATTTGTACCATCTTACCTTGTATCCAATTCTTATTTCCCGTAAAATGATGTTGCCTAAGAACAATATTTCTATCGATGACAGTTCCGTACACAATTCAGTCATATGGCGGGTAAAAGTAGCACTCCGGTTCCCCCGATAGACGGAGTCGGCGGAGTAATTCGTTATGCAAGTTTGTTTACAGTGCAACAGGAACTTAGCTCGGAATTACTATATAGGCTACTGCATCACAGTGGGCTGCATGATGCATATAGGAAACAAGATGTAATAATAACAATTGAGTCTCGTAGACTGCAATGGGCAGAACATGAGGCACGACCTGATAATTTTAATAGCATCGTCATCATCATCCGTCAAGAATTAGGCCTTTGTAGATCTAATTCGGCCCCATCTAGCAATCTTTTATAGGTCTTCCTGGTCGATGATATACTTTGGGTTTATATTGCATAATCATTTTTGGGATTCTTGAATTATGCATTATTTTTACATGGTCTAGCAAGTTTAATTTATATATGTTGATATTTTGTTCTACTGATTCTGCTTCTAATTGTTATAAAATGTCTTCATTCTTTTTTCGATCTAAAAGTGTGTATCCTGCTGTCCTTCTGAGAAGTATCATTTCCGTTGCTTTGATTCTGTTCCTGTCTCTTTTTCTTAATGTCCAAATCTCACTTCCGTATAAAAGGGAGGGTAATGCCAAAGTATTACATTTTTTATTTTTTTACTAATTTATCTTAAAACGTATTATTTATTATTTCTAAGATTTGTGTAAATTTGGTGATTTTCTTGCTCACATCTCTTTCATTTTGATATGTTTCACAACTTAAATAGTTTAAATTTTGTACTTGTTCTAGGCATTGGTTATTGTGTATTATCTTACTTCTGATTGAATCTTCTCTTAAGAATGCCATTACTTTCGACTTTATAATGTTAATATGAGTTTAAATCTGTATGCGCAAACGAGAATTGGTATATCGTACTCGAAAAAAAAAATCCTGATTACTCACGAAGAAATAGCGTGGCAATATTCCATTTAATCACCGGACACGACTGCTTGGCCACACATCTCCATGGACTAAACAATACAAATCTCCACAGTGCACAAATAACTAGACACATTCGTAGAAATAGGAAATCAAATATAGTGCCAAGCCTACAATGCACCATGTGCAAACAATAAGACACGATCATGGGCACTTAAAATCTACTACAGTGGCAAACAGTATACAAAATCAGAAAATATATTAGAAATACTCCTTGCCAGAATATAAGAGCTTCATCCCACCCCACTGCCTCAAAGCGTTTACACTTAAGAATATTTGAATGTTTTTCCAGTATACACAGTTATATTCTTCTTAGAGCCTTCACAGATATGAAACTGTAAGGCAAGAGTGTAATTTATATATCTGTCATGGCGGGTAGCTACTCACACGCACAAATTACGCTCCAGGTTTTAAGTTACTTTTCAGCAGGTGCCTTTGTTATTTCATAGTTAAAGTTGTATATTCGTAGTCAGTTTAAGTTTAAATTTAGCCTATATTAGTTATAGCCAAAAGTGTGTACATTTAACAACATGGGAAAAAACACACGTAATTCAAACAATGATTCGACAAGTTCTACGGAGGAAACAGTGAAACGTGTGGTGAAAGAGGCGCTACAGGATCCCGGCACTCTGCAGGTGTTTGTGTCCATGTTGCGGGACCAGGTAGTGGCGGAACTGCAGAAGACCATCCAGGACAACACTAAGGTAATTGAGGATCTGAAAAAGACCCTCGATGAAAAAGACAGAAAGATTGAGGTGTTGGAAAATAAAATAGACGATCTAGAACAATACCAGAGACGTCAATGCCTCAGAATTTTTGGTGTAAAAGAAGAGGCCGGAGAGGACACTGACCAGAAAGCCATCGAGGTGGCCAAAAAAATCGGTGTCGATCTATCAGTAACAGACATTGACAGAAGTCACCGTGTTGGTGTTAATAATGCAGAAAGACCGCGGGCTATAATAGTGAAATTTGTTAGTTACCGCAAGCGCAGTGAAGTTTTTCTAAGCAAGAAAAAGTTGAAAGGAAGTGGGGTCACTGTTCGCGAGGACCTAACGAAGTGTCGCTATCGCCTGCTACAAGACATATACAAAAATACGGTATTCAAAATGTATGGACAATGGACGGTGCCGTCATAGCCAAAGTAAATGGCGAAAAACGCAAAATTAGATCTTCTACGGATATCAACTAGATAGGACCTGAGTGTAAAATATGTTTACTTTATTTGTCTTTTCTTTGATAACAATTATATTGTTAATTTATTTCTAATTTAGGTAAGTTTTAAGTTTATTATTTTTTATTTAGGACAACTTGTTTTATTTTCATTTTTTAAGTTATTTGTTTAGCTAAATTATTTTAATTTTATTAGAGTTATTACAATACATAGTTTATTTTTACTTTCTGCTATTGGCAACATTGAGCTGACAAATTATGAATTGCTTGCATCCCCTGACTCACTCGCCTTCTCCAATCACCCTCTTATTGTGAAGACAGCTTTTAACACAGGTAGCAACATTCCTCAATCCCTACCATCCCCTCCCACAACAACTACCAGTCTACTTAGGAATGCATTTTCTATTGATAAATCATCACTTAAATCGCTCACGTAAATTCACAAAGCATTCTGTCCCACTTTGATGAGTTTGAAACCATATTTTCATCTCTTGGACTGAGCGCCATTTTAATTTCGGAAACCTGGCTCACCCCTTCCATACCTTCGTCCCTTGTTCACCTAGACGGATATACACTGCTCAGAAATGACAGAATAGATAAAAGAGGTGGAGGAGTTTGTGCCTTTATATCAAATGAGCTTAATCCAAGAATTGTCCACAAGTCCCCTTCTGTATATTCCGCTCACCCCGAGTTCTTATTCGTAGAAATTCAAGCCAGTCTAAAAAATGTCTCTTATGCATTGTATACAAACCTCCAAAAATTGAGCACCTTTCGGATCTAGAAAACGCTCTGAACGATTCATTGCCTCATTATGAACACGTTATTGTCGCAGGCGATTTTAATACAAATCTTCTTCAGACTGACTCACCAGCCATACAACTTAAAAATATGTTCCAAAGCTTTAATATGACCATTGTTCCTCTCTCTGCCACACACCATAGTGCTACTTCCGACACTCTACTGGACTTAATTGTGACTACACATCCACAGAAAGTACTGTCATATGGACAAATTCCTGCTCCTGGCATATCTGCTCATGACATTGTATTCGTAGAATACTCACTCCAATGTCCTAAAAGACGCTCTAAATTGATTACGTACAGAAATTTACAAAACATAGACGATACTAAACTAAAATCAGACGCTTTAGAACTACCTTGGTATTCAATATGGAATCTTAGATCAGTTGATGAAAAAGTAGACACATTTAATACACTGATACTACAACTATACGACAGACATGCACCAGTAAAAACCCGACGATTTTCCCGCTCCCCTGCTCCCTGGATGAATGATTCAATACGTGAACTTATGTCAAAACGAGACAAAGCATACCGAACATACAGACGACATAAAAATGACGAGAACTGGCAACTGTACAAACAACTTAGAAACACAACTACACAATCTATACGTAATGCCAAACTACGACACGCCCACAGTATAATCGGACCTGAAATAAGTGCACGGGACACTTGGCGAAATCTCCGTGCAATGGGACTTATACAGTTGAATCCCTCAACTGACTCTATAGACATTTCTGTAGATGACTTAAATGAACATTTTACCTCAATGCCCATGACACCTCCAGACAACAAGACTAAAATAGACACTCTTAAAGACTTATCCCCATCCCCACATATAGGAAGAGATAAATTTTACTTTACGACATTTCGCCTATAGACGTTAAAAAAGCACTCAAGCGGATTAAATCCAATGCGCAAGGAACAGATAACATCAGCATTTTAATGCTAAATAAAATCATTGACATTATACTACCCACAGTGACTCATATTTTCAATGCTTCCCTTATAACTTCTATCTTCCCTATTGTATGGAAACAGTCTAGAGTTCGGCCTATACCAAAAATAAGTACACCTACTAACTGTAATGACTTCCGACCGATTAGCATCCTTCCGACATTATCTAAAGCCCTGGAATATATTGTACATAAGCAAATGACTGATTATCTCCAAGAAAATCACCTCCTTGATCCTTATCAATCCGGCTTTAGATCTGGTCATAGCACAACCACAGCTTTGCTAAAAATTACCGAAGATATTCGTGAAGCCGTGGACAGACGTCAATTGACTCCTTTAACCTTACTTGACTTCAGCAAAGCTTTTGACACAGTAGACCACGACTTACTTATGATAAAGCTCAAGCACCTACATTTGTCTGACAGCGCTGTATCCTGGTTCGACTCATACCTGCACGGTCGTCAACAATACGTTTCATTAAACTCTAGATCTTCGACTTGGCGTAACGTGCCGGCTGGAGTCCCCCAGGGCAGTGTTCTCGGACCTCTTCTTTTCTCAATCTACATAAATGATTTGCCAACTGTACTAAAGCACTGCCGTTATCACCTCTATGCTGATGATCTCCAAATTTACCTACATTCACCTCCTCATTCTCTCTATAACAGCTTGATGAAAATGAATGACGATCTCATATCCATCTTTAACTGGTCTTCAAGTATCGGTCTAAATCTAAATCCTAACAAGTCACAAGTAATTCTAATGGGACAACAAAGACTGCTTACAACCTTTGACATATCTACACTTCCAAACATTACTATAAATAATATAATTATCCCTTATTCTTCTTCAGTAATAGATCTTGGACTACATCTAGACGCAAATTTAACCTGGCAAACACAAGTGAAACACATATGTAAAAAGACTTTCTCCATCTTACATTATCTTAGACGTTTAAAGAATTTTCTCCCAGTTTCGTTAAAACAAATCCTAGTGCAGAATCTTGTGTTACCACACTTCGATTATTGTGACATTATATATAATGATCTAAACTATGCCTTGTCGCAGAGACTGCAGCGTGTTCATAATGCTTGCATTCGATTCATTTTCAATATCCGCCGTTATGACCATATTTCCGAACACTTTAATAACCTCTCTTGGCTCCGTCTTACTGACAGACGTAAATTGCACTCTCTTTCGCTACTTTTCAAGCTTCTGAATTCCTACATTCCTACTTACCTGGCGTCCAGATTTGAGAAGTTATCCTCCTACCACAATATTGACACTAGGTCACAAGATAGCAGTCTGCTAACAATTCCTCTTCATAGCACTTCCTCCTATTCTATCTTCCTTCACAGTAGCCTCCGCCCGCTCCTGGAATCTCCTTCCTCAAGATATCAGGGGTTGCCGCACACTTGGCACCTTTAAGTCACGCTTATACAGTTACCTGTTGTCTAATAATTAATTTTTCTCTATTTATTTAATTTTATACTATGTCATTAATCTTTTCCTCGTTTTTTTATATATCTTGTACATATTATATATTTAATTCGTTAAATTTAGAGTAAATCAAAATACATTATAAATATTAATTGTATTGTATTCATAACTTGTAATCGTTTATATATATATATATATATATATATATATAATATATATATATATATATTGTAATTTAGATTTAAGACTTTTCTTTTGTATTTTTTTTAAACCTGGTTGAGTGCTAGACAAGGCCTTAAGGCCTTAACTCTGCCAGGTAAAATAAAGCTATTATTATTATTATTATTATTATTATTATTATTATTATTATTATTATTATTATTAATTTATCACCTTTTTTTTATATATTAATGACATCATCCAAAATTGAAAAAGAAATGTTAATATAGGTATAAGAATGAACCGTTTTAAAATATTAAACGTTTTAATGTATGCTGATGATGTGGTAACTATTCAAGAAAATGGGAAAAATTACAGTACTCTTTACATCAATTAAATCAGTATTACCAAGAATATAATTTTAAAATATCAAAGGAAAAACATATATAATGACATTTTGGGAAAATGAACGTATAAGATCAAAAATCATAATAGACAACAAACCTCTGGAACAAGTAACAAACTCTAATTATTTGGGTTGTAATTTTATTGTCGGCAGAAAAACTGAAAGAGATAAATTTGAAACTGTCGAAATTTCAAATGATAATGCGGAACTATACATAAAACATTAAAGAACAAAACAAGAAGGGATACTAGATTGAAGTTTTATAGAGCATTGGGAGTTGCTTCATTATTTTATGGAAGTGAAACTTGGGTAATTATAAAAAAAACAAAGTAGAATACAAAGCCTAGAAATGAACTTCCTTAGAAGAACAAAAGGCTTCACAAGATTGGATCGGATAAAGAACGAAGATATAAGAACAGTGTTAATTATATATATCCACTGAATGATAGAATCAAAGAATATAGAGATAAATTGTTTATACATGTAGAAATAATGAATGTAACAAGATTACCAAAAGCAGCATTTAAATATAAGCCACGAGGTTCAATGAATGTAGTAAAACCAGTGAAAAGATGGACAGGACAACTGTGAGGCGGGACAGGCAATTTTCCTAGCCTGTGATGTGAAGAAGATGAAGATAGATATGAAACTCCAGTAGAGACTTGACTAAACACCGCACAAATAAACCGGCGATCTCCATTTCCAGCACCCAGAAGTGTTGTGTATTGTTCTCATCATCATAATATCTTCAAGGACCTGTTGGCCCGTTCCGCTTCCCGCTGCACAATCTCCTGGTGTTTAAATAAAGGTTTAGGGATTGTTTGCTAACTACTTCCTAGAACTGAGATTTTTATGTTTTGATAATAATTACAACATCCTTTCATTGGGATGCTATTCAGAGAATAGATGTGGTCCAAAATCCATAGCTTTATCAAACATGTTAGTAAAAACAGTTAAATTTATATTGTAAACTGTAGAGGAAGTGACCGAGAGAACTCTTAAAATAATCGGAGACAATACTTTTAAAATTCATTAGGAAACACCATTGAAGTCACTACGTGAAAGTTCATGATCATTATAGTCCATTCATGAATTTAGGTAATTTATTGGCTTGTTGTGGCATCAATAGAAAAACCATCCAAAAGTATTTTGAGTGGACGTCCTGGTCGTCTTCTTCCTGCAGGTTGATAGCTTAAAATTTGTTTGGTATCCTTTGATCCACCATTCGATGAACATGTTGCATCCACCTTGACTTATTACCCGAAATTTTGTTTTCTAAAGATTCCATGTGTAATTCTGCTAAGATGTCTTTATTTTTTATGATCTAGAATTGTGTATCCAGCAGTCCTTCGAAGATATCTCACTTCAGCAGATCAATTTGGTTCCTGAAATCTAAGTCGTCCTCAACTATTAAATGTTGTCAAATATTCAGGAGACCTTTCGAAACATATGATTCATCTTCTGCTTTTGGAATAATGCCATTCCAGAAGCAGAAGATGAAATATCATCATCACCATAGTACATACACGAATATAGGCCATTTGCTGACTTGTTTCGACTTCAAGAGAAACATCATCCAAAAGTCTTTTGATTGGACGTCCTGGTCCTCTTCTTCCTGCAGGTTGATAGCTCAACATTTGTTTGGGTATTCTGTGATTTTCCATTCGATGAACATATTGCATCCATCGTGACTTATAATCAGAAATGTTGTTTTCTAAAGGTTGCATGTGTAATTCTTCTTAGATATCTTCTTTTTTTTTCTTTTTTTTTGTGATCTAGTAGTGTGTATCCTGCAGTCCTCCGAAGGTATCTCATTTCAGCAGATCTAAGTCTCTGTATATCCTTCTGTTTCAATGTCCATACTTCGCTACCATACAAAAGAGTTGGAAGAGCCAGTGTTTATACACTTTTAGTCTTGAATGTTTTTGAACTAACTGTGGCTTGAAGATATAATTTATTAACCCTAAAATTCTTACACATTTTAATATTTTTTTACATTTACATCCTTTTCTTCTTCATATGAGATATTGCATCCTAGATATGTAAAACTATTCACCTATTCCAAAATTGTATTGTCAAGTACAATTTTGCTTCTGACAGGATCTACACCTTGAAATGCCATAATGTTGTTTTCTCTGTAGATATTTTCAATCCATATTTTTCTGTAATATGTTTCGAAAGGTCTACTGAATATTTGACAGTATTTAATAGTTGAGAACGACTGAGATATCAGATATCAATATTATATTTTTAACTTTTAAATAGTGGGAAAATTTGCGATGGTTAGTGACGCATCTGCAATGAATTAATCCATTCATTGTAGTGTTTTTTTGGCGTGACATTGTGATTAATTTTGAAGGCTGTAAGATCAGTGTCAGAAGTTAACTGTTATGTCAGGAGATGATTCAGTTATTTAGTCTATAATGTTGACATATAAATTCCCTCAGGCATTCACTGGCTCGTCACACGTCTTCAGCTTATATCATTCTAATATATGACAAGGACAAGTATCCCCCCCCTAAAAACCTTACGCCGGATTTCATTTCCCTATCCTAACTCTGGTCTCTAACACACTGTAACGACTGATCCTGGATATTCATGGCTAACATTTTCAAATAATTCTTTGTATTCACTTTTCAAGTAAATTTGAAGGATAAAGTTATGTGGAACGACCGAGACTCTGTTGGATGGATGGCATTTTTGAGGATCTGAAGAAGCTGAAAATCGAAGGATGGTGTTTGATTGCCAGAGACAAAGAAGCCTGGAAGAGGATTCTGAGGGAACCCGAGGCTTGATTCGGACTGTAGTGCTACTGTGATGATGATGGTAATAGTGATAAATTATTTCCCCAAAATTATGATTTATGTTCTTCCCATCTTACTTTTGGTTCACCTACTGGGCGCTTTTTCTTTGATTTACCACAAGAATTTTTTTATGTGCACCTCATCCATTCTTTCATGCTACGTGTCCAACTTTCGCAGCAATCTACGAGACTTTATAACTGTCATTATTACATCTAGTTTCCTATAAAGATTATATATATATATTTCGGTCCACCGCTGTGGTCTCGAGGTAGTGTGCTGCCTTGTCACGCAGTGGGCCCGGGTTCGATTCCCGGTCGGGACACGCTTCTGGGTGAGGTTTTTTCAGATTTTTTTCCTCACCTGTAAGACAAATGTCAGGAAACTTAGGGTCCAACGGTCCCCGAAAATCATCCGGCCATCATCATCATCCTTATCATTATCGTCATCATCCTTCACCGGTGTGAAAAGCAACGCGAAGCTACCACACATATAATTCCCTAGTAAAGCTGCAAAGCATAGAATGAAAATGCTATGATTGCAGTGAAAGACCTGCCCTCCGGCAGAATTACTATGGATGGATATATTTCGATGTTATAATTAGATTCTGACATTTTGCAATGAAGGTCTAATATAACATGACAAGAAAAATAAATGCCTGAACCGGGATTTGCTTACTTGCCACGAGAGGGCAGTGAGACCTAGTTCCCGCTAGCTCTCATGATGCAGGATATATATCATAGAGAAACTTCGAATTGAGGGAAAACTGAGTACAGTGACGTCTAAAAAATTTCGGTCGTTTACGTTGAACTACAATGAGCAAACTACAATGGTAGCGCTGTTTAGTAGTAACAGAATATGTAACTAAATAAAACAAATGCAAGGCACACGGCGTCGTGCACGGCGAGTTCACTCGGGATTATGGGAAATTAGCCATTTTGTAAATTTAAATTTTTAACTGCTAACCTTTCGTTCTATGTAGACGGTACTGTAAAAATTGTATATTATCGAAAGTTAAAATCATTACTTAGATTTTATTTACTCTAATTTGTAAGTAAATTGAAGCTTGTTTACGTTTTTAATGTGAATCTATTTTCAAAGATAAACCTACTAGAAGTGATAAAATTCTAAGATTTGTTAGGTTAGGAAGAGCGATGTTAGTGTACAGCCATTTCTAATAAACATTTTTAAAATGTGACTTTATAATGGATTTCAGATGTACGACATGGCTAAGGTTCTTTAATAAATATTGTATAAAACATGTATGTGAGAATAAAGGGGTAGGTCAATTGTACATATTTATTAAAAGAGCTCATAATGCACGTCTTTAAATTTTAATAAACGAAAATAAATTAACATGTTTTATTTATTTCCATTCTTCCCTTCTGTTAAAATTGAAGAAAATCTTTAGGTCTGAGAGACTGGGTATAAATAATTCCATAATTTAAGATTAATTAATACATTATTTATTCCTATAAAAGTTCAATTTCATGATTATTCACCAGATGGCGTTATATAATTATAATTCATAATTTTACCGCCAGGCGGTGCTGAATTTCATATTAGTACTAGAAAAAAATCGAAAAAAAATTATATGTCGTTAGTTGTTCTACACTAGCGCCGCTTATGGCATGTACGCGAAACTTGTCCACTTTCTTCTCTGGTACTCTGTGGATATATATAAAGAGAAAAATGAATCTTTGTGCTAGGATGCCTGGATAGCGCAACTAGTAGCGCAGTAACGTATAAAGTTAGAGGTCCTCGGTTCAAACTCCGGTCCAAGCGTTTATTTTTCTTTTCATGTCATATATATATATATAATATATATATGATTAAGACTTTTTCTTGGGTTTTCCGCATCATGAATTGAATGTCGGCCTCTGACCACTAATTCCGACGTTTCAGCATGGTCCCACATGTAATTATGAATGATCATGCCGAAACGTCGGAATCAGTGGTCACAGGCCGACCTTAATCCATGACGCGGAAAACCCAAGAAAACTCTCTTAATCATACTTATATCCGCGAAAATCTACAGTATAACATTTATACAACTCGATATGTAAATTTTGGTTAAGATCATTTTCATTTTCGGTTTCTACTACATAGGATCGGTGAAGATCTGTAAAAAAATTCAATTTTTTTTTTCACGTGAACAACCTAATAGCTTCATTCTTTCAGAACTCCCTAATAAGATAATGAAATGTATTTTATTAACGGATATTTTTTTCTGGCATCTCCATATCAGCCTTAAGTTATTCAGTTCAGTAGATTATTATGTATTCTTGTTTTGAACATTGCTCGTGGGACAGTTAATGGGATATAATTTCTGTATTTTACCTTACATAGGCCTAGCCTTGGGGTAACTTTTTTAAAGTATTTGATCATGAAGTCAAGTTTAAGAACAGAGGGCGCTGTCATGGCGCTCAACCTACTTTCGCTGTGACGTCATATACAATTTATGACAAGCCACAAATTAACACTTTCAAGGATATCGTCAATTAATCAACCTCAGCTACCGTTCTGAATTTTAACAACTATTCCCGACTATTAGCACGCGTATTAGGGCCTATCGGAATTGAAGACTTTCCTCGCGCGAATATTATGAAATCAAAAAGCAACATTAATAAACGTCCGTCACGTAGGAATTGCGTAAACTAAGCGAATTCCTCAGAAAGTCGAATTTATGGCCCGATTTTGCTGGTTTACTAAATTTATGTTTGTTTTTTGTTATATTGGAGAAACTATCTATCTATCTAAACTATGGGATTCACCATATGCGGCCCTAGTTGGTTGGCTACGGGGTCCCTTTTGGCCTTTTGGAAGGTTACTAAATTTTATGCAAGTGCAGTATTAAATGGTAGGGAAGCATAGACAATACGAAGAAGATATGAAAGCCCAATAACAGCAAATGAGATGCGATTTATGCGCCGCAAAATTGGCTATATAAATTGGGACCATAAAAGGAATGAGGAAATTATGGAAGAGTTGCATGTAGAACCCATTCTCCACCATATACAAAACAACCAGAACAACTGGAAAGCTCATCTTCAACGAATTCCATTTCATAGAATTCCAAAAGCCATGCTTCATTACTGCCCCCAAGGCAAAAGATCACTGGGACGTCCGAAAAAAAGCGCTGGATGGAAAATTCCACTTTGAGACTGTAACAGGCCACACGGCCTAATACTTTCATGGATTATGATGATTATTAATACTCCCGCGGGTTCCAAGGCTATGCCTTTTTGCCCCGCTAATTTTGAAGTGTGTTCCGAAAGGAATTTTGGTCAAAATGTGTGTGATGATTTTGAACCATGGCAGGGGAGGTGTGTTGAAAGTTGATGTTATTTTTGTTTTGTGAGTGTGTTTGGTGAGTAGCAGCGGTGTTTTATGTGAGATGGTGTGAAGTATGAGGGAACATGGCAGTAGTCATTTGGTGTTATGGTAAACTGTGATGTTATACGTATTGACAAAGGAACTCTTCTTCATAGAAGACCTACTCGTACCGGCAACAGATGCCTACAAATAAATACTAAGAGAACTAAACGAGAAGAGGGAACAGATATGGCCTGAGTTCTACGCAATGGATGCGATGATCTACAGGGAATGGACAGTAGCCAGATAAGACCTCAGACACACCGTGACAAGAGTCGCGGTCCATGGCCCCCATCACCGGATACAGACAACAGTGAGGCGCCATAACCCAGAAGAAAAGTGCAACTGCAAACTATGTGAGTCGCACTGCGATCGATATCACCTATTACAGTATAAAACATACGAACCTCGATAACAGACTTATGTAAGACCGAAAACAATTGAACACAAAAACATGATCTTTCTACATGGCCATTGCCTGCAATAATATATATAATTATTATTATTATTATTATTATTATTATTATTATTATTATTATTATTATTAATTATGATTTTTGTGTTTTGAGGGTGAGATAGTTGTTATTGTGTTTTATATTGTTGGATGTTGATGGGTTGATGAGTTGGCGGCGGTGCCATCCGGAGGGTCTTCTCAGGCGAAATGGTGATTTCATTGTGATTTTAGTTTGGTCAAATCATTGAAATCTTTCTTGAAACCGTTCTCCCCCCACCCGGCTTGAATTTAGAATAGTTGGGGTTGAAGTTAAAATTGAAATTATTCTAGTTGGTGGGAGTAAGAGCCCCATTTGTTATTCGGACTTATTTAAAACGTTGGGTTGCACAGAAACCAAACCTATCTTACTTACTTACTCACTGGCACTATCGAACCCGTAGGTTCATGGCCGCGCGGACATAAGCTCTCCATACATCCCTATCCTGATATAATGCTTTCCAATCATTCCCTGTATAATCTGCTTCCCTCAAATCATAGTTAATGTTATTCTCCCACCTCATTCTTGGTCTACCAACTGGGCATTTTCCCTCTGGCTTTCCTACAAGAAGCTTCCATGCAAGTCTTTCATTCCCCATACGTGCAACATGTCCTGCCCAACGCAGTCTACGAGACTTAACTGTTCTTATTATATCTGGCTTCCTATAAAGACCATGTAGTTCATTGTTATGTAGTCTTCTCCATTCACCTGTCTGTTCATCTCTCTTTGGTCCAAAAATTTTCCTAAGTACTTTATTCTCTAATACTTGTAATCTCCTTTCCACCCTTAAAGTAAGAGTCCATGTTTCGTACCCGTATAATGTAACTGGTAGAATAATAGTTTTATATATTTTCAGTTTAACGTTTTTTGAAAGAAGTTGGGACATCAAGAGTCTCTGCAATGCATAATAGCACGCATTTCCAGAATTGAGCCTATGTTTAATTTCTTTCTGCGTCTCATTCCTATTTGTGATTATTGTTCCTAAGTATTTGAATTCAGCCACTTCCTCAAAATTTCCCTCATTTGTCATTAGCTGTCCATTTCCATTATACAATGAATCTCTACGTGTGACCATATATTTGGTTTTATTTATATTTACTTCCAGTCCTAATCTCTTAGTGTTACTCAATAGTGTGTGCGTGTTGTCCTTTAGTATCTCCTCGCTATCGGCCAATAATACTACATCATCAGCATAAACTAACAGCTTATTAATACCATTGAGCTGTAAGCCTTCCTTATTCTCTAAAGATTTAATGGCATGCTCTAGTACAAAATTAAATAGTAGAGGAGATAGTGCATCTCCTTGCTTTAACCCATTCTGGATTTCAAAAGTGTCCGAAAAGTGTTTGCCTACACGCACCCTACTCTTTGTGCCAATTAGACACATTCGTATAAGTCTAACTAACTTTTTAGGAATTCCGAACTCCAGCAGGATACTATATAAAAACAAACCTATCATAACCATATGTTATTAATTTATTTTAATATTGTTGTATATAATTTAGCACAAATTTAAATAATTTCTACTAATTAATAAAAATTGCTTAAAAGTAGAAGGCAATCAATTTCTAATCAATGTGGACCCAGTGCCCTAGTTAATGCTCTTAAGGAAGAAAACATCATCATAGTGAGAGAGGATCGAGAAATGACCTAAATATCACTTTCTGAAATCTTGAAAATTTCACTGGGTTCCACTTAACCAAGCTAATTTGCTAACATTTCTTTCCCTGTAAGTCCACCGCTGAGGTCTGCTGCCACGCACGCAGCGGGCCGCGTTCGATACCCGGTCGGGACAAGTTTCCTGGGTGGTTTTTTTCGGTGTTTTTCCTCACCTGTAAGACAAATGTCAGTAAACCTTAAGGCGTAAACTGTCCCTGAACATCATTTGGCCATCGTTATGACCATTAGCATATTCACCATGTTATTAAGAATGTGTGTGTGAGTGGTGTATTTCGTCTATTGTTGTCTCGGAGGAGGCCCAGGTATTGAGCTGATCCCTCTTTCGGGGAGGCCCTCCACGTCCTTATGTGGCCAAATAAGTATGTGTGTGATCCTTAGATAAAATCCCTATCCCGACAGGTCGTGTTACTGTAAGGCCCAGGTGGCGTGTGGCACGTAAAAGTACCTAAAAGTACCACCGTTAAACTGTGGTAATGGAATGGCTTGGATTTTCCTACAGATGTCAGATGGTGACAAGTGGTTAACTTACCGATTCAAATATACCCTTAGTAAGCGTCTTGGATGGAAAAAGCCGATTAAATATTACTTAGAGACTCTAATTATTTAGGTTGAGATTCTTTTACGAACTCGAAAATCTTTTGGCAGAAGTTTATAGCTCCTCCCTTGGATTTTTCTATAAAAAAACATTAACACGGCCGCGGCGCTCAGTAACAAAAGCAAGGAACTTAACCGCACAGAGATTCGGGCTTGCATGGTTTCATGTTTTGTTTCATTAGAATATAAAGAGAGAGAGAGAGAGAGAGGAGAGAGAGAGAGAGAGAGAGAGAGAGAGAAGCTTAAAATATTAAATAAATACATTTCAATGCAAGTCTTGTGTTGGGTAATTTGGTTAAGTAACTCCCAAAAGGGAGCACCCTTATCACCACATGGATATGTGCGGGTATAGACTAGACTAACCTTGGACCAGAATAGGTAATCAGTGGCAGGTTACCACCTGTGAATATTCGATCATAGAAAATATGATTGCTAGCCTCGTGTTGGTTAAAATGATAATACACGTTCCCGCCAGAGTCAATTGCCAACATGTTTACTGATATATAATGGGATTTTATCCCAGGGGTCCACTTTCTTTAGTAAGCAAATTAGTGTGAGAAAAAGAGGGTCAGTTAATGTACACCAGATTAGTTAGGCGATCACTTGTTTATCAGCGTGTTTTTGTGACCATTTAACTCGTGTCTCAAATGGGAGTCAATGACCAATCACGTTACAATTATTTTTTATTTACAATCAATCACAGTTGTGTTTCGCCTAGAATTTATCAACTAAAGTTTATCATGTTAAAGAGAACACCTTCTTTTTAACATCCTGAATAGGGCATAGCATTATTTTGCAGTGACTGACCCACTAAGAAATACGGCTACTAGATTGTATATATAGTGCATGAATGTCAGCCCATAGTGCATGCGGGAGATAATATAAAAATATTTGTAGCAATTGATTATACCACAAAAAAAAAACCTCTGTTTGCACTTTCTTAAACGAATTATTTTCCAGGAAATGACGTTGCAGAAAAATATAATTGACATATTTAGATCATAGGACACCAGAAATTAATTAATACCTTTATAGTAGTAGTAGCATTCAAATGTTCTGAAGTTCTTGATTTGTCATCATTCACTTGTTAATACCTATAATGTTGATTATAAATTTCTCCTCACTTCGTGAGTCGTGAATTTATCGATAATTTGGAAATCACTCGTGGTATTACTTATGACTATTTAACTCATGCCCCAAATGGGAGTCAATGACCAATCACGTTTCAATGATTTCTGTTTTACAACCAATCAGAGTCGTGTTTCACCAAATATTTATCAGTGTTATAATTACCATATTAAAGAAAGCTCCTCCTTACAATATTGCGTTCCTTTGGCAATAAATAGTATGATCTGGTTGCAGTGATAAACAAATGAAGCAGTAGAAGCGTACCTATCGTTTCTCATTTGTTTTCAAACATCGCCGTTTACATTAAATGTATAAATATTTTAAAATAACTATAGTTAAATAATGATTTGTGAGTAAACAGCTTAATTTTATTCGTTAAATAGTCCTAACAAATGCCACTCTTGATTTCCAAATTCTCTAGATAAATTCACTCCTCACTTCGTGAGTCGTGAATTTATCGATAATTTTGAAATCATTCGTGGCATTACTTATGACTATTTAACTCATACCTCAAATGGTAGTCATTGACCAATCACATTACAATTAATTTTGTTTTACAACCAATGACAGTTGTGTTTCACCTGGCTCTTTATTAATTTATCTTTATCAGCTCCTGCTTTTGTGATAAAGAAATCTCCTCTTTTTAATGTTCTGAATAGGTCAGAGGGTTATTTACTCCAACAAATACATTGAATATAGCAAATAATGAACAGATTCCTTGATTTTACTGAGTTGTTTACTAAAAAAATAAATGAATAATCGATCATCCGATTCTAATTCCGATTCCCCCTCAGCAAAATCAAAAGGAGTTCGGTTAGTTTCAGCTAAACAAGAGGTAAATCATACTAAAGATAGTTGATTATAATATACAGTTTGATCTGTTTCATTTTTTCTCCACTAGAGTGCATTCTTACAATATTGCGATCCTATTTGGCAATAAATAATATGACCAACTTACAGCGAATATGTATAACATCAAATTTCTGATTTCTTTTCAAACATCGCCGTTTATATTAAAAAGTATAAATATTTCAATATACCGGTAGGCCTAACTATATTTAAAATAATGACATTTGAATAAAAATCTTAATTTTATTCGTGAAATAGTTCTAATAATTGCCACTCTTGATTTCCAAATCCTCTAGATAAATTTGGAAATCACTCGTGGCATTACTTATGATAAATTAGCTACACTGTGTCAGCAATGACTAATACTTATATTACATTGTATATATATGTGATTTTAGAATATTTTGAGCTCAACTTCTCATTTAATTCTAAGGTTTTTCTGGCATTCTTTTTGGTTAAAAAATTAACATACACATATAATTATTCACATACTGCAGCAATAAATTGTATGTTTTTTTTCGTTTTTTTATTTTAATTTATGTAGGTGTTATGGTGGCATAGAATCCCTCAGAAAATATTATAATGTTTTCCTGAATCGGGATACAAACTCGTGGTATGTTGTAGGCAACCTTGGACTAGAAGATGTGGTACTTATGTGGTTATTGCTGCGGGAACAGGTTGTTAAGAAACACTTGCTCCACTACTTTGTACTGATAACATCTAACATATACTTGATTACCGTGTTTAGTTACCAAAATCTTCATTTTCACATTTC
Organism: Diploptera punctata; assembly: GCA_030220185.1. NCBI lineage: Eukaryota > Metazoa > Arthropoda > Insecta > Blattodea > Blaberidae > Diploptera > Diploptera punctata. Next base: position 549,563 of record JASPKZ010003451.1, on the reverse strand, counting down.
ATAACAGATCTACGTGGAAGCGAACGGGTTGCCTCACACCTCAGGTGTTGACACTCGTGTTTCAGATATCTACACTCAAATATCTGGGCACAACAATCACACTGGGTTGGAATTGTGATTCTCCTCGCCCTGCTTCTTGTTGCATTTTCATTTTCACTGTATTACGAGTCGTAAGTCCACTACTACTACTACTACTACTACTGCTACTTCTACTACTACTAATAATAATAAAAATAACTCACTGGCACTATCGAACCCATAGGTTTATGGCCGCACGGACATAAGCTCTCTATACATCTCTATTCTGAGTTCATATTTTCCAATTATTCCCAGTATAATCTACTTCTCTCAAATCATGGTTAATGTTATTCTCTCACCTCATTCTTGGTCTACCAACTAGACTTCTTCCCTCTAGTTTTCCTACAAGAAGCTTCCATACACGTCTTTCATTCCCCATTCGTGCCACATGTCCTGCCCATTTCAGTCTACGAGACTTAACTGTTCTTATTATATCTGGTTTCCTATAAAGACCACGTAGTTCACTAATGTATTCTCCATTCACCTGTCTGTTCATCTCTCTTTGGTCCAAAAATTTTCCTATGAACTTTATTCTCAAATACTTGTAATCTCCTTTCCTCCCTTAAAGTAAGAGTCCATGTTTCGCATCCTTATAATATAACTGGTAGAATAATAGTTTTATATATTTTGAATAGATTTTATTAAACACAATGTGTACATTTAGAGTTTTCACCAGTCTTTTGTAATTTTGGTGAGAGGCTGAGTTTTGCTTTTGCATTTCATTAGGTGGTACTTGGAGCATGGCTCGTCACAAAGCTTACATTTGCAGTCCTCCTTGGGGTCGTGGTATGACGGATTCTGACATCTTTTCCCATGGAAACCATGTGCGGCGAAGCGTGTGTATAGGTGGCGAAGTTGGAAGTTCGGTCCTTTCCACACATCAGTTTTCATCGTTTCTGTGTCCATTATTTCCATCGGTATTGCATTGGCTTTGTTTTGTCTCTCTTTGTTGGCGTCTTTATATGCCTGGGTTTCTGGTAGATTGAAGCGAAGCTTGATGTCCTCAATGAAGTAGGGTTCGTGTGCTATTCTGTAGGCGTAGCTGTTTCTTGTGTACTTTGAGAGTGACAAGGCCCTCTTGAGATATCTGGCTTTGACATTCTCCAATTTCTTGAGGGTTTTCGCTGTTAGGAGAATCCAAATTATCTGAATACCATATGTGGCCGCTGGTGCTACCTTGAGTTGGAACAGTGCCATCGCCGTTGGCAGGGACAGTCTCTCAAGCTTGGGGATGTCGAACATCGAATTTATTGCCGCTGTGGTCCTGTCTTGTATATGCATGGTGAACGTGGTTCCAGTGGTCTGCAGCGTCACTCCCAGGTACTTAAAGTTGGGGACTATTTCTAGGGCTGAGTCGCCGCACATAAAGTGGTCATTATTTGATAATCCCCCTCCTCTTCTGAACTTCATTGCTTTTGTTTTGGAGCTATTTATTTTCATTGAATTTTCTGCCGCCCATTTTCTGATATTCTTCATGGCCTCCTGCAGATCTTCAGGACTCATGGAAAGGATGGCCATATCATCGGCATACATTAGTAGCTTTATATTTCTTGCGTTTATAGCTTGCCCAATATAGGCCGTCATAGTGTTAAAGAGGACTGGGTTTTATATATTTTCAATTGAACTTTTTTGAGTTAATAATAATATTTTTATTAGGAATATTCCACAATACAGTGTTTCTCCTTCAACCCAAAGTGATTTATCGCCAGAAGCTACTGTCTAAAGCATCTTCTTCCCTCAAATCTCAAGCTTCCATACTTCTCCTCATTCCATCTATGTAACGTTCTATAAGTCTGCCTCTTACACTTCTTCAATTAGCTTTCCAATCAAGAATCTTCTTTGGAATGATAATAATAATAAAAAGAATAATAATAATAATAATAATAATAATAATAATAATATTCATATGTACAAGTCTTAGCGCTTCCTTTGACGGCGCAGAGATATCTAATAATAATAATAATAATAATAATAATAATAATAATAATAATAATAATAATAATAATAACAAGAACAAGAAGAACAACAACAAGAAGAACAACAAGAACAACAACAACAACAATGTATTTCTTTATTTATAGATTTTCAATATTTGCACATCTTTCTGCGTCTGAAGTTACATTTTCCTTCTCCACTCTCTTCTATCCACCCACTATATGGCCTCCAGTCCTATTGTTCTCATTCCAGTTCTTATTTCTTGTATCCACGTGTTTCGAGGTCTTCCTTTCTTTCTTCTTCCAGGTGGACACCTTCCAATGTTTTATGGGTAATGATTAATAATAATAATAATAATACTAATAATAATAATAATAATAATAATAATAATAATAATAATAAACTTGTTCTGTACAAGTATTAAGCTTAGAGGCCTGTTACGATCTCACTAACGAATTATGTATCCAGCACTTCCTTGGACGGCACAGAGATATGTAATAATAATAATAATAATAATAATAATAATAATAATAATAATAATAATAATAATAATAACACTTAGAGGAAATACTGAAAGCCAACACACATCTTATATTTAATAAAATAAGAAACTAATTCTGGAAGTAAACATCAATAAAACTAAATATGTGGTTACACGTAGAAATACATTATACAATGGAAATGGACAGTTAATGACAAATTAGGGAATTTTTAGAAGTGGCTGAATTCAAACATCTAAGAACAATAATTACAAATAGGAATGAGGTGTACAGAGGAATTAAACACAAGCTCAATATTCTGGAAATGAATGTTTCTACGCATTACAGGGGCTATTGTCATCCGAACTTCTCTAAAAAAAAGTTAAACTGAAAATATATAAGACTTTTATTCTCCCAGTTACATTATATGGATGCGAAACATGGAATTTTACTTCAAGGGAGGTGAAAATATTACCAACAGCGGGTTACACCAGATGGGATCGGAAAAGGAACACCGATATCTTAAAAGAATTGAAGACTACGCCAATTTTGGAATATATTAAACAGTACCAACTAAATTGAAAACACCATCATGAAAGAATGAGTTCAAATCGGATCCCCAAAGCTGTTTATAATTATATACCAAGAGGACGAAGATCTCTGGGCCGTCCTATGAAACGCTGGAGGGAAAATTTTCTATAGGATCGTAACAGGCCTTGGCCTAATACTTGGAAGGAAGAAGAAAAAGAAGAAGTAAATATTACGAGTATTCGAAAATAAAGTTCTTAGGAACATTGTTTGACCAAAGATAGACGAACAGACAGACAGCTGAATTTAGAAGGCTTCATAACAGTGAGATATATGATCTTTATGGGAAGCCAGATGCAATAAGAAACTACAATATGCAGGACATGTGGCACGAATGGCGAATGAAATATGAAGACTCGCTTAAAACTACCTTCCTCAGTATCCACTTCATTCAATGCTTAGAAAACAGGAGACACACACATAAGGATAAAGGTCAACTTGGACGTTATATTCTCAGATTTAGGAATTATAGACGGAACCTTCACCTTAACTTGGCGGAGTGTCTTGCCTGCTAAATGCCACCGAGAGCTATACCGGCGGTAGCTTTGCTACCGAAAATGTTACCCATGCCGAACATGTCGAAGACGATAAGCCAGATCAAAAAAGTACCTCGTCTGAAGAGTGACGACCTTTCAAGTTCAAAATACAATCGTCACGAAACGCGGACATGGATTCCACTGCGGTAAAATGATTACAAGGATTCTTGTCCTTCAAACTTCTGTCAAAAAACTTAAACTTAAAATATATAAAACTGTTTTTCTCCCATGTATTATATGGATGCAAAATATTGACTCTTACTTTAAGGGAGGAAAAAATATTATAGTATCCTCACTATGATGGTTTCCAGCGGCTCGCTTTGTTTCCCCGCAGCTGTTATAAATAATTAAATACAAAGATGCCGACTACCGCCACCATAATTCCACATGTTAATCATTGTCAAGCATTGTCGCGGCACCCACTTCTACATAAACGGACACCCATCATAGTGAGGCGATAATACGAATATTTGAAAATGAAGTTCTTAGGAAAATGTTTGGACTAATGTGAGATGAACAGACAGGCGAATGGAGAAGACTACTAAACAGTGAGTTACATGGTATTTATGGGAAACGAGATATAATGAGAATAGTTACATCTGGTAGACTACTATGGGCAGGACATGTGGCACGAATGGGGAACGAAAGAGGGGCTTGCAAGCTTCTTGTAGGAAAACCAAGAATGAGGTGATAGAATAACATTAACAATGATAAAATAAAATAAGTTAAAATATACCTTCTTAGGTAAAATCCGTCGTCCTCAACTTATAAAATATGTATTCTTTATGCCTGTAGGCCTTTCAGAACATCCGTTCCATCATCAGCAGGTCCTTCTTCGCTACAATATCTAGTATGATGGTTGGTGACAACACCACATTAGGACCAGCAGCATCTACCATCATACTAGATATTGTAGCGAAGAAGGACCTGCTGAGTATGGAACGGATGTTCTGAAAGGCCTACAGGCATAAAGAATACATATTTTATAAGTGTAGGACGACGGATTTTACCTAAGAAGGTATATTTTAACTTATTTTATTTCATGGCTCTCCACCTCAACGGTTTTAACAATGATTTTTATTAGTATTGATTAACAATGATTTGGGGGAAGTAGTTTATACAGAGGATGATTGGAAGATATTAACTCAGGATAGGGATATATGGAGGGCTTATATCGGCGCGGCATGATCCTTCGAGTTCGAGGAGTGCCAGTGAGTTAGTTAGATGGTGTGGCATGTGTCCCAGCGTGGTGGACCTACCCAAAAATGCATTAATTGATAAATGAAAATAATAATTAGATTATTAATTAAATAAAAATAAAATCTAGTTTTATTTGATTTTCATATTTATTATATAATTCAGTGACAGCTGTTTCGGTACACTGTACCTTCTTCAGACATGTTAAATTATGAATCGTGTTCCAATTGATCTAAGCAACAATACAACAATGATTTTTTTCCTTCACAGTAGCCTCCGCCCGCTCCTGGAATCTCCTTCCTCAAGATATCAGGGGTTGCCGCACACTTGGCACCTTTAAGTCACGCTTATACAGTTACCTGTTGTCTAATAATTAATTGTTCTCTATTTATTTAATTTTATGCTATGTCATTAAACTTTTCCTCGTTTTTTTATATATCTTGTACATATTATATATTTAATTCGTTAAATTTAGAGTAAATCAAAATACATTATAAATATTAATTGTATTGTATTCATAACTTGTAATCGTTTATATATAAATATTGTAATTTAGATTTAAGACTTTTCTTTTGTATTTTTTTAAACCTGGTTGAGTGGTAGGCAAGGCCTTAAGGCCTTAACTCTGCCAGGTAAAATAAAGCTATTATTATTATTATTATTAACAATATTTATTTAAATTTAACAAAGGGGATTCATTCAAATCAAGTTGAGAATTTAACAGTTTGTTACTATTTTTCAATTTATTTATTTCTACAGCCTCCAAAACTGTTAAATTCTCAACTTGATTTGAATGAATCCCCTTTGTTAAATTAAAAAATTTAAATAAATATTGTTGTATTGTTGCTTAGATCAGTTGGAACACAATTCATAATTTGTTAACATGTCTGAAGAAGGTACAGTGTACCGAAACAGCTGTCACTGAATTATATAATAAATATGAAAATCAAATAAAAATACGTTTTATTTTTATTTAATTAATAAATATAGATTTTCATCAAGTAAACACCAACTCAATTGATTAAATAATTAGATTAATTTGAGGTATGTTGGAAGTAAAAAAGAACAAATGGACATAAATAGAAAGTAGGTCAGGGATTGGCATGTGATGTGAACTTGAGTATATTGACCTTGAGATATACACCTACACAGTGTTGACCTTGATATTCCCACCACTCTATTGTTAAGCATTTGACTATTATTTAAATAAAATTGTAATAGAGGTTACAAGTTTACGAGTTCTGCAATTACAAACTAACTCACTGGCACTTTCGAACCCATAGCTTCATCGCCGCGCGGACATAAGCTCTCCATACATTCCCCTCTCCCCATGGCGCGACACGTCTCGATGACCTTTGGCCTACCAGCCAACTGCTTGCCTCACGTCAACATGCGTTAATCACAGATGTAAATGAACATCTAACCAGTGTAGAGGTGACATGTGGTCAGCATGTCGGGTCCCCAGTCGTTATAACTGGTTTTCTCAACCTGGAGCCGCTACTTATTGTCTTCTTCTTCTTCTTCTTCTTCCTTTTCCAGGATTAGGTCAATATGGCCTGTTCCAGTCTCAAGTCCATCGTTTCCTTGGCCGTCCCAAAGATCTTTTCCCATGTTGTTTGTAGGTGTTGATCTTTTTTGGGTAATCTTGTATTGTCCATTCTGTCTAAATGTTATTTCCGTTGGTATTTGTGCTCTTCTAGTTTATCAACTATTGAAAATATCTCCAGTCCATTTCTTATTGTTCCAATGTGTAATCTATCCATGCGTGTGCATCCTTTTACAGATCTTAAACATTTCATTTCAATGGCTTGAATGTGTGAGATATCTTTTTTTGTAAGTACCCAAGATTCAGATCCATATAAAAGAACAGGAACCGCCATAATTTTATAAAATCTGAGCTGAGTTTCTCTTCGAGTCTTTTGGAGGTTTCTTCTTATGGTGCCACACATTATTTGATATCGGTTTAATTTATTATGTATATCTCAATCATAGTTATATGTTATACCTGAACCAAGATAGTTAAAGTGTGCTTTCTGTTCTATTATTTCATTATTGATCACTATTTTTGCTCTGACTAGCACTTTGCCCTGAAAAGGCATAATTTTAGTTTTTGAAGTTGAGACTTTGAGATTATAATAGAGTCCTAATTGATTCAACATGCGGTTGGCTGGTAACCCACCCAAGTAAAAAAATACCACTCAGAAGTCTCAAGTGATACTTATTGTAGCTACCCAAATTCCTCACAGTTCTGAGAAATTTCTTCCCCCATGGGGAGTCGAACCAACGCAAGTCCCGTAACTCTGTGCCATGGCATCTTGCCTTAATCACTTGGCTACAGCGCGGGACACCATATATTCCTATCCTGATCTAATATTTTCCAATCAGCCCCTGTATAATCTACTTCTCTCAAATCGTGGTTAATGTTATGCTATCATCTCATTCTTGGCTCTCATTTTTTCAGGTAAAAGTGAAGTAAAGTAATCCCACCCACTACAGGCCTCGGGAGGCCCTTGGGGTAGTAGGAGGTTAAGGCTCCCACTTTTTCTAGACAATTGGCACTTGATGTCATCAGGGTTGTCAGCCCTGCGTGACGGCCGCCTTTACCCCAGTACAAGCGTCTGGTACTCATTTCAGTTAGAGGCTGAGTCGACCCCAGGGCCATAGTGCCGCCAGAAGGTTTTGGTCAGTTTAAAAGTCCTGACCCCACCGGACTTGAACCCTCGACCTTCCGACTTGTAGCGCAGTGCCTTAACCACTATGCTCGGCGTGCCCCCATTTTTTTCAGGCAGCCTATATAAATTTTAAAAGAATCTGCCTCTCGAGACAGCTACGCTACTCCGATTCCATTCGCGAATTTGGACCATTTGTTCACTTATTTCGATCTCGATAGAAACACCATCCAAAAGAATATTGAGTGAACGTCCTGGCTTTCTTCATCCTGCAGGTTGATAGCTTAACATGTGTTGGGTATCCTGTGATCTTCATTCGATGAACATGTTGCATCCATCTTGACTTATAATCAAAAATTTTGTTTTCTAAAGGTTCCACGTGGAATTCCTATAAGATGTCTTCATTCTAGTAATGTGTTTCCTGCAGTCTTTCGAAGAAATGTGAAGTCAATTTCAAGAAACTCCGTGTTTACATAAACACCCCAACCCACAGCAGAATATATTCCGAGGACTATTTAACTCATGCCCCAAATGGGAGTCAATGACCAATCACGTTTCAATTATTTGTTTTACAACCAATCACAGTCGTGTTTCACCTCGATGTTTATCAAATTCTGTTTAACATAATAAAGAAAGCTCCTCCTTTTAATATTCTGAACAGGTCAGAACATTATTTTGCGTTGACTGATTTTCCAACAAATACGTTGAATATAGCAAATAATGAACAGATTCCTTCGAACTACACATTTGATAATTGTGTGTTCAATAATTGTGTTTTTAAATACTGATTTTACTGAGTTGTTTCCGAAAAAAAATTAATAACCTATAATGTTGGTTATTTTTATTATGTACAACTTTCCTCTAATATACAGTTAGAAGTGTTTCATTTTGTCTCCACTAGCGTGCATTCTAACAATATTGCAATCCTATTTGGCAATAAATAGTATCAATACTAGTAAAATTCATATCAAATTCCGTTAGGTGAAGTCATAACAACAACAAGTAGCAGAAGCTCAACCTGCAGAAGATGGAAGATAACTTTCGAAAGCGATCCAGTTAATTTTATATACGATATTTTAACAAAGTTGAGGACGACGGCACCTACCAACAGGTACAATTTAATGTTTTAACATACAAATAAATAGTATGATCAAGTTTCAGTGATGAACAAATGAAACGTAACTAAACATTTCTCACTTGTTTTCAAACATAGCCGTTTACATTAAATATATAATATTTTAAAATAACTATATTTAAATAATAATTTGTGAGTAAACAGCTTAATTTTATTCTTTAAATAGTCCTACAAATCACTGTTGATTTCCAAATACTCTAGATAAATTCACTCGTCACTTTGCGACTTGTGAATTTATCGGTATGGAAATGAGACTTACGTGTTTTTTTTAATAATGACGACATGCATTTTCGTAAGGATGACAATATATCTTAACCAGAGTTTTGTGGTTGGTTTTATTATGTCATTTCCTTAACATCTGTTTATGAATTAACATTTCGTAGCGAAAAAAGTTCGGAGATAATTTGCAGTGTAAGTAGATTTTGATAAAAATCTCAGGAAATTACTCAACTTTTCATTTGTGGTTGTTAATATCACTGAAGATGACAAGACGGGAAACCGCATGAAATGGTTCTTTTATTAGAAATTTCAGTAGAAGTGAAATGAATGAATCGCGTCATCGTCGAGCAGATTAAGGCACCGTGTCTTGATACATAGCTGCAGGATACGGGTTGCTGTCTCCCGTGGGCAAAGAGAATTTTTGCAAGGAATAGGAGCTTCATCTAATCTCGTCCCTCGACCTTCTACTACCACGAATAGTAGTAAGAGATGTTTTAAATATAATTAGTGGTTTTTTGTTAAGTTGTGTATTGCTGTAAATTATATTACCGGTAACACATTAAGGATATTTTACTTCTTGTTCAAAGAATGGCGTTTGATCGTTATTTTTTAACTAATTCGAAAGGAATGAAACTTTAGAGGTTGTTTTCATGAAAATATTTTGAAAAAAAAGTACTATCTTCAACCAATTCGATCTAGTAGACACCGAAATATGACCATGACAATATATATATATATATTTGCCTTCATTGCCAAATGTCAAAAATATATTTATAATATATATATATAATATATATATATATATATATATATATATATATATATATATATATATAAAGTAAAGTGATCCCACAACAGACCCGGTGGCCCTTGGGGTAGTAGGAGGTTAAGGCTCCCACTTTTACTAGACAATAGGCACTTTATGCCAGCCGGGTTGTCAGCCCTGCGTGACGGCCGCCTTTACCCCAGAACAAGCGTCTGGTACTCATTTCCGTTAGAGGCTGAGTCGATCTCAGGGCCATAGTGCCGCCAGTGGGTTTGGGTCAGTTTAAAAATCCTGATCCCAACGGGACTTGAACCCTCGACCCTCCGGCTTGTAGCTCAGTGCCTTAACCACTACGCTACGGCGTGCCATATATATATATATATCTTATATATAAAAATTGTTTGTTTGTTTGCATATTTGTTTGTTTGTTCATACTTTATGCGCGGCCATACTGTTGATCCGATTGTGATGGTTTTTTTTGCAAAATGTTCAGGAGATTCCCGGGATGAACATAGTCTATAAGAGAATTGTGATACTCAACTCCTACACCCTTAAAAATCGTCCTTCGTAGTGGAAAACGTGAAAAAATAGCTCTTTGGACGCTTAAATGGCTTACGCTGCCTAAACCATAAGAAATACACAAAATTAATGTACACAGAATTGAATATCTCAGAAAGCTCTACAAAAAAGTCCGCGGCAGCATATGTTTATCTCTTACGGTTAACTCATAAAAACTATTTTTGTCTTTCATTGATACCAATAGTCCCTTATCTCTTACAGATAACTCACAATAACCATTTTTGTCTTTCGTTGATACCAAGACTCTCGCGTCGTAGCCGAGTGGTTAAGGCAAGAAGTCCTGGCGCAGAACTATGGGACTTACGCTCTGGTTCGAGTCTCTACGGGGGAAGAAATTTTCTCATGGAATGTCGGCCAGTATGGGACCGGTGCACAGTGGGTCAGAAATGGCATCTAGATGGAAAAAAAACTGTTTTGACTCACTCCCCTCAATTTATCTTTTTTTTTCACTCTAATATAATTGTAATATGACGGTTCTTAACTTATCTGCAAAGGAGGGTACAATTCTAATGTTCATGACTGTGTGACGTCATTCATACTTCTTGAGCCACAACAGAAGACTGTAAGAGGTTTTCTTGCGAACTTATTTAATAATATCTAATTATGTCCTAATTGCTGAATTTTATGGTAAAAAAGTAACATATTTTTATCGTCCGACCATGACATGAAAATTGAACGTTCGGGCAGGACAACGTCTGCCGGGTACGCTAGTATGAAAAGGAAAGAAAAGAAAAGAAAAGAAAAATAAACGTCTTAACGGGGATTTGAAATTTGAACCCGGACCTCTGAATTAATACTTACGCTATCCAGTCATTCTCCTACAAACATTTATTTTTCCCTTATATAAAGGAAAAATAAATGTTTGTGCGATAATGTCATAAAGGACAAAACAATTTTTGTGCGAGAATTCCTAGATAGCATTATTGGTAGCGCACCGAAGCATCAATTCATAGGTCCGGGTTCAAATCCCCGTTTTTTTCATATCATATTAGGCTCGCATTGCTTAATGTCAACAATGTATTTCTAACAATATATATACTAGCTGGCCCGGCAAACGTCGTATCGCCTTTAAATATTTTTACGTTAATTTTTCCGATGTTTTAATAGTTATCTGCTATTCGGGGCGGAAACAAATCCAACAAATCAAAGATCATAAAAATCGGTCCAGCCGTTCTTGAGTTATAAATAGTGTAACTAATCCGACTTTGTTTTTTTTTATATATATATATATATATATATATATATATAAGTCCTGGCCACGCGTTGCTGTGGCTGAGGTATACGTTAAATGATGTTGTACTAAACTAAGTGAGAAATCTAAATCAGAAAGTTTTTGTTTTACACAATTTTTTAGTTCTGGTACGTAACTACACCCGGTATAAATATGGATGGTGGTTTATGTGGAAGTGTTTCTGATGATTGAGATGAATTTATGTTGTCTGCGTTCTCAGTATCATCCATAAGTGTATCATAAGGATTATATACATTTATTGATGGAATATTTTGAGGAGGCTTGCTGATTTCATTATACTTCTGTTTTTTTCTACGAACTTGTTGGCAGTTTGGATTCTCATCATCATCAAGAAGTATTTGTATAGTAATATTATCTTGTGATATATTATAGTCATCTTGTTTTTCATTTAATTGAGGCATGGAGATTGTTTCTGTAATATTAGGCACATTATTATAACTAACAGACTTACTTACAGTTCTGTTATTCCGTTCCTAAGGACCTTTTTTAATTGACATTCTTCTTAAATGTAAGATTTATGTCACATAGGCCTATACCAATTTGCGGAAATTCACTTGATATCTTATCATTCATGGTCTCTAGAACTGATTCGCCATACCGTTCAATGTCCCTTCTCGGTCCAATTAAATTTAAATTGAGTTGCTGTCTTTCAGCCAGATTACTTAAAACTAATACTTACACACGAAATTAATATTATTATTATCAATATATTGAAAATAAAATAAACACTGAACACATTTAAATTATGAAATAATCAATATTTGTAATTCAATTGAAATTCGCGGTTGCAACAAAAAGCGCAGCCACCTGGTTAAATAATAAACCAATTACCTTACACCGTCATCTGTTAGAATCGTATGGAACTCACAGATAATTATAACTCTTTGTTAAATAATAAACAAATAATTTGCAATAAAAATAATGCGACTATAAATTTAGTTATAAACAATCGTAGGTCTCGAGTTTGATCAAACAGCACACAGTGTGCAAAATTTTATTAAAATCGGTTCAGTAGTTTAGGATTCCATCGCGGACAAACAACGTGACACGTAATTTTTATATATTAAGATATATACACATATATATATACATGTACATACACGGACACACACATATGTATACCCTTAGCGTGTGTGTGTGTGTGTGTGTGTGTGTGTGTGTGTATGTATATTTGTATATGTGTGTCCGTAGTCGGTCTAGGACGGCAACTTTTGTTTAATCGAAACTAAACTTGGTAGGCCTATATAGCAATTTAATTAAAAAATAATAAGGTCGAGTTCATTAATCATCAAAATTGAACAATTAGTTGTAGGAGTTCTTCCGAAACGAAAATTTAAAAATAGTTCTGATGATCGCAATTTTCATTTATTCACATTGAGACCCTACTAAAATAAACAGAAGCAGGTATTACCCAAATATCAGCTATATCCAACCATTACAAGAGGGGGTTTACCTGAAACCCGAGATTAAAAAATGACTATCAACCCCCATGTTTGGGTCGTCTAATGCATAACACATAATTTTACTAATAATTGAATTGGCAATGTATAGGCCTAATATAATATATATTATTTTAGTTTGATATTTTTAATAAAGTAATGGAAAAATGAATGGGTAGATATTATTTAAATTGGTGTCGAATTATATAGCAATATACAAATAGGTAATAACCTGCGGTTATGCATGATTTGTTTTCACTGCAGTTCGACACTTTTAAATAAGCTGAGGTCAGAAATTGAGTTTCCCCAATTTAATAAAATATGTTTATTTATTTATTTAATCCGTAAACCATCAAAATGTGATCATTAATTTGACTTGCTGAGGAATTCGCTTAGTTTACGCAGTTCCTGCATGACGGACATTTATTATTATTGTTGTTATTATTATTATTAATAATATTAATAGTATTAAATTTCCCGAAAATCTTACAATATTAGTCAATTTTATGGACAGTTTAATAGAAATTTAAAAAATAATGAAATTGGATAACAAAATTTTACCCCAGTTGAACCCATGTCCGCATTACAGAGACCCTTGACGTCCCAACTCCTTTCAAAAAACGTTAAACTGAAAATATGTATAGCTATTATTCTACCAGTTATATTATATGGGTGCGAAACATGGACTCTTACTTTAAGGGAGGAAAGGAGATTACAAGTATTTGAGAATAAAATACTTAGGAAAATTTTTGGACCAAAGAGAGATTAACAGACAAGTGAATGGAGAAGACTACATAACAATGAACCAAATGGTCTTTATAGGAAGCCAGATATAATAAGAACAGTTAAGTCTCGTAGACTGCGATGGGCAGGACATGTTGCACGTATGGGGAATGAAAGACTTGCATGGAAGCTTCTTGTAGGAAAGCCAGAGGGAAAACGCCCAGTTGGTAGACCAAGAATGAGGTGGAAGAATAACATTAACTATGATTTGAAGGAAGTATATTTTACAGGGAATGATTGGAAAGCATTAGCTCAGGATAAGGATGTATGGAAAGCTTATGTCCGCGCGGCCATGATCTTACGGGTTCGATAGTGCTACTGGGTAAGTAAGTAAGTAAGAATTGGATAACAAATTTTGTCATATTTATGAATTAGTAGCGGCGTTTTTGTTACGATATTTGAGGGTTTCAGTGCAGAAATGGTTCAAATCCATATTTTACTCTTTTGAGAAGAATTGATATCAAATTAAAGTAATATATTTAATTGCAGATGATGAATTAATTTTTTTTCAGTGAAAAGAACAAATACAATACTTGGTTCACCATTGATAAGAAAAATAATTGATATTTTGAACCCAAGTTCACATATAATTAGGATTTTCGAATTTTGGACTTGGTCCACTTTTGCTCTGAACTCTTCATATAAAAGTGTAAATGTAAATGTTATAAGCGTCTTTTTTCTTCAAGTTCTATAGCAATTTAAAAAATAATAGACTTAAAATGCAAACTTCGCCTGTTTGACAATTACAAAACTATAGGTAAAGGTAAAGGTAAAGTGATCCCACTACAGGTCACAGGAGACCCTTGAAGTAGTAGTAGGTTAACGCTCCCACTTCTTCTAGACAATCGGCACTTGATGTCAGCAGGGTTGTCAGTCCTGCTTGATGGCCACCTTTGCACCCAGAACAAGCGTCTGGAACTCATTTCCGTTAGAGGCTGAGTCGACCCCAGGGCAATGGTGCACCAGAAAGTTTGGGTGCGTTTAAAAATCCTGACCCTACCGGGACTTGAACCCTCGACCTTCAGGTTTGTGGTGTATTTCCTTAACCATCTACGCTACGGCGTATCCCATAAAACTATGGCAAAGTCTAAAAATGGGGGGAAATCACCACATTGAAATATTGTTATTGAATTTTGCGGTTTTTTAGTTAGTAACATCAAAACAAAGTAAATGGTGAATTCTGTCAGATTCAAATATCTTACTTACTTACTCACTTACTCACTGGCACTATCGAACCCGTAGATTCATGGCTGCACAGACATAAGCTCGCCATACATCCCTATCCTGAGCTAATGCTTTCCAATCATTCCCTGTATAACTACTTGCCTCAAATCATAGTTAATGTTATTCTCCCACCTCATTCTTGGTCTACCAACTGGGCGTTTTCCCTCTGGCTTTCCTACAAGAAGCTTCCATGCAAGTCTTTCATTTCCCAAACGTGCAACATGTCCTGTCCATAGCAGTCTACGAGACTTAACTGTTCTTATTATATCTGGCTTCCTATAAAGACCATGTAGTTCATTGTTATGTAGTCTTCTCCATTCACCTGTCTGTTCATCTCTCTTTGGTCCAAAAATTTTCCTAAGTACTTTATTCTCAAATACTTGTAATCTCCTTTCCACCCTTAAAGTAAGAGTCCATGTTTCGTACCCGTATAATGTAACTGGTAGAATAATAGTTTTATATATTTTCAGTTTAACGTTTTTTGAAAGGAGTTGGGACATCAAGAGTCTCTGCAATGCATAATAGCACGCATTTCCAGAATTGAGCCTATGTTTAATTTCTTTCTGCGTCTCATTCCTATTTGTGTTTATTGTTCCTAAGTATTTGAATTCAGCCACTTCCTCAAAATTTCCCTCATTTGTCATTAGCTGTCCATTTCCATTATATAATGTATTTCTACGTGTGACCATATCATCAGCGGAATTTATAGTGAATGTTTAAAAGCATTTGATGAAGTTGGGATTGTATATAATCTGTAAGTGTACTTACCCTTGTCCCTGGGTCTGTAGGGTCGTTTGAATATGCCACCAAGGTATCTTAGCAGAGGCTGTGAAGGCAGCAACCAGAAGCAGAGCACAACACCTGACCACTTGCATCTTGCAGACTGTTCTCTACTCTACTGAATTCACTGTGCCCGGCTTCTGCCTGGTGGGAGGGCCCTTGCTTTACTATAAGGTCATATCACCCTCTCCTTCTCCTCATCGTGGGTCATTGAATCATGAATTCTCTCATCATTAGGCCTAAATCTACCATTTTTAAACAAATGTATTTTAGTCCCTTTTAGGATAAACATAAAATTACAGCAAATGTGTACGATTATTGTTTTCTTTTCTCTCTTCACCTTATTTTTATCTTCCTTCTGTTCCTTCATCTTCTCCTCTTTCTTCTTCGTAATACTCTTCTCTTTCTACTTATCTTTCATCTTACTCATCTTCATTTTCTCCTCCTCATCTTCTTACCTTTTCTCTTCTTCTTCCTTACCTCGATCGTAATTTTCATACACCTTTTCGTCTTCTTCTTATTCATCTTATCTACCTTATCGTCCCCTCTATCTCGTTCTTCTTCTTCAATTCTCCTCTTTTCTTTCTCTTCCTTCATCCCCTTTTTTTCGTCGTCTTATCTGCCTCTCGTTTCTCTGCTTTCTTATTCTTCCTTTTCGTCTTTCTCTACGTCGCCATCATCTTCTCCATCGTCCTCGTGCTCTTTCTCCCTCTTCTCTTTTCTTCCTATGCTCCTCTATACTCTTCTTCCTCTATTTCTCCAATCATCATCTCCTACACCTTCCTCTTTTTTTCTTCGTCTTCTCCTTCATCTAACTCTTCTTCCACTGATTCTCCATCATCTCTCCTCCATCTTCCCCATGTTCTTCTTCTTTTCATTCTTCCTCTACTCTTCAATCTTTTTTTTTCTCAGCTTCCTCTTTTTTCTTCTTTATCTTTCCCTTCTTCCTCTGCTCTTCCAAAGATCATCTCCTTCATCTTTCCCTTTTTTCTTTATATTTCTCAGCTTCCTCTTTTTTTCTTTATCTTTCCCTTCTTCCTCTACTCTTCCAATCATCTTCTCCTTCATCTTTCCCTTTTTTGTTTATATTTCCCTTCTTCCTTTACTCATTCAACCATCTTCTTCTTCATCTTTCATCATCTTCCTCTACTCCTCCAACCATTTCCTCCTTCTTCTTTTTCTTCACTTTTCTCTCCTTCCTCTACTCCTCCACCATATCCTTCTCCATCTTTCTCCTTTTTTCTTTTTTATTTCTCTTCTTCTTCTTCTCTTCTGTTCCACCATCATCTCCTATTCTTTCTTTTTTCGACCATCTCCTTCTTCATTTTGTCCTGATTTACCCTCTTCCGCTCCTCATTTTTCATCTTCTCTATCTTTTATCTTTCATCCTCTTCACATTTTTCTTCTTCTTTGCCTCCGTAATCATCTTCAGAATCTTCTTTTAAAGGCAATGCCTTGTAAGTGAGACCATTCTTTTTTTTAGTTACCCTTTCTTATCTTATCTGATTATGCGTCGTTTTCTACAGGAATTGTAATTCTGTGATCGAAATATTAAACTCACAAACTGCACTGAACTAGGACAATTCATACGATTCGTGATTTTGTTTTAACTAAACCATTTAATTGTGTAGTTAAATATTGCCTCTTTTTGTATTTTATACCTAAAACTGACTGAAATTAGGCTTCTACAAGCCAAGATAAAAAGCGCACTTGGAAACAGGCGCCTTAATTCATACCGTTTGAGTTGAATTGTGAAAATCAGAGATATCATTTGTATTAATACAAGTAAAATTCATATCAAATTCCGTTGAGATGAAGTCATATGATGAGAGTTAAAAAATTAAATTGTACCTGTTGGTAGGTGCCGTCGTCCTCAATTTTGTTAAAAGATGCAAGGTAACTTCCGAAAGCGCTCCAGTTAATTTTATATACAATATTTTAACAAAGTTGAGGACGACGGCACCTACCAACAGGTAATATTTAATTTTTTAACTCTCATCGTATAATTTTTAATCAATAAACTTAGTTTTTAATACACAATTGATCTTCTTGGTGATACAATATTAAAATATATATACAGTCAATATGCCCATTTCACCAATAAATGTTTAAAATGGTCAACAAGTTTCTACAGCCAAGCTGTCATTCTCAAGACCAGATATTGACTCAATGTCAATATCTGGTCTTGAGAATGACAGCTTGGCTGTAGAAACTTGTTGACCATTTTAAACATTTATTGGTGAAATGGGCATATTGACTGTATATATATTTTAATAAACTTAGTTAGTTAATAAACCTAAAGTAATGAAATCAAGGCAGACATTTTGTGGAGGAATAAAATTACTATACTCTCCTTTTTAAAACTAACTTATTAGCACTATCGAACCCATAGGTTCATAGCCGCACTGACATAAACTGTTCATACATCCCTATCCTTAGCTAATGTTTTGCAATAATCTCCTGTATAATATAAATATACTCAACTCGTGTCCAACTCAGGGTCGAGTCGAGAAATGAGATGAGATAAAGCACCTACATTTATAGAGGTCTGTGCACGACAAGGGAGCCGACCGACCACTCCCGACGCACCGTCACAAAGCTGATGAATGAAATGGATGAGATGAGTATGGCGAAACGGTAGAATGAAATTCGTGGTAGGAGAAACGGGAGAAACTCCGAGTAAACCCTCCCCAATCTCCGTTTCGTCAACCACGAAACCCACATGGAGTGACCGAGACTCGATCTCCGGCGCGGTGAGGGCTAGCGTCTAAACGCTTGCGCCCGGAGCAGCCCTCCTGTATAATCTACTTCCTTCATATCATGTTTAATGTTATTCTCCCATCTCATTCTTGGCCTGTCTATTGGGTGCCCCTCTTTCATTCCCCATTCGTGTCACATACCCTGTCCATCACAGTCAATAACACTTAAATGTTCTTAGGTTATTACATCTCGATTCCCCCTGGGTGCCCTTCTTTCATTCCCCATTCATGTCACATACCCTGTCTGTCAGAGTCAATAATACTTAAATGTTCTTAGGCTATTGCATCTGGCTTCCCCCTGGGTGCCGCTCTTTCATTCCCCATTCGTGCCACATACCCTGTCCATTACAGTCAATAATACTTAAATGTTCTCAGGCTATTGCATCTGGCTTCCCCCTGGGTGCCCTTCTTTCATTCCCCATTCGTGACACATGCCCTGTCCCTTACAGTCAATAATACTTAAATGTTCTTAGGCTATTGCATCTGGCTTCCCCCTGGGTGCCCTTCTTTCATTCCCCATTCGTGCCACATACCCTGTCCATTACAGTCAATAATACTTAAATGTTCTTAGGCTATTACATCGGGCTTCCCCCTGGGTGCCCTTCTTTCATTCCCCATTCGTGCCATATGCCCTGTCCATCAGAGTCAGTAATACTTATACATTCATAGGCTATTACATCTGGCTTCCCATAAAGATTATGTAGCTTTTAGCTTGGTCAAGTAACCCACGCTAGGGAGCATCCATGCCTCCATGAGGGACATATGGGGGTATGTACATGTATATAACACTCAAATATTTAGTCATCTATAAATAAACATGAAAAACAGATATATGAGTATAATAAGATGTATTGTAGCCAAAAATAAAAGTTTGCAGAGGAAGATAGAAGGTTTTTGTTGCGTTGAAGGAAAAAAGAAAAGCATCTATATGCGCAATGGCATTGAAGCAACTGGCAAAAACAAAATGTTATCACTGCCATGCATCATCAGGCAATATAACATATACAAATATCTAAATAACAGATCTCGTGTAGCCTGGCAGCCGTATGTACTGATGTTTTCAGAGCTTCAAAACCCATGACTTATCGTCACTTTAATAAAATTACATTTAACCTATTAAATGATTAGACTAAGAAAACATATGATAGTCAAAATACATTTGGACTATTCTGTAAAATCAGTCCTCCTCTATGGTTGCGAAACATGGAAAGTTACAGAAGCAATAAATTGTAAACATGTCTGAGGGGAATTTTAAATATAAGATGGCCGGAAATAATATCAAATGAAGAACTGTGGAGAAAAACTAACCAATCTCCTATATGTCACCAAAGAAAACAAAGAGAGTGGAATTGGATAGACCACACATTCAGAAAAACAGACAGAACCATCGATAAGACTGCACTAGATTGGAATCCGCAAGGAGTGAGAAAGAGGGGACGACCTAGGAAAACTTTTAAGCGATCAGTAGAGGAGGAATCAAAGGAAAGAGGGAAAAGCTGGAAATAAAGTGAAATGGCTAGATGACTAAATATTTGAGTGTTATATACATGTACATACCCCCATATGTCCCTCATGGAGGCATGGATGCTCCCTAGCGTGGGTTACTTCGCTGGAGGAACTTTACTGCTGCACTATGTTCCATTTAGGAATTACAGGAAATTAATAAAAAATAATAAATGTAATCTATGAATATTCGTTCGGAGAACAAGAGACTGATAAGGTCATGCGATATCACACGTTCTCTCTAGAGCCAATTACCAACATCTAAAATTGTAGGCTTTCACGGCCGGTGTCTTGATTCCTGTTCCGTTCGTCTTCCGGGCTAAATGGCCGTGATCCGTTTGTACGAAATCACTTTTTCGGTACGTGAAAACTACGTAACAACTACGTCATCGTGTCTTCCCTCTACAGTGATGTTATAGAACAGTGCCAAATTCCTGTCTTCGTTGTTCTCTCTCCTACGTACCCCTCTTCCTTCTTTATGCGCTGCGTGTGACTGTGCATCTTCCCCTTGTTATCGAAAGCCTCAAATAAGCTGTGCAAGTTAGTATCAGTGTGATCATCAACTTTGGGTTCGTCGTCAGGTCAGGTCGACGGTAGCTCGAGGGAGCTCTTTGGTTTCATCAGTCCCATAAGCCAGGATAGGGCAAACAGGACTATGAACCCTAGCCCTCGGCTGGACTGGATTGTGGGTGTATGTGTATGTATGTATGTATGTTTGTTATTGACTTTTGAATTATTGATGACCGAATTTGTTAATTTATATTATTTCATTCATATCTTTTTTTTCAATGGTCAAGAAGATAATTTTTTTGTTATATTATTTGTATTTCAATTATCTGACTTATGATTCTTATTAAAAGTTACCTTTTTTTTAGTTAACGTATGTTTACTAATTGTGTAGCTAGTCATGTTTCGTATTGATATATATTCTAAAGCTTTCTCAAGCCAAATTAATCCCCTTTTTCCTTCTAGCTTCCGCGATTATAATACGTTTTAGCATTCAGTACTATATGTTTAGTAATTTACAAAGGAAAGGTGGATTAATCTTCGCCTTCTATGGGCCCGGGCAAAGGAATGTCGATATAATAACCCAAAACTTTCAAACTCAATGTTTAAAAAGGGAGGATCGCGCGGCGCACGGTTTTCTTGAAATTTGATGTTTTGTCTGCTACTGTGGTAGACATCTTCAAGAGATTCTGCATGCTCTCAATAAACTCAACAGTCAGCTGCAGGCTCATGAGGAGTTCACAGAGAGCATGCAGAATATCCTAAAGATGTCTACCGCATTACTAGAAGAAACATTCGAATTTTAAGAAAACTCGATCATAACTATTTAGTCCGAAAGACGAACCAAACGGGATTCAATTACCAACATGTTTACACACATATAAAGGGATTCTATCCCTATCTACATTAGATGAACAAGTTAGTGTTAGTTTGGGCAAGTTAGGGTGAGAAAATGGGCGAGTTAGTACACGAAATTAATTTAGCATTTACTTGTTTGTTAGCGCATTTTTGTGATAAGTTGGCTATACTGTCTAAGCAATGACTAATACATATTTTACATTTGTAAATGTGGTGATTTTACCTTACTTTGAGCTCAATTTCTCACTTCATTTAAGTTTTTATTTAAATCAGCATATATATTTCTTTCTAACTAACTAACTCACTGGCACTTTCGAATCCGTAGGTTCATGGTCGCGCTTACATACATCCCTATCTTGAGCTAATGTTTTCCAATCATTTCCTGTATAATTTACTTTCTTCAAATCATAGTTAATGTTATTCTCCCACATTATTCTTGGTTTATCAACTGGGCATTTTCCCTCTGGTTTCCTACAAGAAGCTTCCATGCACATCTCTCACTCCCCATTCGTTCCACATGTCCTGCCCATTGCAGTCTATGAGACTTAACTATTCTTATTATATCTGGCTTCCTGTAAAGACCATGTAGTTTATTATTATTTAGTCTCCTCCATTCGCCTGTCTGTTGATCTCTCTTTGGAAAAATTCCAAATAATAGTAAGATAATAACATCTTTGTTGGAAATATTTGCGTTCATTATTAACAACTGACTAACGTTAACAATGCGGGCAATGTTTATTAGTTGAAACTACAGGAGGCGTGAAACCAATCAGTTATAAAACGGCGACAAGTACGTATTTATTGTTTTGTATTGTTTCAAATAAAGTTCAGTTCATTTAAAATGTAGTGATTTGTTTCTTGTAATGTATATTAATACTACCTTTTGGATATTTTTTGTATATGCATTGTACGTAGTATACATAGAGGGCGGTGGTTTTATTTTCCGCACGAGAAGTAATATTACAGTAAAGTTATGTAGGTTGGCAACCCCGAAATGTAGGAAGCTGAACTTTCAATCATGGTCGCCCTTGCTGTAAGTACGACAAAACGCACTATCGCGCAAAAAATATTTTCATGAGAACAATCTCAATAAGTTAATTCCTTCGGAATTAGTTTTTAATATAAATTTATTAGTCTGGACTTAGGTCTGTCTTTCCCTTGAACATTTAACACGTTAATGTAGATATCTGCTTTCCATAGGCGTTGCGTCGGTGTGTGTATGTCAATTCTTTGTATGTATATGTAGGTCTGTGATTAACCACGGCCCACGTGATAATGAATCTTTCTTACTTATCGGCCTTGATATTACGGAATATAAAGTTCCAAAATGTGGCACAAGGGTCGCATTGATTTAATTATCTAATCCCTACCCCTTCTCTATAAAATCCTTCACACATCATCGCCTAATTATTTATCACGCCGCTTCATCAGACTATCCGACACCCATAATCTTGACACTCGATCCCATCAGCACATTGTCCTTTATATCCCTCCTCATCACGCTGTATATTATTCATTATCTTTTACGGTCTCACTTACCAAAACATGGAATTCCCTTCCGACCTACGTCAGAGACTGTCGAACTATAACATCCTTAAAAAACAAATTAAAGAATTATTTAATAACAAACTAACTTACACACCTCACTGATAGTATTCTTTTAACAATTAATAAATTTAATTATCTATGAAAATAATATAAAGATTAACAAATATTTTCTTTTGTTTTGTTTTAAATATTGTATAATGGTAAAATTAGTTTTCTATATCTCATTATTTTTCTTTGTTTTTTATATACATTAGACAGGACAATTTAATATGTCTTGCTTGTATACACTTTATTATTATTTTTAGTCTTAATTTTAACTAACATTAACTGGTTGCATTATAGATCGTAATATAATAGATATCTTCTTGATCAAATTTTTATTTAGTGTTTAATATTAGAGTTAATTGTGATTGTTACATTCTGATGTAATATATGTTTGTCCTGGTGAGTAGAAGAGAAGGCCACATGGCCTTAACTCCACCAGGCTAAATAAATCTAATCTAATCTAAATCTAATCTAATTAATAAAACAGAAATGGTCCGCTTCGCCGCTGTGATCTGGAGGTTGTCATGCAGCGGACCCGGGTTCGATCCCCGGTCGGGACAAGTTTCCTAGGTGAGGTTTCTTCGGAGATTTTTCTCAACTGTAAGACATGTCAGGAACCTTTAAGACCCAAATAGTCCCTGAACACCATCTGGCCATCATTATCATATTCATCTCATTAGATTAACTTTAGATTATGGCCTCTCTTGGGGCATCATTACCATCATCATCACTTTTCATATTATCGCCTTCCAAGCGCCCCAACCTCAGAAGTGGGTTCCAAGTGTACCTGGAGAGAATATCAAAAATGTCATATTGATAACTTGGAGGCATTGATTAAAAATAATGTGGCGCAAGTAATTACAAGCTCGACCTTCAGCTCTGATTTTTTACACAATTTTGCCGAATTTAAACGCCAATTTTCAAACTTTTGTGCGTTCGTGGTGACAAATCAGAGCTAGAGCCGGATTTTCTCTGAGTTAATCCAGATTTCCCCTTCCAAAAACTTCGTTTCACCACTTGTCCATACTTACGTCATTCATTTCATTTCGTCTACCGCTGTTATAATGCGAAAGGCCTTGTCAGCCTGTATTCTCGTATATCACAGACCATCAATAGTAGGGACTTCAGCTCATCTCATCCCTCGTCAAGGTATTTCGTTGGATACAAATAGAGAGTTTGCAACAAACCAGAAATTATTCCTCAAATTCCGCGTACACAAAACTGCAGTAACAAAATTTAGACTTATAACATATTGACTACTTAGCAAAACGTATTATTATTATTATTATTATTATTATTATTATTATTATTATTATTATTATTATTGTTATTATTATTATTTAATTTTTTACAAAAATAAATTAAACATAGGCTTAATTCTGGATATGCATGCTATTATGTATTACAGAGACTCTTGTCGTCCCAAAATCCTTTCAAAAAAACTTAAAACTGAAAATAGCCTATATCAAACTGTTATTTTAATAGTTATATTATATGGGTCCACCGCTATGGTCTCAAGATAGCGTGCTGCCTTGTCACGCAGCGGGCCCGGTTCGATCCCCAGTCGGGACAGTTTTTCTGGGTGAGGTTTTTATCGGGGTTTTTCCTCACCTGTAAGACAAATGTCAGGAAAACTTTAAGACCCAAACGGTCCCCGAAATCATATGGCCATCATCATCATCATCCTCATCCTTATCATTATCATCATCATCATCATCTTTCACCAGTGTGGAAAGCAACGGGAAGCTACCACACCTATAATTCCCTAGTAAAGCTGCAAAGCATAGCATGAAAATGCTATGATTGCAGTGAAAGACCTGCCCTCGGGCAGAATTACTGTGGATGGATGGATTATATGGATGCGAAACATGGACTCTTACTTCAAGGGAGGCAAGGAGATTACGAGTATTTGAGAATAAAGTTCATTTACATGAGACATCATGTGATGTAGAAAGGACATTTTCATTGTATAAATCCTTCTTCACTGACAGACACAAGAAAACCCCATGAAAGCCTTCCCTATCTACTATAACAACCAGGAATAAACTATGATTACCCACAAAGCAAATAATTGATTTAATTTTATTACAATCTGTTTTTGCATATTTAGGGTGCATATTTTATACACTTTTCATACATATTTGCATGCATATCCCTAGTTATAATAAAAGTTTGGGAATTATTAATCAAGTTATGAAACCATCGTAACGCGAGAATGCGTCACGTTGGGCGCGACACCAAAAAAAACACCAGAGTATGTTTATATAACACTTTGGCTAGACCAGTTTTAATAATAATAAGTAAAGGTGCACTCGAATGAGGATATGTGTAGTTTATAAGCAATTATACACCAAGTAGGATGATCTACATGCTGAACAGAGAAACTTTCTTCGTAGAAGACTTGAGACAAAAGATGCTGCTATGCCACAGAGCCATACAACGAAGTAATAGAAAGAAGGAGACAGAAGGAAAGAGAAATCGACAGAAGCTTCTTTGCAACGGACGCCATGGTAAATAGAGAATGGACCGGATACAACCAAACTCAAAGACATGCAATAGTAGGACTGGCGATTCATGGTTTCTATCACAAGATGTGCAAAAACGTGAAATATCATCAGCCAGATGAACAGTGCGTGTGCAAACTATGTGAACAAAAGTGTGAAATCTACCATTTTAACAAATGTGAAAAAAGGACAGTGACGTTAAATGAACTCATAATAGACCAGTGTTGACCTATGGTAGTGAAGCATGGACACTAAAAAGACAACATGAAAGCAGAATAACGGCTTGTGAAATGAGATTCATGCGCAGAACAGCGGGTTACACCAGATGGGATCGGAAAAGGAACACCGATATCTTAAAAGAATTGAAGACTACGCCAATTTTGGAATATATTAAACAGTACCAAGTAAATTGGAAACACCAACTTGAAAGAATGAGTTCAAATCGGATCCCCCTGTTTATAATTATATACCAAGAGGACGAAGATCTCTGGACCGTCCTATGAAACGCTGGAGGAGAAATTATCTATTGGATCGTAACAGGCCTTGGCCTAATACTTGGAAGGAAGAAGAAGAAGAAGTAGAAGAAGATTTGCATGCACTCCTCGAGTGAGTATAGGGCCTCCTCCGAACCACACCATTAGAACGAAACACAAATTTCACATGCATGCCAATAGGTAGGCCCCGCATTGGACTACAGTGCCACTTAAAAAGGATATCAACTAATTAACTAACTAGCAGTATGTTCACGAACGCGCGGACATAAGCTCTCCACACATCCCTGTCCTGAGCTAATGTCTTTCAATCATTCCTTGTATAATCTACTTCCCTCAAATCTTGGTTAATCTTATTCTCCCACCTCATTATTGCTCTACCTACAGGGCGCTTTCCCTCTGGTTTTCATACCAAGAATTTTCATGCCAATCTTCCATTCCTCATTCGTGTCATATATTATGTCCTGCCCATCGCAGTATACGAGACTTAAGTATTGTTATTACGTATATCTGGTTTCTCATACAGATATGTAACCTTCTCCTTACACCTGTTCTTCTCTCTACGGTCCAAAACTTTTTCTAAGAACTTTATTTTCAAATACTCGTAATTTTTCTCCTTCCTTAAAATAAGAGTCCATGTTTCTCCTCCATATAACTGTGAGAATAACAGTTTTATATATTTTCAGGTTATTTTATTTTAGAGAAGTTGAGACCACAACAATCCCTGTAATGCCCAATAGCATGCATTTTATAATTGAGCATATTTAGTAGTTTACAAAGAACATAATATTTTGAAATTACATGTTTAATTTATTCAGCAGTAAAAATAATATAAGAAAAAAATTAATAAAATAAAATTTAAAATTTACAAAAATATATAATATAGGTAAATAAGCATTAATTAATTTTAAAATTTGAAGATTATGAGTCATTATTGAGATTTTACTCTATTGAATCCTCATGCTTGCAAAGGTAATAATTTTCTTGCATTTCCTCTTATTCATCTTGCGTTTCGATCTCTTAGACTCTCCCTTAGCACTGCCTCTCCTGCATGCACCGGTTTTCCTTCCTCTTCCTTTAGTTTCCTTTTTCTGCGTCAACCTACATTTTCCTCTGCCCTTCTTCTGAGATATCTTCTTCAGCCTGCATTTTCCCGATATTTCACCTCGTGATCTTCTCTTTTGTCCACAACCAGTTATTACACGTTCCGAAGTTTTGAGACCGTATCTTCTTCCGAATGCTATCATAATGCCATCTTTCATATTCTTATTCGTAGCTTATTGCACTCTTTAACTTTCACATTCCCCCTGATAGTCCTAATGTATGTTAACTTTTCTGTGATTTGATTTACCGTGGCTCCATTTGTTTGCTTTAACATTCTGATTGCTTTTGATGACGTGTTCCATTAAAAATATTATGAATAATTAGATACACAAAATTTAGAACGTCGTAAAAGATTATCATAAGTAATGCCACGAGTGATTTCCAATTTATCTAGAGAATTTGGGAATCAAGAGTGGCATTTGTTAGGATTATTTAACGAATAAAATTAAGCTGTTTACTCACAAATCATTATTTAACTATAGTTATTTTAAAATATTTATATATTTAATGTAAACGGCGATGTTTGAAAACAAATGAGAAACGATAGGTACGCTTCATCTGCTTCTTTTGTTTATCACTGCAACCAGATCATACTATTTATTGCCAAAGAAACGCAATATTGTAAGAATGCTCTCTATTGGAGAAAAAATAAAACACATCAAACTGTATATTAATTCATTTCTGATGTCGTATGATGTAAATATGACAATTATATTTTTCTGGATTGTTACCTGGGAAAAAATACATTTAAGAAAGTGCAAACCGTGGTTTCTTTTTTTGGTGGTATAATCAATTGCTACAAATGTTTTTATATTAACTCCCGCATGCGACATGTGTTGACATTCATGCACTATATATACAATCTGGTAGCCGTATTTCTCACAAGCTCAGTCACTGCAAAATAATGGTCAGACCTGTTCAGAATATTAAAAAGGAGGAGCTTTCTTTAATATGGTAATTATAACACTGATAAATATTTCGTGAAACATAACTCTGATTGGTTGTAAAACAGAAATCATTGAAACGTGATTGGTCATTGACTCCCATTTGGGGCATGAGTTAAATAGTCTGTGAAACTTCTGGGTTACCTAGAAACAATCAAATATTGTTTTATTTTCATAAATAGTATATTACAATACGAAGTTGGGAAATGGTATTTACAGAATCGAGGAAAATGTTTAAAAACCGAGCCATAGCGAGGTTTTTAATTTTCGAGATTCTGTTAAACACTTCACATACGTGCGTTGTACAATTATTTTTTGCGCGATGGTGTTTCCAAAATAATAAATAATAGTAAAATAATAACATCTTTGTTGGAAATATTTGCGTTCATTATAAACATTGATTGACGTTAGCAGTCTGGCCAATGTTATATATGCTAAATGCCGAAAATAATTGGTGACATTACAGCAGGCCTTGATATCAATCTCACATAAAATGGCTGAAAGTGTGAATGATTGTAATCAAAACGACGAAATTGAAGAATCATGGGAAGTTGGGTGTGCTTCTTTAGTTCCAGGGAAATCTAAATTAAGATATGAAAAAACATACATTTCATTCAGAACGTGACTGGAGAAGAAGTATTGTAGTGTAAGTGGAAAAAATATGGTTGCTTATTTCGTGCTTAGGAGTGAAACATTAAAGTCTCCAGCGAGTTTGTGGTCAGAATATCCAATGCCGATGACGATGATAAATTTAAAAGAAGGTATCAATATTGCAGATTTTGTTACACTAGTTAGGCTCCTCAAAATGAAGAATATTGGACACAAGGCTTAAAAAATATAAAAGTTTTCAGTAGAATTTTGTTAAGTCAACTTTCAATATTGTTTCAAATAAAGTTAAGTTCATTTAAAATGCAGTAATTTATTTCATATAATGTATATTAACACTACATTTTCGATATATTTTTGTATATACATAAAGAGCAGTGGTTTTACTTCCCGCACATGGGTTGTAATATTTAATATTACAGTATAGTTATTTAGGTTGGCAACCCCGAAATGTAGGAAGTTAAACTTTCAATCATGGTCGCCATTGTTGGTAAGTACAACAAAACGCACTACCGCGCAAAAATATTGTTTACAATAAAAGCAGCCTTAAAAATACAATTTCTTTTAAACTAGCGGACCCGGCAGACGTTGTTCTGCCCGAACGTTCAGTTCTCGTGTCATGACAGGGCAATAAAAATATGTTACTTTTTTTACCATACAATTCACTAATTAAGACGTAATTTATATATTATTCAATATGTTCACAAGAAAACTCCTCACAACCGTCTGTTATGGCTCCAGAAGCGTGTATGATGAAATCACATTGTTTTCACGTGGAATATGTTGATAATGCAGGTGACTACATATCTGACATAAAATATCCTATAACTCGATCGCAGCGCCACCTACCGAGTCCAATTGTGAATCTAAACCATCCAGGGATCCACTTAAACACACACAAAAAATTTCATCAAAATCGGTCCAGTCGTTTAGGCGGTTCTTAGTTTCGGGTTTCAAGTAAACCTCCACTTATAATTGTCATATTTCGCTCATTTTTGGAAAATACCTTCCTAAAGTAGTCTTGGTGGAAAGGCCCTGCGGCTAGCCAAGTTAATGACAAGCGGTGAGCGATTCCTTTTGGTTCTCCAGGATGTCCAAGAAAGGAGAACCCCGGGTTCCTGCTAAAGCTTTTGCCCCGGTGTGATTTAGAAGAATGTTTAGATACCGATATAATAGAAAATAAGCGAATTACCAACATTCTAACCTGCATGGTAGCAGCTGTGTGGTCCGACTAATGTTTAAGTTAGTGATTATTTGAAAATGGCGCTTGTGGCCGTCAGCCAATCAGAGGCTAGTGATTTTTTAATGTGTGAATTATCGAATTATGTTATTAGGATATCGCAATTAAATGATTTCCATGATGTTTGTAAGGCTTATTTTAAGCTAATAGGTGTGTATTTATTAATTTAGTTTAATTTAAATATGTTGATGTCGCGAATAATGTGTTAGCCATTCGCGTGGCTGTCTGAGGATGCCACGCCTCTTTTTTGAAGTTGTATTATTTTGTTTAATTAATGATATTTAATTATATTATTTTGGTTTTAAAGTGTATTGAATGTTACTTGGAAAGCGTTGAATATATTTTCGATTGAATTCGATGATTTAGAATGCCTAAAAAGCAGTTGAGTCTCTAAGCCAATCAGATGGCAGTGTGAGATTGCCACGCCTATTTCGTAAAATTTTTCGTTAGATTATTTAATGTATCTTGTAGCAATATATGAATATTAGCAGCTCAAAGTCGATCCCAGGAAGCTCGCGCTCTATGATGGAGAAAAAACCGAAAAACCAGCACCATGTCGGAAATGAAATCTTTCCCCTCCTCTTTACCCGGCTCGGTGAAAATTGGGAGTGAAATTTACTGGTGGGAACTAGGGGACTACTCCGGCATTCGCCTTCACGCTAAGGAAATCACCATAAACCTTTAGCAGAGTAGTTATCTGAAAGAGAATTAATAATTGCATTTATATAGGTTCTATTACTGTTCTATGACACAGGATGATGCCCATCGGCCATCCGTTGCGCCACGTGTCATAGATGTAGAATTTTTTAAGATTAGAGGTGTAATTTTGTTAAATAGCCCATTAATTTTGAATTTAGAATAGTTATGGGATTAATATTTATTGGTGGAATCAAAGGGCCTACTCCGATATTTATCTTAGCGCTAAGGAAACCACAGTAACCTTAGCAGAGTAGGTTTGAAGTTAGTGAGAATGATCGAAATATGGCCAAATCGGTCGAGCCTTCCAGCTTTTAGAGGTGATTAGCTGGTTTTTCACCTGTTTGTAATTAATTCAGGACGGTTCTTATAGGCGAATAGCCATCAAAATCACCTGTCATGTCATTAATTGGGAATGTACGTCATGTATTTATAATCTTCAGTTATCCTCCAACCAGTGAGTCTATTATGATCTCATGTTGGTTCAATGAAGATGGATTTCGTACGTGAACGTTGTACAATAATATTATTTGTGATCTTGCCAAGAAAATGATCTACTGATTGCCACGTGTTGAACGTTGGACATATGTAGTTGCATAGGCAGGTATCTGGATCTGATTGATCATTTGTCTGAGTCCTTTTGTTTAATTTAGGCTCAGTATTTGTCTGAGTTTTTATGCTTTGGGTTATCTTAGTATCAGTTTGGGTTTCTTGATCAGTGATGTATATGACATGTTGCTGATCATCGACGATTTCCATCTCTGGCTGAGAGGGAACCGGGTTTCGTTCCTGAGAGTTGAACTCAGGTTCTTTGCAATTAGTAACTCCAGTTTTCCTTGAGTTTCTACTTTTTTTTCCTATTTCGGGATTTTTTGCTCTCAGGTCGAGGAGCGGCTGGCTCGACTCTAGCTGGAGCTGTTTGTCTTTCAACAGCAGGAGCAGATGGCTCGACTGGAACTGTTTCAGACCGTTGAGTTGCAGTTTGAGCTGCACGACGATAGAGCTCTATTTTAACTCTGTAATAATAGAGTCTTCTTATTTTTAGAACCTCGCAGACTGTGGAATCATCCACCAAGACTGCCATGAACATTGGCAGCGGGCCTTTGGTCCTTCCGGATGTCATATTGACTACCTTTAGGGCCGTGAACCCAAGACTTTTCAGGTCTTCTTGGATCAATGATGGATCCACGTGGGAGTCTATTCCTTTAATCACGATCTTTTTGGTTGCGATGTGATTTTTTTTTTTGGTACCTTCGCAGTAAGGTATCTGACGCCGCTGCAGAAGCTGAACGTATTTGTTGTGGGCCGACAGTGAAGCTAGCCTGGCCCTATTTCCTACCCTGGTAACCTCACAAGTTAATGTGAGAGGGTGGTGATTATTGAACACTCTGTTCACAGCTGCCAATTCGGTAGAAAATTCTCCACGGATGAGCAGGAAGGAGGTTTGGTTACGCTTTCGCGCTGGTTCGGTGTCCCTGAACCTCCGGTGGCCCCCTCGCTGATTTGCGGAGATGCCACCGGAGGTAGAGCGACAGTCAATTTAGAACCTTTTTTTCCGTCAGTTGCTGCTGGCGATTTCGGTTTATTTTAATATGATATACTGGGTTTCGTTGTGAAACACAAAAAAATGTGTCTGCTAGAGTGATTTTTAAATTTTCACTTCAGGTGAACTCCTACAACTATTGGTTTTAGAGGGTCCAATTGTGAATCTAAACCATCGAGGGACCCAAGCAGTCACACACATGTACAAGCACAAAATTTCATCAACATCGATACAGTCGTTTAGGAGGAGTGCAATGACAAACGCACGTACAGATGAATTATATATATAAAGATAACATTAACAAATTGTCACTATCACCAATAAAACTAAATAATGGCCACACATAGAAATAAATTATATAATGGAAATGGACAATTAATAAAAAATTAGGGAAATTTTTAGAAGTGGCTAAATTCAAGTACCTAGGAGTAATTAAAATTAAAATTAGAAATGCATAATTAAACATTAATAAATAAGGGCCAACATACGCACTCTATCCAGTTAAACAAAGAAATTAGGTCTGGAAGTAAAAATCAATAAAACTCAATACATAGAAATATATTATATAATGGAAATGGACGGTTAATGACAAATGAGGGAGGTTTTGAAGAGTTGACTGGCTTCAAATACCTCGGGGCAATAATTAAAAACAAGAATGAGGTATATAAAGAAATTAAACAATTCTCGAAATGCATATAGACTCTTTGTCGTCCCAACTTCTGTTAAAAACGCTAAACTAAAAATATTTTTAAAAAAATGTTATTCTCCCAGTTATATTATATGGCTGCGAAATATGTTACTTCAATGGAGAAGAAAAGATTACGATTATTTGAAAATAAACCTCTTAGGAACATTTTTTGAACCAAAGAGATATGAACAGACAGACGAATGGAGAAGAATTTTCATATCAGTAAGCTACATGATCTATATAGGAAACCACATGTAATATGGTAATTACTAGGGCAAGGCATTTAATGACCTATAAATTGGTAAAAAATGCATTTATGACCTAAAAAATTTAAAAAATGGCCAATAAAATAAAAATATTAATAAAAAGTTAAGAATTATCAATAAAAATACTATTTATTAGATTAAATACTCACTTGATTACTGAATTACATCCAATTTAACTTAACATCGAAATATTAAAAGAAAAGTATTTAAAAATGCATATTACAGTACCTTTTATTGCAGAAAATCCATTTCAATTACACAGTGCACTTTTACAGCAATTTTGAATTGCAGTTAACAATCAGAATAAGGGTAGAAGCTAGCATAAGCTCTAAGAAATTGAATAAAATTCGTAGAAGTGGGCAAGTTCATTATGCACATACCTTGAAAAATAGGGGGTAGTAGTTAGCAAAGCAACTACTTAATTCCACGAAATTGTATTGACAAGGAAAAATACTGAATTATAATAAAAATCTTAAATCTAATACAAATAATGTCACAACCTTCCGGAAAAGTGTAAAAAATTCTCAAAATGACCTAAAAATTGCCAAAAAATGACCTATCCCTAAAAGAGTTAAGAAAATGCAAAACAAATGCCCTACTGAATTGCTTTTATTTAATCCGTTTTTTAATACCGTACATTTGCATATATGCAAGCAATGTTTCAACCTTCATAAGGAAAAGATGCAAAATCATTAATTGCCTTGCCCTAGTAATCACAGACCCCAATGGTTGTCTCGTTGACTACTGGTTACTATTCTTGTCACTCGTTTCGAGGGTCGCGGGTTCAAATCCGGCCCGGATCGATAGATTTTTCAGTCCCTTGAATTGACAGTGTCGGCGAAATAATACCTTATCCAAGTTTGTTTGCAGTGCAACTGGAAATTAGCTCGAAATTAGTATATTCTTCTTCTTCTTCTTCTTCTTCTACATCATGGAATTAGGCTATAGACCTAGTTCCACATCAAGAGACCATATCCCTCCATCTAGTTATGGGGCGCCCAATATTTCTTCTTCCTTTGGGTTGGTAGTGAAGCGAAATTTGTGGGAGTCTATTGGGTGACATTCTTTCTATAAGCCTATGTTGGAGTCAGTTAGCTTTTGAATTTTATTTATAGCACTGTAGATGTTTAATTCGGTTCTTATTTCTTCATTATATTTCTTATATAACAATTCATAGCGAAATTAGTATATAATTGCATTAAATTTAGTTAGTTTTAGGAAGTGACTAACAGTTGACAGTCGTGTGGGTGTCAAGGCAAAGAGAAACAATGATTTATAATCGAGTGGGCTCTGATTCAACAGACAGTAGAACCCACACAATAACAAACAATGTGCTATACAGTGGCAAGCGTAAGTTCTTAAGTATATAAGCCTAATTGCATTATTCGGAGACCTTCCTAAATAAACTTATTTTTACAGGCATGCAGGAAGAAGTTGTTCATATTGTATGCCATCTGTGATTATTCGATTGGGGGAAAAAAAGTGACTACTAGCGTCATG
Source organism: Diploptera punctata (assembly GCA_030220185.1). Classification (NCBI taxonomy): domain Eukaryota; kingdom Metazoa; phylum Arthropoda; class Insecta; order Blattodea; family Blaberidae; genus Diploptera; species Diploptera punctata. The sequence goes on along the minus strand of JASPKZ010003451.1, from coordinate 515,102 downwards.
TTGGCAAATGTCACAAAATGACACATTCCCGCTAGAGCCAATTGTCAAATATGTTTACTCATATACTATAAGAGGAATTCTATCCCTGAAATTTATCTACATTAGTGAGCAAGTTATGGTGTGAAAATGGGTTAGTATGGGCAAGTTATGAGAAAATGTATGGGCAAATTATGGTGAGAAAATTAGCGAGTTAGTACACCATATTAGTTAAACATTCACTTGTTTGTTAGCGGGTTTTTGTGATAAGTTGTCCGAGTAATGACTAATGCATAATTTACAATTCATATATGGTTATTTTAGATTACTTTGAGTCAAATTCCCACTTCACTTTAAAGCATTTCTCACATTTTTTTAAATGACATATATATTTCTCATAAGTAATGCCACGAGTGATTTCCAAATTATCGATAAATTCACGACTCACGAAGTGAGGAGTGAATTTATCTAGACTATTTAACTCATGCCCCAAATGGGACTCAATGACCAATCACGATTCAATGATTTCTGTTTTACAACCAATCAGAGTCGTATTTCACGAAATATTTATCAGTGTTATGATTACCATATTAAAGAAGGCTCCTCCTTTTTAATATTCTGAACAGGTATGACCATTATTTTGCAGTGACTGAGGTAACAGTAAAGCCGCCATATTTGAATGTTCAAAATGGCAGAAACAAGATTTGGCTGTGCTTCAAATGAAGATATAGACGAAATACAAATTTGACAATTGTGTTTTTAAATAATGATTTTACCGAGTTGTTTACTAAAAAATAAATTAATAACCTATAATTTTGGTTATAATATGCAGTTTGATGTGTTTAATTTTTTCTCCACTAGGATGCATTCTTATAATATTGTGATGATATTTCAACTTTCCCACGCCAGATGGCAATATATTACAAATATTATATGATCTTGTTGCAGTGGATGGAGAAACGAAACATAACGTTTCTCATTTGTTTTCAAACATCGCCGTTTACATTAAATAAATAAATATTTTAAAGTAACTATATTTACATAATGATTTGTGAGTAAATAGCTTAATTTTATTCGTTAAATAGTCCTAACAAATGCCACTCTTGATTTCCAAAATTCTCTAGATAAATTCACTCCTCACTTCGTGAGTCGTGGATTTATCGATAATTTGGAAATCACTCGTGGCATTACTTATGATAATTTGGAAATCAAGAGTTGCATTTGTTAGGACCATTTAACGAATAAACTTAAGCTGTTTACTCACAAATCATTATTTAACTACAGTTATTTTAAAATCTTTATATATTTAATGTAAACGGCGATGTTTGAAAACAAATCAGAAATGTGACGTTATGTTCATTCACTGCTGCTTGATCATATTATTTATTGCCAAATAAGATCGCAATATTGTAAGAGTGCACCCAAGTGGAGAAATAATGAAACACATCAAACTCTGTATCATAATCAACATTACGGGTTATTCATTTATTTTTTTACTAAATATCTCAGTAAAATCAAGGAATCTTTTCATTATTTGCTATATTCAATGTATTTGTTGGAGAAAAATAATGATTTGACCTGTTCAGAACATTAAAAAAAGGAGGAGCTTTCTTTATCACAAAAGCAGGAGCTGATAAAGAGAAATCGATAAAGAACGAGGTGAAACACGACTGTCATTGGTTGTAAAACAACATTCATTGAAACGTGATTGGTCATTGACTAGCATTTGTGGCATGAGTTAAATAGTCTCAGATAATTATTCACATATTGCAAAAATATTTTTTGTAGGTGGCACCAAGCTAGAATGTCACTCCTTGCAGGCTGTTCACGACTGCTTGTTCAATACCGTACTAGCTCGAAAATAAGCTGTCCCCTAAAATAAGTAGCACCTAAAAGTTCAAGAGGAACAAGGGAAAAACAGTTTCGCCGCGAAAATAAGTCGTATCCGGAATGAGGGAAGAAAAATTACGATCAGTGGCGTAACCAGCACAACAAATTAAGCATGGGTTAGTTTTCCAGGATATACTCCAAGCTATACAAATCACATTGATCTGTCTCTTACGGATGTGTTTTCAAATTAAATGAATTAAACTCATATTGGTTCACCGCTGTGGTCTCGAGGTAACGTCGTTGTCTCATATGCAGCGGATCCGGTTCGATCCCCGCCGGTCGAGACAAGCTTCCTGGGTGAGGTTTTTTCGTGGGTTTTCCTCAACTGCCGGAAAACCTTAAAAATCAAATAGTTCCCAAACATCATGTGGCCATCATAATCATCATCCATATTATATTTGCCTTGTTTAGTGCGAATTAATGGGTGTGAAATGTTCGTATTGTCTTAGAGGTAGTCCTGGCATTGAGCTGATGGAGGCCCTCTATGTCCTTCGGTGGTCAAAAAAAAGTGCGTGATCAAGATATACTAATCATCTCGCAACAGATCGTGTCCCTCTAAGGTCCGGATGCCGTTGGGCATGTAAGAGGCCTAAAAGAGAGAGATTAAACTAAGATAAAAAATTGAGATCCTTTGAAGCCAAGGCTTACAAGTGACAAATTGCTAATTGTGTAGTTAAGAGTAGATTTTATAATGGGAATATACAGCTAAAGACAAATGAGGGAAATTTTGAGGAAGTGGCTGAATTCAAATACCTAGGAACAATAATCACAAATAGGAATGAGATGCAAAAAGAAATTAAACATAGGCTTAATTATGGAAATGCGTGCCATTATGCATTACAGAGACTTTTGATGTCCCAACTCCTTTCAAAAAACGTAAACTGAAAACATATAAAACTATTATTCTATCAGTTATATTATATGGATGCGAAACATGGACTCTTACTTTAAGGGAGGAAAGGAGATTGCAAGTATTTGAGAATAAAGTTCTTAGGAAAATTTTTGGACTAAAGAGAGATGAACAGTCTGGTGAATGGAGAAAACTACATAAGAGTGAACTACATGGTATTTATAGGAAGCCAGATATAATAAGAATAGTTAAGTCTCGTAGACTGCAATAGGCAGGACATTCGATTATTGTGACATTATATATAATGATCTAAACTATGACTTGTCGCAGAGACTGCAGCGTGTTCATAATGCTTGCGTTCGATTCATTTTCAATATCCGCCGTTATGACCATATTTCCGAACACTTTAATAACCTCTCTTGGCTCCGTCTTACTGACAGACGTAAATTGCACTCTCTTTCACTACTTTTCAAGCTTCTGAATTCCTACATCCCTACTTACCTGGCGTCTAGATTTGAGAAGTTATCCTCTTACCACAATATTGACACTAGATCACAAGATAGCAGTCTGCTAACAATTCCTCTTCATAGCACTTCCTCCTATTCTACTTCCTTCACAGTAGCCTCTGCCCGCTCCTGGAATCTCCTTCCTCAAGATATCAGGGGTTGCCGCACACTTGGTACCTTTAAGTCACGCTTATACAGTTACCTGTTGTCTAATAATTAATTTTTCTCTATTTATTTAATTTTATACTATGTCATTAATCTTTTCCTGTTTTTTATATATATTGTACATATTATATATTTAATTCGTTAAATTTAGAGTAAATCAAAATACATTATAAATATTAATTGTATTGTATTCATAACTTGTAATCGTTTATATATATATATATATTGTAATTTAGATTTAAGACTTTTTTGTTTGTATTTTTTTAAACCTGGTTGAGTGGTAGACAAGGCCTTAAGGCCTTAACTCTGCCAGGTAAAATAAAGCTATTATTATTATTATTATTATTATGTGCAACGAATGGGGAGTGAGAGACATGCATAGAAGCTTCTTGTAGGAAAACCAGAGTGAAAACGCCCAGTTAATAGACCAAGAATGAGGTGGGAGAAAAACATTAACCATGATGTGAGGGAAGTAGATTATACAGGGAATGATTGGAAAACATTAGCTCAGGATAGGTGTGTATGGAGAGGTGATGTCCGCGCGGCCATAAACCTACGGGTTCGATAGTGCCAGTTAGTTAGTGTAGATTTTAATACAATATTATAATGATATTGTGAAAAGAAAAATTAATGTCTGAACCAGGAATCGAACCGTGGACCTCTAGTTCTCCAGACTAGTGTGCAGCCCGCTACACCATTCCAGACCTGACCCAACAAACATTAACAATTCTTTCCACATATACAAATCTATAATTCTCGTTTGGCGATGGTTGTGACACCTACCTGGCAGCGGACGAAACGAGAATTATAGATTTGTATATGTGGAAAGAATTGTTAATGTTTGTGCCAGGTCTGCAATGGTGTAGTGGGCTGCACACTAGTCTGGAGAAATAGATGTCCACGGTTCGATTCCTGGTTCAGACATACATATTTCTTTTCACAATATCAATATAATATTATAATATGATCAATTATTGGAACTGTGTTAAAATAACAGTATTGGAAAATATTAGTCCCGCGCCGTAGCCGAGCGGTTAAGGTAGGAAGCCTTGGCGCAGAGCTACGGGACTTGCGCTGGTTCGAGTCTCCATGGGGGAAATTTTCTCATGGTATTTCGGTCAGTATGGGACCGGTGCCCACCCAGCATCGTGAGGCAATTGGGTAGCTACAATAAGTAGCGGCTCCAGGTTGAGGAACCAGCTATAACGGCTGGGGGACTCGACATGCTAACCACATGTCACCCCTACACTGGCTGTTGATCATCTACCTCTGTGATTGACACATGTGGATGTGAAGGGCCAGCAGCCGGCTGGTAAAAGGGCAACCGCTGAAAAGTGGAAAGACCCTCAATCGGAAATCGGAAAATATTAAATATATTTTAACAGTTAGAGCAGATACTAATCTGACTGGCCAATGGAAACAAGTAAAATGTTGTCTGCTGCTGAAATCTGGTGACTGAAAATAAAACTGCTAAGACAATCGCTATACAGTGTCTAAACTTCAAACATAATTTACTCAAAACTGATCTTTTGTTACCTATACCCCTTGACTTCTATGGGTCTTAACTATTAGAAATGTTGTTGCACAAGGATATAGCCTACAGAGACTAAGATCTGCTGAAGTAAGATATATTTAAAGGACTGCAGGATACATACAAACTAACTAACTGGCACTATTGAACCCGTAGGTTCATGGCCGCGCGGACATAAGTTCTCCATACATCCCTATCCTGAGCTAATGTTTCCCAACCATTCCCTGTATAATCTACTTAACTTAAATCATAGATAAATGTATTTTCCCACCTCATCGTTGATCTATCAACTCGTTTTCCTTCTGGTTTTCCTACAAGTAGCTTCCATGCACGTCTTTCATTCCCCATTCGTGTCACATGTCCTGACCATCGCAGTTTACAAGACTTAAGTGTTCTTATTATATCTGGCTTCTTATAAAGACCATGTAGTTCACTGTTATGTAGTCTTCTCTATTCAGCTGTCTGTCCATGTCTTTGGTCCAAAAAATTTCCTAGGAACTTTATTCTCAAATACTCGCAATCTCCTTTCCTCCCTTAGAGTAAGAGTCCATATAATATAACTGGTTGAATAATAGTTTTATAAATTTTCACTTTACCTATTTATGAAAGGAGTTGGGACGACAAGAGTCTCTGTAATGCATAATAGCACGCATTTCCAGATTTGAGCCTATATTTAATTTCCTTGTGCAACTCATTCATATTTGTGATGCAGATTATAAAAAATGAAGACATCTTAGAAAAATTACACGTGGAATCTTCAGAAAACAAAATTTCTGATTATAAATCAAGATGGATGCGACATGTTCATCGAATGGAGAATCACAAGACACCCAAGCAAATGTTAAGTTATCAACCTGCAGGAAGAAGAAGAAGACCAGGACGTCCACTCAAGAGACTTTTGGATGATGTTTCTATTGTCGTCGAAAGAGGCCAAGAAATGGCCTAAATTCGTGGATGACTATGATGATAAATTATTAGAAATGTTGCAATTATTTCCGTATCGGAAGATTATCTTAGGGTTGACAGGAAAGTTTCACATGATTTTAAAGTTGTTGATAGATTGTTTGCATAGCAACATGTGGTTTTAACGACAAACCAAAGCGATTTATGTGTGAAAATGTTCTTTACGCATAATAATATACATTCCCAGTTTTTTGTTTCAAATTTCAACTTCACATTAAACTTGGAAAACATTGAACTCTTCACAATCTCGAGAAATGTTCATTTTATTTCATGATTTATTTTTAAAGGTTGGCAGCGGTTGAAGAAAATCGAAAAATAAATTTAGTACGTCCTGAAAATAGAACCAGGAGCTTTTCGAATTGTTCTATGGGCTTTTGCCGTTAAACACTTATTTTTATTAGCATTAGCGGATTTAGAATTTTATATTAATATTTTTTGTAGATGACCAGTCACTGCTGCATAAAAAAAGGAATATTTTTAAAACATGGCTGTTACTAGAGCCACTTTTTAATTTCGAGTTTTAGATAAACCCCCACTTTTAATGGCTAGATTTCGCTGATTTTAGGAGAATATCTTCCTCGTTCTATTAACAGCATGTACTGCGTTTCGAAATATCCAAAATTGTGACCGCTATTTTTTTAATGTCCACCGCTGTGGTCTCGAAATAGCGTGCTGCCTTGTCACGGGACAGACTCCTGGGTGAGGTTTTTTTTCGGGGTTTACCTCACCTGTAAGACAAATGTCAGGAAGCTTAGGGCTCAACGATCCCCGAAAATCATCCGGCCATCATCTCATCCTTATCATTATCATAATCATCCATCACCGGTGTGGAAAGCAACGAGAAGCTACCACACCTATAATTCCCTAGTAAAGCTGCAAAGCGTAGCATGGAAAGACCTGCCCTCGGGCAGAATTACTATGGATGGATGGATTTTTTAATTTAGGTTTCAGGTGAACTCCTACACCTAATGATTCGATTTTGTTGGTTAACGAACTAAACTTTACTGTTTTAATTTATTCCTATATGCCGTAAAGAAATGCGGACATGGGTTCAACTGGGTTAAAATTTTCCGGAGGTCAAATAGTCCCCCATTCGGTTCTCCGGGCGGGGACTACTTCAGGGAACCCATGCCAAAGGCTCAAACACAGGGACATGTTCCTAGGAACATGGAATGTTAGGACTTTATACAATAGCGGGGCACTAGAGATATTAACGCGGGAACTAGATAAATCGCCCTTGGATATAGTCGCTTTACAGGAAGTTAGGTGGCCAGGAGAAGGTAGTCAGGAATCAGGAAGCTTTGCATTATACTACGGGGGAGCAGAAAGACCTGCATTTGGAACGGGTTTTTTAGTCAGAAGGAGGATACTATCCGCTATCCGAGATATTAAGTTTGTTAGTGATAGGGTATCATACATAATTCTAAAGGGTAAACAACATTATTTTATAATTGTTAATGTACATGCCCCCACAGAAGATAAAGGTGACAAGATCAAAGATGAGTTCTATGAAGAATTAGAATGCGTATTTGATAGCCTTGCGTATTTGGAATTAGAATATCAGAAAATAGAAAATTAAACACCCTATTGTTTGCAGATGACCAAATAATAATAGCAAATTCCGAAGATAATCTACAGAAAGGTCTGTATGAACTTAACAAAATTACAGAAGAATATGGATTAAAGATATCTACAGAAAAAACAAAAATTGTGGCATTTCAAGGTGTAGATCTTGTCAGAAGTAAAATTGTACTGGACAATAAAATTTTGGAGCAGGTGAATAATTTTACATATCTAGGATGCAATATCTCATATGAAGAAGAAAAGGATGTAAATGCAAAAATATCTAATTTTTTAAGAATTTTAGGGTTAATAAATTCTATCTTCAAGCCACAGTTAGTCCAAAAGCATTCAAGACTGAAAGTGTATAAACCACTGGCTCTTCCAACTCTTTTGTATGGTAGCGAAGTATGGACGTTGAAACAGAAGGATATACAGAGACTTAGATCTGCTGAAATGAGATATCTTCGGAGGACTGCAGGATACACACTACTAGATCACAAAAAAAATGAAGACATCTTAGAAGAATTACACATGGAATCTTTAGAAAACAAAATTTCTGATTATAAGTCAAGATTGATACAACATGTTCATCGAATGGAAGATCACAGAATACCCAAACTAATGTTAAGATATCAACCTGCAGGAAGAAGAAGACCGGGACGTCCACTCAAAAGACTTCTGGATGGTGTTTCTCTTCAGGCCGAAACAGGTCAACAAATGGCCTAAATTCGTGAATGTACTATGATGATGATGATTTGATAGCCTTTCACGATATCATATGAAAATTGTCTTAGGAGATTTTAATGCAAAAGTGGGGCGGGAAGATATATTCAAACCAACAATAGGCAAATTCAGTCTTCATGAAGATAGTAACGACAACGGGATTAGATTAGTCACATTTGCCACATCAAAGAATCTCATTCTTAAGAGCACAACATTTCAGCATAAGGATATACATAAATACACTTGGACGTCCCCAGATGGAGAAACTCGGAACCAGATAGATCATGTATTAGTGGATAAACGCTGGCACAGTAGCATCATGGATGTTAAATCAGTTAGAGGGACAGACTGCAATTCGGATCATCATCTGGTCAGAATGAAAATCAGACAACGGCTATCGCTTATGAGAGGAACAAACGCTAAAGATGATTCTGTAAAATTTGAATTTAAAAACTTGAAAAATGATGAAATGTGGCAAGAATACCAAATCAAAATTGCTAATGGATTTGAAGTACTGGAATCTTCCGATGACAATGTGGCAAACGAAGAAGAAACTGATATAAATAAAGAATGGCAGGCTATAAGAGATACTATTAAATTGTCAGCATCAGAAAGCATTGGTTGTTTAAAAAAGAGGCAAAACAAGAAATGGTTTGATGAGGACTGTGCCGACATTGTAAAGAAAAGAAAGCTAGCAAAAATGAAATGGTTACATGAGCCAAATGAGGTAAATTTAGAGCAATTGGGTAGTATTAGACGGGAATCCACCAAGCTACTAAAGAGTAAAAAGAGGGAATATTTGAGAGAGAAGATTAATGATCTTGAAATGAATGTCCCGCGCCGTAGCCGAGCGGTTAAGGTAGGAAGCCTTAGCGCAGAGCTACGGGACTTGCGCTGGTTCGAGTCTCCATGGGGGAAGAAATTTTCTCATGGTATTTCGGCCAGTATGGGACCGGTGCCCACCCAGCATCGTGAGGCAATTGGGTAGCTACAATAAGTAGCGGCTCCAGGTTGAGGAACCAGCTATAACGGCTGGGGGACTCGACATGCTAACCACATGTCACCCCTGCACTGGCTGTTGATCATCTACCTCTGTGATTGACACATGTGGATGTGAAGGGCCAGCAGCCGGCTGGTAAAAGGGCAACCGCTGAAAAGTGGAAAGACCCTCAATCGGATCGGAAATGAATGCAAAAAATAGGAACATTAGAGAATTATATCAGGGAATTAGTATAGAGAAGAAAGGGTTTCAGGCTAGAACAAACATAATTCGGAATAAAAATGGGGATATGATTGCAGATTCCAGGAATATATTAAATAGATGGAAAAGTTACTTTAATCAGCTATTAAATGTACATACAGAACAGGACATTGAGGAGGATAATTTACAGACAGCAGAAATGCTAGTCGCAGAGCCAAGTGCATTAGAGGTTGAAATGGCGATTGAAAAATTGAAGATGTATAAAGCATCAGGTTCAGATGAGATCCCAGCAGAACTGATAAAATCAGGGGAAAAAAATTGATGGACAAGATACGCTGGTTGCTTAGTATGATTTGGGAAAAAGAAGCTCTTCCAGATGAATGGAAGGAATCAATTATCGTACCAATTTATAAGAAAGGAGATAAAACTGATTGCAACAACTACAGGGGCATCTCATTACTTTCAACTTCGTACAAAATTCTAACAAATATATTAGTAAGCAGACTTACTCCCTATATTGATGACATTCTAGGAGATCATCAATGTGCATTTAGAAGAAACAGGTCTACAACAGATCAGATTTTTAGTATAAGACAGATTTTAGAAAAGAAATGGGAATATAATGGTACTGTACATCAACTGTATGTAGACTTCAAAAAAGCATATGATTCAATTAAGAGGGAGAAGTTATATAGTATCCTGCTGGAGTTCGGAATTCCTAAAAAGTTAGTTAGACTTATACGAATGTGTCTAAATGGCACAAAGAGTAGGGTGCGTGTAGGCAAACAGTTTTCGGACACTTTTGAAATCCAGAATGGGTTGAAGCAAGGAGATGCACTATCTCCTCTACTATTTAATTTTGTACTAGAGCATGCCATTAAATCTTTAGAGAATGAGGAAGGCTTACAACTCAATGGTATTAATAAGCTGTTAGTTTATGCTGATGATGTAGTATTATTGGCCGATAGCGAGGAGATACTAAAGGACAACACGCACACACTATTGAGTAACACTAAGAAATTAGGACTGGAAGTAAATATCAATAAAACTAAATATATGGTCACACGTAGAAATTCATTATATAATGGAAATGGACAGCTAATGACAAATGAGGGAAATTTTGAGGAAGTGGCTGAATTCAAATACCTAGGAACAATAATCACAAATAGGAATGAGATGCACAAAGAAATTAAACATAGGCTCAATTCTGGAAATGCATGCTATTATGCATTGCAGAGACTCTTGATGTCCCAACTCCTTTCAAAAAACGTTAAACTGAAAATATATATAAAACTATTATTCTACCAGTTATATTATATGGGTGCGAAACATGGACTCTTACTTTAAGGGAGGAAAGGAGATTACAAGTATTTGAGAATAAAGTACTTAGGAAAATTTTTGGACCAAAGAGAGATGAACAGACAGGTGAATGGAGAAGACTACATAACAGTGAACTACATGGTCTTTATAGGAAGCCAGATATAATAAGAACAGTTAAGTCTCGTAGACTGCGATGGGCAGGACATGTTGCACGTATGGGGAATGAAAGACTTGCATGGAAGCTTCTTGTAGGAAAGCCAGAGGGAAAACGCCCAGTTGGTAGACCAAGAATGAGGTGGGAGAATAACATTAACTATGATTTGAGGGAAGTAGATTATACAGGGAACGATTGGAAAGCATTAGCTCAGGATAGGAATGTATGGAGAGCTTATGTCCGTGCGGCCATGAACCTACGGGTTCGATAGTTCCAGTGAGTAAGTAAGTAAGTAAGTATGCCAAAACTGTTATTCTCTCAGTTATATATTATGGTTGCGAAACATGGACTATTACTTTAAGGGAGGAAAGGAGATTATGAGTATTTCAAAGTAAAGTTCTTAGGATATTTTTTGGACCAAAGAGAGATGAACAAACAGGTGAATGGAGAAGACTACATAACAGTGAACTACATGGCCTTTATTGGAAGCCAAATATAATAAGAAAAGTTAAGTCTCGTAGACTGCGATGTGGCACGATTGGGGAATGAAAAACGTGATGGAAGCTTTTTGTAGGAAAACCAGGGAAAATGGCCAATTGGTAGACCAAGAATGAGGTGAAAGAATAATTAACCATGATTTGAGGGAAATAGTTTTTTGGGGGATGATTGGAAAATATTAGTTCAGGATAGGAATGTATGGTGAGCTTATATCCACGCGGCCATGAACCTACGGGTTCGATAATACAATAAGTTAGTTAATCATTTAGAGCGTTATCGGACGCACACACACGCACACACAAACAAACAGAATTATATATAAGTAGGGCTATACTGAAATTTTTGGTTTTTACTAGTTAGGATCGGTGATGATCTATATTGTCACAGGATAGCCTATATTTCCCTTCTAGGTTATTTAGCCGTAAATTAATCACAATGAATTTATTAAAAAAAATCACTAAACACTTTATTTAACTCTTCAATTATCAACAAACTTCTATCCACAATTGCAATTCCCGAAATAATCTTCTTTTAATTGTTATCTCAGAACAATTATCCACTCACTGATAAACAAATTCGCCACAACTTATCGTCACAAGACTTGCTATCGCAGGCTGACTCCTCTGCACTTTTATAAGGCGCGAGGAAATCTCCAGAAACAGCTTCGAGATAATATATTGACCAGGCTTTCACGGCTGGAGTTACTATGATGATCTTGTTGAAGATTTCCGGACAGTTGGCCGTGGTCTTGAGGCTTGTAGTTCCCCGACGTTTCGCCAGAGCCTGCGTCAGGCATCCTCAAAGGTTGTCTTGAGACTGGCAATTTTGTCTAGGAGTAGAATTGAAAGCGCAGATATATCTCATTAGTAGAGAGTCTGTCACTTTCTGACTGTTTTAGGGACTTATTGTTGCCCTCTTCAGCCCATGTTGTTATTAGTATGTTGTAGGATTTATTCTATGTTGTCGGTTTTATGTCATTCCTGCTTCAGACCGAACACCGTATCAAAATGACTGTGAGCGATCCCTGGCGAGGTCTAGGTAAGGAGTGCGCTTTGCTGGAATTTCTCTCTATGTTCTACGATGGTGATGATGGTAGTGCCAAGAGGAAGACCGCCGTCGCCGCGAACGCATGCCAGGCCCCAAAGCAGGCGAGACCGCCCCCCCCCACTCCTCCGGAGCCCCCCTCCAACAAGAAACGACCCTTCCCAGGTTTAGCTGATAGTTGTTTTGCGAGAATTTTGAATTTTGAAAAGTATATTATTGGTGTAGTAATGGGAATTTATTGTATACTGGTGGACACTAGGGAGCCACTCCGACATTTGTCTTTGCGCTAAGGGAAACCACCTAAAACCTTAGTAGAGTGGTTTGAAGTTAAGAAAGCATATATTATAATATATATTTCTAAATTTTGAAAAATAATTTGGAAGAGTTAAAATTTAGTGGAATTGTCGAAATTATCAGCTTCATCTTTATCCTCGTCTTCTTCTTTCTTCTTCGTCATTTCTTCTTGTTCTTCGGTTCTGAGGTGTATAACCAGCGAAATCAGTCGATTACCTACCCTATTTAAACATTTATCCGCGACGTGTTCTCTGCGCGGTTCGTTACTAAGTAACTAAGTAACGGTAGTCGACAAAATTGCCAGTCTCAAGACAAACCTTGAGGATGCCGGACGCAGTCTCTGGCGAAACGTGGGGAACTACAAGCCTCAAGACCACGGCCAACAGCCCGGAAACTTCTACAAGATCATCATAGCTTCGAGATACTTCGAAGCCTTTCTCAAAGGAGGAAAGAGATGGTGGTGGAAACATCCGGCAACACACTCCAGACATTTCGGCGGTTATGCGTGTTATCTCACTCGCCATGGGCGACTCGCCCGCGCAATTCAAACTTCGCTATGCGCGACACGTAACAATATATATTAGCCTCGTGGGTAGTGCTTAGCGTTTCTCACTACAGTTCATGAGGTCCCGGGTTCGATTCCTGGTCAAACCATAGGATTTTTTCTTAAAGGGAATTATTCCTATGGTTGCCCATGGTCTGGAATTTAGGTTAAGGACTCTCCAGGCGCTTCATTATTATTTATCACCCATCATATCAACGTGGTAATGTAACTCCGCCTTCAAGGTGCCCCAACCTAAGAAATAGATTAAAATTCTGCCAAAGCCAGGGAAAAAGTCAGAAATGTCGTAAGAGACAGCCTGGTGGCATTAGACAAACAAATATATATGTACGAGGGTCATACTGAAAGTCATGAGCAACATTTTTTAAACAATCATAATATTTATTTTAGACAAACCAAGTACACCATGTTAATCTACAGACCTTTGTGCTACTTTTCAACATAGTCTCCATTTCTTTGCACACATTTTGTTCAGCGTTCTACAAGCTTGAAAATTCCCTTATGATAGAAATCCGTTCCAGCTGCTCGAAGACACTGACGCACTGCTTTCCGAATATCCTCCAGCGTCTCGTAGCGTTGGCCTCTCATTTGCTCCTTCACAGAACCGAAAAAGATGGTAGTCGGAGGGTGCCAAATTGGGACTATAGGGAGGATGTGGAATAGTTTTGCACCCAAATGTCCTGATCTCCTCCACAGTGGCATGAGCAGTGTGAGGACGCGCATTATCGTGCTGCAGAATGATCATCCTTCCAGGGCATTTGTCGTGCAATGCACGACGGAGCTTCACAAGTGTCTGGATATAGCGGGCAGCATTTATGGTTTGTCCAGGTTCCAGAAATTCAACCAGAATGCAACCTTGCGCATCCCAGAAGACGCTGCCCATAACTTTCCCAACAGATTGCACTGTCTTCGCTTTTTTTCTTTGATGGCGAATTCAAGTGGTGCCATTCCATACTCTGGCGTTTTGTTTCAGGCTCGTAGCGATGAAACCAGCTTTCGTCACCTGTCACAATAATCGTCAAAAAATCATCACCTTCATTTCGAAATCTCTGAAGAAGGTTATGGGTGATGGTTCTTCTCTGAAGTTTGTGGTCTTCACTCAATAAACGTGGAACCCAACGGGCACTAACTTTTCGGTAACCTAAGCTGTGAATCATTTCTTGCACTGCACTGTGTCCCTACTGCAAGTTTTGTAGCAATTTCATTCACTATGATATGCCTGTCGTCTCTAATGGGCGCATCATCTCTTTCCTTGTTGCAATCCGTGGAGGCAGAGAGTGGGCGACCGCTACGAGGCTCATCTTTGATACTCATGTTCCCATCTTTAAAATGTTTCACCCATCTCCTAACACTGCTGGCACCCATTCAGGCATCTCCGTAAGCACATTGAAGTCTTTGGTGAATATCAACAGCAGATTGTTCCTCTTTAACAAGGAATTCAATGACAGTGCGCTGTCGAAACGAAACATTGATGTCTGCCATTTTGGAAACACTACGTATGGTCACATGATAGAAGCTATGATGCCACAAAACGGCAATGTTGTGGTATAAAGTCTGTAGATTACGATCCTGCAGTTGTTTTTGTTACATTGTTGAAATTTGAATTTTAACAATGGGTTGCTCACGACTTTCAGTATGACCCTCATATATATATATATATATATATATATATATATATATATATATATATGAGATCCGGGTTCGAATCCCGTCCAGGCATTTATTTTTCTTATCATACCATATATATATATATACATATATATATATATATATATATATATATATATATATATATATATATACTAGCTGGCCCGGCGAACGTCGAATCGCCTTTAAATATTTTTACGTTAATTTTTCCGATGTTTTATTAGTTATCTGATATTCGGAGCGGAAACAAATCCAACAAATCAAAGATAATAAAAAATCGGTCCAGCCGTTCTTGAGTTATAAATAGTGTAACTAATCCGACTTTGTTTTATATATAAGTCCTGGCAACGCGTTGCTGTGGCTGAGGTATACGTTAAATTATGTTGTAGTAAACCCTGAGAAAATAATTAATATAATAATGAAAAATATAAATAAAGTTAATCAGCTTAAGGGTATTATTTGAGGAATAGAAGAGTATTATAAAATAATTAAGTGAGAAATCTAAATCAGAAAGTTTTTGTTTTACACAATTTTTTAGTTCTGGTACGTTAACTACACCCAGTATAAATATGGGTGGTAGTTTATGTGGAAGTGGTTTTGTTGATTGAGATGAATTTATGTTGTCTGCATTCTCAGTATCATCCATAAGTGTATCATAAGGATTATATACATTTATTGATGGAATATTTTGAGGAGGCTTGCTGATTTCATTATACTTTCGTTTTTTTTCTACGAACTTGTTGGCAGTTTGGGTTCTCATCATCATCATCAAGAAGTCTCTGTATAGTAATATCATCTTGTGATATATCATAGTCATCTTGTTTTTCATTTAATTGAGGCATGGAAATTGTTTCTGTAATATTAGGCATATTATTATAACTAACAGACTTACGGTTCTGTTATTCCGTTCCTTGGGATCTTCATATGTTTTTAAATTGACATTCTTCTCAAATGTAAGATTTATGTCACATAGGCCTATACCAATTTGTGGGAATTCTCACTTGATATCTTATCATTCATGGTCTCCAGAACTGATTCGCCATATTGTTCAATGCCCCTTCTCGGTCCAATTAAATTTAAATTAAGTTGCTGTCTTTCAGCCAGATTACTTAAAACTAATACTTACACACGGAATTAATATTATTATCAATATATTGAAAATAAAATAAACACAAACACACTTAAATTATGAAATAATCAATATTTGTAATTCAATTGAAATTCGCGGTTACAACAAAAGGCACAGCCGCCTGGTTAAATAATAAACCAATCACCTTACACCGTCATCTGTTATAATCGTATGGAACTCACAAATAATTATAACTCTTTGTTAAATAATAAACAAATAATCTTCTTCTTCTTCCTTCCAAGTATTAGGCCAAGGCCTGTTACGATCCTATAGAAAATTTTCCCTCCAGCGTTTCATAGGACGGCCCAGTGACCTTTTTCATGCTTTGGTCGTCATTAGTTTGATCCTTCCGGGAAATTCTCGTATAAGACTTGAAAGCATAATAATAGTCCCTTCGATTGGTTGCTGGCCAAAGGAAGGCAAGACCAGTGATGGGGCTGCCATCTTATAGCCTCTGGTCAGGCTTTTCTGGAGAAGAAAAGAAAATAAAGGAAAGAAGAAATGGAGAAAGGAAAGACTCCCTAGCCCTCGGATGCCCTAATAGCGTCGGGGTCGAAAAAAACAAGAGTTAACCAAGAGAGGTTAGATAGTAAAGTTAAAAGAGTGCAAAACACAAGTAAGTGGAAGAAATGTTTTGCTCAGCTTGGGCACCTTGTGGTCGCCATCCACATATCCCCTAGATGAGGACCCCTGAGGGTTAATAAACAAATAATTTGCAATAAAAATAATGCGACTATAAATTTAGCTATAAAGAACCGTAGGTCTCAAGTTGGATCAAACAGCACACAGTGTGCAAAATTTTATTAAAATCGGTTCGGTAGTTTAGGATTCCATCGCGGACAAACAACGTGACACGAAATTTTTATATATTAAGATATAGGCTATATTCAATCAATATGTTCAATATTTGTAAGACTATTTAACTCGTGCCCCAAATGGGAGTCAATGACCAATCACGTTTCAATGAATTTTGTTTTACAACCAATCACAGTCGTGTTTCACCTCAATAATTATCGAATTTTGATTGCCAAAATAAAGAAAGCTCCTCCTTTTTAATATTCTGAACAGATCAGAGCATTATTTTGCAGTGACTGACTCTCTAACAAATATGTTACAATAACCATTTCATCCCCCACTAATACTACCAAATATTACGCACAACTTTAAATTAGTAGGTGAGCAAATAAATATAGGGGTAGAAAAAATTAATCAACTTAATATTGAGCCTCCCAAAATAACCATAATTAATAATCCTACTGTACTATACATACCATTATATTCTCATTTTCTTCTCCCATATAATAAAATGTTATCTCCACATATTGCATAATAAAATAAGCGAAGAGAATAGTGTATAGTCAGCCCTGTAGAATAGTAAAATTTAAAAAATTCAAAAACATTTAAGTATTCCAATGAGACCATGAGATGTATCCAACGGCGATGAGCGTCGACCTAAGTCTCTGTTTCTTGCAGTGTGATATTTTTTTTTGTAAACGATGTTCTGGCGTACTAATAACATACTGTATCTATTTATGTTGATGATATTCACAGTTAAATTTAGCAATCCAAACTTGTATGACATTCGCGAAATTTCTATCGTTAAGAAAACTAGTCTTCGTTAATGAAGCAAGATTAGATTGGCAGGCGTGAACCAGATGTTTATGAGTGCGCAGATGTATGTTTTCGTCATCAGAAGTAATCAATGTCATGAATATTGTATTAATTAATGTCTCTGTGCTATATTTATTGCCTGGTGACTCCATCTTGTTGGACATTTGAGGACAAGTATAGCAATGGTTAGACAGTATAACTTTGGACTCTAAAAACTGGCTTTTTATGTACCGGTACCTAAAATAGGTTCTTATAGTGCTATACTTAGGTTCTATAAAATGTAAAATACACTCTATAATTTGTTAAACACCGGTTGTTATGTACCGGTACCTAAAATAGGTTCTTATAGTGCTATACTTAGGTTCTATAAAATGTAAAATACACTCTATAATTTGTTAAACAATTACACTAATATTTATTACAAATATATTAGTAAGCAGACTTACTCCTTATATCGATGAGATTCTAGGAGATCATCAATGTGAATTTAGAAGAAACAGGTCTACAACGGATCAGATTTTTAGCTTAAGACAGATTTTAGAAAAGAAATGGGAATATAATGGTACTGTACACCAACCATACGTAGACTTCCAAAAGGCATACGATTCAATTAAGAGGGAGAAGTTATATGGTATCCTGCTAGAGTTTGGAATTCCTAAAAAGTTAGTTAGACTTATACGAATGTGTCTAAATGACACAAAGAGTAGGGTACGTGTGGGCAAACAGTTTTCGGATACTTTTGAAATCCACAATGGGTTGAAGCAAGGAGATACACTATCTCCTCTACTATTTAATTTTGTACTAGAGCATGCCATCAAATCTTTAGAGGATGAAGAAGGCCTACAGCTCAATGGTATTAATAAGCTGTTGGTTTATGCTGATGATGTAGTACTACTGGCCGATAGCGAGGAGATACTAAAGGCCAACACGCACACACTACTGAGTAACACTAAGAAATTGGGACTGGAAGTAAATATCAACAAGGTAACTATATTATAGTTTTTAACCGTACATTATATTATAATATCAACAAAACTAAATATATGGTCACACATAAAAATACATTATATAATGTAAATGGACAGCTAATGACAAATGAGGGAAATTTTGAGGAAGTGGCTGAATTCAAATACCTAGGAACAATAATCACAAACAGGAATGAGATGCACACGGAAATTAAACATAGGCTCAATTCTGGAAATGCATGTTATTATGCTTTACAGAGACTCTTGACTTCCCAACTCCTTTCAAAAAACGTTAAACTGAAAATATATAAAACTATTATTCTACCAGTTATATTATATTGATGCGAAACATGGACTCTTAATTTAAGGCAGGAGATTACGAGTATTTGAGAATAAAGTTCTTAGAAAAATTTGTGGACCAAAGAGAGATGAACAGACATGTGAATGGAGAAGACTGTATAACAGTGGTCTTTATAGGAAGCCAGATGTAATGAGAACAGTTAAGTCTCGTAGACTGCGATGGGCAGGACATGTGGCACGAATGGGGAATGATAGACGTGCATGGAAGTTTCTTGTAGGAAAACCAGAGGGAAAACGCCCAGTTGGTAGACCAAGAATGAGGTGGGAGAATAACATTAACTATGGTTTGAGGGAAGTGGATTATACAGGGGATGATTTGAAAACATTGGCTCAGGATAGGGATATATGGAAAGCTTATGTCCGCGTGGCCATGAACCTATGGGTTCGATAGTGCCAGTGAGTTAGTTAGTTAGGTAATGAATTTATTGTGGTGGCTAGTCCGTTATATTCCTTGCCTCTAGTTACGATGGACGCAGGTTGAAAGCCGGCCGCGGTTGATGGATTTTTTAGGATGGAAAAGTACAAGGAACAGGTCCTCCTGGAGGGACTTTAAGCCGTGAGTCCCGAGTCTCAAGATTTTTAGGCTTGTAAAAGAACCACATGCCTGAATAAAAATTCATCTGTGCAAAATTTACCGACAGTTTCTCTTTCAGTTAACAACTTAGTTACCCACTAGATATCTCATCGAGACGCCAGTCTACCCCCAATCACTCGCTGACATCTATGGATAAATGAGCATAACTAAATTAAATTAGTCGAAAAGTTCCCATTAGAGAGCCCCCTAATCCCGGCACAGGGAAGGAAAGTCTTAAGAAGTATAGTATTTATTCAATGAACATTAAAGACAAACCAAAATATGTTTCACACTGAAAGTGCCAGAGCAAAAATGTAATATTTTATTTTATTGTTTTTTTATTCATCGTTATTATACCCGTATTTTACTTCGCAACTACTTTTGGTGAATTCCAAAGGAATGAAGCTATTGAGATTTATCTCGTGAAAATATTTTTGAAAAGTTGTTACAAATAGTCATTTTGAACCAACTTTGAGGGTACTATATAGCAGTTTAAGGGTAGCCATGAGTGAATTTTGAATGAAAATTGACCAAAACACACATTTTGTGTTTTATCTCTCATAAAATTCTCCTAAGCTTCCTGTTCGAGAAAATACATAACTTATCGCTATTTCGCCATTATTAAAGCCCTGGCGGCCATTTTTAAACTCCCCCAGAACTAGTGGCAAAAATGATACCAATATATCAAAGATTGGCATCAGATGTGTTATTGGAGAGAGGCACAAAAGAAAATAACCAAAATGGTAATGAGAGTCTGTACCATACAGTTTGGCACATATATCCAAAAGAAATATTAGTTTCAACACAGAAATTGGAACTGTGTGTTATTAAAGCAGTCAGAAGCATGAAAAAATTTGTAGCCTTTTTTCTCAAAGTGTATTTTTCAAGCGCATGCCCATTTAAAAAGTTCCCTGCACTGCAGTTTTTGCCTTATTCAACTGAAATTTTGAGCACTTATCTGCAAGAATACAAAGAACCAAAATTGCAGAGTAAATACAGAGAAATAGCTATAATTTACAACAATATACTGAAAAATCAAGGTTAACCATAACTGTTGTTCAGCCAAGGACATGTTCCGAAAAAGCCTATTGAAGTTTTCAACGGAATTTTGCATAGTTGAGGACACCTAGACCCACCCAGGCTCCCACCCCGTTTTTACGTCAGGCTAATTACCCATACAGCCAAGACAGCTGTTCACGTGCCCCTATACTATTTTTAGGTTAACGCCTACTACCCAAGTTCTCTGGCCAGTCTTTTGTTCGGCTCTTTGGCGAAATAATGCTATGGTTTATTATATAGCGTGTCGCGTCCGACGTGACGCGAGTCGCGTTACACTCGGCGTGATACTGGTTTCGTATGGAGCGCATACGGTACAGCGCTTATGTTTATGGAATTGTCGCCAGATGGCACCACATATATGGGAAATCGAAATGACAAACGTTCATAATAAATTCCCAAACGTGTTTATGAAAAAATGGATGTATACAAACTTGTCCCTGCATAACCTAATGAAATAAATTACATACATACTATTTAGTAAACTATAAACTAATCTGATGTAGGCCTACACTAAACTGACCCATTGGAACCTAACAAAATGAGGTGATTGAACATTTATTTCTTAAAATATGTTTTGGAATAAGATGTAAATGTTCGTCATTCACATATAATATGTCCTGCCACCTGAGGGTTTTTATTTTATACGCGTTCGCGTATGCTGACTTTAATTCTAAAGAATTTTGGAAGATAATTGAGAGGAAAAGTTATAATTTGTGTACATAGATAAACATGTAAAAATTCTTTATAAAAAGTTTTAAGTATCATTGCAAAACATTTAAAATACGAAATATTAGTAAAGACGGAAAACCTAGAGCAACAGTATCATATGAATGTTGTATGGAAAATGTTTTGTATTGTAAGCCCATGTTTTCCCTTTACAGAGATTTAGGCGCTCTCTCCCTACAGAGAAGAATTTGAACCATATTAATTTAGTTACACTTGTTTTCGTATAGATGTCATTTTGAGTGTACCGTGGTCAGCGTCCCGCCTCATACTGACATCTAGGAAACCAAGGTAGTACTAGGACGGGAAAATTCGGTAAATTTTGCTTAGAGGCCTTTTCATTCAGGCTTAAGGATTTTTTACGAGTCTGAAAATCTTCAGACTCGGGACCCACGGCTTAAAGTCCCTCCCGGAGGACTTGCTCCTTTGGATTTTTCCGTCTTAAAGAATCCATCGACCCCGGCCGGGTTTGAACCCGCGACCCTCGGGACCAGAGGCAAGGAGCATAACCACTAGTCCACCGCGGCCGATGTATGGAAAATTATGGAACAAATTATTCTTTAGTTCTTAAATAAACATAATATATGGTTGATGATAATACCAAATATTAGAATACTTCAGATTTTCGCCTGAGCAGTTTTATCAGATTTTAACTTTAATAGAAGACGAAATTTATGTACATCCTTAATATCCCTAAGATACAATACAATATTTACAGCTTTTATTTATTTCTCGACTAAGTTCAAGCCACAATAATTTTTTTCTCTACATCTTTGTACTCCTGCATGCTCATATTGTACAGAACTCGATGATTTGCAACAAAACTATCAAACTTTCGTCGTTAAAATTGGTAAGTTACAAAACAAGCGCAGTTTTTCCGACATCTTGTCATAATATCTTCGTCTGTTTTTAGCAATTACACCAATAATAATTAGTAAAAAAGGTTCTCCCGAGTGGGCATTGATTTTATTTAATCTTTGCTATTTTCGTTCAGTGTTTTTTGTGTTCTTTGGGCACTTCGGTATGTGGTACCGTTAGCATCTGTGGCCATACAAAGCACCTATACATTTTTCATATGGGTCGTGGTACTTCTTGTTTTCACACACTTTGTGATGAAAACCATGCACAGCATAACGTGTCACAACATGTCGCTGGTCCTGGTTAGCTTTTGTCCAGTTCCTCTCTATCATGGCTCCCATAGCATAGAATTACACCAATGACTACGGATAATAGCTTCTATATTCTTTGTTTGCGCCGGCAAATTGCGTCCGGAATTCAAGTGAATCAAATACAAGACGCGACATGTCAGCGTAAATTTTTTCGCGTCACCGCTTCGCGTTGTAGACAAACCACATCCATTCAAATACACGGGGAGTAATTTTTGCGCTGGCGTATTGCGTCGTAGTACTCTCACTTCCTGGCGACCCCACAATTGGTCCATGAGTCAATCGGATTTATGCTACGGTTTATTACCCAGCGTGTCGCGCCCAACGTGACGCATTCTCGCGTTACGCTCGGCGTGAGGCTGGTTTCGCATGGAGCGCATACGGTACAGCGCTTATGTTTATGGAATTGTCGCCAGATGGCACCACATATATGGGAAATCAAAATGACCAAAAATGAATGTATACAAACCTGTCCCTGCATAACCTAATGAAATAAATTACATACATACTATTTAGTAAACTATAAACTAATCTGATGTACACTAAACTGACCCATCGGAACCTAACAAAATGAAGTGATTGAACATTTATTTCTTAAAATATGGTTTGGAATTAAATGCAAATGTTGGTCATTCACACATATGTCCTGCCATCTGGTGAATTTAATTTTATAAGCGTTCACGTATGCCAACTTCAATTCTAATAAAGAACTTTGAGAATAAATTGAGAGGAAGTCATAATTTGTGTACATAGATAAACATATTCAAATTCTTTATAAAAAAATTTAAGTATCGCTGCAAAACGTTTAAAATAGTACGAAATATTAGTAATGGCAGGAAATGTACCTAGAACAACAGCATCATATGAATGTTGTTTGGAAAATTATAGAATAAATTATTCTTTAGTTCTTAAATAAACATATGGTTGATGAAAATACCAAATTTTAGAATACTTCAGATTTTTCGCCTGATCAGTTTTATTAGGTTTTGAATTTAATAGAAGACGAAATTTATGTACATCCATAATATCCCCAAGATACAATACAATATTTAGAGCTTTTATTTATCTCTTGACCAACTTCAAGCCACAATAACTCTTTTTTTTCTGTACATCTCTATATTCCTTCATGCTCATATTGTATATAACTCGATGATTTGCAACAAAACTAACTATCGTCGTTAAAATTGGAAAGTTATAAAACAAGTACTGTATTTCCGATATTTTGTTATGAAATCTTAGTTTGATTTTAGCGATTACACCAATGAGTACGGGTAATATCTTCTATATTCTTTGTTTGCGCTGGCAAATTGCGTCCTGGATTCAAGTGATTCCAATACACGACGCGACATGTCAGCGCAAAATTTTCGCGCCAGCAATTTGCGTTGTAGATAAACCACATCGAATTAAATACATAGGGAGCAATTTTTGCGCTGGCGCGTTGCGTCGTAGATAAACCATAGCATTAGCCGTAAAGACGTACTGCCAATGATTCGCAACTCCACCGTCCTGTCCGCCAGCGTTGTGAGACTGTCATAAGTAATCCCACGAGTGATTTCCAAATTAGCGATAAATTCACGACTCACGAAGTGAGGAGTGAATTTATCTAGAGAATTTGGAAATCAAGAGTGGCATTTGTTAGGACTATTTAACGAATAAAATTAAGCTGTTTACTCACAAATCATTATTTAACTATAGTTATTTTAAAATATTTATATATTTAATGCAAACGGCGATGTTTGAAAACAAATGAGAAACGATAGGTACGCTTCATCTGCTTCTTTTGTTTATCACTGCAACCAGATCATACTATTTATTGCCAAAGAAACGCAATATTGTAAGAATGCTCTCTAGTGGAGAAAAAACCAAACATATCAAACTGTACATTAATTCATTTCTGATGTCGTATGATGTAAATATGACAATTATATTTTTCTGGATTGTTTCCTGGGAAAAAATACATTTAAGAAAGTGCAAACAGTGGTTTCTTTTTTTTTTTTTGGTGGTATAATAAATTGCTACAGATGTTTTTATATTAACTCCTGCAAGCGGCATGTGTTGACATCTATGCACTATATATACAATCTGGTAGCCGTATTTCTTATGGGCTCAGTCACTGCAAAATAATGGTCAGACCTGTTCAGAATATTAAAAAGGAGGAGCTTTCTTTAATATGGTAAATTTAACACTGATAAATATTTCGTGAAACACGACTCTGATTGGCTGTAAAACAGAAATCATTGAAACGTGATTGGTCATTAACTCCAATTTGGGGCATGAGTTAAATAGTCAGTATTATGCTACGGTTTATTATACAGCGTGTCGCGCCCAACGTGACGCGAGTCTCGCGTTACGCTCGGCGTGAGGCTGGTTTAGCATGGAGCGCATCTCGGTATGGAGCGGTTATGTTTATGGAATTGTCGCCAGATGGCACCACATATATGGGAAATCAAAATGACCAACGTTCATAATAAATTCCCAAATGTGTTTACAAAAATGAATGTATACAAACCTGTCCCTGATTAACCTACTGAAATAAATTACATACATACTATTTAGTAAACTGTAAACTAATCTGATATACACTAAACTGACCCATCGGAATCTAACAAAATGAAGTGATTGAACATTTATTTCTTAAAATATGGTTTGGAATTAAATGCAAATGTTGGTCATTCTCACATATGTCCTGCCATCTGGTGGATTTAATTTTATGAGCGTTCAAGTATGCCAACCTTAATTCTAATAAAGAACTTTGAAAATAAATTGAGAGGAAAAGTCATAATTTGTCTACATAGATAAACATATTAAAATTCTTCATAAAAAAAAGTTTCACGTGTCGTTGCAAAACGATTAAAATAGTTCGAAATATTAGTAAAGACAGAAAAAGTACCTAGAGCAACAGCATCATATGAATGTTGTATGGAAAATTATTGAATAAATGATTCTTTTAGTTCTTAAATAAACATATGGTTGATGAATATACCAAATTTTAGAATACTTCAGATTTTCGCCTGAGCAGTTTTATCAGGTTTTGAATTTAATAGAAGACGAAATTTATGCACATCCATGATATCCCCAAGATACAATATTTACAGCTTTTATTTGTCTCTTGACTAAGTTCAAGCCAGAATAACTTTTTTTCTGTACATCTCTGTACTCCTTCATGCTCATATTGTATAAAACTCTATGGTATAAAACATGTATAGAACTCGATGATTTGCAACAAAACTATCTAACTTTCGTCGTTAAAATTGGAAAGTTATAAAACAAGTACTGTATTTCCGACATTTTGTTATAACATCTTAGTTTGTTTTTAGCATTTACACCCAGGGATTACTAATCCCTGATTACACCAATGAGTACGGGTAATATCTTCTATATTCTTTGTTTGCGCTGGCAAATTGCGTCCTGGATTCAAGAGATTCCAAAACACGACGCGACATGTCAGCGCAATTTTTTTTGCGCCAGCAATTTGCGTTGTAGATAAACCACTTCCATTTAAATACATGGGGAGCAATTTTTGCGCTGGCGCGTTGCGTCGTAGATAAACCACAGTATAATGCTACGGTTTATTATAATGCGTGTTGCGCCCGACGTGACGCGAATTCGCGTTTCGCTCGGCGTGATGCTGGTTTCGCATGGAGCGCATACGCTACAGCGCATATGTTTATGGAATTGTCGCCAGATGGCACCACATATATGGAAAATCAAAATGATAACGTTCATAATAAATTTCCAAATGTGTTTACAAAAACTAATGTATACAAACCTTCCCTGCATAACCTAATAAAATAAATTACATACATACTATTTAGTAAACTATAAACTAATCTGATGTACACTAAACTGACCCATCGGAATCTAACAAAATGAAGTGATTGAACATTTATTTCTTAAAGTATGGTTTGGAATTAAATGCAAATGTTGGTCATTCACACATATGTCCTGCCATCTGGTAGATTTAATTTTATGAGCGTTCACGTATGCCAACTTCAATTCTAATAAAGAACTTTGAAAATAAATTGAGAGGAAAAGTCATAATTTGTCTACATATTAAAATTCTTCATAAAAAAAGTTTCACGAGTCTTTGCAAAACGATTAAAATAGTTCGAAATATTAGTAAAGACAGAAAAAGTTCCTAGAGCAACAGCATCATATGAATGTTGTATGGAAAATTATAGAATAAAGTATTCTTTAGTTCTTAAATAAACATATCGTTGATGAATATACCAAATTTTAGAATTCTTCAGATTTTCGCCTGAGCAGTTTTATCAGGTTTTGAATTTAATAGAAGACGAAATTTATGCACATCCATAATATCCCCGAGATACAATATTTACAGCTTTTATTTATCTCTTGACTAAGTTCAAGCCACAATAACTTTTTTCTGTACATCTCTCTACTCCTTCATGCTCATATTGTATAAAACATGTATAGAACTCGATGATTTGCAACAAAACTATCTAACTTTCATCGTTAAAATTGGAAAGTTATAAAACAAGTACTGTATTTGCGACATTTTGTTATAAAATCTTAGTTTGTTTTTAGCAATTACACCAATGAGTACGGGTAATATTTTCTATATTCTTTGTTTGCGCTGGCAAATTGCGTCCTGGATTCAAGAGATTCCAAAACACGACGCGATATGTCAGCGCAATTTTTTTTGCGCCAGCAATTTGCGTTGTAGATAAACCACCTCCATTTAAATACATGGGGAGCAATTTTTGCGCTGGCGCGTTGCGTCGTAGATAAACCACAGCATAACAGGCTCACCGCTTTCTAGTACACCAAGATGATCGGCTCAAGTTCAGAATACTTCGGTCTTGGAAATTGAGATGAAGTTCTGAATTGATATATTCATAACACTGTGAGGTTTTATTTAATAATTACTCAAATTTTACAGCTTGCCTCATACTTTTGTAAAACAGAGGACCAGTTTCGAAAGAAGTTTCCCTTTCGAAACTAGTTCTGAGTTTTTCAATAATATGAGGTGAGCTGTAAAATCTGATTGATTAATATTATTCCAGGCATTATTTAAAATGTGGTATTACAGACGCCGAAAGTGACGACTGAGCCACCGGGGTCAAACACTGATTAGTTATACTTTTATCGATAGATGGCGCAAATTGTTTTGCCGATAATACAGTAAGCTGTAGTCGGTTAGTGTTTTCTGCCAACGCTTGAGGTCTCTGGAGTCTAGGCATCACTGAATAACATTGGCGCTGGTCATCTCTATAGCACTCTATAGTGGGTTATCTCCATAGAGAACCGAAGGTTAACTCTGCTTCGGTCTATAATTTTCCATACTACATTAAACGTTTTGCAACGATACTTATAACATTTATTTTTACGATTATTAAACTATGTCATGGTGTCAGAGTGCCCCACTTCCCGACACCCATTATAATAATACTTTTAAAAAATAGTCCCATTGGACACCGATTCATGGTTTGAAAAAAAAATCTAGCTATTTTAGTTTTTTTTTACATTTGATTGCTCGATCAGAAACACCTGTATGTTGGCTAAATAGGAAACATTTATAAACAAATGAATTACCATGCCAAATTATATTCTACTACTAATAAAATATCACAGTTTGAAAAATAATTAGCGATTTTAGTTTTGTTGGTCACTCTGTGACAATTGACAACTTTAATGACTAATCAGTAATGCCAACGTTTACTAAATAGAAATAATTCTTTAAAAAATCAATTTATATTCATTTATATGGATTAATGTAAATTAAATATAAATTATATTTGTTTTTTAGATAACTAATTTTTCATCTGGATAAATTTATTGCACTTCTTTCGATATTCACAGTTTGGGTAACATGACAACCATGTCGTAGGATAAAACATTAAGTAAATGTTGGCGTTT
This sequence comes from Diploptera punctata, assembly GCA_030220185.1. NCBI lineage: Eukaryota > Metazoa > Arthropoda > Insecta > Blattodea > Blaberidae > Diploptera > Diploptera punctata. The sequence continues at coordinate 486,748 of JASPKZ010003451.1, read as the reverse complement.
ATTTACATTATATTTATATTAATACGATTTAAATATAATATAATTATTTTTTCAAAATAACAATGCTTAAATTTAATTACTTGATATAGGTGGAATTACTACATTTAAATATCGAGAATGACTTTCGCTATAAACTGTTTCTATGTTGTTGGCCCTGAAGTTGTAAAAGTGGTTTTTTTCTCTATGGTGTAGATCATATATGTTACGTCTGCTGTACAAATTATGAGAGTAATTCAAATTAATTACGTATTTATTTCGTAAACGGAACATTCATAATAGTATATTTTCATTGTCGACGTATTTTTTTAAAATTACAAGTAATTTTTATTGTTATATTTAAGCATGGCTATAGGACGTGTAAAAACAAAAGTGGAGAAGTCTGGAGGTATGTTATGTCTAAGCAGTTTGCATAATTATGTAATTTCAGGTTGTTTGAGTGTTCGAATTATATGGAATTATAATATGCACAATTTTTCGAAAAAAAGAATGTAGATTTTTAAGTTAAAATCAAGTATTTATCTTTTAATCTTATGTCAATACCCCATTAGGTTAGGAAAGCGTTCGAATTAGCTGCGTGGATACTATAGGCTTATGATCAAATAGTACTTACCAAATGAGACACTACATACATTTTTATGAACTCTATGTTGGATATGTACATGGCACTATTCTATCCTCATGCTTACTGCAAATCAATGGTTGGGCATCAGGGAGTAATAATTTTTATTTACACTATTTTTAATATCACAGAGATTGTGGCATACAGTGAACTTGCTGTGAGAAACAATGCCAGTGTTGTGGAGTACTGTCGAACATCTATGGCAGCTCTTTCTGGAGGAACAGCTGGACTTCTTGGACTAACCGGATTCTATGGATTTGGTTTCTATGTGTTTGCTGTCCTTGGATTATGGGTGAGTGATAAAATCATTTATGATTTTAATTCTTCATTAGTGTCATTTAAATTGGTCATATTTAAAATTAGAAATCTTGAAGAAACTGCAGTTTATGCCTCACCGTGAATTTTTCTAAGTCTTATGCTGTGGTTTATCTACGACGCAACGCACCAGCGCAAAAATTGCTCCCCATGTATTTAAATGGTGGTGGTTTATCTACAACGCAAATTGCTGGCACAAAAAAATTTGCGCTGACATGTCGCGTCGTGTTTTGGAATCTCTTGAATCCAGGACGCAATTTGCCAGCGCAAACAAAGAATATAGAAGATATTACCCGTACTCATTGGTGTAATTGCTAAAAACAAACTAAGATTTTATAACAAAATGTCGGAAATATAGTACTTGTTTTATAATTTTCCAATTTTAACGACGAAAGTTAGATAGTTTTGTTGCAAATCATCGAGTTCTATATATGTTTTATACAATATGAGCATGAAGGAGTACAGAGATGTACAGAAAAAAGTTATTGTGGCTTGAACTTAGTCAAGAGATAAATAAAAGCTGTTACTTTTTCTGTCTTTACTAATATTTCAAACTATTTTAACTATTTTCTGTCTTTACTAATATTTCAAACTATTTTAATCGTTTTGTAACGACACTTGAAACTTTTTTAATGAAGAATTTTAATATGTTCATCTATGTACACAAATTATGATTTTTCCTCTCAATTTATTTTCAAAGTTCTTTATTAGAATTGAAGTTGGCATACGTGAATGCTCATAAAATTAAATCCACCAGATGGCAGGACATATGTGTGAATGACCAACATTTGCATTTAATTCCAAACCATATTTTAAGAAATAAATGTTCAATCACTTCATTTTGTTAGATTCCGATGGGTCAGTTTAGTGTACACCAGATTAATTTATAGTTTACTAAATAGTATGTATGTAATTTATTTTATTAGGTTATGCAGGGACAGGTTTGTATACATTAGTTTTTGTAAACACATTTGGAAATTTATTATGCACGTTGGTCATTTTGATTTTCCATATATGTGGTGCCATCTGGCAATAAACATGTGCGCTGTAACGTATGCGCTCCATGCTGAACCAGTATCACGCCGAGCGAAATGCGAATTCGCGTCGCTTCGGGCGCGACACGCTGTATAATAAACCGTAGCATAACAGAAATTGCTCCATAGATGGCAGAACTAATTGTGCAATTGGTATGACCAACCTTTGCAATAAATTCCCAAATGCTTTTAAAAAAATGGATGTACACTAACTTGTAATTTCGTAACCTATCAGAGTAAATCATCGGATAAGGTGTATAAACCGTCGCACATTAATTCTTCTAAGTTCTATAGAATCGCAGTGCGCACGTGCGAGTTGCAGGAGTTGCTGTAATGGTTAATGTAGCTTCTGGTAGATGGCCCTGAAGTCGGCATTACCAACTTTGGGAATAAATTCCCAAACGCTAAAAAAATGGACGTAAACTAACTTCCCATTTCCTAACCTAATAAAACAGTTTACATGCATATTATTTATTTCCAAATTTTAAAAAAATGGACGTAAACTAACCTAACAAAACAATTTACATGCATATTATTTAACAAACTATAAACTAATTTTACGTACACTAACACTAAATACGGTTTCAAATTATTTTCAAATGTTGGTAACTGCGATGTGAGTGTCTCCTAGCAGATGTTACATGAAACATTTCCATGCCTGTAGAACTCGATGTATAATATTCGCTTAATTTAGAAATATTTAAAAATCATAAGAAATGTTTATAAAATGATTCCAAAATGTTTAAAATAGCACCAAACGTTATTATAAATGGTTGAAAAGTGTTTAGTGCATCAGTGGCATAAGAATATTACATGGAAAATTGTGTGCGACGGTTTATACACCGTAGCTAAATCATCTACATATTATTTCAGTGAACTGTAAACTAATTTAGTTTACAATATTGTACCCGTTCTTAACCTAACAAAATAAAAAGTAGTAATGCAATTTCTCACTGTGATGCTTGATCTTACTGATTAAACAGATTGCCCTGCCATCTGTTGACAAAGCCTTGCACATTTGCACTACGTTTCTGGGTTGTATAGAACTTACAAAAAATGATTGAGAGATTTTGCAAACTTAGATAAATATTTAAGAATTGTTAGAAAATGTTAAAATAGTAGGAAATGTTTGTGGAAATGGAAAAAGTAAATAGTGAAACAGTGTCTTATGAACATAGCATGGTGTAGCATAGTGGGAACTAATCTATAGTTGGGCCAAATCTTAGCTAATGTATGCCAGGTTACCACTTGTGAATATTCAATTGGAGAACAAGTAACTGCTTGTGTCATGTTTGCCAACATAACATATGTTCCCACTGTAGCCATTTGCCAACATGTTTACTTGTCATTTTTACTGCATGTTTCAGTTATTCGTAAGAAATTTTGCTGTAGCCAATTTACCATGCATATAAAGTACTTTTCACAAAAATTTATCGGAGAACATATTGTTTAAACAACTCACCTCATAGGATTCATGCTTCCATGATATCGCGATTTCAAACATAATCATGTTCATCGTCAGCCATATCATCAGTCGGAGATATGGCTGACAATGAACATGATTATGTTTGAAATCGCGATATCATGGAAGCATGAATCCTATGAGATGAGTTGTTTAAACAATATGTTCTCCGATGAATTTTAATGATTATACCTCATAATGTTTACTTCCCAACATTAATTAAATATACTTTTCACAAATTATAATGTAGCCAGTGTACCATGCATTTGAGTTGTTTTTACTGTAGCAATTTGAAAATTACATCTTTTAATTTACAACAACTCTACATACTCGCATTTTCATCGTGTGTTTCAAGTACTCCTGAGAAATTCTACTGTAGCCAATTTATTCCCAAATATTCACCATGCATATCATGTACTTTTCACATATTGCTACAATAATTTTTGCTTTTTTATATTTGAATTTATATAGACTTTATGTGCATAGAATCTCCAAAAGAGCCTTTATATGTTCAGCTAAATTTGTTAATAACAATTTAGGAAATTAAGTTCATAGTTAAATATGGGAAATAACATTATGAGGTTCTTAATTCGTAAATTAATGAGTCGAACTAAGGAACACTTCAGAAATATTAAAAATGGTGAAATTAAAAAATCAGCTATTGCAGCACATAGTTTGTTTTTTTCTCTTCAAATATAATTTATCCCTCATTGAGATGTATGAAATGAATAATTAAAACATTGAATTTACCATATTTTTTTTTAAATTGTGCAAGTTTCCTGCACCCAGAATAGCGAGGCTCGTTCTGTACTGTTTGGCTTTCCGACTCTTGGCTCGCTGACACTATAGTTTCTGATGCCCTATTATGGTGAGATAACTTTCACAATTCACATCAACCATCGTCTCAAAGGCAGAACACATCTTGCCGCCAGGTGGCTAGGGTTAATTACTACAACCCAGTGGCAGCTGGTGCTGAAAATCTGGAGTGTGTTGTAAAAATTAAAATTAAATATCGTATAAACAAATAAAATCAGCTGCAGTGGACTAGTAGTTATGCTCCTGCCTCTGGTCCCGAGGGTCGCGGGTTCAAACCCGGCCGGGGTCGATGGATTCTTTGGGACGGAAAAATCCAAGGAGCAAGTCCTCCGCGAGGGACTTTAATCCGTGGGTCCCGAGTCTGAAGATTTTCAGGCTCGTAAAAAATCCTTAAGCCTGAATGAAAAGGCCTCTAAGCAAAATTTACCGAATTTTCCCATCCTAGTACTACCTTGGTTTTCTAGATGTCAGTATGAGGCGGAATGCTGACCACGTACCACTCAAAATGACATCTATACGAAAACAAGTGTAACTAAATTAGTATGGTTCAAATTATTCCCTGTAGAGGGAGAGCGCCTAAATCTCTGTAAAGGGAAAACATGGACTTACAATACAATAAACAAATAAATAAATATTATACTATTCACTCAACGGTGAAAAATAAAGTCCATATGACGATTCTTCTTACTGCCAAATTTATCAATCACTCTGGCGTCGAACCCTTCTATGTTGGAAAAGCAAGTCTTCTCAATTGAAAGAACTTCAAGTGCACTTAATCGTTCTTGTAACATGGTGTTCTGAAGGAAAGTTTTTATTCTTTTAAGGGAGGACAAGCTTCTTGACAAGTCATGTTTGGAGTAGCTTTCTCTAAATTTAATAAACAATCAAACTGTCCTTGTATTCGAATACCATATTAACGGTACTCGATTTAAAATTCCACTTTGTTTGTGGTCCGCAAGGGATCCAACGAGCCGTCACTGCTTGTAGTACTGATACTCGCTGTGGTGATTCTATTATCAACTCGCGATAAGTTTCCAATATGCAATTCAACAATTAATGTTGAATGGTTTTTTATGTCTCCTTAATATCTGATTACAGATTTCATGTGTTGTTTCACTGCATTGTCTACACTAGAAATTAAATATGTTTATCCCAAGAAAACTCCCGAATTATCAGACATGTCACACTCATCATGCCCCCTTAATGCGAACTCAAAGACACCGCAGAATTTGTTACAATAAATTATTCTAGAAAGTACATATATTTTTTTTACTTGTCTATTGTGTTTTTCAGTGTTCATGATAGACACAAATTATCTGTGTTGCGATATTCACATTCCTAAAACACTAAGATCTATAACATTATTCATTCATGTCTTTCACATTTTTCACTGTTCTTTTAATTAAAACGTTAAGATGCCCTAAATACATCACACCGACTGTAATCCATGCATCATTGTTACAAAAAGTAGGCATGGGAAACAAGAGAGATCATTCACAATGTCATTGGGCCTATCCACACACCCAATCATGATCATACATCTGTATGTTGAACTTTCGTGTGTAAGTCGGTTTATTTATTTAATTTATTTTTTATAATAAGGTTCGGTATAGACATACCTAATTGTTTTACTTGAATTTTCTCTTCGAATTGTCTGCTGGAGAAAGATGTTTCTAATAAATTGTCTACAGAATTCCCCATCCCTTATAAATATAACATACCTCTTTCAAATAAAGTAAAGTAAAGTATTCCCACTACAGGCCTCAGAAGGCCCTTGGGGTAGTGGGAGGTTAAGGCTTCCACTATTTCTAGACAATCGGCAGTTGATGTCAGCCGGGTTGTCAGCCCTGCGTGACGGCCGCCTTTACCCCAGAACAAGCGTCCGGTACTCATTTCCGTTAGAGGCTGAGTCGACCCCAGGGCCATAGTGCCGCCAGAAGTTTTGGGTCAGTTTAAAAATCCTGACCCCATCGGGACTTGAACCTTCGAACTTCCGGCTTGTAGCGCAGTGCCTTAACCATTACGCTACGGCGTGCCCCCTCCTCTTTCAAATACTAATAATAATTTATAACACTTCGAACCGATTAAATTTCACTTTACTTTCAAACTGCACTGTGCCATTCAAAACAGAAAACATACATATGCATACTGTATGAACAAACATTTAGAGAGGAGAACTGCGCGAAAAACGTGATAGTGTTGCCAATGGCGCTTTCTTAAGTCATGCTTAAACCTACTCAGAAACAATTAAATACCAATATTAAACATTCTTTTTTCTGTTACTATATGTCTAATAAATGCAAAATGCCTATAGTAGGAAAAAATAAGAGGTAAAATTTTGCATTAAAATGAAAACTAAAAAAAAACCGTATTGATATAAAAAAATTAATCAGTACAACAGTACATAGAAATCGCCATCTGCACATGGTGCTGGAGAAATGACAACCATAAAGCGATGAAACAGACGAAACAAAATTTAGTCTCTGCGCACGTGCGTAGATACAATGGAAAATTCAGAACACAAAAATTTGGTTTCTGCGCATGCATGATGCGAGATTCAACACTGCTCTATGATTCACAGCACATTCCAAAGACATTGGAGAAGGGAATGAACAAGTAAAGTGCGTGAGAAGCCAGCATAAATAAAGAGACCCGCTCTGTTTAAAATATAATTTTTTTGGTTCAGTACTTTTTCTCCCTCACAATCAAGTGTGCTGCAGCACCTCAGCACATAAGGAGCAGCCGCCACTGCTACAACCCCATCTTGATAGCTATTAACATATTAGCTGTCAAGAAGCCTAAATTGGCATTCAGTACGCAGCACACTGGAAAATGCTAGTCATTGTCATCCACCAATGGCTGCAGACATTAACTATACCTGAAAACAATTCATATGTGTACCCAGAACAGGAATTGCTATAAATTGCTTATTTTAGAAATTTGCACTATGAGGTTTATTCATTTAGGTAAAATTTTATCACTCACCTCATATTTTTCTTCTTTTTTAAATTTAAACTAGTTTTGGAACTTTAAACTTCAGTTCCATCTTCAGTATTTTCGTGACCATTGTTCTGTCGTCTTGAAGAGCTGTCTTTCACTCCCTCTGTTGGTAGACTGAAAAACCTCGAAATCAGATCATTCTCCCCGGGAATTTCAAAGTTCATTAATTTCTCCTTTTTTTTTTTTTTAATGTAGATTTTTTCCCAAACAGTGAGTTCTTTTGATTTTTCTATTTGTTCTAATAATTTAGCCTTTTTGATAAGATATTTTTCAGACCATGCATGGGCAGCCACTGCAAATTTTTCTACTTCCCCTCTCTTGACATTCCTGAGATGTTCTTTCACTCTGGTTTTCAAATTTCTCTTAGTTTTTCCTATATAGACTTTTGCATATTCTTCACATTTAATCTGATAAATCCCTGATTTGTTTTCTTCTATTTTCTCATTTTTGTTGGATCTAATTAATCTATTGATGCTATAGTCATTTTTGGGGACCAAATTTATGTTGAAATTTTTAAAATTTTATTTAAAACTTGTGGTGCTTCAGTGGATGATATGGAATTTCCTGAATTTTACTTTTTTTTTCTTTTTCTTTTAGAAGAATGCTTTGATTAATACATTTTTGTCTATTGAACTTACTTATTTTCTTGTGTACTTGTGTATCATTCTTTCTTCAAAACCATTTTTTGTAGCCTCGTTAATTATGTGGTCTTTTTTTTTTCATAATTTTCTTTGTTCATGGGTATGTTCACTAATTTATGTGTCTTAAACTATAAATATTCAGGGATGGATCTCTCATGAATAAAACTGAGAATCTCAGTACTGGAATATGCTGTAAATTCTTCAACCTTTATTTATCAATAGGTCCAAATAAAAACAATTATGGAGAAATAGCATCAATCAATATAAGTCTAAAACAACTTTTCAACTATATAAATTGATTAAACAAAGTGGCCGTATTTTGTGATTCAAAACCTGCATACTAACATTAACATCATAAGTCTGCCATCCCGGGTTAGAAGATATCTTATCCAGTTTTTGATTAGACGGCATGGGTTTAATAACCAGCAGGGTTAAAAATATTAATTGTTAAATTAATTATAAGAAATAACATTATGAGGCTTTCAAATTAATAACTAATAAATAGTGAGTCGTGAAATCTCACCTCATAAAGATGACTAAGAATGAAATGGATGCTCTTGAAACTGCAGTTCTGTGCTTCAAGATCATGGAGTTTGTTAGGAGAGATTTTGCAACTCACTATTTATTAGATATTAATTAAATTAAATTGATTTAATTGTAAAATTTTCATTTTTGGAGCCAACTGTTAACTAATTAACTTTTTCTCAGTTTCTTTGTGATTATTGCTTCCTTCCTTATTTTTCCCGGTTGTCTTAAACAATCGGTGGTCTTTAAATGTTGAAAGTCGTTAATTTGGTAGAAACCAAGAAGATTCCATTTAGTTGCTGTTCAAAGATTAGGAGGATTTCCTAACACATTGATAAAATTATTGGGAGTACTTAAGTATAAACGTTATGTGTAATAATAATAATAATATGGCAAAAGCTCTTATAGGTAAAACACGAAAAAGCCTATTTTACGTTCTCTTTTAAAAAAGAGGGTTACACCTTAGCTTAATTGGTTAAGGCAATATATTACAAGCCAGAAGGTTGAAGGTTTGAGTTCCTTTGGGTTCAGGATTTTTAAACTGGCTAAATGTTCTGGCCCTGGTTTTGATTCAACCTCTAATGGAAATGAGTACTAGACATGTATTCTGGGGATGAAGGTGGCTGCCAAATAGGACTACCTGTTGGAGTTACGTCTATTTCTCATGATAACTTCGCAATTCTTTCCATTTCTGGCCATGAAGATTAAAGTATCTTAAAATAGTATTTTATCAATCCAGATGACATCTCGTGCCGATTCTCTAAAAAAAGTAAGAGCCTTAACTTCCTGATACCCCAAGGGTTTCCTGAGTCCTATAGTGGGATCACTTTATCTTTTTTTTTAAAGATAAAGGTCTGTTGCGTAGGAACTATGTAGATTAAGCAAATTCCTCAGCATATTGAAGTTATGGTCTGTATTTGCTGGTTTAAAGAATATATATATGTTTTAATTAAATTGTATGCATCCATTTATGTTGCGAGTGAGAAACATGACTGTTAGAGTTAGTTTTAAATTATGGCTTTCAGGTAAATCCTCTCTCCTAATAGTTTCTGTTTGCTGATTTTTAGAGGTTATGTTTCTCATTTTATTTCAGTGGCACACACCATGTTCTGTTGCAAAAAAATAAATAAATAAAAATTGTGCCCACTAGAGCAATTGCCAATTTTTTTGCTTCATGTAAAGTCGTAAACCCACTCTCCTAATAATCTGATCTTGTAGGTTAACAAACTTGACCTTACTTTTTTTAATCTATTGCTATATTAAAATATAAATTATGGAATATTCACCTGAAAGGTCCGTCTCTTCAACTTAATTAATTATTTAACTGTAGTGCTTTCAGGACTTGTCCCATCATCGGCAGGATTCAAAACTGGTGTTTCACTGAAGATCTGGTAGAGGGGGTTACATGTATTGGGTTTGTTTTCGTTTATCAGATTGTCGTTGTTGTGAGCTGCTTTCATGATTTCCATCTCTTCGAGTACGTTTATCTTCGCTGGGTTATTTTCTCTGTGCATTACTGTTAGGGTGTTTTCAATATTTAACATGTGATGTCCTTTATGGACTTCATGGACCCAAACAGTAATGCACAGAGAAAATAACCCAGCCGAAGATAAACGTACTCGAAGAGATGGAAATCATGAAAGCAGCTCACAACAACGACAATCTGATAAACGAAAACAAACCCAATACATGTAACCCCCTCTACCAGATCTTCAGTGAAACACCAGTTTTGAATCCTGCCGATGATGGGACAAGTCCTGAAAGCACTACAGTTAAATAATTAATTAAGTTGAAGAGACGGACCTTTCAGGTGAATATTCCATAATTTTATATTTTAATTTTGAATAATACCTTAACGGAACACATCATGAATCTTATAAAAGTTGACTGTTGCTATATGCTGAGTTGATTCTGGAAAAAGTAATGGTATTTATTTTACACTAAATTATAATTTTTTATACATTCAATGCCACCAGATTGTCATTACAACTCTTCTGTATTCTCTCCTAGCATCAGTATTATTGTAACCCACTTCTGAGTTTGGGGCACCTGGAAGGCTGAGTTACCCTGTATTATAGGTGATGATGATGGTAATGATGTGCCAGGAATGGTCTTAAAATCTAAACTTAATCTAATGAGAAGGAGGGGAATTTGCATTTTTTTTTTTACTGAATATGCAAGAATCCTTTTTATAATAATGTTATCTTGTATTATTTTTGTTGGATGTGATGTAGATTCATTTTTTTTTTCATTTGAAGTTAAGATTTATTTCTTTTATGTTTATTTATGGCCAAATGATGTTCGGGTCTTAGGGTCATATCTATGAATGCATTAGACCATAAAAGTCGTTCTCTGCTGAGACAGTTGCATCCAAAGACGTTTTTGCATACTCAAAAATCTGTTCATGCGATAATAATTGTCGAAATTCCTAAGGTACCTGGCAAGGTGACATTGCAGAGAACGAATTGTGAGCAACCCGATGGTAACCGATGTAGTTTAAAACCTTGCCTCGTACCTTGCTGCTTTATCCAAGATGTTGGACTTTGAATACTTCGATCATGTTTTTGGTATACGCAGAGAAGAGGAATTTGATAGAGTCTACCAAAGAATTCAACTGGAAGAACAGGAGAATCGGCATAATATCGCGGGATGCAGACTTCGTCGTATACGGTATTATTTGTGGGATGCAAGCGTTAATGCATTCCTCTAACAGACGAAAATAACGTAAGTGGTTTTATCGCTGAGAATTCTGGGTAATTTCTTGCCAATATTACAAAAACGATGACTTTCATGCATGACCAGTTAGTGGGTAGCTTATTCAATCTTTGCATTTGCTCATGGAAAGTCAGCTCACCGGTGATTGGAAGTAATTTGAGTAGAGACTAATGTATTTGCATGCGGTCCTTAAAGCTTCCTGACATTTGTAATAGGTGAAGAAAAACCTCAAAGAAACCTCACCCAAGAAACTTGACCTGACCAATGATCAAACTTGTACCCACTGCGTGACAAGGCAGCACCCTACCTTGAGACTACAGCTGTGGACACTAAATTATTATAATGAGGCAGTATTTTATGTTGTTAAACTACTACAGACACGCCAAATATCACCTGAATACAATGTGTTCTGATGAGAAAATAATCTTCAGTTTTAAATTATTTTAACAATGAATCCTTTAGCATTCCATATTTATATTTTGCCACATAAAAAAAAAGAAGATGTGCACAGGAAAAAAGAACAAGAAAATCACCAGATTCAAACATATGTTAAGAATAATAAATAATACATTAAAAGCTAAATTAGTACAAAAATCCACAACAATAAACATATAATATTTTATTATTGCCCTCCTTTTTATACGGAAGTGAGATTTGGACATTAAGAAAAAGATACAGGAGTAAAATCAAAGCAACAGAGATGAAATTTCTCAGGAGGACAGCAGGATACACTTTATTAAGTTATGTAGATAGGAAATAACACTATGAGGTTTTTTAATATTGTTTATTTTTTCTTTCACTCACCTCATACTTCATAACTCCTCGCAGACCCAGGGTTTCGTCACATCATTTGTGACATTCTCAATGCTGTGTCACATTCACAACTGACGTCCAATGGCCTTCTATCCTGTAGATTGACCTCTGCGCCATCTGATGGCTGACCGAAGATGGGGATTGATTTGGAAGTTCTTCAGTCAGCCATTAGATGGCGCGGAGGTCAGTCTACAGGATAGAAGGCCATTGGACATCAGTTGTGAACGTGACACAGCATTGAGAATGTCACAAATGATATGACGAAACCCTGGGTCTGCAAGGAGTTATGAAGTATGAGGTGAGTGGAAAAAATAAATAAATAAATAAATACAATAAAAAATAAATAAACTATAGGATACACTTTTTTAGATCGAAAAAAGAATGAGAAAATTGTAGTACAATTAGAAGTAGAATCAGTAGAAGAAAAACTCAACAGATATAAATTAAACTGGCTAGACCATGTAAAAAGAATGGATAATTCAGGAATCCCAAAATGATTAGACAACCAGGAAAATCTCTTAAGACTGCTAGATGGGACCGAAACAGGTCTACAGAGGCCTAATTCACGACATGATAATGATGATTTATGACAGTACTAACTATTCATGGAATTAATTTGAAAATTTTAAGGTTTATACTTTTTGAAAAAATCCAAATCAAAATGTTTATTTAGATTTAGATTTTTTATCTATGATATGTTGTGTACCACAGGAAAGGACATGAAGAATGCTGTAATAGGACACCTCTCCCAGCTGTCTAGATCAATTAGAGAGATCCTAGAGCAATTAAAAACATTTCCATTCATGGTTTTTCATCCACTTTTTGAAAACTTTTTAAAAATGTTAATATGAGTACCTGATAAATCAGTCTTCCTCAATTAAAATGGATTTTTGGAAAAAACTGCACTTAAACTAGCGTGAAATATTTTCAAAGTCCTATAGAACAACAGTGCACATGCACCAGAATTTATAGAGCCAGCGATAACCCAGAATCGAACCACATATCGATTATCGTCCTCGATTACTATCCGTTGCTTTGAAATTTAAATGACCAATATTTGCAATAAATCCCCAAATCTATGTTAAAAAATATATTAATATTAAAATTACCAAACGTTTATTAAAAATGGGTGTACACTTACTTATCACTCCCTAACACTGATCAACCAGCGATAACCCAAAACAGCGATAGAAAAATCATAGACTAAGTAATATACACTGTTGAGAAAATAGCAGTTAGCATCACAATATTGTCTAACAGTGTCATAATATTGTGATTTGCATATTTAAATAAATTCTTTAAAATTGTCTAATAATGTTATAAAAATTGTTCAAAAAAGTTTAAAATATTAAATAATGTTAGTAAATACAGAAGAAGAGCTATAGTTTACAAGAGTATAACTGAAAAATCAAGTGCTAGTAGAAGTGCAGTTGAGCCGGATTTTTGTTTAAAAAATCTTCGTCAATGAGTTAAAATCATGTGGGCCTTTCAGAACATGTTCCGTATTCGGCAATTGACAAAATGTTTTAAACAAAAATCCATTTTAATTGAGGAAGACTGATATATCAGGTATTTATATTAACATTTTTTAAATGTTACTACATAACCTCAATTGTTATTACATATATTGAATTTTAGAAATATTGACACTTTTTTAAAACTTAACTTTAATTGAAAAATGAGTACACATATCTTGATAAAATTTTGTATTTTTCCAAGTCAATATGATTGGTACCCTCCATGGCACAAATGAGGAATGAAAGAGGGGCATGGAGGGGAAACATCCAATTGATAGACTAAGAATGATGTGGGAGAATAACATTAACCTGATTTGAGGAAAGTAGATTGTACAGGGGATGATTCGAAAACATGCTCAGGATAGGGATATATGGAGAATTTATGTCTGTATATCCATGAACCTACTGATTCAATAGTGTCTGTGGGTTAGTTAGCTGTATGATTAGCACACCTGTGCCAGATTTCATGAAAATCTGATATGGTGGGGTAAATTTTGTTTTACAATTGTGTTAATTTGACCTAGAACGGTCCAGAAAAGATTCAAATTTCATTCTTTCTTTATGTTTGTTTCAGTTTGATATAAAATCTGCTGGATAATTTTCCTTTATATTTCTACAGGTCCATGGTTCGATTCCCAGTTCAAATGTTAATTTTTCTTTATATTTTTTCTCAAAAGTCACAGGAATGTCTTCAGATTATAAGTTGTTGCAATGATATAATATTTTCTCAGTCTTGAGAATACTTGTTGTCAGTTACTGTGGATGGCTCTCTGATTATCAGTGCTTGTTGTTTCAGATGCTGATACTTCTGAAAGCTGGTTCAAACTGGAAGAAATATTTCATTAGCAGGCGTACGTTACTCACAAATGGGTTTTTTGGAAGTTTATTTGTATCCTTAATTGGTTTTACAGTGTTTGTGTACTCCTTGCAAATGTCATTGTTTCTCTTACGTACTCTTTTTGGTATCTTTGCATAACCTGTGATATTTCTTTTGTTCTAAAGTATCACTTTCATCCCTAAGCATTTGGCGAGTGTACAACCAGAGTGAACTAAGTGACATATTGTTAATTTTTCAGTAGAAGATAATTAAGTTTGAAACCTCATCACATCGTAACCGCTAAAGATAATGACCTGAAACTTTAAAAGGCAAATATTTTGTGTTTTCTAAATGACAGAAAATACACGTGACCTATATATTCCACTTTGATATATATGAAAATAGTGGTTACTTTTGCTACAGGAATCACATAGTTCAGTGTGGCGGAATGAAGTACCGCATGTCGTTGATAATAGTTCACTTTAGTTGAACACACTCTGATCTTTTAGTGATTATCAGGGATGCAATAAATCTAAATTCACTATAAATAATAATTATATTTTTAAAATCATATTTTGTTATCTTCTAGTATAGTTTGTACATATTTTATTAGTAATATTGTTTCCAGTGTATCATAAACATAGCTTTACATACACGAACATCCTCAGAATCCACATGCAAATAATATTCTCTTGATTAGACTTTCCGACTGTCTTTCTCTTTTCTTTTACGTTTAATTGCAACTGCTTTAACAGATTTTGCTAGTATGGCTGTTTGTGTTTCCCAGGAAGAATTGCTAAAGAACGTATCAAAATTATTTTTCAGCTGTTCAAAAGTAATTTTGTCTCCACATTTCCAGCGACAGTTGCAGTCAAAGTCCTTGCAAACAATTTTTTTAGGAAATTTTAATCCACGGGTATTCGTATATGCTTTTCCTGAATTTTGCTTCTTTCTTCGAATGTTCTTTTTCCATATTTCAGGCTTTGCTTTCCTACGTTTTTTATGATTGGTGAATTACTATCGTAGCTATCAGATGACGAATCTGAATATAAATTTAAAAAAAAATATTGTTAGAATATTAGTATTATGTGGAAATATTATTACAATATAAATAATTAATGTATTTATTGCTATAAATTATTTTAAATAACAAGTATTAGCCCCGATTAATTTCTATTTCGTGCGAATATATACTATTTCTCGGTTGGAATATAACATCATTAAATTCGACCATAGTAAACTATGTAAAAGGCGGGTTAGAGTTTTTTAGTCACTGATACATACGAAGAAGGGAATGCATAGCTGATATTGCTGCTAACAGATGACAGCATTGTATGAGGCAAGGAAAATAATCTATGTGACATAGTTCACTATGCTTGATCACAATTTTATGAATTCACATAACCTATAATCAAAATTTATTTATTAAAAATCTATTATATTTCTTTACAAATGGTGTTTTACTTACCCCCCTCAGCATCAGGAATGTAATCTTCATCAGAGAATGATGAAAAGTCCGACGGACTGCTTATATCTTTACCACTATCCATTTTTTTACACGGTAGTACATACACAACAAGGGACTTTCCCGTGCACTTGGTTCACTCTCCCTGACCACAGATATCTCCAATAGTAGTCTGACAGAATGAAATTTACCGCTAGCGGTTCCATGAGTCAATAATTTGTTTATTCAATGCAATGGTTTGCAGTAGATTAAAATCATGTACATATGGCGCGAAGATCGGCAATTTTTAAAAAATGGCGCTTAGTTCACTCTGGTTGTACACTCGCCATTTGTACTAGCTTTAATACAACCTATCAACTTCTCCTTTATCTCCTACAAGGATATGATGCTATATTGGATCCTATATTGTGCCAGCTTTTTCACCTCTTTTCACGTTTTCAATTCTTTTGCATTTCATCAGCAATTATTCTTCTCCAAGCATGCTAAGATCTTTATTTCCTTTATTCCAGTTTGATGCAATCTATTTGAACTGCTTCATTGCCTTTTTTTAATGAGTATTCTTTTGGTTCCATTTTTTTGTTTCTTCGCTCCTGCATTAATTTCTTTTTGGCTTTTTTTTTCTCATAATTTCTTATTTTATATCATTTCAGCCCATTTAATTCTATATAATTATATTTATATAAAAAAATTACCTTCGTATTAAAAGTATTAATTTAGTGTTAATTGTAATGAGAATTGTTTTTTATTCCATCTGAACCAGGAATCGAACCCTGGACCATTAGCGATCAATTTGATAAATTCCTGATTTATTGCTCTATTTATATTTTAATTTTTGTTGGTTTTAATTAATCTATTCAAGCTATAATCATTTTTCAATTTAATGTTAAATTTTCTGAATTTTTTTTAAACTTATTATATGCCAAAGGAGGGTATGTAAATTTCTTGAATTTTTTTACTAATTCCTTTATCTATCTGAAGGGTACTTTCATTTATAAACTTTTGTTTTTAGAATCTATTTATTTTCTTATGAATCATTTTTTCTTCAAAGCCATTCTCTTTTGCTGTCTTTAATATATGTTTTTTCTCTGTCTTAAAATGTTCTCTACTCATTGGGATGTTCACAACTCTGTATGTTAAACTATTGAAGACTGCTTGTTTGTGTGCAATGAGATTGAAACCTGTCGCTTTAATATTATTATCAGTGTATGTTTCTTTACTGTAAATTCCAAATTCTGTTTTTCTTTTTTCTTCATTTCTGATCAATTTTAGGTCCAAAAAAGGTAATTGCTGGTTATTTTCAACTTCCATAGTGAATTTATTAATAAGTATAATAAAATACTTCCTTTAAATATATACTAACTTATTTTTGAAGAGAAAAATTTTCGCCTAGACTGAGACTCGAACCTGGGACCTTTGGCTTTCCGGGCCAAATGCTCTACCAACTGAGCTATTGAGGTGAGTTGCGATCTAGATGCAAATTTTTCTCTTATATATGTTGTAATTCCCTCGTGCCAAATGCTTTGAAACCTTTGTTTCCATCTTTGCAAATGGCTGCTTCTTAGTTAAGAAGACATTTATTGGGAATTTAACACTACTTTATAAAGCCAAATATAATTTATCCTTTACTGAGAAGTGTTAAATTAATAATAAAAACTTCAATAGAAGCCCTACTGGCTTTATAAAGTAGTGTTAAATTCCCAATAAATGTCTTCTTAACTAAGAAGCCGCCATTTGCAAAGATGGAAACAAAGGTTTCAAAGCATTTGGCGTGAGGGAATTACAACGTATATAAGAGAAAAATTTGCGTCTAGATCGCAACTCGCTTCAGTAGCCTCAGTTGGTAGAGCATTTGGCCCGGAAAGCCAAAGGTCCCGGGATCGAGTCTTGGTCTAGGCAAAAATTTTTCTCTTCAAATATAATTTATCCTTCAGTGAGAAGTGTTAAATTAATAACAAAAACTTCCTCACTCTTTGGCTTCATATCCATTTGAGTCTAGCCTTAGCCACTCCTATAGGAGTTTCTTGACCAAACTAATTTAGTTATGCTTATTTCTCTATAGATATCAACGAGTGACATATGGTGAGCATACTGTCTTAATGAGATATATAGTAGGCAACTAAGGTATTACTTGAATGCAGGAAGGTTCGTTATATTTTGCTCAGAAGCCTCTTTTTTTCAGACATGACGTTATTTTACTAGCCTGAAAATCTTCAGACTTGGAATTAACAGTTACCGTAGTTACAATTCATACCTTCTTGACTTACACTTTCTCAACATGCCTGGGTTTTGATGTTATTTCTGTAGAAAGCAATTACCTATTTTATCTCGGCTGGCAATCAAAACTTCATAACTCTTAATTTTTTTTTAAATTTAAGAGAAAGAAAAAATCTTATAACTGGTTTATTTTTAAGTAAAAATCTGTTAGTTTTTGAAAAGTGTTATGCCGGAGATATGAGCTCTTGGGTCTGAAATTAGAGAAGACGAAACCTCACTATTCCTCCCAGCCAGAGAAGCGAATTTTTGGGCCTGAGGTTAATAGCTGAGGAAATGCATGATTTTTTGTAATCATTAATAGATGGCAGCAAAATCATCTTGGAGTTACAAGACTTCAGCATGCAGATGATAACCTTTGCTTTGACATCAAGTGCCGATTGTCTAGAAATAGTGGGAGCCTTAACGTCCCACTACCCCAAGGGCCTCCTGAGGCCTGTAGTGGGAATACTTTACTTTACTTTACTTTATCAAATAATGCAAAAATCCAGATTTTACTCTTGAATGGAGTTAAACAGGTTTTTATTGCAAGCTGGCAGTATTTCGTGAGGAACAGATATTACAATTGTAAAGGATATGCATTTATTTCGCTGCATACTAATTATTTTCATCTTAGACTAGGTACTCTCTCTGGATCTATCCTTTCTTATCGCACTATGTTTGTATTCTAGGGGCAATTAAAAATATATGTAGGAAAAAAATAACAGTAGAGGTTTTTTGTTAATTTTACAAAGGAATTAATCACTATGAGGTTTAATTTATGGTAAAATTAAATGTTATGTCGACATAACATCAGTCGCCAAAAAAGTACTGAAGATGAGACCGTTATGGTTCTCAGAAATCGCGATCAACTTAGTAAGATTTATATGGAGGAGTAGGTAAGTAAAGCATTAATTTTACTATAAGGTGTATCTTAATTATATTTGTTGTTAGGTGTATTTTTGACTCGCGCTCATATTCTTCTTGATTTTTATGCGGACTAATTTTGTCGGCTTCTGTGCGACATTCTCGATGCATTACAACTGTTGCCTTGCAGTTGTTCTTCCTGCAATTTGATTTCTGCTCCCTCTGTTGGCTGAGTTGGAAGTTCATTGGTCAGCCAACAGAGGGAGCAGAAATAATATTGCAGGAAGGACAACTGCAAGGCAACAGTTGTAATGAATCGAGAATGTCGCACAGAAGCGACAAAACTAGTCCACATAAAAATCAAGAAATATGAGGTGAGCCAAAATATACATTAAGTTTTTGATTGATTTAAATATATTATTAATTACAAAACTATTGAAACTAAACTCCATGGCATGACAGGCCTAGAAGGGCTTTGGCATACCAGCGGACTGCTGGTCTCACATCTACATGTGTTAATCACAGACATAGATGTAATTTAGATGTAAGAATAATTTTTGTATTTTTTTTAACCTGGTTGAATGGTAGACAAGGCCTTAAGGCTTTGACTAAATATATAAATATCCTCAACTCATGTCCAACTCTCAGGGTCGGGTCAAGGGATAAGATGAAATGAAGCCCCCATATATTGAGATCTATGAATGACAAGGCTGCCGACCGATCATGCCTGATGCACCGTCAAGGGGCAGATGAATCAAATGAAATGGATGAGATGAGTATGGAGAAATGATGGAATGAAATTTGTGACAGGGAAAAATGGGAGAAAACCCCGAGAAAAACTTGCCCAAGCTCCGTTTCGTCTACCATGAAACCCACATGAAGTGACAGACTCAATCTCGTGACCCCAGAGGTGAGAGGTAAGCATCTAACCGCTTGCACCACAGAGCCTTAACTCTGCCAGATAAAATAAAAATATTGTTATTATTAATTATGATCATCCTGCCAGTATAGGGGCGACGTGTGATCATCATGTCAGGTCCCCAGTCATTATAACTGGTTTTCTCAATCTGGAGCCGCTACTTATTGTAGCTATTCAAATTCCTCATGATGCTGGGTGGGCACTGGTTCCATACTCGCCAAAATCCCATGAGAAAATTTCTTCCTCCATGTAGACTCGAACCAGCACAAGCCCATTACAATACTGCTATAGGTAGAAATTTGTGATTTTCTGCATTCCAATATTTTTAATTTCCAATGGAGTTAACATTTTTAAACTAGTCGAAAACTTCTGGTGGCATTATGGCTGTGTGGCCAACTCAGCCTGTAATGGGAATGAGTATGTATAGACCCCTTATGTCCCACATGAGGACAATATTGTTCTCTAGGAGTTTCTTAACTGGGTTGATTTAGTTGCTTATTTAAGAAAAATTTTATCACCTCACCTCATATTCTTCTTAGACCAGTTTTGGAACTTTCTTCTTCAGTTCCTTCCTCGGTATTTTCATGACCATTGTTTTGTTGTCATGAAAATTCTGAGTTTCGAAACCGGTCTAAGATGAATAATATGACGCGAAGTGTTAATATTTTACTTAAATAAATAATACCTCATTGTATTAATTCCTAAAAAAAGTAATTATTTATGCTTATTTACCTATGAATGTCAATGTGTGACATGTGGTTAGCATATTGCCTCAATGAGACATCTAGTAGACAACTGAGGTATTGAACTTTTATAAATCACTACGAGGTTTAATTTAAGGTTTAAATTAAAATTCTTTATACCTCACCTAATATCCAGTCTTCTAATTAAACCAGTTTCGAAATCTGTGTGGTTTCATCTTCAGTAATAACTCGATCGATGTTATGTCATTCACCTAGGCTTTCAAACTGGTTTAACTGGATATCAGGTGAGGTATAAAGAATTTTAATTTAAATCTTCTTCTTCCTTCCAAGTATTAGGCCAAGGCCTGTTACGATCCTATAGAAAATTTTCCCTCCAGCGTTTCATAGGACGGCCCAGAGATTTCCGGGAAATTCTCGTATAAGACTTGAAAGCATAATAATAGTCCCTTCGATTGGTTGCTGACCAATGGAAGGCAAGACCAGTGATGGGGCTGCCATCTTATAGTCTCTGGTCAGGCTTTTCTGGAGAAGAAAAGAAAATAAAGGAAAGAAGAAATGGAAGAAAGGAAAGACTCCCTAGCCCTCGGATGCCCTAATAGCGTCGGGGTCGAAAAAACAAGAGTTAACCAAGAGAGGTTAGATAGTAAAGTTAAAAACCAAGGTATTACTTGGATCGATGAAGGTCACTTAACATTTTTCTTTGCAGACTTGCAGTTCTTTGAAGAACCTGAAAATATGCAGGCTCCGGACCCATGGCTTAAATTTCCTACCAGAGGACTTGTCTCTTGGATTTTTTCCATCCTAAAAATCCATTGACCCTGGCTGGGTTTGAACCTGCGGCCCTAGGGACTAGAGGCAAGGAAGATAACCACTAGTCCACCATGGCCAACAGTGGAAATGAATACCAGATGCTTATTCTGGGAGTAAAGAGGATGTCATACAAGACTGACATCTCGTGCCAATTTCAAAGTTAGGAAGGAGTCTTAGGGTCGCATGTTTGGACGCATTAGACAGTAAAATGCCTTCTCTGCTGAGCAAGTTGTATGCTAATACGATTTTGCTTACTCAGAAATCTGTTCATGCGATAATAATTGGTTAAATTTGTAAGCTACCTGCGGAGGTAGCTTAAATGAGCAACTCAAATTAAAATCCCAAACAGGAACCGATGGTAATCGATGTACTTTGCTGCTTTATCCAACATTTATCCAAGATGTCGGACCTTGAAGACTTCGATCATGTTTTCGGTATACACGGAGAAGAGGAATTTGATAGAGTCTACCAAAGAATTCAACTGGAAGAACAGGAGAATCGGCGTAATATTGCATGTCGCAGACGTGTTTGTATACGGTATTATTTGCGGGATGCAAGCATAAATACATTCCTCTATAGCAGACGAAAATAACGGAAGTGGTTTTTTATCACTGAGAATTCTGGGTAATTCGTTGCCAATATTACGAAAACGTCGACTCTCGTGCATGACCGATAAGTCGGCCGTTAATTTGTTCTCAGCAATTGCTCACGGTGAATCAGCTCACTAGTGATTGGAAGTAATTTGAGTAGAGAGTAATGTTCTAACATACGACCCTTAAACTCCTACATCCAAGGGCTTTCTAAGGTCTGAAATGGGATTGTTTCAGCATACATATAATTTACAAATTATGAAAGAGAAACAAATGTAATAACCAGTTGGCTGAGACAATAGCTTTGGGAGACATATATGGGAGAAACTTTTTTTTTTTCAAATGCCCCAGGTTTGTCTTTCGACATTCCTGGTTCCTCTCCTGGCATGGCGTACTTGTAACCCACTTCTGAGGTTGGGGCGCCTGGAAGGCAGGGTTACGTTGCCCTGATGATGTGATGATGGTGATGATGATAATGGTGTGCCAGGAGAGTCCCTAATCCTAAGCTTAACCTAATATGAATGATGATGATTGCAATGGCCATATGATTTTGGGGACCGTTTGGGCCTTAAAGTTTTCCTGACATTTGTCTTACAGGTGAGGAAAAACCTCACCCAGAAAAACTGTCCCGACCGGGGATCGAACCTGAGCCCGCTGCGTGACAAGGCAGCACGTTACCCTGAGACCACAGGCCACAATTGTCTTCAGATATTGTTCATGCTAGGAAAAAAAAATCTCTATGATGTTACAATTATCAGCATGGATAAATACGAGGGTTAAATGAAAAGTAATGCCTCCACCTTCGTTACTCCTCAACAGATGGCAGCACTGGTATGCACCAGGTACTGGCTTGTTCCGTAGCCTCTTCTCTACAGTTCCAGTTGGTGGGAAGCCTTAGCATTGAACGGTTGTATTGTTACAGTGTAAAGTATGGAACCCTGCGCAGACAGTCAGTCAATGTGACTTAAGCAATGTGCAGTCATTGAATTCTTGACAGCAGAAGGTGTCACCCAAAGGAGATTCATCAGAGAATGAAAGCAGTTTATGGTGATTGTGTTGATATGAGTACTGTGCGTCGTTGGGCAAATAAGTTTAAAGATAGGAACATCTGACTTGCTTGACAAACAAAGAGTTGGACGTCCTGTGACAGCAACCACCGAGTTTCACAAGCAAAATGTTGACAGATTGATTCAAGGCAATCGTCATATCACTCAAGAGAGAAATTTTGCAAGCACAATTGGCATTTCACAAGAACATGTGGGTCACATTATTGCTTTGCTTGGCTATCGGAAGATCTGTGCACGATGGGTACTCCGGATGCTGACTCCTGAAATGGAAGCGCACTGTACGACATCCTCCATACGGCCTAGATTTAGCACTGTTTGACTTCCATCTGTTCCCGATAATGAAACATGATC
This sequence comes from Diploptera punctata, assembly GCA_030220185.1. Taxonomy (NCBI): domain Eukaryota; kingdom Metazoa; phylum Arthropoda; class Insecta; order Blattodea; family Blaberidae; genus Diploptera; species Diploptera punctata. Next base: position 463,451 of record JASPKZ010003451.1, on the reverse strand, counting down.
TGCGGGGAAATCATTATGCTTCTGATGAAGACGTTGAGAGAACTGTGAGACTGTGGTTGCGGAAACAGGTGCCGACTTCTTCCGTGATGGCTTCAGAAAACTTGTTCATCGTTGACAGAAATGTATCCAATTGGCTGGTGATTATGTGGGAAAGTGAACATTGGTAATTGAAGATCACATTCTAAGGATTATTTCTGTATTTGATTTATCAAAATATTCCCATTCAAACCCAACTAACCAAGGTGGAGGCATTACTTTTCATTCAACCCTCATATTATCTAATTTGATTTTAAAATAATTAGGAAGAAACATTATGAGGTTTAATTTAATAATTGAGTTAGTATTTTTTAAACATTCTTACCTCGTATGATAGTTTAGTCAGATATATGTCTCAAGGCTGTTGCCCCGTCTTCAGTTTGTGAAATGCTGATGACGGGGCAACAGCCTTGAAACATATGTCCGACTAAATTATCATATAAGATAAGAATGCTTAAAAAATATAAACTCAATTATCTAATTTGATGTTTAAGTCCACCACTATGGTCTCAAGTTAGCATGCTGCTTTGTCATGAAGCGGGCCCAGATTTAACCCCCAGTCGGGACAAGTTTCCTGGTGAGGTTTTTTAGGAATTTTTCCTCGCATGTAAGACAAATGTCAGGAAACTTTAAGGCCCAAACTGTTCCCGAATATCATATGACCATCATCATAATTATCATTCATATTTGCCATAAATTAAGTTTAGGATTAAGGATTCTCCTGGTGCACTACTATCATCAGGGCAGCATAACTTCACCTCCCAGGCACCCCAACCTTAGAAGTGGGTTACAATTATGCCATTGCCAGGAGAGAATATCAGTAATGTCGAAATGACAATCTGAGGCAATGAATAAATAAAAATTTAATTTATCACTTCTCACCAAACGACAAATTAATTTTGAAGAGAAAAATACACGCCTAAATTGGAATTTGAACCCAATATCTCTCATTCTGTACACCAGCGTTCTTTCGATTTACTTGTAGATTTTCTCTATACTAATTTGATTCCTGCACATGAGATAGTAGTAAACTTCATTGCACTAACGATGTCTAGCAGCTTCTCAAACAAGAAGACTTAAAATGGGAATTAACACTATATTTATAGCCAATAAAGCTTATATTTGATGTTTAATATTAAATTTATCACTTCTCACCGAATGACAAATTAGGCAAAAAAAATTTATAATTAAATGTGAAGAGGAATATATATTGTTTATTTTTTATTATTTCACTCACCTCATACTTCATAATTCATAGCAGACCCTGGGTTTCTTCACATCTTTTGTGACATTCTCAATGCTGCGTCACGTTCACAACTGACGTCCAACGGCCTTCTATCCTGCAGACTGACCTCCGCGCCATCTGGTGGCCGACCGAAGAATTTCCAAATCAGTCCTCTTTCTTTATAACCGGGTATTTCAAAATTCATAGTTGTATTTTCATTCTTGCATATGTAAATTTTTTCCCAAATTGTGAGTTCCTTCAGTTTTCCAATTGTTTAAGTAATTTTGTTTTGGTTTCTATTCTATGTTTTCTGACCAGGCATGTGCAGCTATTGCAGATTTTTCGGTTTCTCCATTTTTAACATTTCTGAGGTGTTCTTTTAATCTTGTATTTAGATTCCTTTTTGTTTTTCCTATGTATATCTTTTCACAATCTTTACAATTAATTTGATAAATTCCCGATTTTTTGCAGTCTTCAATCTTTTCATTTTTGTTGGTTTTTATTAAATTACGTAAGCTGTAATCATTTTTCAGTGCTAATTTAATGTTGAATTTGTTGAAAATTTTTTGAAACTTGTCAAATACCAAAGGATGGTATGTGAACTTCTTGAATTTTTTGCCTATATTTTTATCTGTCTGAAGAGTACTTTCATTGATGACTTTTTGCTCTTTGAATTTATTTATTTTCTTGTGTATCATCTTCTTTTGAAAACCATTATCCTTAGCAATTTTTATGATGTGTTCTTTCTCTTTATTGTAATTTTCTTTGCTCATGGGGACATTCACAAGTCTGTGTTAAACTATTAAATACTGCCTGTTTGTGTGAAAAATGGTTAAATCCAGTAGCTTTTATATAATTGTCGATGTGAGTTTCTTTTCTGTAGATTCCAAATTCTATTTTCTTTTTTTCTTCATTCCTAATCAATTTAAGGTCTAAAAATGGTATTTCATGATTATTTTCTATTTCCATTTTAAATTTGATTGTTTTATTTTGAATATTTAACAGTTTAATGGCATCTTCTAATTGTTTCTCTTTTACTATTGCTATGATATCATCTACATATCTTCTCCAAAATTTAAACATCAAAGGATGTGCTTTGGTTACATGACATTCAATGTTCCCCATAAACATGTCTGCTAAGAATGGTGATAATGGATTTCCCATTGCAAGTCCTGATTTTTTTCGCAATGGGAAATCCATTATCACCATTCTTAGCAGACATGTTTATGGGGAACTTTGAATGTCATGTAACCAAAGCACATCCTTTGATGTTTAAATTTTGGAGAAGATATGTAGATGATATCATAGCAATAGTAAAAGAGAAACAATTAGAAGATGCCATTAAACTGTTAAATATTCAAAATAAAACAATCAAATTTACAATGGAAATAGAAAATAATCATGAAATACCATTTTTAGACCTTAAATTGATTAGGAATGAAGAAAAAAAGAAAATAGAATTTGGAATCTACAGAAAAGAAACTCACATCGACTTATAAAAGCTACTGGATTTAACCATTTTTCACACAAACAGGCAGTATTTAATAGTTTAACACAGACTTGTGAATGTCCCCATGAGCATAGAAAATTACAATAAAGAGAAAGAACACATCATAAAAATTGCTAAGGATAATGGTTTTCAAAAGAAGATGATACACAAGAAAATAAATAAATTCAAAGAACAAAAAGTCATCAATGAAAGTACTCTTCAGACAGATAAAAATATAGGCAAAAAATTCAAGAAGTTCACATACTATCCTTTGGTATTTGACAAGTTTCAAAAAATTTTCAACAAATTCAACATTAAATTAGCACCGAAAAATGATTACAGCTTAGGTAATTTAATAAAAACCAACAAAAATGAAAAGATTGAAGACTGCAAAAAATCGGGAATTTATCAAATTAATTGTAAAGATTGTAAAGGAAAAACAAAAAGGAATCTAAATACAAGATTAAAAGAACACCTCAGAAATGTTAAAAATGGAGAAACCGAAAAATCTGCAATAGCTGCACATGCCTGGTCAGAAAAACATAGAATAGAAACCAAAACAAAATTACTTAAACAATTGGAAAAACCGAAGGAACTCACAATTTGGGAAAAAATTTACATATGCAAGAATGAAAATACAACTATGAATTTTGAAATACCCGGTTATAAAGAAAGAGGACTGATTTGGAAATTCTTCAGTCGGCCACCAGATGGCGCGGAGGTCAGTCTGCAGGATAGAAGGCCGTTGGACGTCAGTTGTGAACGTGACACAGCATTGAGAATGTCACAAAAGATGTGAAGAAACCCAGGGTCTGCTATGAATTATGAAGTATGAGGTGAGTGAAATAATAAAAAATAAACAATATTAAAAAACCTCATAGTGTTATTTCCTATCTACATAACTTAATTAAGGAATATATATGTCTAAATCAGGATTTGAACCCAACATCTATTAGTATACGGTAGAGAAAAATCAATAAATAGATAGATAGATGAAAACTCTACGGCCATCACTTAAGTGTTGGTGATGAGTGATCCATTTTGGTTCTGCTTTATAGGTAGAACCCTGGGTTCCTGTAAAATACCTTAACCCTGGTTTAAATTTTGAATTTAGATTTGAAGTTTATGACAGATGGTAGCAGAGTGAAGTTGGAGGCGGACCTTTTGGGGTTCTATTCCAGCATTTGCTCTTGAATTGAGGGAAACCACTTAAAACCTCAATCGGAATAGTCGATCATGCGGGATCTTGCCAAGTTTGGCTTTTGGATGATTATATTGGGAGGGCCAAAACCAGACATCAGGCTTTTCTTCATTTAAATATAATCTATGCACATTTCAGGTTATTACAATTATGGTAATATGTTAATAGTGAGTGTAGAATATATTTTTAACGACTTACCTCATATGATTTTTAATTTCTTTGATACCGGCGGTTTCAGACAATATCTTGTCCCTCTTCAATCATGGCTTCCACTGATGAAATTCTGTGGTTGTTGATTTGTCTAAGGACATCACCTCTTCTGCTGCCATCTTTCGTTGGAATTATAAACTTTGTAATTAAATTTTTATCCACCGGAATATCAAAATTCATAGATTGATATTTATTCTTCTGAATGAATATCATTTCCCAAATTGTCAATTCCAAGGTTTATCTAATTGTTTCAAAAGTTTTGCCTCTTTTTCAATTTTATGATGTTCTAGCAAACTATGTGCAGCAATTGCTGATTTTTCAATTTCACAATTTTTAATATTTCTAAAATGTTCTTTAGTGTGTGTTTCCAAATTTTGAAGAGGGACAAGATATTGTCTGAAACCGCCGATATCAAAGAAATTTGAAATCATATGAGGTAAGTCGTTAAAAATATATTCTACACTCACTATTAATGATATAACCTCATAATGTTTACTTCCCAATATTAATTTAAATATGGTAATATGTGCATTTCTTTTTTTTTTTTAAATTTACTCTTCAGTTGTTGTTGCTGTTCTCTCTGTAGTTGTCTGGTGATGTCAGTTTCTCTGGAACTGGTGGGATGAACCTGTAGCAGTAAGATTAGTTTTTAATTCGTAGAGAAAAATCTATGAGTAAATCAGAAGCCTAATACCTTAAATTAAGAGTACTGGTGTACAGAACCAGAGACTTTGGGTTCAAATCCCAATTTACACATATAGTTTTCTTCATAAATTAATTATGGGAAATAACATTATAAGGTTTTCAATTAATGAAAATTAATTAAATGAGTTGTTTTTCGCCTCATATTTCATGTTCTTCAAGCATGGAAACTGCAGTTTTCAAGAGGAATCGCTGCCATTTAGTTGTGATGATGGCTGAAGATGGGAGGGATTCTCTTGAAAACTGCAGCTTGAAGAACATGAAGTATGAGGCAAGAAAAGACTCATTTAATTAATTTTTTATGTATTTTTCTTTTTATGTTTAATTATATAATTTTTTTGCCTGACGAGCCTCTGTAGTTCATTGAGATCCTGGGTTCAATTCTTGTTCAGACCACAGGAATTTTCCCTGTGATGAACCTTAGGTTAAGTATAGATTTAAGGACTCTCCTGGTGCTTTGTTATCATTTATCCCTATCATATTATCAGGGTAACATAACTTGCCTCAAACTTATGAAGTGGGTTACAATTCTGCCAATGCTAGGAGAGAATACAGAAATATGAGACAACCTCGTAGCATTAGAGAAAATTGTTTGTTTTCCTTGACTGATTGTACAGATTCTTATATGGAATGGTTCATGTGTATTGAATGTAATGTTATGTTTGTTTAATTTATAAATAAAAAGACAATGTTAATGTTAAAAACGAATCTCCGCATTTAACTTCACACATTGTAATTTAATGTTATCAACACAAGTACAATATACTTTATAATGTTCAAACGATTCAACACTTTATTGTCATCACAACAGTACAATTTGAACCTTGGAATCTATTAGAATGCTCTTCCAGACTTCTCTATTCCTGGCAATCATTTATTTATCAAATGTTAGAGATTGATGGTATTTTGTCTTCTCTCTGGCTTCCTAGTTCAGATCTGTTCATCCCTGGCAATCAACCTATTTGTTTCATGAATGAATGAGTAATTTTTTTAATATCTTCTCTCATAGTTTATGTTTTCTTAAACACAGGAACCACAGTTTTCAAGAGGAAACATCCCTCCCATTTTCAACTGACATGACTACTGGATTTTCGTTGGAATCTCCATCTATAACATTGTCATCTGGTGTTGATTTGATGAACTTCGAGGTCAGGTCCCATTCATAAGGAATTTTGAAATTCATGGATCTAAATTTGTTCTTCTGAATATATATCTTCTCCCAAACTGTCAATTCTAAAGGTTTTTTTTCAAATGTTTTAGAATTTTGGCCTCTTTTTAAATTTTATGACACTCCAACAAACTATGTGCTGCAATATCCGATTTCTCTAAAGTGTTCTTTTGTGCGAGTGTCTAAATTCCTTTTTGTTTTTCCTGTGTATACTTTATTGCAGTCTCTACAACTAATTTGATAAATTCCAGATTTTTTACTAACCGGGGAGTTCAGTTTCTTATTGGTTATTGATAGATTACCGAGGCTAAATTTATTTATCAGTGCCAAGGGATGTTTCCTCTTGAAAACTGCAGTTCCCTTGTTTAAGAAAACATAAACTATAAGGTAAGATATAAAAAATGACTCATTCATTCATGAATTAAGAATCTCGTAATGTTATTTCCCATATTTAACCGTGAACCTATTTGTTTATTTACTTATTGGCTTTATGGCCCTTTGAGTGTAGCCATAGTCTTTCCTTTGTTAGGAAACTCTAGACCAAGCTAATTTAATTAATATAATAAATTTGGGAATTTTTAACATTATGAGGTTTAATTCATAAGAATTAAATTAATCGTGATTTCTTCTTACCTCATACTTCTATGTTTTTTTATACACAGCACTGCAGTATCAGCGACCATTGTCACCAACCTCAGCTGTTTTGACGACTCAGTTTTTTCTTTTGCCGGTAATTATCCAAACTGCCATCTGGTGTTCTTTTGAAATTATTTTAGAAAATAATTCCTTCAAACTGCCATCTGGTGTTCTTTTGAAATTATTTTAGAAAATAATTCCTTCAAAAGAACACCATATGGCAGTTTAGATAATTACCAGCAAAAGAAAAAATTGACAGTCGTGAAAACAGCTGAGGATGGTGACGATGGTCGCTGATACTGCAGTGCTGTGTTTAAAAAAACATATAAGTACGAGGTAAGAGGAAATCATGATTCATTTAATTCTTATAATTTAATAAAACTCATTTCCCTATAGATGTCATGAATGACATGTGGTGAGCATGTACCGTGGATATATGAATGATCATAGGTGCTCTCAGATAGATGTGAATCTTAATATATATATATATATATATAATTTTTCTATACATGTGTTTGTCACTGAACTCCTCATAAATGACTGGACCGATTTTGTTGAAATTTGCTGCTTATGTCTGATTGGGTCCCTCGATGGTTTAGATTCACAATTGAACCTTCTAAAACAATAGGTATAGGAGTTCACCAGAAGTGAAAATTGGAAAATTGCTCTAGCGGTCACATTTTTGATGTTTCACAATAAAACTTAGTATATTCTATTAAAATAAACCAAGGTAGGTATTATTCAAAAATGAGTGAAATCTATTAATTAAAAGTGGATGTTTACTTGAAATCCTAAATTAAAAACTGCCTGAACAACTGGACCGATTTTGATGACATTTTTTCTGTGTGTTTGAGTGGGTCCCTGCATGGTTTAGATTCACAATTGGACTTGGTAGGTAGTGCTGCAATCAAATTATGGGAATTTTTTTATGTCATATGTATTATAAATAAATTTAGCCTGGGTAATCTACTAATAACTAATAAAAAAGTTAAATAGTAAAAAAAAGGCTGGAATTTTTCAAATTAGTTGTAAAGACTGAGCAATAATATATATATATATATATATATATATATATATATATATATACACATATAGGAAAACAAAAAGAAATTTAGACACTTGCTTAAAAAAGCACTTTAGAAATATTAAAAATGGTAAAATTGAAAAATCAGCAATTGCAGCTCATAGTTTGCTGGAGAATCATGAATAGAGTCTGGATATTAGGCACTTAAAAAATTCAAAAAAGGTACTAAAAATCATTAATATAGGCACTAAAAAATTCAAAATAGGCTCTTACAAAAAATGGACACAACATAACTTTTTACAGTCTTGCGTTAAGAATATAAACATATGCTATCAATAGCATGCCAAGATATCAGAGATGCTTTTGGAATTTGTTTTGCCATTTTACAAAGAGCAGAACCCTCTTTGTCACTCAGCAATGTTTGTATTGAAAAGAAGCAAAGAACTTTTCTCCAAGCCTTAGAGACGGAGCATAATACAATAGGACATAGCTTAGGGCTATTTTGCTTAACGGGAATGCATGAGGTGGAAAAATACAATATTTACCTAATGGGGTGAATTGAGGGGGAAACCATCTGCCTGCTAAGTTATTGGGTTATTGCTACCCTTACCCTAACATATTCTAAGGGAATTTATAAAAAGAACACTTGAAAACTTCTATGAAATGATTTGTGCAATGAAGTTTGTTCATTTCTATTGATTTCACTGAAATATTGAGTTAATTTTGAGAAAAAATTGCAAATATGCATTTATAGGCATTATAAGCTGAAATAGGCATTTATAGACAAAATGAACTTCATGGAAAACAACTCTAGGGTTGTTGGTATGAACTTATTTGAAGTCACTTTTACAATATCTATAATAAATAACTACAGGCATTTTCCCTAACATCCGGTCTCTAGTCATGAAATTGAAAAAAAGAAGCTACATTTTTAAAACATTTGGAAAGACCTTATGAATTGACAGTTTTGGAAAATATATTTATTCAGAGGAAGAAATTTAGATCCATGATTTTTTTAATTCCTGGGGAAGCAAGATTTTATCTCAAAGTTTAACAAATCAACACCAGATGGCAACTTTGAAGATGAAGATGTAGACCGAAACTCGACAGTCATAATGATGGCTGAAGGTGGGAGGGATTGCTCTTTGAAAGTGCAGTTTCTGTGCTTGAAGAACATAAAGTATGAGGTGAGATATGACTCATTTTCTTTTATTTTAATTAATTATTAATAGAATGTTATTTCTCTTAATTTATGAATTTATATCTTCATTAGTGACGATCTTTCACCGTAAAAATACAACCGTCAAGAAATGCAGACATGTGTTCAACTGGGGTGAAATTGGTAGACCAAGAATGAGGTGGGAGAATAACATTAACTATGATTTGAGGGAAGTAGATTATACAGGAAATGATTGTAAAGCATTAGCTCAGGATAGGGATGTATGGAGAGCTTATGTCCATGCAGCCATGAACCTACAGGTTCGATAGTGCCAGTGAGTAAGTAAATATATTTTTATTTTCATTGATTTTATAGAAAAGGTAAAACAATCAATCTCTAATGTATGTTAATAGTTAAATATGGGAAATAACATTGAGGCTCTTAATTCGTAAATTAATGAGTCATTTTTTAACATCTTACCTCATATTTTATGTATCTTCAAACACGGGAACTAATTTTTGAGAGAAGGATCTCTCTCTCATTTTCAACCGACATTATGACTACCGGATTTTCATTGGAATCTCCATCAATAACGTTGCCATCTGGTGTTGATTTGATGAACTTTGAGATGAGGTCACGTTCATCAGGAATCTCAAAATTCATGGATCTAAATTTGTTCTTCTGAATATATATCTTCTCCCAAATTGTCAATTCTAAAGGTTTTTCCAAATGTTTCTTTTTCAATTTTATGATTCTCCAATAAACTATGTGCTGCAATAGCTGATTTTTCAATTTCATCATTTTTAATATTTCTGAAGTGTTCCTTAGTGTGAGTGTCCAAATTTCAACACCAGATGGCAACGTTATTGATGGAGATTCCAACGAAAATCCGGTAGTCATAATGTCGGTTGAAAATGAGAGAGATCCTTCTCTCGAAAACTAGTTCCTGTATTTGAAGAAACATAAAATATGAGGTAAGATGTTAAAAAATGACTAATTAATTTACTCTAATGTATATTTTGTACAAGGATCAATTACTGAAGTATATCGTGACTTAAAATTTGACTGGGTTGACATAGAAAGTTGATATTGTTTACCAGTGCTACGCACTTGACGAAGCAGCTATTAGCTCTTTTGCTCTTGAATAAACATAATGCAGAATACTTAGGCTCAAATGTATGAAGGGTTGTCCTGATCCATATTTTCTTATAGATTGTACATGGAGCAAAATGGGGAAGAGAGAATTCCAGTTATGTGCAAAGGCTTTGACAGACAAACATGATCATATTTAATCAAAATTACAGTGGGAAGTAACAGTATTAGGTTTTAGTTTAGAAAGAAAAATTAATGCTTGCACTGGAATTTAAATGGTGGATCTCTGACTCTGTGCGTCAGTATGATACCAATTACATCATCCAAATCCCATATTGACTGATTGTTACTTTTTCTTTCTAAAATAAAACTATGTCCAATTCTGGAAAGTGTTAATTTAAAATATAACATCAAAACACTATGAGATATAGTTCAGTTCTGGCTTCTTTAGCCACTTTTGAGGAGTTTATGGTGCTGTAAGAGGGGAGGGTGAGGTACAGGTACTGCCAGCAGCTACCCTCAGTTTTGAAAACATAATAGTTACTACATGTTGAATTTTCATATCTACTAGTTCTGTATTAGTGAATAGTTTTCTTGTCTAATACGTTTGAAGAGTTCATTATACAATAGCGTTTTTGTAACAATTTATTTTATTACAATTATTATTATTATTAAGAAAATATTTTTTGCATGGCTACTAGTTCCTTCCCCCACTCAGCAATGTTCCCTCCTGCCACGTGCCTTTGGTTTTACAAGACAGCTACAGTTACCAGAACTGGACTATAGTTATAAATTTTCAATTTTTGATTGAGTTAGATAAAATATTTATTATTAGTACTATGAAACTATCTTTAGTACAAAAGAACATAAGATTATGGCTTTATAAGGTTCTTGCAAAACCGGTATTAAGATATTGTAGTGAAACATGGACAATATGAAGAAGAGATGAATGCCAAATAATAGTAATTGAGATGCAATTTACAGCAGGGACCATCAAAGAAATTATGGAAGAGTTGGATGTAGAACCTATTCTGCATCATATACAAAACTATCAGAACAACTGGAAAGCCCATGTTCAACAAATGCCATCTCACAGAATTCCAAAAGCTTTTCTTTCATTACTATTCTCAAGGCAAAAGATCGCTGGGATGTCCAAAAGAGCGCTGGATGGAAAATTCATCATTGAAACCGTAACAGGTCACATAATCTATTAATTGCATGGATGATGATAAAATGTTTTCACATCTCACTTCATAAAGTTCTGTTTTCACAATACCGGTTTCAAAGCCAAATGACCAATTATAAATTTAAAATCATGGTCATGATTAATCTGAAAGCATTTTCCTTGGATACTCAGGGATTTCAAATAATTGTTTTGATTAACTCCCAAATTTTATTTCTTGAAACATCTTTAAAATAATTGAACAACATAGTTTTAAATTCTGAAGTTATTAATCTCAATATTTTGAAATGGCAAATTTAATGAACATTTCTGTAGAATACTTCATTATTTTTTTGCTAGATAATCTGCAATTTCACTTCCAGATAAGCCACAGTGTGCTGAAATCCACTGAAAAGCTATCTTATTATTAAGAGTTATTAAATGAAGGGCTCGGTTGTAAAACTGGGTAACTGACAATTTCTTGAAAATTGAGTTGTAGCTTATAAACTGTGATATGTGACCTCTTGAAACATTTGGTGTATGTAGTTTTTACATCTGTCAATAGATAGCAGATGTATTGTCATGGTAAATAAAACTACATGCACAAAATGTTTTAGGGAGGTCACATATCACAGTTTATATGCTGCAATTCAATTTTCAAGAATTTGTCAGTTACCGTGTTTTATAGCTGAACCTTTCAAATGTTATAATATTTTCCAACAACATTTTATTTATATATATAAATAGTAGTAGTAGTAGTTTTATTTTATTCACTACTCAAAAAAATTATAGGACACATGTTTAAACCAAAGCCAGAAAGTAAATATTGAAACAATTCAATTTTTGATCTTTTGTAATTATGAATTGAAGATTTATGTAAAATTAGAATAGGCATTCAAACAATATTTTATTGTATAGTATTAGAAATATGAAAAAATTATCATTTGTAACAGAAAACAAAGGGGTAATTTGAGATTTATTATTTTAGGAATCAATGTTTCCACGGTTATTTCAACATTCAGTACTTAAGAATTAAATTAATGTTTTTATTACCTCACCTCATTCTTCTATACTGCAGTTTCGGAGCTTATCTCCATTATCAGTAACCTCTGGTTGACCGGTGTTATGTCATTTCTTGGCAGTTTTCTTCTTACTTCTATTGGTGGACTGATGAACCTCTAGATCAGGTCAAAATTTGTGGGAGTTTCGAAATTCATGAGTTTATCTTACTTGTTTTTTTGGATGTGGATTTTTTCCCAGACTGTGAGTTCTTTTTATCTGTGTGTTTGATTAGGCTAGCTTCTGTATTGATTAAATGCTTGGTCTAAAAAGCATTTAATCGATACAGAAGCCAGCCTTATCAAACACACATATAAACAAAAAGAACCCACAGTCTGGGAAAAAATCTACATCCAAAAAAACAAGAAAGATAAACTCATAAATTTCGAAACTCCTGCAAATTTTGACCTGATTCAGAGGTTCATCGGTCCACCGATAGAAGTAAGAAGAAAACCGCCAAGAAAGGACATAACACCAGTCAACCAGAGGCTACTGATGATGGAGTTAAGCTCCGAAACTGCAGTATAGAAGAAAAAGGATATGAGGTGAGGTAATAAAAACATTAATTTAATTCTTAAATTAAACCTCATAGTGTTCTTTCCCTGTGAAAGTTAAATATTCAGTACTTAGTGTGTCCTGTGAGCTTTAATGACTGCATTACACTTACAAGGCATGCTTCGCAGAAGTCTTCTTACAGAAACGTGAGAGATTCTCTCCCATTCCTCGATGAGTGCATTTGAAAGTTCTTCCAGGTTCTGTGGCACAGCAGAACAAGCTTTCCAGTTTATCCCACATATGCTCATTCAGATTGAGGTCCAGACTGCATGCAGGCCAGTCCATTACCCAGATTTGGCATTCTTGCAGGAAATCTCTGGTAGCCTATGCTGTATGACATCTAGCATTATCATGCATTAGAAGAAAATTAGGGTCCTTACCATAAGCAAAGGGTATGACATGTTGAAGGATAATGTCATTAATGTAAACATCAGCATTCATGTGCTGTGGGACAACGACAAGCTCTGTCCGATATGCAATAATAATCCAAGCCCAAACTATAACTGAACCACCTCCAAATCTGTCACATTTAATAACTGTGACTGGATCGAAACATTCACCAGGATGTCTCCATATACGTGTATGACCATCAGAACCCATTTAACAAAATCTTCATTCGTCCGTGAATAGAACACCCTTCCATTGGTGGAGCTGTCAGTTGACTTGATTCTGAGCAAATCACAGCAGAGCTTCTTTGGGCTGATGTGTTAAATGAGGGGCTTTAAAAGGGATTCTAGACTTCAGTCTATTTCTTACAGTCTGATTGGAAATTACCGCCTCAGTTCCTGTTCATAAATCATTTTGTAGATCTCTGGCTGTGTGCAAAGCTGATAGGACAAGAAATCTACCCTGTACCTCTGTAGTCTTGATCTTACAGCCTTGTTTAGGTCGCCTCTTGTATCCACGTGTCTCTCTATATTTCCTCCACAGCCTATGAATGGTGGAAGGGCTGACATCAAGAATCCTAGAGACATGGCAAATAGAACAGCCATCTTGAATCAATGAAACTGCTCATGCAAGTGATGTATCTTTCAGATGTCTCATTGCTTTGTATTAGCTTCAGAGAACACAAAATAACATTTTCCTACCACAGATTATTCTTCAAACCTGTTTTTTTATAAAATAACTTGATGAGTACTCACTTTGGTTTCAGAAACTCTTGGAACTTCACTAATGTATTCAGAGAAAAATTAATAAAACCCAGAAGACCTTCAATCTGGTTTTAAACAATACAAAGTATTAATTAATATTTAATTTTAGGAAGTGATATTTTGAGGTTATTTTAATTATATTATTTTTAGTCTGATCATTTTACCTCAATATTAATGTTGATTTGTTCTTGGACATGTTTCAAAACAATTCTGTTTTATCGTCAGCTTGTCCAGACTGGTTTGATTTATGTTGCACACCCTGGATGTCGATGTCAGCTCCATCCTGTGGTTGGCCAAAGAACCTCCAAATAAGGTCATGCTCCATCGGTATTTCAAAATTCATAACTCTGTTTTTGTTCTTCTGAATATAGATTTTTTCCCAAATCTATATTCAGAAGAACAAAAACAGAGTTATGAATTTTGAAATACCGACGGAGCGTGACCTTATTTGGAGGTTCTTTGGCCAACCACAGGATGGAGATGACATCCAGGGTATGCAACATAATGCAACATAAATCAAACCATTCTGGACAAGCTGACGATAAAACAGAATTGTTTTGAAACGTGTCCAAGAACAAATCAACATTAATATTGAGGTAAAATGATCAGACTAAAAATAATATAATACAAAGTATATTTGAATTATATTTGAAGAGAAAAATTTTTGCCTAGACCGAGACTCGAACCTGGGACCTTTGGCTTTCCAGGCCAAATGCTCTACCAATTGAGCTACCGAGGCGAGTTGCGATCTAGATGCAAATTTTTCTCTTATATACATTGTAATTCCCTCGCGCCAAATGCTTTGAAACCTTTGTTTCCATCTTTGCAAATGGCAGCTTCTTAGTTAAGAAGACATTTATTGGGAATTTAACATTACTTTATAAAGCCAGTAGGGTTTCTATCGATGTTTTTATTATTAATTTTAACACTTCTCACTGAAGGATAAATTTATATTTGAAGAGAAAAATTTTTGCCTAGACCGAGACTTGAACCCGAGAATACGAAGTACTTCAAATCAAAACATCTGACTCTTAAAAATTAAGTTGTTTCATTATTTATTTTGTGGCTGGTTTAAATATGTGTTCCTCTAATTTTTTTTTTGAGTAGTGTATATAATGAATTTCTGCAAAATTATGCTTGACTCCATTAATAACATTTGTATTACATTTAGGCGACATACCATCTGTGACAGCAGTAATAGCTGCTCTGAATCACTAAATATTTATTGGTTTTTGGAAAAAGGTCAACACTGGAGTAAGACAGGGATGTGGACTATCACCGGTGCTTTTCATTATATATATATGAGTAGAATAATAAACGAATGGAGGAAAACACAACGGGGATATATACCCATCAATAGGAACCTCAGACTTGATGCCATTCTTTTTGCAGACGATTTAGTGCTTCTGGCACTTTCCGAAAATGATTTGCAATGATCAATTTATAATTTGCAAAAAAAGAACTGCCAAATTTAATGTGGAAATATCAATTAACAAAACTAAAATTATGGCATTTCATGGGAAGAACCCCATACAAAGTAAAATCTGTCTCCAGAATAAAATTTTAGAGAGATCTAATCAATTTAAATATCTTGGATATCTGGGATGAAAAGGATATCCCTGAAAAAATTACTAGTTATAATAAAAGTTTGGGAGTTATTAATCAAGTTATGAAACCATCCCTTGTACAAAAAAACACCAGATTACGTTTATATAACACTTTGGCTAGACCAGTGTTGACCTATGGTAATGAAGCATGGACACTAAAAAGACAACATGAAAGCGGAATAATGGCTTGTGAAATGAGATTCATGCACAGAACAGCGGGTTACACCAGATGGGATCGGAAAAGGAACACCAATATCTTAAAAGAATTGAAGACTACGCCAATTTTGGAATATATTAAACAGTACCTACTAAATTGGAAACACCATCTTGAAAGAATGAGTTCAAATCAGATCCCCAAAGGTGTTTATAATTATATACCAAGAGGATGAAGATCTCTGAGCCGTCCTATGAAACGCTGGAGGGAAAATTTTCTATAGGATCGTAGCAGGCCTTGGCCTAATACTTGGAAGGAAGAAGAAGAAGTAATGGTAGAATAGGTTTTGCCTTGTTGAATACATGGCTTCAACTTCTTTTCCATCAAAATTTGTTGTGTTAAATCCTAAGCTTTTATAAAATAAAGAAAAGTAGTTATTTAGTACCACCATACCTGGCTCCTTTTTGGTTGAAAAGATGAGATCTGGCGGCTGTGTAAATATGTTGCCATTAGTTATTTAGAAATCTAGTATTAGTAACATCTAATACCAATGTTTATGTGTGTCTTTTGGAGTGTGTTTGAAGTATTACATTACAGAATTATTTTATTTAAACCATCTACTTGTTACGGTTCTTCACAAAAATCTCTGAATTTATTTTCTAACTCATCTGTTTATCCTTTTAGTTGGTCTTTTTTGAAATTCCAACATAATGTAGAGTGAGGATAATTACAACTCAAGTTGTGAGCTGTGCATGACGGCTGCCTTTACCCCTGGAAAGTATGTTTTGTACTCATTTTTGTTTGAACCCCACTCCCAAATAAAACAAAATAGAGACTTAATATGAAGGGATATATTATTGGAAGTTATAAAAATTCACTTATTTAGAGATATCCTATTTATTTCATTTTTCTTTTACATATTATTAATTATATAACAAAATGTCAACAAGAAAAAGTTGCTTAATGTGTTTTTACAATTAACTTTTCTTTAGGAATAACACATAATAACACAGTTTTAATGCAATTACATTATAAATTTATACCATACTTTATAAAGACCAAATATATACACATAATTGTATTTCCTTCAGAAAATAGAAGTACAGATGTAAAGTCAATTTACTGATGGCCTAAAATGGAGATATTGCACTTTACTCAACCATTTGTCAATAAATCATGACTGGATGCAGGTGCAGGTATTTACTGTTAATTATTTTCACAATATGTCCCCTTAAGTCCATATGACAATAACCTTGATGAAAATGTAAATGCGATAGAAACCACAATAAAAAAGCATCTTTAGTCCAGACATCAGATATAAAGTATTTAACAAATAAAACTATTACAGTTTTATAAGATTTTCATAAATATTAATTTTATTTAACTTTCATAACAGCTGTTTCAGTACACTTTATCTTCATTAGACAAATGTCATAAATACAAATACATTTTCTATTTAAGAGTGTAGTCACCTATCTAAACAGTGTACAAACAGCTGTTATGAATGTTAAAGAAAATAAATATTTATGACTATTTAACGCATGTTGCAAATGGTAGTCAGTGACCAATCACGTTTCAATGAATTCTGTTTTACACCAATGACAGTCGTGTTTCACCTCGCTCTTTATCGATTTCTCTTTATCAGCTCCTGCTTTTGTGATAAAGAAAGCTCCTCCTTTTTTAATATTCTGAACAGGTTAGACCATTATTTTTCTCCAACAAATACATTGAATATAGCAAATAATGAATAGATTCAGTGATTTTACTGAATTGTTTATTCAAAATATAAATGATTAACCTATAATGTTGATTAGAATAGTTTGATGTGATTCATTATTTCTCCACTAGAGTGCATTCTTACAAAATTGCAATCCTATTTGGCAATTAATATGATCGAGTTGCAGTGAATATACATAACCTCACATTTCTAATTTGTTTTCAAACATCGCCGTTTATATTAACTATATAAATATTTTAAAACACCGGTAACTATATTCAAATAATTATTTTTTAGTAAAGAGCTTAATTTTATTTGTTAAATAGTCCTAACAAATGCCACTCTTGATTTCCAAATAAAGTAAAGTAAAGTGATCCCACTACAGGCCTCAGGAGGCCCTTGGGGTAGTAGGAGGTTAAGGCTCCCACTTTTTCTTGACAATCGGCACTTGATGTCAGCCCTGCGTGACGGCCGCCTTTACCCCAGAACAAGCGTCTGGTACTCATTTCAGTTAGAGGCTGAGTCGACCCCAGGGCCATAGTGCCGCCAGAAGGTTTGGGTCAGTTTAAAAATCCTGACCCCACCGGGACTTGAACCCTCGACCTTCCGGCTTGTAGCGCAGTGCGTTAACCGCTATGGCGTGCCCCCTTGATTTCCAAATTCTCTAGATAAATTGGAAATCACTCGTGGCATTACTTATTAAAATCACATAAAACTTTGATAGTTCTATTTATTAAATACATCATAAGTTTTCATTAAGTAAACGTCAATCAATTGATTAATGAACATAGAGTAGATATATTAACAGAAACCAAAACTTAAATTGAGACCATTTGCAATCTTCTTAATATAACAACTCCACACTGTACACATTGAACAATGATCAAACTTCATTCATTCTTCATTACATGTTTCCTGCCGTAGCTGATGGCATGATTCCATTGCATAAATACATTACTTGAAGATTTGATGGGTGACTTTTCCTATGTAAACTATATACAAGCTCAGCAATAGTCTATACCTTATGTGTGGATAAGATGAATTGAAATGTTTCATCCAAGGCTTGAGGTAATAGTGACTTTAGAGTATTTCTATGACAATTTATAGATGCACAGTTCAGTAGAATATGTTCTAAATCCTCCTCTTCAGCTTGGCACAGTGGGCACATAGGTGAGTCATTTAGGTTGAATCTATATAAATATGTATTAGTCACTACGTGACCAATTCTTGCTCTTGATGCAAATGTCTGCACATGTCGTGTAGTGTTGTCATACAGTTGTTTTAAATCATTTGGCTTCTTTGTAATATTTTTTATAAACACATGATATGGAGTCTTCTAAATTGAAATCATGATCAAACTTCTTACACCAAGGTTACAGTGAATTGTGCTGCAATGGATCCCTATCCATGTTGGAATTTTTGGGGAAAAAAATGGCAGATATACCAGCAAGAAGGGAGCAATTATCATTTATGAACCACAAATGAAATTGAATTTGTAAAATCCAAGTCATAAAAATTGAATTCAAATAAAAATGCCAACAAAAAATATAAAACCATTAGGAAAAAGTTAAACATATATCCACCTCTAATCCTTCATCCTGACAAAAAGAAAATTGCTGTAGTTCTTAACTGGTCACCACTACTTACCTGACTATCTCCAGAAAATTGGAATTGTTAAGAATGTATAATCTGCAATGAAACTGGACAAGAACTCAACAACTATACCAATTTTGAGCTAAGTTTCAGTTGTACTGTAAACAGACTTACATAAGGTATTACTCCACCAACAGTCTATTGGGGGAACTGTGGTGCTACTTTTGTGGCACGAATGGGGAATGAAGAATGAGGCAGGAAAATAACATTAACTATGATTTGAGGGAAGTAGATTATACAGGGAATGATTGGAAAATATTGGCTCAGGATAGGGATGTATGGAGAGCATGTGGCCATGAACATATGGGTTCGATAGTGCCAGTGAGTTAGTTAGTGGTCTACTACTTTTACCCTTCATATGACTGAATTGTGTACGTAAATGTCATCGATAGACACATTATTCTTATGCAACATCATATTTTATGGGAAATAATACTGAATGCAACATAAGATGGTACCAATAATTAGGAACTTCCTCCATTTCTTATTTATTTATGACAAAAAAAATTGTAATTATGTAATTAGATGTTTTACATTTTTTTCCTTGATGTTAATAGACAAACTTTATTTCCGTAAAATTTCATTATAAGCAAAATGTATGTTCCATGCTGACTTATCTGTAAATTCTGCTGTTACTTTCACCATATCCTCGATGGCTAATGTGGGATATTGTTCACTAAACTAAAATAATTTTTTCTCTCTGCTTTTCAAATGCTTTGCTTTCTAATGTTTAAGAAATGTTGCCATTATGAAACAATTAAAATTCCAAAGTAGTCTGCATTGTGCATGCATAACAATTAAACAATGCCTATTTAATGTACTAAAATTGTAATCATATATTTTAAGTTTCTCCCATATAACTTACATAAACATGTGGTAGATAGTACATACTTTTTATTATTTTATTTTCTTTATATCAAATGTTAGAGAGGGAACTACATTTACTTACATGCTTAACTACACATATCATTACTTTATTATTTATCACACTGCTTCACTAGACTCTCTGATACACATAAATTAGATACCCGATCCCATCAGCACATTGTCCTTTATGTCCCTCCTCATCACACTACCTGTTACTCAAAATCTTTTACACTTTTTCTTGCTGGAACATGGAATTCCCTTCCACCCTGTCAGAGACTGCCAAACTGTACCATCTTTCAGAAAATTGAAAATAAAATTATTAACAGAAACATCTCACTAATATTACTTTTTTAACAATTAATATTTTTTTATTATTTAATAGAAATAGTATTAAGATTTGTCAATATATTTACATAATGTCTTATGTGTAAGTGATAGATTAATTCATTACAGTTTATTACTTTCTTGGTATTTTTTTTTCTTTTTCTGTATAGTGGATTTGAGCTGTTATTCCTTTGTGTATAGACCAGCCTCATGGGCTAGTGGTTAGCGTTTCTAACTACTGTTCATAAGGTCCCGAGTTTGATTCCCAGTCAAACCATAGGAATTTTTCCTTGAAGGGAATTATTCCTGTGGTTGCCCATGGTCTGGAATTTAGGTTAAGAACTTCCTATCATTTATTACCCATCATATCATCAGGGTAATGTAACTCCATCTTCCAAGCGCCCCAACTTCAGAAGTGGGTTACAATTATGCCAATGCTAGAAGAGAACATCAGAAATGTCAAAATGACAACCTGGAGCATTGAATAAAAACATTCTTTCATTAGTTTAATTTTAATTGTATTTAATTTTATTGTATTATTGGACATTGTTTTCATTATTGTTCAGTTTGACCAGATAATTAATTGTTTAGTATGTACTATTATTGTAATTTTTTTGTATTTTAATGTAACATATATTTGTCCTGGTGAGTGGAAGAGAAGGCCACATGGCCTTAACTCCACCAGACTAAATAAATCTATTCTATTCTATTCTAAAGGTAAAATCATTATTCAACCAATGAAAATGCAGTCTTATGCGTTCTTTGTTTACATTACAACTGGAACTTAACTCAGAAGAGGTACAGTACATATGGAGTGCCTTTGAAGTTATGTGGGACGAAAGCATTTTATTTCACATCCAAAGTCGGTACCTATGGTTTTCTTCCATATCCTCAAGAACACGATACACATTTCACCACATTAAAAGTGAGAACAGAAATGGCTGAATTTATTTTAAAAAAAGTAAAATTATTTGTGTAGCTGAATTTGAGCATTATAAGCTGTCACCAAGGCATATTGTAAATCCCAGACAATCCATTCTGTTCTCGGGCAAGTGCTGTTTTGCCTAAGCATAATTCTAGTGTTGAACGATAAGAAACAGCTCTTTTTGGCACTTGCATTGCTTTGTGTAAAATACCCAAATCTTATGAACTGAAACCCAACAGTGTGAACCTACGCTCTTGTGCAATATGTATGGTATCTCATATGTGCTTCATGTAACCGGTGCTAACCATCTTAGATACCCAAATTATTATACATTTGTTTATAAGTCTATGGTTAATGTATAAACATATTTATAAAAAAATACATCTTAGCTTGAATAATAAACACTCATAAAATGATTTAAATTAAAATTCTTTATACCTCACCTCATATCTAGTCTGCTAAAATTAAAATATAAAATTATGAAATATTCACCTGAAAGATCCGTCTCCTCAACTTAATTAATTATTTAACTGTAGCACTATTGGGACTTGTCCCATCATCGGCAGGATTCAAAACTTTTGAATTCTGCCGATGATGGGACAAGTCCCGAAAGTGCTACAGTTAAATAATTAATTAAGTTGAGGAGACAGACCTTTCAGGTGAATATTGCATAATTTTATATTTTAATTTTGAATAATACCTCAATGGAACATATCATGAATCTTATAAAAGTTGATCTAGTCTGCTATTTATACCAGTTTCAAAATCAATATGGTTTCATCTTCGGTAATATCTGAACCGATGCTATGTTGTTCAGGAGAACTGCTTCTTACTCCCTCTGTTAGTGGACCGATGAACTCCGAATCAAATCAGATTCTCCAGAAATTTCAAAATTCATGTTTTTCTTCCTTGTTTTTTTTATGTGGATTTTTTTTCCCAAAGTGTGAGCTTTTTATTTTTGGTTTTTATATTTGTTTAATTAATCTGGCTTATATATAAATTTGATGTTTTCAGATTAGGCATGAGCATAAGTTGAAACCACATAGGTTTTGAAACCAGTATAAATAGAAGACTGGATATGGGTGAGATATAAAGAATTTTAATTTAAATCACACTTTTAAAATTTTATAAAAAAAAAAACAATGGCGGTCCCAACACTACCATATGGATCAGAACACTAGGTCTTAACTAAAAACCAGGAACGAAGAGTAGAAACATCAGAAATGAGGTTTCTGAGGAGTGTGACTGGCTATACGATAACAGATCGAAAACGAAATGAAAATATACAAAGAGAACTAAATATATTCAAACTATTAGATAGAATTACACAATACAGAGATGAATGGATGGACCACATCAATAGAATGGATAACAATAGAATTTCAAAACAGATACTTTATTACAAACCACTAAGACAAATAAATGTTGGAAGACTCAATAAAAGATGGACAGACCAATTCTAACATGAGATCGGAAAAGACCAGCAGGTCTAATCCTTGATGCTGCTGATGATGATGATCTTAAATTACACCTATTTTTCCTATAAAAGTTCAAATCATAAAATATTTCCACAAGGTATACAGATTTCCAATAATGAAACTATACGAACACTTTTGTATGCAGATGACTTAGTAGTGTTTTGAACCTCAGAAGATGAATTATAAATGGAAGCACATCAATTAAATATATATAACCAAACAGTTTGATTTGAAAATTTCTTCCCAAAAAAACAAAGTCTATGGGTATGTGTGGAAAAAAGAGTTAAAATAGAATTAAATGGAAAAATCATAGATCAAGTTTCTGAATTTAATTACCTCAATCATCTAATATAAGAAATGACGCAGACATAAATACAATGCAATAAATGATATCGTAAAAAGAAATGTTGGTAAATAAATATCAACTGCAACTAAATTTATATTACACAATGTAACTGCAAAATCAGGATAAATATAGCAGTGAAAATTGTATACTATATTCTAAAATCAAATCAAAATTGCAAGCGGCACAGATGAGATTTTTACATCCTCTTCTAGGTTTGACAAAAATGGACAAGCAAAGAAACATTCGCGATAAATTAAAAGTTCAAAATATAGTTGAAGAAATTCAGAATTATCAAAGCAATTGGTTACAACATGACCAAAGAATGGATCCATCTTGCTTTTGTAAATTAGCATTGCAGTATCAAGATAATATTAAGGTTGGAAATAAAGTATCCTCAGAATTTGATATAACAAAAGGATTAAGTCAAGGATGCGGGATGTCACCAACATTGTTCAAGATATATTTAGAAGATGTATTAATTAAATGGAATAAGTCATGTCGGGGGATGGGAATCAACATTAATGGTCATTTACTGCACAATGTATTATTCGCTGATGACCAGATTATAATAGGACAAGATAAAGAAGATACAGAATATATGATTAGAAAGTTGGTTGATGCATTTGAGGTAGGTGGACTGAAGATAAATTATATTAAAACAGAATATATGGTAATCGGAGCAAATTTAGAAGACGTACAAATAAATAATATGATAATTAAAAGTGTTGAAGATTTTAAATATCTTGGATCTATAATAGATAAATCTGGTACTTGTGAAAAAAATATTATTAACAGAGTAAATTGTGCAAGGAAGGCGATGAGATCCCTGAATGGTCTTTTATGGAATAGAAATTTGACCAGAAAAACAAAAAAAGAGATTATACAGACAATAATAGAAAGTATACTTACATATGGATCAGAAAGCTGGACAATAAATGAAAGGATGCAGAAAAAAATCTTGGCGACAGAAATGGATGGATTACGGAGAAGTATGAGAATATCCAGGCTACAACATATTTGAAATACATATATCAGACAAGAAATGGATGCACAAGAGACTGTTATTGATAGGATAACAAAGAGAGCTCTACAGTGGTATGGACATGTACAACGGATGTTGGAAGACCAGTGGCCTAAACAGGTGTTGGATTGGATGGTACCAGGCAGAAGGAAGAAGGGGAGAAGTAGAAGAACATGGTATGAGGGAATATATGACGCCATGATGAAGAGGGGTATGGAAGATGGACAATGGGAAGATAGGAATCTCTGGAAGGCAGGAATCAAAGGCAAACTGCTGTAAAGTGGAAAGCCTGTATTAAGTAAGTATCAAGATAAAGGAAGACCAAGATGACTGACCAACCACATCTTGAGATCTCATAGGAACAGGCTCAAACGTGTAAACCTAAGTAACTTCATCATGATGATATCTTAGCATGCTATTACATGCCCATGGGATACCAGGGCCTTGACAAAATGAGATCAAAGTAAAATTCAATAAATTGAAAATGAATTTTTCTGGGGAAGTTTTTAAAATAAGATAGAAAGAAATTAATGCATTTTACTGAGACTACAAAATTTACAGAAGTGATAAAGTAAATGCATGAGGGAAGAATGCTAAACAAAGCAATGGAGATGCAAATGAAAGGAAGATGGAATATGGGAAGACCAAGGATGAGGTGACTTTATTAAGTTAAAATGGATCTAGAAAAGCAGGGTTATAATTGGGGAAAAAATTCCAGGAAGAGGATGTGTGGCTGGATAGAACTTCATGAAGAAGACTGACACGAACCATACATAAGTGGAACCATGTGATGATGATACTTTATCAAGACATAGGAACAAAAGTCATGAATATATTTTGAAGTGCCACAAATTAAAAATTAGTGAAAAAGAAATTTAATAAAATTGTTATGAGAACTAACACTATGAGTGTTAGTATACCCAAGTGGTTAAGGCTCTAGATACCTTGGCACAGAGCTACGGGATTTGCAGTGGTTCGAGTTTCCATGGGGAAGACATTTTCTCATGGAATTTCGGCCAGTATGGGACTGGTGTCCACCCAGCATCATGAGGAATTTGAATAGCTACAATAAGTAGCGGCTCCAGATTGAGAAAACCAGCTATAATGGCTGGGAACCCGACATACTGACCACATGTCACCCCTACACTAGTTGAATGATCATCTATATCTGTGATTAATATATGTGAATGTGAGGCCAGTAGCCAGTTGGTATGCCAAGAGCCTTCTAGGCTTGTTATGCCAATGAGTAAAATAACATTATGAGCTAAATTATCAATTTACATTATTGAATCGGACATTTTTACACCTCACATCATAAAGAATATACCATATTTTACAGACTATAAGATGCACCTTAATTCTTAAGCAATTTAAAAAAATAACATATTTACTATTTTTATTATTAGATAGCAAAGCCAGGCTTAAAAAATTCTTAGTTTATAAAACCATTCTGATCTTTAAAATCCCTGAAAATCATCATCTGAACTTTCTACTTCTTCTTCTTCCTTGTCATCAGTGTCCTCTTTATGTATAACATGGTCTTCACTGCCATCGAGAGTGTTACTTACGCCACACTTCTTGAGAGATTTAACAATAATGTCTTCTCTCACTCTAGACCATGACTGTTTTTTCCACCTACATACTTGTTTGATTGTATGTCGTTTTAAAGCTCCCTTCGGCGTGAATTTATGTTGGGTTTCATCCATCATCCATTTGTTCAAGTTTACTGGCGTCGTAGACTGCATTTATGCACCATAGGCTAGACAGTTTTCTGGGCGGGAGGGAGACAGCGTTAGCAAGCTTGTGAATCCCCGGAACTCATGTTCGTTGCATCGGTGCACTGCTGCTGCCAGTTGAATCCAATGTTGACAGATAGAGATAATTCCCATGGGGTATCGAATATATGGTCATTTTTAAGACTGGCAGGAATTTTAAATCAAACACTGGACATTTTTATATGAATTTCGAGTATAAGAACGCACCTGAATTTTGGAGGAAATTTTTTGAAGAAAAAGGTGTGTCTTACAATCTGTAAAATAAGGATGTAATTCTCTTACTGAGATTAGAGTTGGAGTTTAGGTGACGATGGAGGGGATGCCTCTAAAACTAGTCTCTGTGAGAATCTCATGTATTTTCTATGATGTGAGGTGTAAAAAAGTCTGATTCAATTATGTGAATTAGAAAAGAAAAAGTATTTGTTGAATTGTCTATTGATGGTTTACAACTCTATTGTTCTAAGTTTATTCCTTAAGTCCAAAAAATTTTCCAGGCAGTCCGTTTCTTTCACTGGGACTCATCGTAACCTATACTGCAGATTCATAAAAAATGAAAATGTCTTATATAAATTGCACATGAAACTTTAGAAAACAAAATTTCTTATTATAAATCAAGATGGATGCAGCATATTCTTTGAATGGAAGATTACATGATACCCAAGCAGATGTTAAGCTATCAACCTGCAGGAAGAAAAAGACCAGGAATGTCCACACAAAAGACTTCTGGATGGTATTTATATTAAGGCCGAAACAGGTCAACAAAGGGCCTAAATTTTTTAATGGACCATGATGATGATTTTCATACATTTAGAAAAACTAAATGTAAACCACTATTTGAAGCAGAATACTAGAACAATAATTTCAAGTAGAAATGAGATGCAGAAAGGGATTAAACATAGACTCATCAATTCTGGAATCATGCCATTATTCTTATCATCCCAATTTCTCTCAAAAAGTGTTAAACTAAAAATATATAACATAATTATTCTTTAGTTTATATTATATGGATGTGAAACAGGGTACCTTACTTTAAGGAAGAATACAAGATTACAATTACTGAAGATGAAGTTGCCTAAGCTTTGAAACCGGTATAGTTAGAAGACTGGATATGAGGTGTTAGGGGTAATAATGTGTATATAACCTCTCCTATTCATTTCTCATCCTCACCTTCTTGTGGTACAACCCGTTTTCACAAACAAGGCTCTGAGGACTGAGTAACGGCAGTATAACCATTCCATCTGGTACTGAGTAAATGCGGTATCCTAATGTCTGTCCAGAGACTAAAAGGTAGCAGTCCTACCACTGGAATAGTGTCGGGCCAGTAACCCATCCTAAGGAATCTCAACACAAAGAAATTCAAAAAGAATTGAAGTAACACATTTTAATTTTAATTTTTAATTAAACCTTATAGTGATTTTTTCCTATATAAGTTCCAAAAAAATTATGAGTATTTGAGAATAAAGTTTTGTTAGGAGAATGTTTTGACCAAAGAGAGATGAACAGATAGGTAAATGGAGAAGATTTGCATAACAGTGAGCTATATGTTCTCCATAGTAAACCAAATGTAGCAAGAATAGTTAAGTCTCGTAGATTGCAATGGACAAGACAATGTGGCACAAATGCAGAAAGAAAGAAGGATATGAATTCTTGTTATAGGAACTATACATAAAACATTAAAGAATAAAACAAGAAGAGATACTAGATTGAAGTTTTATAAAACACTGGCAGTTCCTGCATTACTTTATGGGAGCAAAACTTGGGTAATGACCAAGAAATTGCAAAATAGAATACAAAGCACAGAAATGAACTTCCTTAGAAGAACAAAAGGCTGCACAAGATTGGATCAGATAAGGAATGAAGATATAAGAATAGAGTTAAATATATATCCATTGGATGATAAAATCAGAGAATATAGAGAGAAATGGTTTACACACGTGGAAAGAATGAATGTATCAAGATTACCAAGAGCAGCATTCAACTACAAGCCAAGGGGTTCAAGGAATGTAGGAAGGCCAGTGAAAAGATGGACAGAATAACTGTAAGGCAGAACAGGCAATTTGCCTAGCCCATGAAGTGAAGAAGAAGAAGGAAAACCAGACAGAAAGCACCCAGTAGGTAGATCAAGAATGAATTGGGAGAATAACATTAACCATGATTTGAGGGAGGTGAACTATAAAGGGAAATGTTTGGAAAACATTAGCTAAGGATAGGGATTTATGGAGAGCTTATGTTCCTATCAGCCATGAACCTCCAAATCCGATATTTTCAGTGAATTAATTAGTATTTAAGTAATATGAAATAGTATTAAATTAATTAGTAACTGAACTAACTAACTAACTCACTCACTATTGAACCCATAGGTTCATGGCTGTGAGGACATAAGCTCTCCATACATCCCTATCCTGAGCTTATGGTTTCTAATCATCCTCTGTATAGTCCACTTGCCTAAAATCATGGATAATGTTATTTTCCCACCTCATTCATGTTCTACCAATTGGGCATTTTCGTAATTAGTATTTATTTAGTAACAATTCCCTAGTAAAACTACGAAGCATAGCATGAAAGTGGTATGATTGCAGTGAAGGACCTGCCCTAGGGCAGAACACTATAAATAAAATAAGCAGATTAGAGTATTGAACTTAATTAATGTTGCAACAGAAAATTACTTTGAAGAAAATATGGTATACAAGAAAATAAATAAATTTAAGAGAC
The DNA here is from genome assembly GCA_030220185.1 of Diploptera punctata. Taxonomy (NCBI): domain Eukaryota; kingdom Metazoa; phylum Arthropoda; class Insecta; order Blattodea; family Blaberidae; genus Diploptera; species Diploptera punctata. The sequence continues at coordinate 435,003 of JASPKZ010003451.1, read as the reverse complement.
AAAAATAAATTCATGAAAATACACTTATGAAACAAACAGAAGAAAAAAATAAATTCAAGAAATTCACTTGCCAACCATTCAAACACCACAAGTTTCAAAAAGTTTAATATACGATTGGCACCGAAGATGCTAATAGTATAATTAAAACCAATAAAAGTGTTAAAATTGAAGAAGAAAACAAATCAGGAATTTATCAGATCAAATGCAGGGATTGTGACAAAATTTACGTAGGAAAAACAAAAATAGTAAAGTGGAAAAGTCAGCAGTAGCTGCTCATGCTTGGTCTGAAAAACATGTAATTGAATCAAAAGTCAGTCTAATTAAACAAATAGAAAAACAAAAAGAGCTCACGGTTTGGGAAAAAATCCACATTACAAAAAAAAAAACAAGAAAGAGAAACTTATGAACTTTGTAATTCCCATGGATTCTGATTGGATCAGGAGGTTTATCTGTCCACCAATAAAGGGAAGAAGAAGTAGTTCTTCTGATCAACATAACATCAATCAACGAGATATTACTGAAGATGAAGCTGCCAATGCTTTGAAACTGCAGTATAATTAGAAGGTATGAAGTATTTTAATTTAATCTTAGATTAGAGTATAATGAATAACCTCAGTGAATCATCCTGGTTCCTTTTTCATCCCATCTCAAGCACAGGCTCTTGGTCTAATAAGTTTTAGTAGTTATAGAAATGAATGACCAACTATAACAGTATATTAAGTTACAAATGTTATCATTGCAAGCATGAAGAATATATAGGTAGAAAATTTTACAGTTTGTTGACCACTTCTGACTGGTTTCCCAGGTCCCACATAAGGTTCTAGGTTGGTTTTGTTGTAATTTTGGAAATACCAGTCCATAGAGGAATTATTATTGGTATTTGGTGAGAGAAGAGACCTGGACTTAGTATTGCTAGGTATAGAACCTCGCAAAAATTCTTCAGTGGGGACTTCAGGTGTTCCAGGAGGTGGTAAAGTTGACACTTTGGTGATGGTTGGACGTCCTGCTTGTGGTCGGAATTGTGGTTGTTGTCCTCCAGGGACCAGCAGAGCAGACAGGGAGCTGGGTGTGTCCTGATTGTGTTGACCTGAAAGTAGGCCCCAGATGTTGCTCAGGAATGTTGGGTTGGACCCTTCAGTAGTGTGATCCGGCACTGCACAAATAGACTTTGTATTAATACATTGTTCTTATGGGATGTACAATATATAATGAAGAAATCTTTGGAATTTATGAAGTTATATATTTAATGCAGGGCACTTAAAATACAGATCATTCACCCAGAAATTTATAAAGCTATTCTTATGTGTTGAAGCTGAATTTTAAAATAATAAGAGTACATTTTATTCACAAGTAAATGTTGTATGCAGTATTGACACCCAAATGAGCAAGTGCAGTTCAGTTACAAAAATAATACATATAGAATATATATATTAAAATTATTTAGTTAAAGGGAGAGGGAGAACTAAATATATAAACTTAGGAGCCAGTTTCAAGACATAAAAATTTAAAAAAATAATATAAGGTAAAATAAAATAGACAAAACAATATAAAATAGATTAATACCAGACTGAAGAAGGTAATTAAAAGACATCAGGAAATAATATAAATTTGGGAGAAAATTTCAAAATATAAAACTATCTCTTAACATACAAAGAATTATATTTGAAAAGAAAAATATACGCCTAGACTGGGGTTTGAACCCAGGACCTTTGACTCTCTATGTCAATGCTCTATCCAAGTGAGCTACCTACGCCTCCAACCTAACGTGTATTTTTCTTTTCTGACCCAGGACCTTTGACTCTCTATGTCAATGCTCTATCCAAGTGGTGAAGAGAAAAATACGCATTTAGATTGAAGGCCTAGGTAGCTCACTTGGATAGAGCATTGACATAGAGAGTCAAAGGTCCTGGGTTCAAACCCCAGTCTAGGCCAGACGTATATTTTTCTTTTCAAATATTATTTGTCCTTCATTACAATGTTTAAAAACAAATAATATGAACATACAAAGAATTAATGCAGTGGAAAATTATATAAAGAAAATAATATATAATAGATTAAGACCGGACTGAAGAAGTAATTAAATACATTAGGAAATAATAATATAAACCAAAATAAGTTACTAATTATTTTATATTTGAAGAGAAAAATGATACGCTCAAACCGGGATTTGAATCCAGGACCTTCGGCTTTCTAGGCCAATGTTCTACCTCTCAGCTACCTGAGCACTCCTATCTAAATACAAATTTTTCTCTTATACATTATTAATTCTACTTATTTACTATTTTAAAATGTTTAATAAATTAATTTATTTACAATAAATTAATTTAATTGCTTTCTTAAATCACTCTGTTTTAGTTTGCTTAGCTCTGGATGGGATCTAATTAATTCATTGTATAATTTGGATCTAAATGTCTACTATGATTAGTACATCCAGCAGTGATATGTGAAATTTAGGAACATGTAGCAAAAAAATCAGTATTGTGTCTGGTTGTAACTAAAGATTGCAATAAAGCAAATTTTTATAATTCAAGAAAGTATAAGATAAAGTGGTGGACCCCCTACAGGCCTTAGCAGGCACCCAAGTGGGGTATAGTAGGAAGTGATAAATCTCCCACCCTTTCTAGTGATGTCACAAGTCTGGCAAGTGATGGCCTCAGTTGTACTGTAAACGAACTAGCATAAGATATTACTCCTTCTATATGATTGGGAGAGAAACGTAGGGTACACTTTTCTTTTAACTGACATATGACTGAATAGAATAATTGTTTTACGAGGCAACATTGAATTCTACTAAAGATAAGATCTGAATACTATTTGTAAGATAGGACCAATATCCTGGAACGTCACTCCATTTCTTATTTATTTATGACAAAAAATTATATATGGGCATATCTAATTAGACGTTTATGCTTCTTCCATGATGTTAATAAATAATCTGTATTTACTGATATAATTTCATTATGAGCAGAATTTATGTTCCATGCTGACTCGCCTGTAAATTCTGCTGTTATTTTCACCACATCCTCAATGGTTAATGTGGGATATTTTCCACTAAACTGTTTGAAAATATCCAAAATAATTTCAAAGCTTTTCAAATGCTTCATTTTCCAATGTTTAAGACATTCTACATAAATTTTGCCATTTTGAAACAATTGAAATTTGAATGTATTCTGTATTGTGCATGTGTAAGAATGAAATAATGCTTATTTAATCAATTAAAGTTGTAATTATATATTTTAATATTCTCTCATATAGTCCACCGCTGTGGTCTCGGGTTAGCATGTTGCCTTGTCACGCAGCAGGCCCGGGTTCGATCCCCAGTCGGGACAGTTTTTCTGGGTGAGGTTTTTTCGGGGTTTTTCCTCACCTGTAAGACAAATGTCAGGAAAACTTTAAGGACCAAACGGTCCCCGAAAATCATATGGCCATCACAATCATCATCATTCATTCATTCATATTCATCTTAGGTTAAGCTTAGGATTAGGGACTCTCCTGGCGCACCATTATAATCATCATCACCCATCATATCATCGGGGCAACGTAACCCTGCCTTCCAGGCGCCCCAACCTCAGAAGTGGGTTAGAAGTACGCCATGCCAGGAGAGAAATCAGGAATGTCGAAAGACAAATCTGGGGCATTTAAAAAAAAATTCTCTCATATAACTTATATAGACATGTGCTAAATAATTTTTTTTTTTTTTATTTCCTTTATTTTGAGTGTTAGAGAGCAAACTAATTTTCTTATACGGTTAAAGGTAAAACCATTATTTGACCAATGAAAAGCAGTCATGCATCTGGTTTGTTTACATTACAATTGAAACTTAGCTCGGAAGAGATATCAAAACAAATTTTCTGAAAAAAAATTGAAAATAAATCACTATATAAAATTATTACTAATTTAGAATATTTAAAATACACAATTTACAATGGACTTTGTCCAATTAGCAAATAGTTGGGACACACATATTAATTTACTATACATAAATTTATGCATTTTCCAAGCTTTAATATTGTACTACTTACCAAATGTGTTTTCCTCATTGGGAACAGTTGTTGGAGTATTGAAAAGACTTTCTAAACTCCATTCACCAACATCACTAAGTTCCTGCGTCAATTTTTCTCTTTTTGGTTCTTCTGTTGAGCATCAGACGTGAAAATTATGTTCTCTTGAGGGACTTGTGTTGCAGCTTCCAAAACAAATTCACTAAGTGGCATATGAAGATTAGAACTCAGGGATGGTTCTAGAATATTCTCCTCGACATCTTTTGATGTAGGTTCACTAGCTACTACAGAAGGTGCAGATGGTGCTGACATCAAGTTCAATTTGTCACGCCAGCTCTCTTTGACTTCCAGGTGACTACCATTTGAAGACGAATTCACAGTGTATCTGTGTTCAAATTCTGTAAAATGTCCAATAGTTGATGTAAGTATCAATGGTGTTGTTACTGGAGGGTTCGATGCTGTAACTGGAGTAGTTGTTGTTTGAGAATGGTGTTTCTCTGGCTTGATTTTCCAAATGTGACTGGTGGAATGATTTGAAAGCCTTGTTTTGATTGGTGATTGATGTCCAGATTCAAATTGAGCTCCCCTTGTTTGATTGGTTGTTTCTTGATTCTCATATGGACCAGCTATGGGAACGAAACCACCAGATCCTGGTAACATAGGAACAAATCCTCCTGATTGGACAGTTGGTGATGAAGGCATCATCTGCACTCTTCCCTTTGCCCCTACAAATCTCATCTCCCCAGAACTTCCTTTAGAATCTGCATTACGTCCTGATCCCCACAAGCCACCGATGCTTAAACTTGGTAATGGAATACCAAAAAATGTGAATCCACTTGAAGATTGAGGTGTTGGATTTGGCTTTTTTACATTGTTGAGGGTAATGATGGTTTTGTTTTTGCCTTGTCTGCTACCAGCGTAGAAAGTAGGAGTGTCGCCAGGGATGTAATGGGAAGAAACTCCACTGTTTGATGCAGATACTGTGTCTGAGCCACTAGAAGGCTCAACTATGAGTGGTATTTCTGTTGTTAATATTATAGAACTGTGATTATTAACAACTGTCGAGTTGCCATCTTCATATTGGTATTCTACATATTCGTCGTAAAAATATTCAGATTCTTCAGGAGATGGAGCCACATGTGGTGATGAGCTGTTCTTTACTTCCATCCACGTAGAAAGAACTTGCGATGATCCTGCAATATAAATAAAATAGTTTTGAAGTATCTGCAATTAAAGCATTCAGTATTCAGACATTATAATTTTAAAAATTGTGTATGGTTTTATATGTTTGCTTCTCATTTAACTTTTGAATGGGATACTGAAAAATAAATTTTCTCATTTTAAATTTAAGAAAAATTTTAACACCTCACCTCATACTCTATTATGGAGTAGGGTGTGTATAGGAAAACAGTTTTTGGATACTTTTGGAATTCACAATGGGTTAAAGCAAGGAGATGATGCACTATTTCCTCTACTATTCAATTTTGTACTAGAACATGCCATCAAGTCTTTAGAGGATGAAGGAGGCCTGGATGTCAGTGGTATTTATGACCTGTTACTTTATGCAGATGATGAATTATTAAGCGATAGCAAGGTGATACTAAGAGGCAACGTGCACATACTATTATGATTTTTCAGTTGAAGAAAAGATAGAAATTGATATTCATTTAGTAATACTTATGATTCAGTCTTTGAAAAAAAAAAATATAATGGCCAAGGAGGAATGTCAGCAGAATTGCTTATTTATGATTCAGATCAATCATTTGATACTTATTTGAAAAATGTATTAATGGAGAAAATGTTCCTCAAGAATGGAAAGTGGGTCACATATCAGTAATTCACAAAAAAAATAAAAGGGGAAAAGACAAATGTAAAAATTATAGAGGAATTACAGTAACTGATGTATTCAATAAATTATATGGAAAAATTTTAAAGTATTTTTAGAAGAACAATATGAAGGTATGGAGGATGTAGAACAAGTTGGATTTAGGACTGGTAGATCTACAGTAGACCATATATTTTGCATGAAACAAATTGTTGAAATACAGCGAGCTTAGGTTTTAATAATAATAATAATAATAATAATAGCTTTATTTTACCTGGCAGAGTGAAGGCCTTAAGGCCTTGCCTGCCACTCAACCAGGTTTTAAAAATATACAAAAAAATAGTTTTACATCTAAATTACAGTATACATAAATGATTACATATTATAAATACAATACAATTAATATTTATAATGTATTTTGATTTACTCTAGATTTAAAGAATTAAATATATAATATGTACAAGATATATAAAAGAACGAGAAAAAAATTATTAATGACATAGTATAAATTTAAATAAATAGAAAAAAATTAATTATTAGACAACAGGTAACTGTATAAGCGTGACTTAAAAGTGCCAAGTATGCGGCAACCCCTGATATCTTGAGGAACGAAATTCCAGGAGCGGGCAGAGGCTAGTGTGAAGGAAGTAGAATAAGAGGAAGTGCTATGAAGAGACTGTTATCTTGTGACCTAGTGTCAATATCGTGGTAAGAGGATAACTTCTCAAATCTGGACGCCAGATAAGTAGGAGTGTAGGAATTCAGAAGCTTGAAAAGTAGTGAAAGAGAGTGCAATTTACGTCCGTCAGTAAGATGGAGCCAAGAGAGGTTATTAAAGTGTTCGGAAATATGATCATAACGGCGGATATTGAAAATGAATCGAACGCAAGCATTATGAACACGCTGCAGTCTCTGCGACAAGTCATGGTTTAGATCATTATATATAATGTCACAATAATCGAAGTGTGGCAACACAAGATTCTGCACAAGGATTTGTTTTAACGAAACTGGGAGAAAATTCTTTAAACGTCTAAGATAATGTAAGATGGAGAAAGTCTTTTTACATATGTGTTTCACTTGTGTTTGCCAGGTTAAATTTGCGTCTGGACGTCCACTCAAAAGACTTCTGGATGGTGTTTCTCTTGAGGCCGAAACAGGTCAACAAATGGCCTAAATTCGTGAATGTACTATGATGATGATGTAGTCCAAGATCTATTACTGAAGAAGAATAAGGAATAATTTATATTATTTATAGTAATGTTTGGAAGTGCAGATATGTCAAAGGTTGTAAGCAGTCTTTGTTGCCCCATTAGAATTACTTGTGACTTGTTAGGATTTAGATTTAGACCGATACTTGAAGACCAGTTAAAGATGGATATGAGATCGTCATTCATTTTTGTCAAGCTGTTATAGAGAGAATGAGGAGGTGAATGTAAATTATAATGGAAACAATGATTTGGAAATAACAAAAAGAGTAGTTAAAGGTCGATCTGCAGTAGCAATGCTGAATGAAATTTTGTGGGATAAACATATATGCAAATAAACTAAAATCCATATTTATAAATCAATAATAAGAAGTTTAATGACGTATGGAGCAGAAACGTGGATTATAAATGCCAAATTAAAGTTAAAATTTTCCCTACAGAAATGGGTTTTTTTTAAGATCATCTGCATGATGCTCTAAATTAGACAATCAGAAACAGTATTATCCCGAAAAAAATAACTTCAACGAAACAATTATACAACTTGTGGGAAATAAACATTTACAATGTTTTGGTCACGTGAAGAGTTAGGAGTTTGGAGTGGATTTCAAATCTGAGGAAAAGGAGAGGGAGACCTAAGAAGACATTAGATAGAAATAATTATAAATTTGATGAAGCAGAGGGTACTGCAGAATGGTCACCGGATGGATAGAGGTGAATGGAGGAAGATAATCTAAACTTAATATTTGGCACAGGATGATGTATACATTTAAACATGTTAAATAATAAAAAATACAGTAATATTATTTTTACTTCTGTTATTATTATTATTATTATTATTATTATTATTATTATTATTATTATTATTATTATTATTATTATTATTATTGTTAGTATTATTATTATGTTAAACTGAAAATATATAAAATTATTATTCTACCAGTTATATTATATGGGTGCAAAACATGGACTCTTACTTTAAGGGAGGAATGGAGATTACAAGTATTTGAGAATAAAGTTCTTAGGAAAATTTTTGGACCAAAGAGAGATGAACAAACAGGTGAATGGAGAAGACTACATAACAATGAACTACGTGGTCTTTATAGGAAGCCAGATATATTAAGAACAGTTAAGTCTCGTAGACTGCGATGGGCAGGACATGTTGCACGTATGGGGAATGAAAGACTTGCATGGAAGCTTCTTGTAGGAAAGCCAGAGGGAAAACGCCCAGTTGGTAGACCAAGAATGAGGTAGGAGAATAACATTAACTATGATTTGAACGAAGTAGATTATACAGGGAATGTTTGGAAAGCATTAGCTCAGGATAGGGATGTATGGATAGCTTATGTCCGCGCGGCCATGAACCTATGGGTTCGATAGTGCCAGTGAGTAATTAAGTAAGTATTATTATTATCATCATTATCACATCTAGATATGCCTGGATTTTGATTTAGCCTCTTTAGACATAGAAGATGCCAGCATTATGATAATACCCATGAGGGACATTCTTGATAAGTATTTAACAACACTTGCTTACCTGAAGAAGCTTCACATCCTTGTATGGGAGTGTCGATGTTCCTACACTCTTGTCTAGAAAGCCGTGCTTCCTTGAGTAGCGAACCATCGGCACAGCGTGGGCCTTCTTCTGATGATGCCTCCTTGAGCCAGGCTTGCAGCCACATTATACCGCATGAACAAGACAGAGGGTTTCCATCGATGTCTAGCACTGCAATGTTACTTCGCAGTCGCTGGAACACAGGCTCTGGCAGTGACGTCATCTTGTTGTTTTTTAGGCTCAGAACTCGTAGCCTCGGCATTCCATTAAATGGAGAACCTTGTATAGTACAGATGTTATTGTTATCCATCTGAAATCATATGAACGGGAGGCCATTTATCATTTTAACCTTTTAATTGTCATCGATTTATTTACTATTATTAATGAAACAGAAGAAAACGAACGAGTAGTAATAATTTAAATGTGTGTCGAATTTAACAATAAACCTAATAATAACGGTCATGCGTGATATTGTTTTCAGTGCGGTCCGCTACATTTAAATAACTGACATGAGAAATTTATCTCTGAATGCATTCACATAGCGCTTGCTGCAAACTGGTCAACAGCCAACTAAAATGCACATGCAATAACTAAAATGCACATGCAATAACTAAACATACTATTAAATCATAATATCTCTCCGGGGCAAATGTACTATTTGTCTTGGAACCCGGGATCCACTCTCAGTGGATCGAAGAGTTGTTCACCACCCGCTTACGCAGGTCGCAGGACAATTTACTTTGATTTTGATTTCGTGTTTTGCCCGTTAAAGGATTATGAATGGTGATATGCTCTCAGCCTATCTTAATATTCATACTTGTGTATTCATTAGGAAGTAGTGGTGCATACTATAGCTATGTTCATGGCACTAATTAACTCACTGGCACTATCGAACCCGTAGGTTCATGGTCGAGCAGACACAAGCTCTACATACATCCATATCCTGAGCTAATATTTTCTAATCATTCGCTGTACAGTTTACCTTCCTCAAATTATGATTATTGTTATTCTCCCACATTATTCTTGGCCTAACTACTGGACGCTTTCCCTCTGGTTTTCCTACAAGGAGTTGGCAGAGATAGAGAAGCCTGGAGAAAAAAAATCTGAAGTAAGCTTTGACCCACTCAGGATTGCTATGCTAATAATAATGATGATAATGAGGGAGGAAAGAAGATTACGACTATTTGAGAATAAAGTTCTTAGGAAAATTGTTGGGTCAAATGAGATGAACAGACAGACGAATAGAGAAAATTACATAATAGTGTTATGTATAGGAATCCAAATGAAATAAGAACAGTTAAGTCTCATAGATTGCGATGGGCAGGACATGTAGCACGATTGTGGAATAAATAACGTGCATGGAATCTTCTTGTAGGAAAACCAGAGGGAAATCGCCCAATTGGTAGACCAAGTATAGGGTGGAAGAATAACATTAACCATGATTTGAGGGAAGTAGATTATACAGGGGATGATTGGAAAACATTAACTCAAGATAGGAATATTTGGAGAGATTATTTCGGCACGGCCTTGAACCTACGGATTCGATAGTTCCAGTGAGTTTGTTAGTCAAATAGTTTCTTACCTTAAGTTCCACAAGCCATTCCATACCATCTAGCCCTGCACTACCAACTCTAGCCACTTGATTATGGCTTATATCCAGTACTTCCAGTGACTTGAGTCCCTTAAGCCCTGCGTGGTTTAGAGAAGTCAGATGGTTGTAACTCAGATTCAGTAGCAATAGCTGTGGTACTCCGTCAAATGCATTGTTTGCAATATTATTGAGTCTGTTATCCTGTAACTCAGCACTTTGTAGCTGAGGAAGATCTGAGAATGTGGACGTGGGAAGATTTGTCAGACGGTTGTGTCCCATTCGTACTGCCTTCAGCTCTGGGAGAGACCTTACAGCGTTGCTGGCTAGACCTTCCAGTTCATTGCTGTCCATATCCAGCAAAGAAAGCTGCGGCATGTTGTGAAATGCGTTCTCTTGCAGGTGTTGTAGCTTGTTTCTTGCAAGGCGAAGTTCCACTAGTGACTTCATGTTCTCCAGTGTGCCTGCAGTTAATGTCTTGAGACGGTTGTTCGTTAGATCAAGCATTTGTAGGGTTGGAAGATCTTGGAGTGCTTCTGGTAACTCAGTCAAGCTGTTGTGAGATATATCCAGTTCTTGCAGAACTCTGAAATATTATTGGAAAAAATGATTAATAATTGTGATTTTGATGCATTTAAATAGGTTATTCAGACAATTATTGCTTCCAAACCATCATAATGCAATTGTTTACTACTATAGATACAATTAATAATATATATTATTACAGCCAATGGCCATGTATAAATAATTGTTTTCATGTCTTACATAAGTCTGTTATTGAGGTTCCTATGTTTTTACACTGTAATAGGTGATATCGGTCGCAGTGCGACCCACATAGTTTGCACTTGCTCTTTTCTTCTGGGTTATGGCGCTTCACTGTTGGGCATATCCTGTGGTGGAAATCATGGACCGTGACTCTTGTCACGGACTACAGATACAATTGATAACACTAAAACATTGGAACTAGAAATAAATATCTAACTAACTCACTGGCATTATCGAAAGCGTAGGTTCATGGCCGCGCGGACACAAGCTCTCCATACATCTCTATCCTGAGCTAATGTTTTTCAATCATTCCCTGTATAATCTACTTCCCTCAAATCATAGTTAATGTTAGTCGCCCACCCAATTCTTGGTCTACCAACTGAGCGTTTTCCCTCTAGTTTTCCGACAAGAAGCTTCCATACACGTCTTTCAAGAAATAAATACAATAAATCTAAATATATGGTCGCACATAGAGATGCATTATATAATGGAAATTGACAGCTAAGGACAAATGAGGAAAATTTTGAAGAAGTGGCTGAATTCAAATACCTAGGAAAAATAATTGCCGATAGGAATGAGATAACTATATAGCTAACTAACTCACTGGCTCTATCAAACCCGTAGGTTCATGGCCGCGCGGACATAAGCTCTCCATACATCTCTATCCTGAGCCAATGTTTTCCAATCATTCTCGGTATAATCTACTTCCCTCAAATCATAGTTAATGTTATTCTCCCACCTCATTCTTGGTCTACCAACTAGGCGTTTTCCCTCTGGTTTTCCTACAAGAAGCTTCCATGCAGGTCTTTCATTCCCCATTCGTGCCACATGTCCAGCCAATCGCAGTCTAAGAGACTTAACTGTTCTTATTATATTTGGCTTCATATAAATACCATGTAGTTCACTATTATGTAGTCATTTTATTCAACTGTCTGTTCATCTCTCTTTGGTCAAAATGTTTTCCTAAGAACTTTATTCTCAAATACTCGTAATCTCCTTTCCACTCTTAAAGTAAGAGTCCATGTTTCTCACCCATATAATATAACTGTGAGATGCACAAGGAAATTAATCATAGGCTCTATTCAGGAAATGCATGTTATTATGCATTACAAGGACTCTTGTCATCCCAATTCCTTTCAAGAAACGTTAAACTGAAAATTGTATAAAACTGTAATTCTCCCAGTTATATTATATGGATGCGAAACACGAACTCGTACTTTAAGTGAGGAAAGGAGATTACGAGTATTTTAGAATAAAGTTCTTAGGAAACATTTTGGAGCAAAGAGAGATGATCACACAGGTAAAGAAATGGAGAAGACTACATAACAGTGAACTACATGGTCTTTATAGGAACAGTTAAGTCTCGTAGACTGCGATGGGCAGGAAATGTGGCACGAATGGGGAATGAAAGCTTCTTGTAGGAAAACCAGACCAAGAATGAGGCGAGAGAATAACATTAACCAAGATTTGAGGGAAGCAGATTATACAAGGAATGATTGGAAAACATTAGCTTAGTATAGGGATGTATGGGCAGCTTGTATCCGCCCGGCCATGAATCTAGGGGTTCGATATTATCAGTGAGTTAGTTTACTAAAGATAAAATATTTTGCCTGAGCCAGGATTTGAATCCAAGATCGCCAGTTTTGTGTTATTTAAGCTATCCAGCCATCTAAGAACAGACACAAATTTCTCTCTCTTTAAACCCCATGTGTAGGCCGCGGTGTTCTAGTGTTATGTTCCTTCTCTCTAGTCCCAAGGAATGGGTAAAAATCCATCGACCCCGGTCGGATGGAAAAATCCAAGGGGCAAGTCGTACGGGAGGAACTTTAAGCCGTGGGTCCTGAGTCTGAATATTTTGAGACTCCTAAAAGAACCGGAAGCCTGAGTAAAAGGACATATTTACAAAAATTTACCTGCGCCGTAGCCGAGTGGCACAGAGCTACGGGACTCCATGGGGGAATCAATTTTCTCATGGTATTTGAGTCAGTATGGGACCGGTACCTATGCAGCATCGTGAGGAATTTCGGTAGCTACATTAAGCAGTGGCCCCAGGTTGAGAAAACTGGCTATAACGGCTAGGCGACCTGGCACGCTGACTACATGGCTGGATGATCATCTACCTCTGTGATTAACACATGCAGGTGCGAGGCCAGCAACCGGCTGGTAGGCCAAGGGACTAACTAAATATGCTATAATAAGAAATAGAGAATATGTATTGAATATTGATTCAGTTAGAAAAACTTCTACCTTCATCACGTTTCAGTATTTATTTTCCATTTAATGTTATTTCGTTACATTCTTTATGTCTTTCTTATTTTCACTCAATTTCTCTAAGATTCTGATTAGAATTCAGGGAACTGTAGTGGAATGAATTTGCACATGTGCAATAATTGTTTTTCTGCACTGCTATTAATGACTTGACTAACTGCTTCCACCATTTTGTTACATATACGGTAGATCATTGTTCGCTTCAAAGCAAACTTTTAAAAATAAATAAAACAGGTCTGGAAGAGAGTATAGATAATTTTACGTGCACCATACCGTGATATTCTGCGGATAGATAACTTATCCACTGAAAACTCAACTTTCGATTGTTTGTGGGTTGGATTTCTTTTCGGGGCAACTAGTCAAATAAAGACAATGTTGATATGGTGATCTTGAAGAAGATTTTCGGGCTGTAGATCGTGGTCGTGAGGCTTGTAGTTCCCGATGTTTCCCTTGAGGATGCCAGACGCAGTCTCTGGCGAAACGTCGGGGAACTACAAGCCTCACGACCACGGCCTACGGCCCGAAAATCTTCTTCAAGATCATCATAGCAACTCCGGCCGTGAAAGTCTACGTGAATACAAAAGATAATGTTAACTGTAGTAGGGCTACCTGTTACTAGCTAGTGCATTCTGTTGAATAGAATTTAGTTGGTTATGACTGACGTCCAGATGTGTTAAATGCACATTGTCGCGTAAATGTTGATTGAGTCTTTCCAGTCTGTTTCCATGCAGATTCAGTTGTCTCAGTTGTCTGACATCTTGCAAGCATCTTTCGTCCAAATCCATCAATCGGTTGTCGTGAAGATCTAGAGTTTCTAACCTAGAAATACATCAACAAATTCATTAGCTATATTGTGGGTTTAACTCTTCCAAATATGTATCTTAATATATAAAAATTTCGTGTCACGTTGTTTGTCCGCGATGGAATCCTAAACTACTGAACCGATTTTAATAAAATTTTGCACACTGTGTGCAGTTTGATCCAACTTGAAACTTAGGGTAGTTTATAACTAAATTTATAGTCGCATTATTTTATTGCAAATTATTTGTTTATTATTTAACAAAGAGTTATAATTATCTGTGAGTTCCATACGATTCTAACAGATGGCGGTGTAAGATAATTTGGTAAGGTAATTTGTTTATTATTTAACAAAGAGAGATCCAGATGGCTGTGCTTTTTGTTGCAACCGCGAATTTCACTTGAGTTACAAATATTGATTATTTCATAATTTAAGTGTGTTCAGTGTTTATTTTATTTTCAATATTATTAATATCGTGTGTAAGTATTAGTTTTAAGTAATCTGGCTGAAAGACAGCAACGTAATTTAAATTTTTAACGTATACCTTTGCCACAGCAACGCGTGGCCGGGACTTCTAGTATATATATATATATATAACAATTGTCGTACGTTAGTCTCGCAAAAACTCGAAAATGGGTCGACCGATTTTGATTAATGTTTTTGTGTGTGTCTGATTGGATCCCTCGATAGTTTAGATTCGCAAACGGACACTCTAAAACCATTAGGTGTAGGAGTTCACCTGAAGTCAACATTTAAAAATCGCTCTAGCTGTCACAATTTTCGATGTTTCACAACGAAACTCAGTACATCATATTAAAATAAACTGAGACAGGTATTATTCAAAATTTAGCGAAGGCGACAATTAGAAGTGGAGGTTTACTTGAAATCCGAAATTAAAAACTACTGGAACGACTGGACTGATTTTGATTAAATTTGTGGTGTGTGTTTGAGTGGGTCCCTGGATGGTTTGGATTCACAATTAGACCCGGTAGGTGACGAAACGATCGGGTTATAGGAATTTTTTTATGTCAGATGTATAGTCATCTGCATAACCGAAATATTCCGCGCGACAACGTGACGTCATAATACACAATGGCAGTGAAGAGTTTTCTTGCGAACGTATTCTTCTTCTTCGGCTTTCCCCCACTTATAGGTTTGCCGTCTTCAGTTTCCATTTATCTCTATCATTCCAATCTCCCTCTTCCAAATTCCTATCATCCATTATAGTTCTGACGTAGGTTTTCCATTTCTATCTTGGTCTGCCACGTTTATTTCTTCCAGGGTGTGACCATTGGTATATATTTTTTGGCCATCTTTCATTTTCCATTCTTTGTACATGGCCATACTATTTAAGCGTTTGATTTTCAATCCTTTTAACAACAGATGTGGTGACATTCATTTCTCTCCAAAGGAATTCATTTCTTATTTTATCCTGTCTTGTGTTTTGGAGGCTTCTTGTAAAATAATCAAATGCAACTGTTCTAATTTGATTCTTTTGTAATTCCGTCAAAGACCAAGTTCACTTCCATCGCTACGTACTTCGGCGAACTTATTAATTAGTTAATTTTCTGATAAAAACGTAACATATTTTTATCGTCCAGCCATGACACGAGAATTTAACGTTCGGGCAGGATAACGTCTGCCGGATATTTTTGGCGAATCCCGAAGGGAAGTAGTTATTAATATTGTTCGCGTTAATAGTTATTTAGACGGTTAGTTACAAAAGCAGAGGTTTAGTAACGAAATGCTCAAGTTAGAACACGACTGAATGGAGAGCAGCGAGTTACTAAACCTAATTTTGTAACGTGTTGTCTACAATTTGTCTACGTTCTGACTATTTTAGTATAATTAATATAAAATTAATATAAATTAAAATAAATCTCAACGGAACACATCATGAATCTTATAAAAGTTGATTATTTTAGTATATGTTGTATATTTAGTGAAATGTATTTATTGCGGAACGATATATTTAGAGAAAGAGTAATGGCTTTGGAAAAAAAAAACACGATCAATGAACAAACGTTGTTATATTCTGCAATTTTTTGTGCTAGTTTCATATGTGGATTTAAAGTAAAAATGAGCGTAGACGGTGATTTTCACGGTTCACCGAGAAAATTTTTAAAAGCAGTTCAAGACGCAAATATTAATATAGGCCCTACTTCCAGAAAAGTCAATATAATTGTAATATTACAATAACCATCAACATAATTAAAGTGTATTTTATATTTTGTTGAACCTTCCACCGCTGTGGTCTCGAGGTAGCGTGCTGCCTTGTTACGCAGCGGGCCCGGGTTCGATCCCCGGTCGGAAGTTTCCTGGGTGAGGTTTTTATCGGGTTTTTTCCTCACCTGTAAGACAAATGTCAGGAAACTTTAAGGTCCAAACGGTCCCCGAACATCATATGGTCATCGCAATCATCCAAACGGTCCCCGAACATCATATGGTCATCGCAATCATCATCATTCATATTCATCTTAGATTAAGCTTAGGATTAAGGACTCTCCTGGCGCATCACCATCGTCATCACCACCCATCATATCATCGTGGCAACGTAACCCCGCCTTCCAGGCGTCCCAATCTCAGAAATGGGTTACAATTATGCGAATGAACACCAGAAATGTCCATAAGGATAAACTGGGGTATTAAAAAATTTTTTGAACCTGTATTTTATATTTTCATAGCGTATTTAGGGTTTTTTTAGAATATAAATATAGGTTTTGTTATCTAATAACTACGAACTAAAGTGTCACTGATTGTTATAATCGTAGATAAAAAAAAGTTTAGTCAAGTATCGTATTCTAGGATGGACAGATCATGTGGCATGAAAGGGAATATAAAAACTTCTTGTAGAGAAACCAGAAGGAAAGCGGTCAGTAGTTAGGCCAATAATTATGTGGGAGAATAGCATTAATCATGATTTGTGGGAAATGAATTAAATAAGAGATGGCTGGAAAACATTAACTTACATTAGGAATGTATGGAGAGCTTATGTTCCGTGCGATCATGAACCTACGGGTTTCGATAGTGCAAGTGGATTAATCGTACTGAAGTAGGCTGCGTACGGTAATGTGTGTACTGCACCATGTTTTTAACTTACATTTACTATAAAATTGCTATTTTGCATAATAATAAAATAATGTTAACATATATATTATTTCAAATCTCGCTACAATTTTCTTATTCTACTGTTTTGAGTAAATACATAAAACTGCTCTTCTCCCATTTATATGGGTACGAAATTAGGGCTCCAACTTTAAGGGAGGAGAGGAGATTATGATTATTTAAGAATAAAGTTCTTAAGAAAATTTTAGACCAAAGAGAAATGAACAGACAGGCGAATGGGGAAGACTTCATTACATTGAGCTAGATGATCTTTATAGGAAACCAGATATAATAGAAAAAATTAAGTCTTGTAGACTGCGATGGGCAGGACATGTGGCAGGAATATGGAATGAAAGAGAGGCATGGAAAGCTCCTTATAGGAAAATTGAGGGAAAGCGCCCCATCGGCATATAAAAAATGAGGTGGAAAAATAGCATTAACCATGATTTTGGGGAAGTAGATTATTCAAGTATAGTAAGCTATAGAGGGATCAATGTTATGGCAGCAATTAATAGAATGTTAAGTAAAAGGTAAAGTGATCCCACTACAGGCCTCAGGAGGCCCTTGGGGTAGTAGGAGGTTAAGGCTCCCACTTTTTCTTGACAATCGGCACTTGATGTCAGCCCTGCGTGACGGCCGCCTTTACCCCAGAACAAGCGTCTGGTACTCATTTCAGTTAGAGGCTGAGTCGACCCCAGGGCCATAGTGCCGCCAGAAGGTTTGGGTCAGTTTAAAAATCCTTACCCCACCGGGACTCGAACCCTCTACCTTCCGGCTTGTAGCGCAGTGCCTTAACCACTACGCTACGGCGTATAATAGGACAAGATAAAAAAGATATAGAATATGTGATTAGAAAGTTGGTAGACGCATTTGAGGTAGGTGTACTGAAGATAAATTATAGTAAAAACAGAATATATGGTGATCGGAGGAAATTCAGCAAATAAATAATATGATAATTAAACGTGTTGAAGAATTTAAATATCTTGGATGGCGATTAGATCACTGAATGGTCTTTTATGGGATAGAAATTTGACCATAAAATAAAAAAGAAGAGATTATACAGACAATAATAGAAAGTATACTGGACAATAAATGAAAGGATGCAGAAAAAAAAATTGGTGACATAAATGGATGGATTACGGAGAAGTATAAGAATTTCTAGGCTACAACATATTCGAAATACATATATCAGGCAAGAAATGGATGCACAGGAAACTGTTATCGAAAGGATAACAAAGAGAGCTTTACAGTGGTATGGACATGTACAACGGATGTCGGAAGATCAGGTGTTAGATTGGATGGTACCAGACAGAAGGAAGAGGGGGAGAAACAGAAGAACATGGTATGAGGGAATATATGATGCCATGATGAAGAGGGGTATAGAAGAGGGACAATGGAAAGACAGGAATCTCTGGAAAGCAGGAATCAAAGGCGAACTGCTGTAAAGTGGAAAGCTTGTATTAAGTAAGTAAGATTATTCAAGTGTGGTTGTGAGAGCTGGACTCTTAATACACCTCAAAAAATGTAATGTACACCTTCGGAAGACAAATTTTAAAACAGGTTTATGGAGGATTTATGAAGATGACCTATGGAGAAGTAGATATAACAGTGAGTAATATGAGCTGTATAAGTAACCATGTATTTCCATGATGGTTGAATTCAAAAGACTTGAGTGGGTAGGACATGTTCATCGCAGGGAGAATAGACGTATCCCAAAGAAAATTTTCTATACAACTATGGGGACGAGAGAAGAGTGGGAAGACCGAAGAACAGATGGATTGATGCTGTGGACGAGGATGCAATGATTATTCTGGAAGTGAGGAACTGGAAAACGAAGACACTGGATAGGCAGATTTGGAGGGGCTTACTTCGGGAGGCCAAGCCCTACATCGGGCTGTGCCGCAATAAAATAAGAAGAAAGATATTATGCAGGGGATGATTGGAAAATTTTAGCTAAGGACGGGCCATGAACTTACGGGTTCGATAGTGCCAGTGAGTTAGTTACAGTTTTGAAAGAATCAATTATTATTACCTTGAAAGTCCTCGTAGAGCACCTTCTTCGAGGCTCTGCAGTGCATTTTCCCCAAGGTGTAACCATCTGAGCTGTACAAGAGAACTCATGGTGCCTGGGTAAATGTGGTGTATTCCATTGCCTGTCAGATCTAGCAGTCGCAATGCTGGAAGATTTATTCCAGGTGCATGTGGTAAAGCTGTCAGCTGGTTATGGGGTGCATACAGATATTCCAGACCTCGAGGTAGATTAGGAACAAGTTCTCTCAACCTATTCCAGCCTACATCCAACTCGAACAGACCAAGTAAGTCTTGAAACGTCGCCGGGTGGAAATCTGATATTGCGTTTCTAGAAAGATTTACGTGCTCCAGAGCAGGTGTGTTTATAAATGCTGCCGGTTCAACGTATTCTAGTGCATTGCCGCTAACATCCAGGCGACGGAGCGCCGGTAGATTAGCGAGGAGTCTAGCGTCCAAACGTCGGAAATAATTGTAAGCCAAGTCCAAACCCTGAAACACATATACGAACACTTTTCATTTCGCAAAGCATATACGGAAAAAAAAAGTTACTGTACTCCCAGTGAAACAAAGTCCACTCGCGGGGATGACGGTCTGGTGCGGTTGAGTTTACATGCAAGTGGATCATTCGAATATCATTGGCTAGTGATGATCTGGCTATTGCTGTACCGTTGTACTATCTACAATGGCGTAACAGCCCAATGTTGAGCCATAGCCTCTCCTTTGTTAGGACTTGTTATACCAAGTTAATTTAGTTACGCTTATTTCTTGCAGATGCCATGAATGGTATGCGGGGTCAACATACCGACCCAGTGAGACATCTAGGAGGTAACTAAGATATTACTAGGATGGTGAGGTCGGTAAATTTTGCTTAGAGCCCTCTTTATTCAGAATTAATGTTCTTTTACGAGCCTGAAAATCTTCAGACTCGGGATCCACGGCTTAACGTCCCTCCCGGAAGACACAACAAATTAGATTAGTTCGTTCAAATTCCTACTTTCGAGCAAAATGTGCTGTGTTAATTTGACTATTACACTCATATGACGTCACACTAGTTTTAAATGTTATATTAAATGTTTTATTAGTTTTATATCTTGTATTAGTTTTTATTATGCTTACAGCGCATTCCCAAACTGTGTTTTCGAAGTATACAGTACAATCTGAACTCGCGTGCCGTTCAGCTCAGCCGCATTCCTCTCTTGGGACTTTCTTTCTCTAGGAGTACTATAAATCATCTGTCCATGAAACCTTGGAAAAAATAAAAATATTTTAATCATACAACGTACCTACTTCTTTACATATATGCCAAAATTTGGAGATAAACCCATGACTATAGTGTTTTGTTTACTGTTTCACACTTCTAAAATTCGACACCTACAAATCACATGGGAAAAGATCTTTGGGACGGCCAAGGAAACGATGGACTTGAGACCGGAACAGGTCACATTGACCTAATCCTGGAAAGGAAGAAGAAGAAGAAGACACTTCTAAAATATAGTCCTTTCCATGGAGAATCTAACGGTGTCTCAAACTCCATATCGAAAAAAAAATGTGACTTACCCGTTTGTTTCCTCGAGCCTTCAATTCCAACCACGGTAAGCCTAACAATTTAATTCAGTTCAAGTCGAAATGTTAAATTTGGTCTCGGAAAACTCCTCTAAAATTATAAAGTTACAGTGCAATGTGTTTCTTCCCAAAACATTTCAGTAAGTTTGTTAATTTCTGGAAAACAAGAATTTTAACTTAGCCACTATCACTTCATCTTCTCTATTTGTACACAGTTGGCTTCAGTGTGCAATGAAAACCTCGTAACTTGAAAACCCGTGTACGAGAGTTGGAATTTTAATGGTGGCGACACGGTTGTAGAGACACCATGCGAGGGAACTTAATAGTGTCGCTGATAGCACACATCAGTTACATATTTACAGTTCCTCAGAACGTATGAACTCTCATATCAAGCGCATGTGAACTGGCGAGAGGAACCGAAACTTATATTAGCTGACGGTCTAATGTAGTGTCGTTACTATGTTTTTGAAACAGGAACAATGGAATTTGATAAAGATTGAATGTACCAGAGGTCGTACAGCACGTCAGTGTCATCAAGGACTTCATGAGGCTTGCGGTGAATCTGCATTACCTTACATAACAATGGCACGGTGTATAAAAACCTTCACCATACCATTGTTCTGAAAGGTAATGCAGGCTGTCCTCAACCCTCTTAAAGACACTGCCGTGCTGTACGACTTCTGATACATTCAATCTTTATCCAACTCTGTTGTTGCTGTTTCGAAAACATCGTAACAGCACTACATTAGATCGCAGGCTAATACGAGGCTCTATTCTTCTCACCAGTTCGCATGCGCGTAATGTGGGAAGGGACAGTCCACATGTTCTAATATAAAATAGGTATACTGACGTATGCTTTCAGCGACATCATTAGGGAAATAAAGATAAATGTTCTTCCCTTGTTAATATTTTTGTAGCCAATTAATGTCTTAAATTCTTTGTGAAGAGTATTTAAGATTGAATTTCATATAATGAAATTTCGGGAAGGGATAAGTCAAAATGTTGAGGGGATAATTATTAATCCTAGTTCTAATAATTTAAATAAAATATTGGTCTTGTAAACCAAAAATAAGTTAACCTTTTAGAGCTTCAAGGAGGAAGAATTACGATGTCACGTGATGTCTCTACAGCAGTGTTGCTATTATTAAAGTTGCAACCTTCGTATATGCACTAAATTATATTCATTATAAAACAAATTGGCACGAGATTTGCACAAAACCATTCGTAATAAGGAAAAAGGAGCTTTCAAAGTATTGCTCTTTTAGGAAATTTAATTACCTTGAGTGCTGGCAAATTCCATAGTGGTCCATCTAGGAAGTTAGAGAGTGAATTATTCCTTAATCTGAGTTCTCTTAACGCTGGCATCGCAGTGAAAGCTTCTCTCTGTATATGTTGTATTCTATTGTGGTCCAGATGCAACCTTTCCAAAGTAGGATGTCCACGTAGCATTCCAAAAGGCACCTCTTCAATGTAGTTATAGCTGAGATCTAGATATCTCAAGCGTGGCAACAAATCCAATATAGCCCGAACTTCTCCTAAATGTTCTAATGCATTATTTGTAAAATACAGTTCTTCCAGACTACCAGAATGTTGAAGAAATGCTTGTGGATGAATCCTTAGTACACGATTTCGGCTGAGATTTAGTCTACGTAGAGCGGGTAACCTATCGAAAGCGCCTCTTTGCATTTCCAGTATTCTGTTGCCAGACAAGCTAAGTTCACGTAATGAAGGTAAATCTATGAAGGAAGCTTCTCCTAGTCTATCAAAATTGTTGTCATCTAGTTTGAGCACTGAAAGAGATGATAAATCTCGAGCAGCTCTTCCCACCATGCTAGGGTCTGTGAGCCTATTCCCAACTAGAGAAAGTTCTGTTAGTGCTGGTAGTCTGGCCAATGCTCGAGGGTGTATCCATGTGATCCCACAGTGAGAAATGTTTAGAGTGCGCAGACGAGGAAGATCTTGAAGCAGCCCACCTTCCAACCTTGTTAGATGAGGACTGAATGTTACGTGCATTTGCTCCAGGTCGCTGAGCGCTTTGAATCCAAGTGGCGAGTTCAATCAGTGCTGGAGACTGGATGTGTATGTATCTCAACCGAGGAAGGCCTGAGAAACGCGGCAATCTCTTGATGGCTCCACCTTGCAATGTCACAGCTTCGAGCCCTCGCAACTGTTCTAAGCTATCGACGGGTAAACTGCGAAGACGTGGCTCGACTACAAACACTTCTAGCAAAGTGTCTTCTAGACCTGCCAACCAGCTTGAAACAACTCGTTCTAGACCGTTGTCTCTGAGCATGAGCCGAACGACTCGAAGGGCAGAAAATGTGTTACCAGGTAGAGATGGAAGGTGGTTATTCTCTAAGATCAGTTCGTCCACTGGCCTTGTCACGTGTGAGCCTACGGACTGCAGACCGACCAACACTCTACTCAAATCGCTGTGACTGCACCTGAAACCAAAATTATGTATCACAATCTTCGTGCAGTTTCAAATTGTATCCTAACTTTCAGTGTATTTTTCCCTTAGCTATTTTATTTATTAAAATAAAACTTGTCAAAGTTTTATGTACTATTATAAATAGACCTGTTTATTTTATTCAACATTATTTTTAATTTTTATTTATTTATGTAGCCTCGTGGAGCTAAGGCCATTGACCTTCTCTTCTACTCACCAGGAACAACATATATTACATCAGAATATAACAAACATAATTTACTCTAATATTAAATAGTAAATAAAGATTTGATCAATAAGATAATGTTTATTATATTACGATCTATAATACAACCAGTTAATGATAATTAAGATTAAGACTAAAACTAATAATAAAATATATTCAAGCAGGATAAATTAAATTGTTGGTAGACCGTATCTTTCTAATGTATATAAAAAAGAAAGAAAAATAATGAGATATAGAAAACTAATTTTACGGGTATACAATATTCAAACAAATGAAAATGTTTGTTCATCATCATCTTCACGGTATAGGCTCCATGGTCTGTCCCGGCTCAATACTCCATCGCTTTCTTGGTCTGCCAGGATCTCTTCTCCCTCGTGGTTTGTACATCCAAGCCTGCTTCGGAAGTCTGTTGTTATCCATTCGTTGCAGGTGTTCAGTCCATCGCTTCTTGTAATTATAGATTTGATGTGTAATTGGCATTACTCCTACCTCTTCTCTTATAGTTTCGTTTCTTATATGATCTCGTCTTGTACATCCTTTAACTGCTCGTAAAAAATGTATTTCTGTAGATTGAATATTTTTAATTACTTTCTGTCTCAGGACCCAGTTCTCACTGCCATATAATAGAGTAGGGATTGCCATAATCTTGTAAAATTTCAACTGTATTTTCTTTCTTGTTTTATTTCCAAATGTTCGTCTAATTGTGCCACACATGAGTTGGTATCTGGAAAATTTTGTTTTAAGGTCTTTGTCGTAATCGTAAGATATATTGTTTCCCAGATAATTAAAGTGAGATACATGTTTAAGTAAAACATTATCTACTACAATTTTTGATCTTACAGGATCCTTTCCTCTGAAAGCCATTATCTCAGTTTCAGATGTTGAAATCTTGCAATTATATGCTTATGCCACTTTGCTTAGTGTATGTATGCTATTTTGTAATTCGTCTTCAGATACTGCAATTAGAATCAAAATATTTGTTAATTTTAATATTATTTTCATAAATAATTTAATTTATAATGGCTTTCTGCCAAGATGAAGACCTACCTTCATCTTGGCAGAAAGCCATTATCATACCAATTTTTAAAAAAGGTAACCTCAAAGATTGTAATAATTATCGAGGCATTAGCCTTCTCAACAGTGGATATAAAGTTTTTACAAAAATTCTAGCATCTAAATTACAAAAACACTATGAAAACTTATTAGGGGAAGAACAAAATGGTTTTCGTAATGGAAGATCCTGTGCCGATGGTTATTTCACCTTAAAACAATTGGCTAGCCCATATTCAGCGCATGGATCGTCACAGAATACCAAAACAAATTTTTCACTACATTCCTCGAGGCAGAAGATCTGTGGGTCGACCTTTTCGGAGATGGCGGGAGACCGTAACGGGCCACTGGGCCTAATACTTGAAAGGCAGATGATGATGATGATTAATTGTTAAAATAATGCTGTCAGTGAGGTGTATAAGTTAGTTTGTTATTAAATAATTATTTAGTTTGTTTCTGAAGAATGTTACAGTTTGACAGTCTCTGATATAGGGCGGAAGGGAATTCCATGTTTTGGCAAGTGAGACTGTAAAAGATAATAAATAATACACAGTGTGATGAGGAGGGGTATAAGGGACAATGTTTAACAGTTGTTTGAATACACTGTATCTTCTTCAGACATTCGTGGGATCGAGGGTATAAATTGTGTGTGTCAGAGAGTCTAATGAAAGGCGTGATAAATATAAGTAGGTGCTGATGTGTGTAATATTTTATAGAGAAGATATAAGGAATGGGGGGGGGTTCTAGGATCTAGTAGACGAAGCCACTACATTTCCAGGAACGGTGTAACGTGATCAAATCTACGAATATCACTAATAAAACGTGCGAAAAAAATGAAGTCTTAACATGGAGAAGGATGTAAATGCCATTTACCAGTGTTCCAATTTTGCATGGATAATAATATATGTTCCGTCTCTTCCCAGACCATTAGCGATGGAACTAGATTTTATCCATGCAAAATTGGAGCATCTTTTCCATGTTTCTTCAATTATTATGCACGTTGAAGTATTTGAATGTGAATAGTATTTAGCTTAGGAGCGACTTTCAGCCATGGGTCCTGAGTCTGAAGATTTTCAGGCTCGTAAAATATCCTTAAGCCTGAATAAAAGGCCTCTAAGCAAAATTTACCGACCCCATTATCCTAGTAATACCATATTTACCTAGATGAAGCATTGGTTCGGTATGTTGACCTCATAACATTAACATATGTGAGCAAATAAGCGTTAAATTAACTCTGAAAAGTAAACATTGGGCTGTTACGCCATTAGAGATGTAGAAAAGAGTATCACAAGAATTAAAATAGAGCATTGCAAGTGTTTCTACTAACATTTGCTTTGGAGAAAATGATAAGTAATTTCTTATGTCATTTCATGGATGCCTAATTCTCGGGTGGGTGTCTAAAGATAGATACCTCCATCTCAGTTGCGTGTGTAAAGAGATATGTCTAAAATATTTAGAAAATTAAGTAATGTAGCTAGAAAGAGTGACAATTTTTTTTGTTTCATAAAAAATAAAATATTAATATTGTAGGACAGAGCTATATTTTATAGTGACAATGGTGATTAATACATTCCAATAGTAACTCAAACTTTTTGATTCTTGGTGTGTAAAAAATATAATTGGAATGGAGATATCTCTCTTTACATACTCACTCTAGAATTATTTGAGAATATTGTTCCGCAAGTGTGATTTATTTGTATATTCCAATTTATATTTTTGTCCACAAAAACTCTTAGATTTTTTTATTGTCTCTGCAAGGGATTTGAACCCCTTAAAGTGACAGATTCGATACTGTATTTAGGTTAATTGTAGCTAATTGTCTGTGATGAGCCATTGTCAAGGCTTTTCTAAATAGTGGCCCACTGGTCGCATTTGGCTCTCCAAGCTATATCAAATGGATCGCGAAATACTCGCTTATTGTAATGTGGTTTTATGTTATTTTTCCAGAAAACATTTTCAAAAGGATTTTAAGAGCTGTCGTTCATTTTTATGGTGCATCGCTTTTTTATTTTATTCTATTTTATTATTCATGTTATAGCGGCGGCTCCGAGGCGCAAGAGGTTAAACGCTCACCGCTGGGGTCTCGAGATCGAGTCTCGGTCACTCCATGTGAGTTTCGTGGTGGACGAAACGGAGCTTGGACAGGTTTTTCTCGGAGTTTCTCCCGTTTTTCCCTGCCACAATATAATTCCACCATTTCTCCATACTCATTCCGTCCATTTCGTTTCATCTCATTCATCTGCCCCTGTGATGGTGCGTCAGGCGTGGTCGGCCGGCAACCTTGTCATTAACAGACCTCTATATATAGGGGCTCATCTCATATCATCCCTCAACCCGACCCTGAGGTGTACACGAGTTGAGGATATATTTATGTCATATCATAGTATATGAAACTGTTGAGCATTAGTCATTATACACTTGAAATTAATTATGCATTTATCTATAACTCACCCAAGTCAAGTCTGCACGACTGGAGGGGAAGTGTCTTAGCGCAGTGTTGCCAAACTATTGACATATGGAAGACAGAATCCCTAAATACATGTGAAATATCATTACATGGTTGCCGGATTATTCATTTAGTCACCGACTACTGTACGTGACGGATTATTTAAAAAGCACAGTATTTGCCAGCTCTTTCCTCCCAATAAAATAACACAACACGCGTGACAGGAAGTGGCAACATAGTAAAACAAGGAATAAAGAATCGACAGCACATTCCTAACATATTTTCCGCGTGCAGATTCAACTTGAGCGTGTAATAATCTACACTGTGATAAGTACATTTATCCACCGAACAACCCCTAGTAGCGAGAGAAAGATTATATATTTGTTTAGTAAGTGTGATGTCCATAACACAATGTTAATGATAATTAAAACTAGAACCAATTATAAAATGAGTTCAAAACAAGATAAATAATACAGAGACAATAAGAGAATCCCATGTTTTGGCAAGTGAAACTGTAAAAGGTCATGGATCCACTATAAATTTAATAAACTAATATGAATATTTATAAGGAGTTAGGAAGTTCTTGGGGTAGTAGGATGTTAAAATCCCTCTTTTCTAGACAATCGCACTAGACGTCAGCCCGATTGTTAGTCCTGCGTGACGGCCGCTTTTATTACCAGGACATGCGTCTGGTACTCAGTCTTGTTGGAAGATCTGAGGGAAAGCGCGTTGTAGGTACCCATGAATGAGGTAGGAGAATAACATTAACTATGATTTGAGGTTGTGGATTATACAGAAAATGGTAGTAAAATATTTTCCAGGGATAGGGATATATGGATAGTTTATATCCGCAAGTTCATGAACCTCTGGGTCCATTAATGATGTTTCGTTTTGTCCGGTGAGAAGTGACTTGAGGGTCTGACTTCCACTAATACTCAATACACAGTGTCGTATGAATTCCACGGACAAATTTTAATAGAGATCAACTATTAATAATAGGCATAAACACTTTTGATGTAGTAAAGAGTTTTTCATATTTAGACAAAATGATTAATAATAACTAGAGGCCGAATTATATGAAACATAACAAGCTCAAAATATGCATAAAAATGCTTAAAATATGCATAAAAATGTCAATATATGCAATACAAAATGATAAAAAGAACGTAATAATTATTACTTTATTGGATATTTTATTTCTAAATTAACATAATAATTAGTATTTTATTATAAATTTATTAATATTATCATTTATCACTAATAAATGATAAATTATCAATCAGTATCAGGCAAAAGTATTGTTCACAAATTAAAATATTCTACATTTTACTACTATTGTAAACAGAAACAATCAGGTACTGTCCCAAATGTTCGGTATTAAGGTTGTGTCTTCGATCGCTCAAAATATGTTTATAAACAGAAAAGGACCGTTCTACGTCAACTGAAGTAATTGGGCAGTATTTGAAGTTGGCTGTTTTATTTTTGCACTTATTGTTTCTGGCAAAAGCTCGCCCCATCCCGTTTAAGAAAACTATTAATTTGACACAAAGGTTCAAACCTGGGTTATCGTTCAAAATGTTTTCAAACTTTTCCTTAAGTTTGCTCGGGAATACCTCCGGCAATAAGGAGTTAAGTTGATGGATTTTATCCACTAACTAAATAGATTTAATCAACGCCAAACCTCGAGTTTCAAGCTTTTTAATAGTTGCAGATATATGGGGAAAATGAATGCTAATCACAGCTATTTTTTTAAATACTGGAATCGTTAAATGCTTCCTTGCATTGACAAACTGCCAAAGCCTCTGCACTATGGAAATCGTTTACTACACTTTTGATGGCCTCGAAATGTTCATTGTAAAAAACACAGATTTTTAAAATAGTGTAAATATAGCGCGAAAATATGCGTTATCGCTAGTTTTTAGTTAAATATGCAATAACAGGTGAAGAGGGTCTAAATATGCAAATGCATATAATCCGATCTCTACTAATAACAATGATGAATTACAAGAAATACGAAATAGAATATATAGTCCAAATAAGGCATATTATGGACTACTTTCAATCCTAAAATCCAAAATTATATTTAGGAAAGTTAAAATAAGACTACATAAAACCTGCATACATCCAATGTTGGTATATGGAAGGGCTATGACAAAGAGCTCTGAGAATTTAATTAACACTTTTGAAAGAAAGATTTTGAGAAGGATATATGGACCAGTAAAAGAGAATGGAAGATGGAGAATGAGGTATAATAAGGAAATCTATTACCTTTTTAAGGAACCTGATTTATGAACTCTTGTGAATTTTAAAAAGTGCACTGGGCCGGACATGTTCAAGGAATGGAAAAATAATGCATACCTAAGAAAGAGATGACGAAGGAAATATTTGGGAAGCGGCACTAGGAAAACCTAAGAAAAGATGGATGAACTCGGTGAAGGAAGATTGTCATCAATCTGGTAACAGAGAGCATTGGATATGGAAGATTGGAGGCCTCGCATCAAGATGGCCTGGGCCCGCCATTGGAAGATGTAGAGTAAATGAATGCCACTTGCCATATTTGCAGTTGGTCTGAACGGATGGTACACCTGCAGGGAAGAATGTTTGCTTCTGCAGGACAGCCGTTCTGCTCGTCTGAAGCCGTCGCCACAGCCACAAGAAGCTGAAGCCATAAATTCCACTTCATGATTCACATCATCCTTACTAATGACTGAAACACCTGTAATAACATTTACATATCAGTACAGAATCATTTTTTTAACCTTTAAAAACTCTTACTTCTCTATGTTAAAGTATAGAGCAATTCCATATGTGACTGACTGACATTCACAATACATTTTTGCAGCAAAATGCTTGCATAAATATTACAATTGGTTGAAATTGGGGGTGTTATCTACGTCATATGATGGAGGATAAGTTTATGATTAATATTGTACAAAAATTACAACTTCTGAAGAAAAACAATGTTATTTATTATCTATCAAAGTATGTGTGACTGACTGACATAAATGTCAGCTAATCATGCAGCTTAACATGTTCATCTAAATCATTCTCTGATATGTGATTCCTAATTAAGTTTTCCAAAATACCGTTTGGAGGGCACATTTCAAGTTACATTGTAAATAAAAAACGAAACCTAAATCACAATTAATACCGAAGTTATGACCTAATATGTGACAAGCGACTGACTGACCTTATTCTGTGATTGACTCACATATCTAAATTGTATTTAGAATTTCAAAATGCAAATATTACATAAAATGTAACAAAATACTATGAAACTGGATGAACAGTTTCGGTAACCGAGATTAATAAAGAACTACAAACGCTTCATCAATTCCATGAAAATTGTCAAATTTAATTTTGCTGTAAAATAAATGTTAGTTTAAATCAATAATATAATTTAATTAACTCGCTTACCTTGTGCCATTTTAAATTATATAAAATAAGAAAAATATTAAATATTTAATAACAAAGTGCCTCCATTATTGTTAAATATACCTAATATAATTGTATTATGTATATATATATATATATATAGTAACCGATTACAATTTACGTGATGCAGGATATAATATGTTTGATTTCTAGATACACATTCTTAATAAGTTAGTTATTTATCAGTGTGCATGTACTTTCAAAACAAATTATAATAAATCGCAAGTTGTCCAATTGCTAACGTAGTGAATTCTATTTTTAAACAGCGATAAAAAGAAAACTCTAATTAGCCCGACATTGGTGATTCACTTCATAACATCGATGTATAAGATTTGCTTATGCAGCTATTCACTCTCTAGTACTCGCCGCTATGTTGACTTGACCCTTTAATAAAAATAATATTTCCTGTCAGACACGAAGTCTCACGCTGAAACTGAATGATTGGAGTCAAGATATCTCAACAGAGAGCACTGTTTCGAGTCCCCATGAGAGAATAAATTTTCTCATGGAATTTCGGCCGCAATAGGACTGGTGCCTGCCCAGAATCACATGAATTTGGGCAGCTACAATATTTAGCTGTTGCGGACGAGAAAAAAGCTATAACTGCTTGAGCATCCGACATGCTGACCACATGTCACCCTATATATTGGTTAGATGATTTCCCACCTCTGTGATTGATATACTTGGATGTGAGATCAGCATCTAAGGGCTTTCTAGGCCTGTCGCGCCATTCAGTTATTATTTTTTTTTTAACACACGAACTTATGAATTTGTTGCGCTGATTGTTTGTTTGACAGTTGTGCATATTCTATAACATACGAATCCAATGCTTTCACGTTTTGTGCGCAATGAATCCGTGATAGCTGCAAGATATTCAAATTGTTTTTCTAAAAATTTCTTTCCTTCTTCTATATCATTTTGTGACTCCTCCTGAACAGTTATTTGGTTGGTTTTACAGTTCACATTACATAATTCTGCACAATTTTGTATCTTCTTTCCCGATTTTTCATACATCCATGCCATCCTTTTTACTTGGCCGCCAATCGCATCTATAGCCCACTTTCCATGGTACGATTCAAAGAAGTTCCATTTTATATCAAAATCCAAATATGCAAGTAAGCAGTGTCACATTGCTAAATGTATAGGCCTATTTCTATTACCTGCTGCTCCAACTGAAAATTTTTATCACCTCAAGTTTTGGAAGAAATCCCTATAGTTCAGAAAACACTTCTCTATAGCACACTTATTATGTGTCACATAACCTGACATTATAACATGAACTTCTCTGTCATCTTCCTTCTAAACTAGGCAACAGCAATAATATTGAGATATGCTAATTTTTCCAATGAACTGCCTGAATCTCATTTTGTTCTTTGTAGGTATAATTTTCTGAGAAATCAACAAGTGTGGCTGCTTCGTTTACTGCACCTTCTCCTGAATATATTTAAATGCTTCCGCTGACTGCCTTTTAGCTCATATTGACACAGAAAAAGGGTCAGTAATTATTTTATGGAGCAGCTGAGCCGAACAGTCAACCAGATTTCCTAAACCATGTTTATGTTAAATCCTCAGCAGAGTGCAGCAAGCAACTGAGTGCGCCATGCATATTAGCATTATAAATGAGAGGACAAAAAGTCAGTCAGTCACGGGACTCTAGCGGGAAAAATAATGACTGTACAAGAAAATGTCATCAATACTTTTTTGTTAGTTGTGTACCGATAACGTAGAATCCAAGAGGAAATTTTAATCCATCAATTATTATGTTGTGTACAGTAATTTTTATACGTTTTCCGTGACTGACTGACCATAGCTTACAGTTAACAATTATAGGACACATTTAAGGTATATAGAACATTAGACTGCAATTAATATTATTACATTTACGACTAGGGAGGACCAAAGTACGGTTTAGCAAAAGAGTTTGTGAAATAAAACGAATTAATACGTCCAAATCATTAAACAAATTAGTAAAAGTTTGCGTTTTTTACAAATTTGGAATATGACAAGTTCTACCACTCATATTAGATTAAAATAATAAACATTTGGAATATTATCTTATAGTATCAGAAAATTTGATCCTTAAATATATATATATTATGTCAAAATTATTCCCGCGTCAATTTCAAAATTGTCACCTCCGTATGACATGTTCATGGAATCGCTCTATAACAATTCCGAGCTAAATTTCAATTGTACTTTAAACAAACTTGCATTAGGTATTATTTTGCCGACACTGACTATTCGGGGAACCGTAGTGCTACTTTTACCCGTCTAACTCTAACTCACTGGCACTATCGAATATCCGTATGTTCATGGCCGCTCATTCTTGGTCTATCAACTGGGCGTTTTCCGTCTGGTTTTTCTACAAACAGCTTCCATTCACGTCTTTCATTCCCAATTCGTGCCACATGCCCTGCCCACCGCAGTCTATGAGACTTAATTGTTCCTTTGACAATAAATAATATGATCTGGTAGCAGTGAGAACAAATGAAGCGTACCAATCGTTTCACATTTGTTTTCAAACATCGCCGTTTACATTATATATATATATATATATATATAGGGCCTATATATTAAAATAACTATAGTTAAATAATGATCTGTAAGTAAACAGCTTAATTTTATTATATAAATAGTCGTAACAAATGCCACTCTTGATTTCCAAATTCTCTAGATAAATTCACTCCT
Source organism: Diploptera punctata (assembly GCA_030220185.1). Taxonomy (NCBI): domain Eukaryota; kingdom Metazoa; phylum Arthropoda; class Insecta; order Blattodea; family Blaberidae; genus Diploptera; species Diploptera punctata. Next base: position 402,007 of record JASPKZ010003451.1, on the reverse strand, counting down.
CACTTCGTGAGTCGTGAATTTATCAATAATTTGGAAATCACTTGTGGCATTACTTATGCCAATTTCATTACGAGCAGAATTGATGCTCACTGCTGATCTACCTGTAAATTCTGTAAATTAAGCCTTATTTTTGTTGAGCGATATTAACATTTACACGTAATAAGAAAAGAAGTTGTCTTTACGGCTGAAAGACAAAATGACAACAAATATTGGGTTAACAACCTCAAAAATATGAGTTTCTTGGAATGTATCGATGAAAATGCGGTATTTTCATTCAAGTATGGTGAGAACAATGGCTGACGGAAACACGCATCTCAACAAACAACTTTCCCCTGCGCATTATACAACATCCTGCGATTCAATCAGAAGACTGACGCAACCCGTGCATTGTTGTAAATGATTGTTCTCTTTAACAAGGTGCTGGAACTAGAAATACATAGTTCTTCATGTCTCGCATGTTCCAGTTCATTCAAGACTAGAAAGTTCTGTAATACAAGCCAATAATGGTTCGATGCATTTTCGATACAGTAATCAAGATATTCTGAGAATATCAGAAGTATGATTCTAGTGCAAATGACAGTCTGTAGCTAATCAAAGAAAAATAACTACAAAAAAAAAAGTCCGTTACGGAGGAACTGCATAAACTCAGAAAGTCAAATTTATGTTCTCATTTTACAGATACACTAACTAATAAATAACTAATCAATTGAGTTGGTGTTTACTTGATGAAAATCCATATTTATTAATTAAATAACTGACTCTATCAAACCCGTAGGTTCATAGTCGCGCGGGCATAAGCTCTCCATACATCCCTATCCTGCGCTAATGTTTTCCAATCATCCTTGTATAACATATTTCCCTAAATCGTAGTCAATGTTATTATCCTACCTTATTCTTGGTCTACCAACTGGGCGTTTCCCTTCTGGTTTTCCTACAAGAAGCCTCCATGCCCCAATTTATTCTCCATTCGTGCCATGTGTCCTGCCCATTGCAGTCTACGTGACCTAACTGTTATTATACCTTGTTTGCTATAAAGATCATGTAGCTCACTGTTATGATGTCTTCTCTATTCGTCTGTCTGTCCATCTCTCTTTAGTCCAAAAAATTTCCTAAGAACTTTATTTTCAATTAGGCCTACTCGTAATATTTTCTTATCCCTTAAAGTAAACGTCCGTGCTTTGCATCCATATAATATAACTGGGAGAATAACTGTTTTATATTTTCAGTTTAATATTTTTTTGAGAAACTGTAATGCATAATAGCATGCGTTTCCAGAATTGAGTCTATGTTTAATTTCTTTGTGCATCTCATTCCTATTTGTAATTTTACAGGTATACGAAATATATATTTCTCATCTTAAATAAAAAAACTCAATTTCTGCTACCGTCTTATTCAGAAGTGTCGAACTGCAATGATAACAAATCATGCATAACCATAAGTTATTACCTATTTGAATACCGTGGTATAATTTGACACCAATTTAAATAATATCTACCGATTCACGATTCCATTATTTTATTACTTACTTATTCACTGGCACTATCGAACCCATAGATTCATGGCCGCGCGGACATAAGCTCCCCATACATCCCTATCCTGAGCTAATGCTTTCCAATCATTCCCTGTATAATCTACTTCCCTCAAATCATAGTTAATGTTATTCTCCCACTTCATTCTTGGTCTACCAACTGGGCGTTTTCCCTCTGGCTTTCCTACAAGGAGTTTCCATTCAAGTCATTCCCCATGCGTCCAACATGTCCTGCCCATCGCAGTCTATGAGACTTAACTGTTCTTATTATATATGGCTTCCCATAAAGACCATGTAGTTCATTGTTATGTAATCTTCTCCATTCACCTGTCTGTCCATCTCTCTTTGGTCCAAAAATTTTCCTAAGTACTTTATTCTCAAATACTTGTAATCTCCTTTCCTCCCTTAAAGTAAGAGTCCATGTTTCGCACCCATATAATATAACTGGTAGAATAATAGTTTTATATATTTTCAGCTTAACGTTTTTTGAAAGGAGTTGGAACATCAAGAGTCTCTGCAATGCATAATAGCATGCATTTCCAGAATTGAGCCTATGTTTAATTTATTTGTGCAAATCATTCCTATTTGTGATTATTGTTCCTAGATAATTGAATTCAGCCACTTCCTCAAAATTTCCCTCATTTGTCATTAGCTGTCCATTTCCATAATATAATGTATTTCTACGTGTGACCATATATTTAGTTTTATTGATATTTACTTCCAGTCCTAATTTCTTAGTGTTACTGAATAGTGTGCGTGTTGTCCTTTAGTATCTCCTCGCTATCGGCCAATAGTACTACATCATCAGCATAAACTAACAGCTTATTAATACCGTTGAGTTGTAAGCCTTCCTCGTTCTCTAAAGATTTGATGGCATGCTCTAGTACAAAATTAAATAGTAGAGGAGATAGTGCATCTCCTTGTTTCAACCCATTCTGGATTTCAAAAGTGTCCGAAAATTGTTTGCCTACACGCACCCTACTCTTTGTGCCATTTAGATACATTCGTATAAGTTTAACTAACTTTTTAGGAATTCCGAACTCCAGCAGGATAACTTACTATATAACTTCTCCCTCTTAATTGAATCATATGCTTTTTTGAAGTATACGTATAGTTGATGTTGATGTACAGTACCATTATATATATCTTGTAGGATACATTGCTAATTTAAATAGTATGGTATACATTGCAACGAACCAATCATGACAATTGCTAGAATCAATTTTGAATTCCGGGAGGGACTTTAAGCTGTGGGTCCCGAGTCTGAAAATTTTCAGGCTCGTAAAAGAACCTTAAACCTGCATAAAGAGACGTCTAAGTAAAATTTACTGACTTTCATCATCCTAGTAATACCTCAATTGCGTACTAGATTGTCTCATTGGGTCGGTATGTTGACCGCATACCATTCATGACATCTGTAGGGAAATAAGCATAACTAAATTAACTTGGTCTAGTAACTCCTAACGAAGGAGAGGTTAAGGTCCAAAATTAGGCTGTTATGCCATTTTATATACATATATGGACCGATGTGGTCTCGAGGCAGCGTGCTGCCTTGTCACGCAGCGGGCCCGGGTTCGATCCCCGGTCGGGACAATTTTTCTGGGTGAGGTTTTTATCAGGGTTTTTTCTCACCTGTAAGACAAATGTCAGGAAAACTTTAAGGCCCAAATGGTCCCCGAAATCATATGGCCATCATCATCATCCTTATCATTATCATCATCCTTCACCGGTGTGGAAAGCAACGGGAAGCTTCCACACCTACAATTCCCTAGTAAAGCTGCAAGCATAGCATGAAAATGCTATGATTGCAGTGAAGGACCTGCCTCCGGGCAGAATTACTATGGATGGGTGAATACATATATAGTCAAACAGATAGAATTCACTGGCACTATTAAACCCGCAGGCTCATGGCCGCACGGACATAAGCTCTGCATACACCCTTATTTTGAGGTAATGTTTTCCAATCATGCCTTGTATAATTAAAAAACTCCCTAGCATAACAGGCCTAGAAGGCCCTTGGCTTACCAGCCGGATGCTGGCCTCACGTATACATGTGTTAATCACATAGGTAGACGATCATCCTGCCAGTATAGGGGTGACATGTGGTCAGCATGTCGGGTCCCCCAGCCGTTGTAGCTGGTTTTCTCAACCTGGAGTCGCTACTTATTATAGCTACCGAAATTCCTCAAGATGCTGGATGGACACCGGTCCCACACTGGTCGAAATACCATGAGAACATGTCTTCCCCCATGGAGACTCGAACCAGCGCAAGTCCCGCAGCTCTAATTTACTTTCCTCGAATTTTGGTTAATGTCATTCTTCCACTTCATTCTTGGCCTACCTACTGGTCGCTTTCCCTCTAATTTTCCTACAAGGAGTTTCCATGACCCCATTTCATTTCCCATTTGTTTTATGTTTATTGATAATGTTATCACAGTAATTTGATTTTATCTATCCTCTTTATTTTTACACCCAAATGCTCAATTTCTTCACACCCTCTATTAAGATCATTCTGATCTTCCAAACTGTTACAGCCATTAAATCTTTACATAAGGGAACTCTCAACTATTGCATGCCTAAACCTACCTTGACATTTCTCTCAGAGAAACAAAGACCGTGTCCAGAAAATTATCTGCCATTTTTAACTCCAAATCTCTCATTTAAACTACAGGAAGTAATACTTCTCCTCAATTGATGGATTGGATACCCTCACTATCTGCCGTCCGCTCTGCTACCGCATCACTCCACTCCGCTCTAAGTCAAGCAGGGAGTCCTTCTACGTAAGGCAGTGTGTAATTCCTGGATTCTGGCTTCGATTTATGTGCCTTGCAGTTAAAAACGGCAGATAAGTTTTCGGGAACGGCCTTCGTAGATCACAATACTTCTCTGGGAGAAATTTCAAGATAGGTTTCGGCATGCAATTGTTGACAGTTCCCTTGTTAGCTTTATTGAATATGTCCTATTTTTTTTTAAATCTATGCCCTTTATTCTTGTTTACCCCCTAATACTCAAATTCTTTCATCTATCGGTACAGCTATTAAATCTTCTCAGTTCAAAATGGCTAAAATATGAAATATATTCTTTCTACTCTCACCCAATCTATTTATCCGACTTTATACTGATGAAAGGCCTTCACACAATTTTATTTTTAACCTTGTATGTGACGTAACGCCGTTTAATTAGAGAGAACAAGCGAACAATGTTTTATTAAATAAATCCGAGAATAAGTTAAATGACTCTGGTTAATAATAATAATAATAATAATAATAATAATAATAATAATAATAATAATAATAATTTTATTAGGAATTTCTCTACAATACAATAGTTTTCCTGCAATCCTTTGTAAATGTTTATTCCTCCATATATCTCTATTATGTCCATTCTCCATGTTATTCCTCTCGACACCATATTCCTATGCACTCCTTGAACCCACTGTTCTTTTGGTCTCCTCTTTCTTCTGTTGCCCTCCGCTTCAAAATTTAATTTCATCATAGGATCCTGTCATCTGATATCCTCTTTATGTGACCAAACCATTTTAGTCTTCTTTCTTCAATAACACGTAGAACATATTTTTGAACATTCATTATTTCTCTGATTTTAGTATTCTTAATTTTGTCTCTTCTTGATTGTAATAATAATAATAATAATAATAATAATAATAATAATAATAATAATAATAATAATAATAATAATATAGTCCTATGTTATGGGAGTGAAGCGTGGACTATAAGGACGAGAGATGAAAGCAGACTAACAGCTTGTGAGATGAGATTTGGCTACACCAAATGGGATCGAAAGAAAAATGTAGAAATCCTTCAAGAACTTAATGTGTCACCAATACTGGACTACATCTCCAGATATCAGCTAAACTGGAAGGAACATGTCTCAAGAATGGCTAGATCCAGGACCCCCAAGGCAATAATGAACTATTGTCCAAATGGGAAACGGCCACTTGGTCGACCTACGAAAAGAGGGCACGAGAACCGCTTTCTCAGGCCGTAACAGTTATTCTAGGACTAATACCTAGCAGGATGTTGATGATGATAATGATGATGATAATAATAATAATAATAATAATAATAATAATAATAATAATAATAATAATAATCCCCTCCGATAGTGCCTTTACCTTGTCATGAAGGAGTGACTTGCGTGCAATGCCGGTAGAACATAACTGATAAGCTAGACGATAAAGCACATTGGTCGAAAGAGTGACGATCTTACATCGTATAAATACAACCGTCAAGAAACGCGGAGTTGAGTTCAACTGAGGTAAAATTTTCCGCAGAAAAAATTAAATGAGCAAGGAAAACCTAACATTCCATATTTTTACATGTTATGTTCCTTTAGTGGATCTCCAAGCTACGTAGTATATTACGATGCGAGGTTTGGAAGTGGTTTTTACAGAAGTGAGGAAATGTTTAAAAATCGAACGATAGCGAGGTTTTTAATTTCCGAGATTCTTTAAAAAGCTTCACAAACGTGTGTTTTACATTATTTTTTTGCGCGATGGTGTTTTCAGAATAATAAATAGTAGTAAAATAATAAAATCCTTGTTGGAAATATTTGCGTTTGTTATAAATAACTGACTAACGTTAACAGTGTGGACAATGTTTATTAGTTGAGACTAGAGTAGACCGTGACACCAATCAATTATAAAATGGCGGCAAGTACATATTTATTTATAATTGTAGGCTTTCACGGCCGGCGTCTTGATCCATATTTATTGTTATATATTGTTTCAAATAAAATTCAGTTCATTTAAAATGCAGTGATTTGTTTCGTATAATGTATATTGACACTACCTTTTGGATATATTTTCGTATATACATTGTACGTAGTATACATAAAGGGCAGTGGTTTTACTTCCCGCACTGGGTTTGTAATATGTAATATTACAGTATAGTTATTTAGGTTGGCAACCCCGAAATGTAGGAAGTTGAACTTTCAATCATGGTCGCCATTGCTGTAAATGCGACAAAACGCACTATCGTGCAAAAATAAATCTACCTTACGTGGGGAATATTTTGACCATATAACATTATATATATATATATATATATTCTTGTTTGTCCACCATTATTGTATCGGTGTAGCGTCTGTGCCTCGTACGCACGGAGCCCGGATTCGACCCCCGATTGGGACGAGTTTCCTGGATTATGGTTTTAGTATTTGTTTCTTCTCACCTGCAAGACAAATGTGACGAAGTCCCCGAACATCATCTGGCTGTCATAAATCTTCATCACCATGTTTGCCATGTTTAGTGTGAATGAGTATGTGATTGATGTGTTTCGTCTCAATGTTGTCATAAGATAAACATTAAAAATTAGAGTGTACCTGTTGGCAAGGTGCCGTCGTCCTCAACATATGTTAAAATAATGTATTTAAAATATTAATTTGAGGCCTTTCGGAAGTTAACTTCCACCATCAGCTGGATGAGTATGTGCTACTACAGTCAGATTCAACCAAGGAAGTTACCGTGTGTTTGGAATAGGGAACTGGGTTGCCATTTTAACAGTATTTCCTTGAGAGAAATCCTTATATAGAACTGAAGATTGCAACACAGCAGGTACATAGTTGTAAGGTGTAGCCGTCCAAGCCACCCCCTCTTAAAGAAAAAAAAACAGTTACCACTTGTCACTGAGGTCTTGCGGATCTGTACTATCCTGTGTGAAAGTGTCGACTCTCATATTTAATATAAAACTAGTTTGCATGCCGTAAAAGAAAAACTATGTTTTTAAAATGTATAGTACATAGATTTGGTAAAACTTAATGCTAACCTTGCCCCTCCTCACCTCCCTCCCTAAACAAACAAATACCGTTATTATGAGTTTGGCAACATCTACCCCCTGTACGTAGGGGGGGGGCACTGGCGTAGCCCATAAAGTCTGTAGTAACTTCCTGGGTTGAATTAGAGTGTAGTTCTTGTATTTAAGACGCTGTGGACGTTGATGGTATTGATGCGTCGCCAGTGGAAACTGACTCTACAACCTCTTAAATACAAGAACTAGTAGCGCATACTAATCCTGCTGATGATGGAAGTTAACTTCCGAAAGGCATTCAATTAATATTTGAAATACATTATTTTAACAAAGTTGAGGACGACGGCACCTGCCAACAGGTACATTTTAATTTTTATTTTATGACTATTCGCCTCAACGGAATTTGATCTGAATTTTATTAGTATTGTTGTGATTTCTTGGAGGAGATCCTGACATTGATCTGATCAATCATTCGAGGAGGCCCTCCATGTCCTTATGCGGTCTAAAAATATGTGTGTGATCTACAGTTTAAATATCCCTCCCCCACTATAAGGCCCAGGTGTCTTGTGACATGTTTAAAGTAACTATAACATGGCCTTATGCGGTCAAAAAATATGTGTGTGATCTACAGTTTAAATATCCCTCCCCCACTGTAAGGCCCAGGTGTCATGTGACATGTTTAAAGTAACTATAACATGAGACAATACTAATAAAATTCATTGTTAAAACCGTTGAGGTGGAGAGTCATAAAATAAAATAAGTTAAAATATACCTTCTTAGGTAAAATCCGTCGTCCTCAACTTATAAAATATGTAATCTTTATGCCTGTAGGCCTTTCAGAACATCAGTTCCATCTTCAACAGGTCCCTCTTCGCTACAACATACAGTATGATGGTTGATGCTGCTGGTCCTAATGTGGCGTTGTCGTGACATTAGGACCAGTAGTATCAACCATCATACTGGATGTTGTAGTGAAGAGTGACCTGCTGAAGATGGAACGGATGTTCTGAAAGGCCTACAGGCATAAAGATTACATATTTTATAAGTTGAGGACGACGGATTTTACCTAAGAAGGTATATTTTAACTTGTTTTATTTTATAACATGAGAGTTCAACTAAAATAAAGAAGAAGAAGTGATACAATTTGCATTTGAGGCAGTAGAAGATAAGGGGTGTAAATGCAAGTTTTGCAGTATTGAAAAAAACAGGTTTAAAGTTAAAGTTGTATAAGAAAATCGTAGATAATTGAAAAAAATATAACAATATTTCTTTATCTATTATATTATTTTTGGTCAACATTAATATTGAGGTAAGATGTCCAGACCAAAAATAATATAATATAATTAAAATAACCTCAAAATATAACTTCCTAAAATTAAATATTATTTCTTTATCTACCCATGACCAAAACACTCATATTTTTGCCACTAAATCTAATTATGCTGCATGAATGCAATATATGCACCAAATTAGTTTTACTTATTCTTTCTTTCTTTTTTTTTTTGCAAAAAAAAATCACTTGTATCGTTTTTCTTAATACAACCTATTTCATTTTGTCAATTGGACAGTGTTATGCATCAACTGGCTATGCGGCATTATGTAAGTTTTGAGAAAAATACGTTTAAAGTGGAAAGTCAATCTTCACTATTTTATGTAGCGCCAAACTAGCAATAATGGATATTGCAAGTTATTTTCCTTGTTTGACAGTTATGCATCAACAATCTAAGAGCGGGAACATTTGGCGCTTAGCTGCATGATGCAAAATTTAGATTAGCATTTATGAAGATCTGTTTCATAGCAGTTTGTTACAAAACATGGAATCTCTGATAGGACTGATGGCGTTTGCATTTTTTCTTTAGTTAGTAAGGCTATATTTAAAGATTCGGCGCTAAAAGTATGCATGATCTAGTGCAACAGGTGACATGAAAAAATATACTTACTTACTCACTGGCACTATCGAACCCGTAGGTTCATGGCCGCGCGGACATAAGCTCTCCATACATCCCTATCCTGAGCTAATGCTTTCCAATCATTTCCTGTATAATCTACTTCCCTCAAATCATAGTTAATGTTATTCTTCCATCTCAAATTAAAAAAAAAATATATATATATACTTTTAAATGGTACTTAGCCGGTTGATGCATTTCATCATCGTCCAATTGACAGTATTGATTGAAACGACTTTCATTTGTTTCAGTGTTACAAGAAATTATGAAAATGACTGACTACACATTCATAACTTAAGTTTGTTTCAGTGATTAATTTTATACACATTCATAACTTAAGTTCGTTTCAGTGATTAATTTTATACACATTCATAACTTAAGTTTGTTTCAGTGATTAATTTTGTACACATTCATAACTTAAGTTTGTTTCAGTAATTCATTTTATACACATTCATAACTTAAGTTTGTTAAGTGATTAATTTTATACACATTCATAACTTAAGTTTGTTTCAGTGATTAATTTTATACACATTCATAACTTAAGTTTGTTTCAGTAATTAATTTTATACACATTCATAACTTAAGTTTGTTTCAGTGATTAATTTTATTAATATTTAGTAAGACTTATTTTGAATATAAGTATTTTATTCGTATTGTATCTAGTCCTAGTGACCTTTACATTTCATACGAGCAAGTTCATTATAAGCATATTTAGGGGTCCTCGGTTTAGCTGTATAATGGATATGAAGAGTTAGTTTTCAAAACGTTTCATGTTCATCTTCTATGAAAACTTACTTTTTGTGTGTCTGTATTCTTCTTACAAGGGATCTGTCAACCATTTCATTCATGCTGAAACCTACCTTGAAATATCTCCCAGAGTAACGTTGTGATGTACAAAAGCCATGTAAAAGATGCCGTTTTTAACTGCTAGGCACAGATACCGAAGCCACAATCCAGTAATGGCAACCCACTGTACAGAGCCGATGGACTCCCTACATGCGTAACAGCGGAGTGGAGTAAGACGCGGTCGATAGGCAATGAGGGTTATCCAATCTACCAATTCAGGAGTTGTATTACCTCCCTGTAGTTTAAATGAGACACTTGGCACTGGGTGTTAGTGCCTTACAATTAAAAAGGCAGATGATATTTTATACACGGCCTTGGTACATCACAACGTTCCTCTGGGAGAAATTTCAAGGTAGGTTTCGGCATGCAATTGTTGACAGTCCTCTTGTTAGACTACTCTATGTACAAAAGTCACTTTTTGGCTTGAAATTAAAATATAGCAACTGCCATGTTTGATTTGTCCCAATATATAGATTACCATACAGTTTAATGAACCAATACTAATAAAATATATTGTTTAATTAACATTTCAATTGACAATGTGTGCTATAAGATACAATAGTTTAATCCATTTAATATTTTAATAAAGTAATGGAAACATTAATAGGTAAATGTCATTTAATATCTAATATATAAAAATCAATGTTTGTTTATTTGTTTGTATGTTTGTTGTTTGTTTGTTTGTTTGTTCGTATTCTATGCGCGGCCAGACCGTTGATCCGATTTTGATGGGTTTTTTTGAAAATGTTCAGGAGATTCCCGGGATGAACATAGGATATAATGGAGTTGTAATACTCAACCCCTTCACCCCTAAAAATCACCCTTTATAGTGAAAAACGTGAAATAAAGTCCCTATTTTCACGCTTAAATGGCTTACGCTGCCTAAACCATAACATAACAAATACACCAAAGTATTGTATACGGAATTGAATGTCTCAAAAACTCTACAAAAAAGTCTGCGACAACATATGTTTATCTTTTACGGATAACTCACAATAACCATTTTTGTCTTTCATTGATTCCAAGAAGATCGGGTTAAGTAGATTCCTGGACAAGCGTGCTCTGCCATACCGTTCATCCGATTGTGATAGGACTTTTTTAAAAATGTTCAGGAGATTCCGGGGATGAACATAGGCTATAAGAGAATTGTAATGCTCAACCCCTTCGCCCCTAAAAATCACTCTTTGTAGTGAAAAACGTGAAATAAAGTCCCTATTTTGACGCTTAAATGGCTTACGCTGCCTAAACCATAACAAATACACCAAATTATTGTATATGGATTTGAATATCTCAAAAAAACTCTACAAAAAAGTCCGCGACAGCGTATGTTTATCTTTTACGGATAACTCACAATAACCATTTTTAGATCGGGATAAGCTGATTCCCGGGCAAGCATAGCAGCTGAAGGCGGGTGGTAAAAACACATAAACATTAAATAATGGAAAAATTAATAGATAAATATTATCTAATATTTTATAATAATGAAAAAATAAATATACATTATTAAATTTAAATTGGTGTCAAATTATACAAAAATATACAACTAGATAATAAATTACGGTTAGTATTTTTTTTCCTGGAGTTCGACACTTTCAAATAAGCCTATCAGAAATTGAGTTTCACCAATGTAAGAAAAGAAATATATGCTCCGTAAACTAATAAAATGGGACATTGAATTTGACTTGTTAAGGAATTCACTTAGTTTATGCAGTCCTGTGTGATGGATTTTTGTATTTTTTCAATTTACTTTTACAACTGTTGTTTTGCATGATTATTCTATGGCGATGTTGTAAACTCGAGGAATATTACAACAGAATTTGCGGAAATTACACATGAGGATGATGAACTTGGTGGTTCTTGGTGCGTGAATCGGATGCATTCACTAGGTGAATGTCACACTCTCCTGTGATACCAGGCTCAAGGAAACATCTTCTACTTTTGCTTAATTTTATAATAAGCTGCTATGTACCCATTAAAACCTGATCTTAAAATAAATTCCATATTCAGATTGATAACTCAGTAACTGGCAGAAGGTGCCAAGAGCTGACACGCACACTATTGAGCAACACTAAGAAATTGGTGCAGGAAGTAAACATGGATAAAACTAAATATACGTTCACACAATGAAATTCATTATAATGATGGAAATTGATTGCTAATGACAAATGGGGGGGAATTTTGATGAAATGGCTGAATTCAAACACCTAGGAACAATAATTACAAACAAGAATGAGATGCACAGAGAAATTAAACATAGGCTCAATTCTAGAAATGCATGCTATTATGCATTACAGGAATTCTTGTCGTCCCAACTTCTCTCAAAGAACATAAAACTGAAAATATACAAAACTGTTATTCGCCCAGTTATATGAATGCGAAACATGGACTCTTAAGGAAGGAGAAAAGATTACGACTATTTGAGAATAATGTTCTTAGGAAAATATTTATTCCAAATAGAGATGAAAAGACAGGTGAATGGAGAAGACTGCTTAACAGTGAGCTACATGGTCTTTATGAGAAGCCAGACATAGTAAGATTAGTTAAGTCTCGTAGACTACGATGGGCAGGGGACAGGTGACATGAATGGAGAAAGAAAGTGGGGCATGGACTATTTTATAGGAAACCCAGAGGGAAAACGTCCAGGTGGTAGGCAAAGAATGGGGTGGGGGAGTAACATTAACCATGATTTGAGGGAAATGTATTATACAGGAGATGATTGAAAACATTAGCTCAGAGTACGGTATGGAGAGTTTATGTCCTCGCAGCAGTGAACCTACGGATTCGATAGTGCCGGTGAGTTAGTTAGTTATATATTTTCAGAATACTGTAGATGAAATACATATCGTAGAATATTGTAATTATTTGAAATATTGGAGGCCCCAGTTGTTGCCTGAAATGTTTGTAAATTCAAATCCTGATAGATAGAAATGTTGCGAATTAATGGCAAACGGAGGCAGAAGAGAAGAAAAATTGGTTAAACGTGGGCACATTACTGAACAATAAGAACAACACTCATTCATGAATAAATAAATATAGGCCTATTTAAAAAAGTGAAGTGTAATTATTAGAATCCGGATGTTAGGCACTTACAAATTCAAAATAGGCAGACAAAAAATCACTAAAAATCATTAATATAGGCACAATAAAATTCAAAATAGGCTCTTAAAGATAAACTACAACATACATTTTTATAGCCTTACGTAAAAAAATGTAAACATATGCAATCAATAGCATACGAAGATATAAGAGATGATTTCGGAACTTGTTTTGCCTTTTTACAAAGAGCATACGTATGTTTTGCAGTGCGTATGTGCTGCGAAACATTGCACTTCTTCACGCAATTTACTGAAATTTTACACCACTTTGTAAAACAATATTGAATCGTCACTTGAGAACATTTCCGCGCCAAATTCTTTCACGAAATTGGTCAGTTTGTCTTACTGTTTACTGTTGGCCGTTCTTATGGCATAGTAAAAAACTGTTCTAAAGGTAAAATAAATAATAGTTTTAAAAAATAAAAAAAACACGCTTTATTAGAAAACCGAACTAAAAAATTGAAAAATAGTTTTATTTTCCAACACGCTTGGGATAAATAATTTTACCATCAAAAGCGTGGGGTGCTGTTTACCAATTAATATATTTGACAATAAACAGATATTGGTAAAAGTAAAGTCTCTAAGAAGAAAATGTAAAAATCATAAAAAGCACCCCACGCTTTTGATGGTAAAATTATTTATCCCAAGCGTGTTGGAAATTAAAATTATTTTTCAATTTTTTAGTTCGGTTTTCTAATAAAGCGTGTTTTTTTTTAGTTTTTTAAAACTATTATTTATTTCTTAGTTTTAATATTTTACAGAATAAGATAAAAATGGAAATATCTTTAAATTCGAAAGGCTACTATTGTAGTATGAGCTAAAAGTAATGCTCTTCTAAAATAATAATCACCTACAATTAGTTTCAGTAATTGGCTTGGTAAGAAAAGTTTAAAATTTAAAGGAATAACAAAAGTATACATGGAATACGGTTTTATACTATCTGTCTAAGGAAATATGAAGTGGGTTTTGTTTTGAACTGTTTTTGAGTCGGACAGTCCTTGATATACGAGGGGAGGGAAGTACAAGTCGGGTGGCTGAAATAAGGAAGGATGAATAGTAGTGAAATATTCGAAGTAGAGGAACAGCTAGAGTTAAATTTTCTCTCGATCATGTATTTAAGTTATGTTGGGAGGATAGCGAATGGAAGTAGAAATATAAAGGGGTGATGAGGTGGACAAAGTTTTATATAAGAAACAGAGGAAATGTATTTTTCGCCTGTTTTCCAATCGGATCCAAGACAACATTTCAAACATTTTAGCCGGATCGCCAAAATAAGCAGGAAGTACTGCTTCATTTATGGTAACCATAGAATTTTCTCTTAAACAGCTTTCAAATGTTTAATATTTCTTATCATAAAGAACCGCAAGCCTGAATATAGAAGCCTCTGTGCAAAATATTCTGACCGTTATCCGTCCATGTAATACCTTAGTTGCCTACTAGATTTCTCACTGAGGCGATATGCTGACCACATATTACTGGTTGATATCTGTAACAAAATTATCTTGGTTAAAACACTCCCCCTAGGGAGTCTCCTAATCTCCACACGGGGAAGATTAGGGTATATTGATATAGATGGTAAAACTTCTATTTTTATATAGTAACAATGTATCTCCAGCTTTTTTGTTTTAACAATACCCCTGAAGCAATTTCGGTTTCAACAGATTACAAACATATTTTCCAACATAACAATATATTGTTTATTGAATTTAGATATTAAGTTAATAAAACAATAATAATAGCTTCGTGTATAGCATCCTTCAAAGAAATAATTTTTCCAGTTTTTAAAATCCTTGGACACAAAAGAGAACACACATCAAATAAGACATACAAACACAAAGATAATTTTTACTTAAAAGTGTTTTGAAAAGTTTCTATTTACTCGATGATTGATCAAATAATAATGTACAGTAATTATAAGAAAATATTAAAGAACGTACAAATTATGTCAAAGTACGGCCAATGTATATAATATATGAAGTCCAATACGCGACAGACATAAAATGTCCTTGGTCTACCACTAGGATACTAGACCACATCCACACGTGTCAGCGATCATTCAGCCAGATCATTCAGAGATGTCGGGTCCCCCAGGTATTATAGCTTGTTTTTACGACTGAAGCCGCTATCTTCTGTAGCTACCCAAATCCCTTATGATGTTGAGTGGGCACTGGTCCCATACTGCCCGAAATTCCACGAGAAAATGGCTTCCTTCTGAGCATCTAACTGGCGCAATTTCCGTAGCTCTGCACCATAGCGTCACTCGACTAAGGTGTGAAAAGAGAAATATATCGTATTTTGTCCGAGGACAGTAGATACGAAAATACTTGAAAATTGAAGGGGAATGTGAGATAAAAATAACTTTAAAATGCATGTTAGCAATAAGTTATCGTTAGAAGATAGTCATTAATTGAATAGCTGGCCAGAACAGTTGACCCAAGTTGAGTTTGCATGGAAAATGATGTAAATAGAACGTGGGACATTAGTCCGTATACAATTAACTTAAAAAAAGGTTACAACCTTGTTTTAAGTAGCTCTTCAATTTATATATACAAATATCCACCGCTGTGGTCTCGAGGTAGCGTGTTGCCTTGTCACGCAGCGGGCCCGGGTTCGATTCCCGGTCGGGAAATAACTTTATATCTGGTGAAGTGAAAGAAAAGAACTTAAGGCCATCAGGTAAAATAAACCATTATTGTTGTTATTATTATTATTTATTGTTTATTATTATTATTATTATTATTATTATTATTATTATTATTATTATTATTATTATTAGTGTTATTAATATTCATACCTTATTACTGAACTGTTTTATATTTCGTATATTTATTCCTAAAAATAACCAATATTTCTGCATGTTAATATATTTTTATGTAGTTATTCTTATGCTACATTTTGCAAAAGAAATACAGGGTGTTTCGAAATTAGAGACATACACACATAAATAACCTTCATTGAAGCATATTTTGTTAAGGAACGTATGGGCTGAGACGCTTCGTTTCAGTGCTAGAGGGATCTTTCGGGAAGGGATAGAAGTAAACGATTACTAATATCGCTTGGTTTGTTTAATTTCGGAGCTCAGTAGCATTCGGAACCTATTACAGCAAGATTGTTTACATCCATTGCTACGTTCTGTTGGATAGGTAAGGTTGGGTCCACGGCCTAGCCCGCACGCAAGCCTGACTTCACTGCCTAGATTTATTTTTGTGCGTCTACATGTGCAATGGTTTAGTAAACCGATATTGACTCTGAAGAAGATCTTGTAGCATGCATTTTCAGCGCAGCAGCTGAAATAAGGGAAACCCCTTGCACCTTTGGAAGGGTATGACAAAGTATGTAACATTGATACACTGTATGGATGTCAATGGACGTGTGTTCCAGCACTTGTTGTGATGGGACAATAAACTGGATCCATCCTGAGAATGCAACACTTGTGAGTGTTTTTTTTCCCCCTAGAATTAAGCACGTTTAGTTTCTCCAAGTATTTATATTAACACACAGAATTACGTGACACAGAATGACTTGATATTTGTACATACCAACTTCCTTCTATCCCTTTCTCTAAGACCCCTCTTGTATTGAAACGAAGTGTTACAGCCGATAGGTTCCTTAACAAGATATGCTTCAATGAAGGTTAACTATCTGTTCCCAAAGCTTGTCGGTCTAATTTAGAAACATCCTGTATATAGCACCGTATTCTAAAGCTATTTCTGTATAGACGATTGCGAAAATAGAAGAATTATAAAAGAGCAAGAAGGTGTAATTTATTGGTTATTCCAAATTCCATTTACAGCCACGATAACAACATGTCTACTCTCTTGATGGTACCGGCCGACTGTTATTCATATCATTGCCTTCTCCTTCTCAAGTTACTTCTGCTCCTACTCCTACTTCTGCTTCTACTCCTGCTTCTACTTCTACCCAAGCTTCTACTTCTACTTCTTCTCTCCCTATGACTTTCCACTCTCTTCCTTCTAAGCCCGCTATCGTTTTGCAAGAAACTCTCCAGGTAATACAAACCTCTCTCCTTCTTCAGAAGTCCAAATTCAGTAGCTCTCCTCAAAGCTGACTGCACTTGCCTCGCAGCTTTACCATAAGGTATGTCATATTCAGATGTGATGAACTTTACTATTTGCTTCATTGACACACCTTGAGAGAAAGTAAGATATTCCAAGGCGTCCAAAACTAGCTGCGAAAACTCAGATTGCCTTCCCTGACGTTGCCCTTTTTTATTTGTCTTCATGTTGTTATCGTTTGACCTTTGATGATCACAGATGGAACTGGAACAAAACGACTTCGTTTCCTGGGAAACCAATTTATTGTTTACGTAATAATTATCCCCCCACGGGGATATGCGGAACTATACAAAAACATTAAAGAATAAAACAAGAAGAGATACTAGATTTAAGTTTTATAAAACATTGGCAGTTCCTGCATTATTTTATGGGAGCGAAACTTGGGTAATGACCAAAAAATTACAAAGTAGAATTCAAAGCGCAGAAATGAACTTCATTAGAAGAACAAAAGGCTGCACAAGATTGGATCGGATAAAGAATGAATATATAAGAACAGAGTTATATATATATATATATATCCATTGAATGAGAAAATCAAACAATATAGAGAGAAATGGTTTACACATGTGGAAAGAATGAATGTATCAAGATTGCCGAGAGCAGCATTCAACTACAAGCCAACAGGTTAAAGGAATGTAGGAAGGCCAATAAAAACATGGACAGAACAACTGTGAGACGGAACAGGCAATTTTTTGCCTAGCCCGTGAAGTGAAGAAGTAATAATTATCAAGCCACACAGAATGCTTCTATCAGGTATCTGATTTGGTGACGTATGTATGTATGTAATCCAGAGTTAAAAATACTCTTTGACAGGTCGTGTCCCTGGACGACCCTTGGTTGTATGTAGCTCTTAAAACTACTTGCAAACGAGAGATTAAACTAAGGGAAAGAAGGAATTATAACTTTATTCGTCATTATCATCATCGTCTTCAAGAATTAGAACTCTTAGTCTGTTCAGACTCAAAATTGCTAACTCTGTATCTTCTAAGGTTTAATTGCTTACGCAATCTCTTCTACATTTCCTGTCCCCTCGGATTATCTTATATATAATAAATAATAGTTTTAAAAAACTAAAAGAACACGCTTTATTAGAAAACTAAAAAATGGAAAAATAATTTTAATTTCCAATACGCTTGGGATAAAATTAAAGTGGTCAACAAAAAAATCATCTCCAACACATATAGAATAAAACTAGAGTTATCAACAAAAATAACATAATTTTACCATCAAAAGCGTGGTGTGCTCTATATCAATTAATATATTTGATAATAAACATATATTGGTAAAAGTAAGCTCTCTAAGAAGAAAATGTAAACATCATAAAAAGCACCCCACGCTTTTGATGGTAAAATTATTTTCTTTTTGTTGATAACTCTAGTTTTATTCTATATGTGTTGGAGATGATTTTTTTGTTGACCACTTTAATTTTATCCCAAGCGTATTGGAAATTAAAATTATTTTTCATTTTTTAGTTTTCTAATAAAGCATGTTCTTTTAGTTTTTTAAAACTATTATTTATTTTTTATTTTTTAGTTTTAATATTTTACAGAATAAGATAAAAATGTAAATATCTTTAAATTCGATACTATTGTAGTATGAGCTAAAAGTAATACTCTTCTATTCTATAAAAAAAACCCTCCCAGCCGGATTTGAACCAGCGACGTATGGATTACTGAAATTATATACCACTAGAGTTCACTGCTCTACTAACTGAGTTCTTACAACGACAAGTCCGCAACCTATTATACCAGTTTTCATTTTTTTGATTTTCTAATGATTCTGGCCAGGATTTTAGAAACAAAATATGAAATTATTGTGTTGTCACGGATCCTTTACAAGTATACAAAGTTTCAAGTCGATCCAATGTTTCTAAGTGGGTGAAAATCGTGTTAAAAAATTCCGTTACATAGCTACAAAGACACTTCTTTTTTTAATTTTCTGATGATTCTGGCCATGATTTTAGAAACAAAATATGAAATTGTTGTATTGTCACGGGTCTTTTATAAGTATAAAAAGCTTCAAGTCGATCCAATGGTTTTAAGTGGGAGAAAATCGCGTTAAAAGATTCATAGATAGATACAGGTCAAGTTAATATAAAGCGTGTAAAAAAACATACACTTGTCGCTCCACTTTATCTTTTAAACACCTGTCGGTGAATGAGGACTATAGACTGAATTCAGTGTTACCAACATTAAAAATAATATTGCCAGTCACTTTCTATGCAATGATATGTGTCATGAAGTTTGTCCATTTCAATTAATTTCATTGAAATACTAAGTTAATTTCGAGAAAAAATGGCAAATAGGCATTGTAAGCTGAAATAGGCATTTATAGGCAAAATTAACTTCATGGAAAACAACTCTAGGGTTGTTGATATGAACGTATATGAAATCACTTTTACAATATCTGTAATAAATAACTGTAGGCATTTTCCCTAACATCCGGTCTCTAGTACTCGTAATTATGAGTAATGTAGTTTCTTAAACAAAACTTAATTTAATTTATTTTTTTATTTTTAGACAAGAATTTAAACTACGCTTCCAAAGTAATGCGTTAATTTGTAAATTCCGATGACGTACTGCCTCCATTCCTTATTAATTCTGTTTAGTTAATAATAATGATAATAATAATAATAATAATAATTTAAATGTATATACACATTTTCAATGTTTACACATCTTTCTGTGCCTAAAGTTTTAATTTTCTTCTCTACTCGTCACTGCCCATCCACTCCATGTCCTCCAGTCCTCTTGTTTTCATTCCAGTTCTTATTTTTTGAATCGACGAGTTTCGAGGTCTTCCTTTCTTTATTCTTCCATATGCACACCATTCCAATGTTTTTTTTTTCTGGGTAATCTTTCTTCTTGCATTCTTCATACATTATCATATTATTATTATCGTAAGTATTATTATTGTTATTATCCTATAAAATGTTGTTTGTACATAAAATTTACATTGCTACATTTAATGCTAACTGTTTATAATTAGTATAGTGTATATCTATATTTGTCAAATATCTATTTGTATTTGTGCTGGTTGAGTGGAAGAGAAGGCCTTATGGCCTTAACTCTGCCAGAATAAATAAAGCATTATTATTATTATTATTATTATTATTATTATTATTATTATTATTATTATTATTATTATTATTATTATTATTATTACCAATTTATTTGCTTATATCTTATATGTCCACCGCTGTGGTCTCGAGGTAGCGTGCTGCCTTGTCACGCAGCGAGCCCGGGTTCGATCCCCGGTCGGGACAGTTTTTCTGGGTGAGGTTTTTATCGGGTTTTTTCCTCACCTGTAAGACAAATGTCAGGAAAACTTTAAGGTCCAAACGGTCCCCGAAATCATATGGCCATCATCCTTATCATTATCATCCTTACCATTATCATTATCATCATCATCCTTCACCGGTGTGGAAAGCGACGGGAAGCTACCACACCTACACAATTCCCTAGTAAAGCTGCAAGCATAGCATGAAAATGCTATGATTGCAGTGAAGGACCTGCCTTCGGGCAGAATTACTATGGATACTATGGATGGATATCTTATATAGTCTACTATTGAATATTTAATGTTCTTTTTTTTTTCCTCGTATGACTTTATTTATTTATTTTTAGTTTTGAACATCTTGCTGCTCTCCTCAAAAATCCATTTCCATCCACATAAGTTTTTGTTGTAAGTTTTTTTATTGAATTTCCATGCTTCAGCTCCATATGTTACTTTACTTCTGACTATTGAAGTACTGTATATATTTGATTGCCATGCTTGGAACAACACCCAAATTAATTTAATTCGCGTCAACTGGACTGTTTCACTTATTATGGAATATTGTCGTCTATATCTATATTGCTAGTATCATTAGTTGAGATTTATAATGTAAAAAAAAGTTAATAATTTGATGGAAATGTTTCATAGATTTGCTTTCTCTGCTGGAGAAAGTTGGTATATCAGCAAATGCACCTGTGTATAGGCTACTCAAAGTTATCTTAGGATCTTAATCCTGACTTTTAAGAGTTCGTTTAATACATTGTATATACTACTAGTTAATACTCGGCGTGCGCTGCTACGCCTAAATAAATTTAAATATATGTGCTTTTATGTTCAGTCGAATACATAAAAGGAAAAATAATTATAAATTTATATTTTTTTAGATACCCGGCGTTGCCCTGGAATCTACTTATCCCGATCTTCTTGACATAAATGAGCTGAGATATAAATATTAATGTGTTTTGTTTATTTAAATAAGTAAAATGAAACATTTGAACCGAAAGTGTGATTTTCGGTTCACTACTGTAGTGTCGTAATCCTCCCTGGACAGTAAGATTAATGAACTATGCCAATATCCTTTCTCTATGCATCTACCCCCACTCTCCCTTTTTTGCCTCTCCTGTTGCGCTGTTTGTGCGGCGCATCTCCCCTTCTACCTCGGAACGCTTAAATACGCTATGCACATCGAGAACGTTATCATTCATTCATTCAGTCATTCATTCTTTGGATGGGAACTTTTAGTTGACAACGTCGTCTGGAGCCGCGAATGGCGGAATTTAAGTTGGTCCTGAAGACCGGGGAATGCTACCCTGGCTTGGACCATAGCATGAATGTGGTGTGAGGTATGATATGGTTTTTTTGTTATGTTAAAGCATTATTATTTATTTACGTTTGTTGAATGATGAAATGTTCATCTCTGTTATATTTTCTATGCACTTCCGACTTCTTGTTTATATTAAACATCATTTTTATACATATCCAATTTAATGTTCAAGTGATTTATGTGCATGTTGCTGTTTGATATTCCTGTACTGAAACTCACTTATTTAGGAGATCATTCTAGCTTCCTTTATTTTTCCGTTTAGCTTTCATGATTATTAATTATAATGAAAACATTCATTTTAAGTTACTCTGGTGTTTTGAGACCTATTATTGATTCATGAATAAGTGCTTAGGAAAGAAAGATTAATCACTCTTTGCCTCCTATGGGCCCGAGGCAAAGCTTTGTGATTAATAACTTTGGATGTAATGAACTCTACGCTAGTAGATGCAACGGAAACAAAAAGACGATCTACTCAGCACCAAACGGTAGCAGGCAGCGTGGTTTCAACCCGCACAAGTGGTAGCATAGCGCGTGGTTTTTTATTATTTCTGTTTAGAAAAAATTTTGTATTCTATTGGCAGTAGTTCAGGTGGGCGTCGATTCGAAATCTTTGAACTTAAGTTTTGGGTTCTGGATTCAAGTACCAGAACAAGAGAATATACTCTGAGTGGTTTTAAATGGTTTTTGGAATTATAAAGTATTTTGATATCGACATTTTTCAGAGGTATTATGTCGTGGATAACTATTTGTTTTCGAGACTTATTATCTACGTAAAAGTTATTGAAACGTGCTTATTTACGTGTTTGAACAGTTTACCGTAAATAAATTGATTCATCTCTCCTTGCATATAAACACAGATTAACTTATGCATAACGAATTGCGTTGTCTTATAGTTGTTTATACCTTTTGTTTATTTTGTTTAGTAAACATGCTTAGTTGGATTGATGTTGTATCTAAGGACAATTTAGTCCGAGAATTAAGCTTACTAGGTATTGACATTGAAGGCTACGTAAATATATTGCGTCAACGACTTAAGATTCTTTTGAACTCTCTCTCCCCGGCTGAACAAACATTGGTGAAACGAAAGTTTACCGTAGACGGTGCTGTTACTCAAGACAATTCTGTAGAGCAGAATAAGAATAGTATTGATAGTAGAGCTAGCTCTATTGAAAATTTTTCTGGCGGAAATGCTTCCAACCTTTCTTCTGACATGGAAGAAAATAATCAGCGAATTTTTCGATAGTTAATTAGAAAAGTCGATCCCTGTGATGGAAGTGATAAGGAATTGTTAGTTTTCTTCCTAATGAAACTCAATTCGATTTTTTTGAATTGAGATTAGTTAAAGATGAATATTTTGTTAATTCGATTTTGAGTTGTATTGGAGGAATCATATTGAAGGTGTGGAGTAATGTCGTTAAATTGAGATTAACTTGGATCGAGAGTCTGGAATATGTGAAATGTTCGTTATTGCCTTCCAGGTTGTTAGAGGATTACTTGATTAAATTTGTGTCTCGACGATTCCAACTTTCTGAGGAATTTTTATTGGAGTTTCTTTCCGAAATCCAAGGAGCTTCATTGATATTGAACCCACAGTTTTCGGAAGAAAATTTGATTGACATTATTCTTCAAAATATGTCTTCTGCCACTAGACAGCATTTGATCTTCGCTACAAAACCCCAAAGTGTAGCAGAAATATGTGTATTGGCAAGGAAAGTAGCTGATTTTGAGATAGCTGAAAGACATAAGAACTTCAGCGAGAAACGTGTGCCTGATAATTTAAGTAAAGGTAATGCTCCTGTGAATCGTTCTTCTCGCAATAATTCCTGGCAGCAGAAAAGTAATATCCAATGTTGGAAATGCCAGCGCTTTGGACATCTTGCTAGAGAGTGTCGATCCTAGTTTACCGGCGTAGTTCGTATGCTTATTTTGGATATCATGAAAGCTTGTTTTTGGATATCGGTATGTGGGCTGAATGAGCCATTTCGTTTGTGAAAATTATTAGGACGGGAGACTCCTGAGAAAGTTTCGGTACATGTAGACCAGGTTTTGTAATTAAAAGACGCAGTTTAAGTTCTAAAATAAGGGTAACTAGAAATTAAAAGCGTCGATGGCCACGTTACCAAGCAGCAGCTTAGTCAAATAAAAGTATGTCCTGTAGTGGATTAATGCCACGAATGTTTTGTGAAGGACAAAATATTAGTATAATACTTATCTAAAATAGTACTATGTAATATCTTTGTAAAAAGCTTTTGAGGTTCCTTTTCTGTTTCTGGCTGTTTTGTTATTTCAGTTTACCCTAACCCTCATATTGGCATAGCGGAGGAAACTGGAACTTTTGGCAGTCGAGTACCTGGGGGTTCGGCCGACCCCGAGTGCCCAGCTGGCCGAAATGGTGGTTCTGCAACTACAGATTCCAAGGGATCGGTTGATCGGGATTGCGATCTGGCAATTCATGTTGTGGTATCGTCACGCTGTTTTCACCTGGAACACCGCGGAGTTCGACTATGGCGGCTGTGTCATCTGTATGATTTGAGTATTTACAGCGCCTGGATGGTCGACGAAGAAGCTGGTGTGGTGATATTGATTTTGGGGACGATGAAATGGTGATAAAGTTTTCCGCTCGGAATCATGTAGTGTTACCGTGCCCTCCCAACGTGGGATTCGCTATCTAGTATCCTCGTAACATCTTTATAAGGACTTATGTCTATAAGACTTCGGGGACTTTCTTTCATTGTTTGGAAGTTTATGGGGCTGTTCCTTCCCGGAGGGCCCGAGGAGTAGATATTGAACCGAAAGTGTGATTTTCGGTTCACTACTGTAGTGTCGTAATCCTCCCTGGACAGTAAGATTCGTGAACTATGCCAATAACCTTTCTCTATGCATCTACCCCCACTCACCCCTTTTGCCACTCCTGTTGCGCTGTTTGTGCGGCGCATCTCCCCTTCTAACTCGGAACGCTCAAATGCGCAATGCACATCGAGAACGTTATCATTCTTTCATTCAGTCATTCATTCTTTGGATCGGAACTTTTAGTTAACAACGTCGTCTGGAGCCGCGAGTGGCGGAATTTAAGTTGGTCCTGAAGACCGGGGAAAGCCACCCTGGTTTTGACCATAGTATGAATGTGGTGTGAGGTATGATATGGTTTTTTTTGTCATGTTAAAGCATTATTATTTATTTACTTTTGTTGAATGATCAAATGTTTATCTTTGTTATATTTTCTATGCACTTCAGACTTCTTGTTTATATTAAACATCATTTTTATACATATCCAATTTAATGTTCAAGTGATTTATGTGCATGTTGCTGTTTGATATTCCTGTACTCAAACTCACTTATTTAGGAGATCATTCTACCTTCCTTTATTTTTGCGTCCAGCTTTCATGATTAATAATTACAATGAAAACATTCATTTTAAGTTACTCTGCTGTTTTGAGACCTATTATTGATTCATGATTAAGTGCTTAGGAAAGAAAGATGAATCAATCTTTGCCTCCTATGGGCCCGGGGCAAAGCGTTGTGATTAATAACCTTGGATGTAATGAACTCTACGCTAGTAGATGCAACGGAAACAAAAAGACGATCTACTCAGCACCTAAAGGTAGCTGGCAGCGTGGTAACAACCCGCACACATTCATATCGTAATTATTTTTGGTTACCCCGTGCTGTTTACCCGGCGTTGTCCGAGAATCTACTCATTCCGATCTTCTTGACATAAATGAGCTGAAAGAGAAAACAGTGTACTTCTTATGATTAGTTGAATACGTAAAATGAAAAATAATTATAAATGTATATCGTGATTATTTTAAGATTTCCCGTGCTGATTACCCTGTGTTGCCCGGGAATCTACTTATCTCGATCTTCTTGGCATAAATGAGCTAAAAGACAAAATTCGTTATTGTGAGTTATCCGTAAAAGAATGCCCGCCATGTGCTGCTATGCTTACACAGGTATCTACGTACTTGTCTCGATCTTCCTGATATCAATGAAAAAAATGGTTATTGTGAGTTATCCGTAAGAGATAAACATATGCTGTCGCGGACTTTTTGTAGAGCTTTTTGAGATATTCAAATCTGTGTCCATTAATTTTGTGTATTTGTTATGGTTTAGGCAACGTAAGCCATTTAAGCGTCCAGAGAGCTACTTTTTTCACGTTTTCCACTACAAAGAGCGATTTTAAGGGCGTAGGAGTTGAGTATTACAACTCTCTTATATCCTATGTTCATCCCGGGTACCTTCTGAACATTTTAAAAAAAGCCCCATCACAATCGGGTCAAAGTATGAACAAAACAAATAAACACACATTCATTTTTATATATTAGATTATATCAGTGACGCTTTAATTCGTAGTTACTTGGCAACAAAACCTATACTTTATATTCTAACAAAACACGCTATCAAAACATAAAATACGGGTTCAACAATACATAAAATACACTTTAATGATGATTTCATATAACTACATTTTTTTTGCATTTCTTTTTTGTCATTTCGACATTTCTGGGACTCTCTCCTGGCATTGGCGTATTGTAACCCAGTTCTGAGATTTGGTCGCCTGGAAGGCGGGGTTACGCTGCCCCAATGATATGATGGGTGGTAACTATTGGTAATGATGCACCAGGAGAGGCTTTAATTCTTAACTTAATCTAACGCTAATACGATATTGATGATAATGATAGCCAGATGATGTTCGGGGACCGTTTGGGCCTTAAAACACCTTGACATTTGTCTTATAGGTGAGGAAAAATCCCGTAAAAAACCTCACCCAGGAAACTTGTCCCGACCGGGGATCGAACCCGGATCCGCTGCGTGACAAGGCAGCACCCTACCTCGAGACTACAGCGGTGGACCTTCATAAAGACTTTCCTTGTATTTTCTGAAAGTAGGCCTATATTAATAGTTGCATCTTGGACTGCTTTTAAAATGTTTCCTAATGAACCGTGAAAATCACCTTCTTCGGTCATTTTTACCTTAAATTCCCATATGAAACTAGCACCCAAAATTGCAGAATATAACAATAATATTTGTTGATTCATCGTGTCTTTTTTTCTCCAAAGTCCACATTAGTTTTTCTCTAACATATCGTTCCCGCAATAAATACATTTCATAAAATATATTAAATATACAATGTATACTACAATAGTCTAAACGTAGATAAAATATTGTAAACAAGGTTAGGTTTAGTAACTAGTCGTCTTAATATCTATAAAGACAGAGATAATTTAACTCTCACTCGTGTATCTATCTATCGACATATCCGTAAGTTCCTTAAGGCCAAGATTAGTTTCACATAAGAATAATACTCGTCTGATATTGCTACTCATTGGTGTTACAATCCATTAAGGACTCAAGTCTCCCTTAAAATGAAATTTCATTCCTTATGTTTCTAAAGCCATAAATCCCATATTCTAAACATTTCTTTCTTTCTAAGCTATCACATAATCCAACCATCTATGATTTGGCCATCCTGTCTCCCTTTACCACCTGGTTTACCATTGAACAATTTTATATTTTATTCTTGTCACGCAGCGGGCCCGGGTTCGATTCCCGGTCGGGACAGGCTCCTGGGTGAGGTTTTTTCGGGTTTTTTCCTCACCTGTAAGACAAATGTCAGGAAACTTAGGACCCAGCGGTTCCCGAAAATCATCCGGCCATCACCATCATCCTTTATCGATGTGGAAAGCAACGGGAAGCTACCATATCTATCATTCACTAGTAGAGCTGCAAAGCATAGCATGGAAATGCTATGATTGCAGTGAAAGACCTGACATTGGGCAGAATTGCTATTGAATAGAATCCTCCATTCGTGCAATATCTGGGTCTGAGTACAAGTTGTAAATTTTAATAATGATTAAAATAATTATTTATGTACCAAGGGTATTATTATGGTTATTCGGTCCAAAGGGTGACAGGCTACTGGGCCAAGGGCCTTTGGCCTGAAGTTTGGTAAGTCGCATGAGAGAATAATAACTAATAATAATACCCTTGGTACATACATAATTTTATGTCTTGGTTCTTTATAATGAAAAGAAAATAAATGGTTATTAAATCATGAAATGCACATGAGCAAATTATGTGATCATCGCTTTTTTATATCCAACAAATTCAATTTTTTTGTTATTTTATATCACACCATTGAGGCTATATTTTATTATAAATAAATTGTATATAGGCTACCTTTTATTTTCTTTTTTGTATTTTTACACTCTGTCTTCCTCACTATTTCTATATTATGTATATTATTCTTGTGAAGTTTTTCGAAAATTTTATTTCATCTTCATGGCATTTGTCTTATTTGTTTATTTGTAAATTGTATATAATAGCAACCTAAACCCATTATATACAATTTCCAAATAAACAAATGAAACAAATGTCATGAAGACGAAATAAAAGTTTCGAAAATCTTCACAAGAATAAAATACATAGAATAATAAAGAAATGTTGACGAAGGCGGAGTATAAAAATACAAAAAGAAAGTATATACAATTTATTTATAATCCAACAAATTACTTTTTTGCTATATGACTTGTATGTAGGGAGTTTGTTTATTCAATAATACATTCAAATTGGAATAATATGTACGGGGTGAATCATAAATATGGCTATACGTTTGATCACGTTGTGTGATGAAAATATTACCACTACAGGAAATATGAAATTAACGTTGGAAAGGCAATTATTCAAATTACAACAATGCAATAAAACAAAACAGTGTAGAACTTACGTCATTGGTCAAAATGGTGTTGAATATGCAACAGCAAATTACAACTGCTGCATGGGCAATAACGTATGCTAATGATCATGAGGCCTCAAGACTGGCAAGACGTGAGTTTAACGTAGCATTGCAGCTGTAGACTATGGGAAAGTGGAGAAAACGACTGCTGGAAACGGGAAGGATGCAGAAAATCAAACCTCTTGGAAGGTCTCGCATTAGCACGGATGCAGAAACAACGAAGAGAATTGTGGAGGCGTTCGACGTTAGCCCACAAAAATCAACCCGCCAAGCTGCACGTGAGCAGTGATTTGTTTTGTTTTGTTCGATTGTTGTAATTTGAAATGATAACATCATATTTCCTTTAATAATAATATTTTCGTCACAAAATGCGATCAAACGTATAGCCATATTTGTGACTCACTCTGTAAATGTTGCAGAAGAATTATATGAATTGATAAAAGAAGCTGAACAAAAGTAACTGCTCGAGAAGTCAAGAAAAATATATACTGCAAGGAATATGATATTTTTGTGAAGTGGATGAAAGACATGTGGATGTTGTTAATGAAACTGTTATTTAGGCATAGCTACTTCGAGAACCAGGAACATTCATTTTCACCGAACTTATAACTAACTAACTAACTCACTCTATCGAACCCATAGGTTCATGGCCGCGCGGACATAAGCTTTCTATAGATCCCTATCCTGAGCTAATGTTTTCCACTCATCCCCTGTATAATCTACTTCCCCCAAATCATGGATAATGTTATTCTCCCACCTTATTCTTGGTCTATCAACTGGGCGTGTTCCCTCTGGTTTTCCTACCAGAAGTTTCCATGCACCTCTTTCATCCCCCATACGTGCCACATGTCCTGCCCATCGCAGCCTACGAGACTTAACTGCTCTTATTATATCTGATTTACATAAAATGTAGCTTACTATAAGCAGTTTTCTCCATTCACCTGTCTGTTCATCTCTCTTTGGCTCAAAAATATTTCTAAAAACTTATTCTCAAATACTAGCAATCTTCTCTCCTCCCTTAAGTAACAGTCCATGTCTCGCATCCATATAACTAGGAGAAGAAGAATTTTATAGACTATATTTTCAGTTTAACGTTTTTTTAAAGGAGTTGGAACGACAAGAGTCCCTGTAATGTACAATAGCTTGTATTTCCAGAATTGAGCCTATGTTTAATTTCTTTGTGCATCTCATTCCTATTTGTGATAATTGTTCCTAGGTACCGAACTTATTGTGGACAAAATTCTCAATGCAAAAAAAAAAAAAATTAAAGCAATGTTCGAAAACGCGGAAGTTCTTTTAAAGTATATTAATCAAGCTCCTAATTAAACATTTATATTGTATAAAGTGGCTCTGTGTAAAAGGAGTATCTATATGCCTAAAGAAATTGAAAATATTTATGAAGGGTTAATTGGACGGCGCATCAACGGGCTATGCGCCATTATGTAAGTTTCGAGAAAAATACGTTTAAAGTTTAAGTCAGTCTTCACTATTTATTGTAGCGCCAAACTAACAATACTGGATATTGCAAGTTTTTTTCCTTGTTTTGACAGTTGATGCATCGACAATCTAAGAGCGGGAACATTTGCCGCTTAGCTGCATGATGCAAAATGAATATTAGCATTTATGAAGATCTGGTTTCATAGCCGTTGTTGCAAATCAGAATCTCTGGTAGAACTGATGGCGTTTACATTTTTCTTTAATAATAAGGCTAAATTAAATATTGACGCTAAAAGTGTGCTTACACTTCCTTCATGAGCTAGTGCAATAGATGGCAACAAAATCTCAATTTTAAAAAGTCCTTAACCGGTTGATGCATATCATCGTCCAATTGTAGTTGGTGCCAAAATATGAGTTTCACGAGAAATTTTATCAAACGTAATTTCTATTTCAGTTCCCATATGAATGAATTATCAAATTAAATCTCAAACTTTTTGGGATAGAGCTTATAATAATAGGAGTATATGCCATAAATGAGGATGCTACAACCATAGAGAAAAATTGATTTTTTGATAAACTGTCAGAAATGTTGGACAAAATAAAAAAGAAAAACATCAAGAAGTAATAAAACAGGAGATTCTAATAGTCGAGTAGGAAGTAGAATGAAAGATGAAGTGATTGGACCATTTGGGGAAAAGGTGGAAAATGACAATGGAGATAGATTGACAAGTTTATGTAAACAACATGGCTATATGATAATGAATAGTTTCTTCCAACATCGGGAAATACGTAAATACACATGGGAACAGGCATAAAAATGTCTGAAATCAATAATTGATTATATAATTGTGAAACAAAAACGTGATATGATAGTGAAAGATGTTAGAATGTATAGAAAACCAGATTGCGGAAGTGATCATTATATGCTTTTGGGAAAATTCATATTAACAAGTAGGAAAAATCAAAATATTGAAGTAACGGAAGACAGAATAAATACAATCCTTTTGAATGAACAAAGATATAAAGTAAGTTTACTCTATGACGAGAGTATAAAATATATTTTTCAATCAAGATTAAAACAAAAACTTAATTTAAATTTAAATAAATCTGCAGGGGAAATGTATGATCACCTAAAAGAAAGTATACATTCAGCAGCTTTAGAAGCACTTGGGACGGAAAATCTAGAATTAAAAAGAAATAATGAATCGTTTAATCACAATATTAAAAAAAT
The DNA here is from genome assembly GCA_030220185.1 of Diploptera punctata. Taxonomy (NCBI): domain Eukaryota; kingdom Metazoa; phylum Arthropoda; class Insecta; order Blattodea; family Blaberidae; genus Diploptera; species Diploptera punctata. Next base: position 370,750 of record JASPKZ010003451.1, on the reverse strand, counting down.
AGTAGAAAAAAAGAAAGCACGGATGAAATGGGTATCAGATCACTCAACAACATCTCGAAATGAATATATCACTTTAAAACATAGAACAAAAGGTGGAAGTGAGAAGAACAAAAAATGAGTACTGGATAATATATGCTCGAATATAGATCATTCGATTGGATATGCTAGATCCAAAGAAGCTTGGAAAACATTACAAAATATCAGGAAATCAGAAAGAAAGAAGATAAATATTCAGTTGCTAAGATCATCAGAATGGATGCAACGTTATAAAGGTTTACTTCAAGAAAATAGAAATGAGTTTCAACTTCAAGATACGGATGTAGAATATAAATTTTACACTCCAGAAATAACAGAAGATGGAGTAAAAAGAGCTTTGAAAGAGGCAAAAAATGGGAGAGCACCAGGACCAGGAAATATTCAGACGGAACTCCTAAAACATGGAGGAGATATTTTAGTAATATTTTTAACAAAACTTTTTAATAAAATTGAAATTGGAGACGATATCCCAGAAGACTGGAATTTATCGTATATTACTCCTATTTTTAAAAGGTGATAAAAAACTGTGTTCCAATTATAGAGGTATAAGCGTTTTACCTTCAACAGCTAGGATTTTTAGTAAAATTATAAATTTTAAACTTAAGGAGATAAAAGATAACTTAAGAGAAGAACAATGTGGATTCCGGAGTGGAAGATCATGTATTGATAATATTTTCTGTATTAGAAAATTACAAGAGAAAATCCTTGCAAAAAATAAAGAACTACATATGACCTTCATTGATTTAGAGATGGCATATGGTAGTGTACCTCGACAATTGTTATGGACGGCAATGAGAAATATGAATATCTGTGATAAATGGATTAATATTGTTAGGAGGATCTATAGTAATACAAAAGCTAAAGTAAAAATACAGAATAATTTAACAGAGGAATTCACAGTGAATAAAGGCCTTAAGCAGGGATGCAGTTTGTCACCAATTCTTTTTAACATTTATTTAGACCAGGCTCTTAACTTGTGGTATAAAACATGTTCTGAAATGGGTATTCCTATAGGAGGAAAAGTACTGCACTCATTGTTGTTTGCAGATGATCAAATAATTTTTGCAGGGGATGAAGATGATATGAAATATGTGATAAATAAACTAATGGAAGAATATAAAAAATGGGGACTGAATATAAATTTACAAAAAACAATATATGTGTTTGGGAAAGGATGTGGATGACCTCATACTTGAAACAGGGAAAATAAAAAAATGTGAATTTTTTAAATATCTTGGGTCAATAATTACAAGTTTAGGTACCTGTGAGAGAGATGTGCAGACTAAAACTGCAATGGCAAAAAATGAAACTAAGACATTATATGGAATAATTTGGAACAAAAATATTACAAAAGAAACTAAAATGAAAATTTATAAGAGCATAATACAGACTATTTTGTCATATGGAAGTGAAATGTGGTCTTTGACGGAATTACAAAAGAATAAAATTAGAACTGTTGAATTTGATTATTTTAGAAGAAGCCTCCAAAAAACAAGACAGGATAAAATAAGAAATGAATTCCTTTGGAGAGAAATGAATGTCACCACATCTGTTTGAAAATCAAACGCTTAAATGGTATGACCATGTACAAAGAATGGAAAATGAAAGATGGCCAAAAAATATATACCAATGGTCACCCCTGGAAGAAATAAACGTGGCAGACCAAGATGGAAATGGAAAACCTATGTCAGAAGCATAATGGATGATAGGAATTTGGAAGAGGGAGATTGGAATGATAGAGATAAATGGAAACTGAAGACGGCAAACCTATAAGTGGGGGAAAGCCGAAGAAGATGAAGAAGAAGAAGAAGTTCCTATACAGACTAAATTGTGTTTAAAAGTTAATTTTGTTAATTGGAAATATTTTATTGCTGTAATTAATATTTTTGTGAGCATTGTAATCTTATTTCCTGAGCGGCATTTTGAAAAAAATTAATACCCACTGAGTTATTATGAAATCAATTACATATAGGCCTACTGTATCCTAACAATCCATCCATTGTAATTCTGCCCGAGGGTAGGACTTTCACTGCAATAATAGCATTTTCATGCTATGCTTTGGAGCTTTACTACGGAATTATAGATGTGGTAGCTTCCCGTTGCTTTCCACACCGGTGAAGGATGGTGATGATGATGATGATGATGATGATGGCCGGATGATTTTCGGGGGCCGTTGGCCCTAAGCTTCCTGACATTTGTCTTACACCGAAAACAATCTCACCCAGGAGCCTGTCCCGAGCGGGAAACGAACCCGGGCCCGCTGCGTGACAAGGCAGCACGCTACCTCGAGACCACAGCGGTGGACATCCTAACAATAAACCAACAATTATAAAGACTAAGACATACAAATATTAAGTACCTCCCGTTTTTGAATATTAACATGGGTTGAGCCTACTATAATTTTCCAATTACCAATTCTCGGCCATTTTATAATATCGTAAAGAACTGAAATTGGACATAGAATTGCATGAAGTAAGTGTGTATTTTATTGTTGGATGCACTTTACTTGATAAGGATTTGATAATTCCAGAAGGCCATGAATTTACGAATACAAGAAACTTATGTTCATAAACATTTTATTGACTAATAATTATAGCTATTTAAATTTTTAATAATTTATTTTATGTTCATTGCTAAGTGAAATGCAATATCAAGATTGCATAATGACGAAATAAAAAGAATGCTGATTACATAGTTATCAGCTAAAAATAAAATAATTTATATTAGAAAATGGGTCAATGTTTGTTCTTGTTTCGAAGAAGGATATTTAAAAAATAGAGCGTTTGTATATGCTAAAATCTAGATATAATTAGAACAGTTAAGTCTCATAGACTGCGGTGGACACTACATGTGGCACGAATGGGGAATGAAAGTTGGACATGAAAGCTCCTTGTAGAAAAACCAGAGGGAAAGCGCCTAGTTGGTAAACCAAGAATGAGCAATAAACAATATAAAGAGGGTTAATCAACTTAAGGGGATAGAAGAATATCATAAAATTATTATTTTAGAATTAAGTTGGAATATATCTAATTTGCAATTATCAATAATTGTAGATTTTTAGGCTGAATGGGACGGAGGGAATGTTAAAATGTTCTCATAGTATAGATGGTAGGATTATACAATTTATTAAGGCTCCAGTTGGTTTTATAATCCTTGTAAAGTTTTATTGGGAGAATAATATTAAGAATGATTTGAGGAAAGTACATTATACAGGGATAATTCGAAAAATTAGCTCAGGATAGGGACAGCTTATGCCTGCGTGGCATGCATGAACCTATGGGTTCGATAGTGCCAGTGAGTATGTTGTAGGTTGGTAAATTCTAATGATGTAGTATTGATAAATGATGGTGAGGAAATTGAGAAGTCGCCACATGGGACTACATTCTGTTGAATAACATTAAGTTTGAGGGCTGGAAAAAAATAGCATTGAAACTAAATATATGGTCACATTTAGAAAAATATTTACCGGTAATGGAACTTGACACTTAACAAATGAGGGAAATTTTGAAGAAGTGACACAATTGAAGTACAGTAAAACTAGTTTAATCCGGAACGTGAATAATGCGGAAATCTGTCCAATGTGAACAAGTTTATTGGTCCCGGTGAAATAATAGTAATATTGCATGTATTTATTTTGTATAAAACGAAATCTGTCCAACGCGGAAACGGAAGGATATTTCTACACAATTCATGAAAAATGTTTATAAAGCGGAAAGACAGAGAGAAATAAATTAGTTTATACTTAATTGAATTCCCGTTATGCGAAATAACAATAAGGGATGATTTTTGCCACCGGGTGAAGTAGATTTTCTACCTGTATCTGAAATTTTCTTTCGGCCTCACTACACACCCGTTATGCGAAATACAGGTTCGTTCAACAAATATTTGGCGTGTGACATCTGTCTTACAAATAACCAGTCCACTAGGATTTGAGACCGATTGTGTACGTATCTTCACAGGTAACGTTCTGAATTTCCGGAATAAATATGGCTAAATCGTATGTATCATTTTCATTAAACGAAAAAGTGAAAGTGATTGAAGATAAAGAAAAACAAACTCTCAGTAATGACTAAATTTAAATGTGTAAAAATCCAAGTTTATGAAATTTTAAAACACAAAGAAAACATAATTAATTAATGGATGCAAGGAAATGATCAAATAAAGAGGAAAGCAAAATAAATAAATAAAATAAATTAAGAAATCAAGCAAGTAGTGTGGGAGTGTTTTGCAAGAGCACGATCAAAAAATCTCCAAATTTCCGGACCGATGCTCGAAAGTCAAGCTCCAACTGTTGCTACATCCCTAGAGAATAACGATTTCAAGGCATCTTCAGGTTGGCTGTACAGTTTTAAAAGACGACACAATATAGTGTGGAATAGAATTTGCGGGGAATAAAAGGATGTGAACGAAAGTATAGTTAGTGAGTGGAAACCGAAAACGCATACTTTAATTTGAGGATACGGACCTATGAGTCATTTTAATGCTGACAAAACGGATTGTTTTTAGCGCGTTACCGTCGAAATCGCTCGTACACACTATAGTTCACTTTCAACGGCAGCGGAACTACAATTAATCCAATGTACGTAAAAATACATATACGGCACTCTGTAATCTAAGATTGGTTAGTAATTTTTGTTTTTTTTTTATAATGCGGAATTTTGTTTAATGTAAAAAAAAGTCCCATGCGATTCCGCTATGAACAAGTTTTAATGTACCTAGAAACAATAATAATTGCAAACAGGAATTAAGTGCAAAAAGGAAGTACGCATAAATTGAACTCTTAAAACGCATGCTATTTTGCATTACAGAGACTCTTGTCTTCCCAACTTCTCTCACAACCGTTAAATTAAAAGCATGTAAAACTGTACTTTCCCAGTCATACTATATGAATTCGAAACATGGACTCTTACTTTATGAAAGGAGAAAATGTTAAGAGTGGTAAGAATAAAGTGCCCTTACAAAATTTTAGACTGAATAAAGACGAACAAACGGCTGAATGGAGAAAACTACATAAAAATGGGAAATATGATCTTTATGGGAAATCAGACATAATAGGAACAGTTAAGTCTCGTAGACATTGATGGGTAGGATCTAACACATGTGGCACGAATGGGGAATAAAATGGGAGTATGACAATTTGTTATAGGAAAACCGGAAGGAAAGTGTCCAATAGGTAACCCAAGAGTGAGGTTGGAGAATAATATTATCCATGATTTCATCATCATCATCATCATCTTCCTCCACAAAATGTTCGTTCCGGTCTCAATCACTCTCCATCCCGTCCCACACATCTATACCCCTCTAGCTTATCTGTGAATAACTGTTTTGTTATACTTTCTTGATCTATTCTTTGATTTGGTCGAACCTATTATGTTTCCATGATTTTCAGGGAGTTCAATTATTCAGGTAAATATTGAAAAGCATTAGCTCAGGATAGGGGTGTGTGGAGAACTTGTGCCCTCAAGGTCGTCAACCTTCGGATTCGATAGTGTCTGCGTTTTTTTTAAGCATTTTACCCAGAAAGATAGTTTAATTGTTGTCTAATGTAATCTATCACAATATAAACGTTAAAATTATAACTCCTTATGCCATAATCATAAGTAATGCCACGAGTGATTTCCAAATTATCGATAAATTCACGACTCACGAAGTGAAGAGTGAATTTATCTAGAGAATTTGGAAATCAAGAGTGGCATTTGTTAGGACTATTTAACGAATAAAATTAAGCTGTATACTCATAAATCATTATTTAACTATGGTTATTTTAAAATATTTATATATTTAATGTAAACGGTGATGTTTGAAAACAAATGAGAAAGGATTGGTACGCTTCAATTGCTTCTTTTGTTCGATCACTGCAACCAGATCATAATATTATTTATTGCCAAAAGATCGCAATGATGTAAGAATGCACCCTAGTGGAGAAATGTATAACCAACGTTATAGGTATTAATTAATTTCTGATGTCCTATGATGTAAATATGTCAATTATATTTATCTGCAACGTCATTTCCTGGAAAATAATTCGTTTAAGAAAGTCCAAACAGTTTTTTTTTGGTATAATCAATTGTTACAAATATTTTATATTATTTATCGTATGCGCTTTCTGCTGACATTCATGCACTATATATACAATCTGGTAGCCGTATTTCTTACAGAGTCAGTCACTGCAAAATAATGCTATGCCCTATTCAGAATGTTAAAAAGGAGGTGCTTTCTTTATTATGATAAACTTTAGTTGGTAAATTTGGGCGAAACACGACTGTGATTGGTTGTAAATAAAAAAATCATTGAAATATGATTGATCATTGACTCCCATTTGGGGCATGAGTTAAATAGTCATGATAAACTTATTTAGGTTTAGGTCTTTTGAGCCTGTTCCTATGAGATCTCAAGGTGTGGTTGGTCAGTCATCTTAATTTTGGTCTTCCTTTATCTCAAAGTTCTTTAGGTTGATACCGCAATGCTAATTTAAATAAGCGTGTTGGGCCCATTCTTTGGATATGTTGTAACCAATTGCTTTGATTATTCTAAAATTTGTTTTTTAATTTATCGCGTATATCTGTTTCTTTGCTTTTCAAATTTTTTTTAAACCCAGGAGTGGACGTAACAATCTCAGCTGTGCCGCTTACAATTTTGATTTGATTTTAGAATTTACTTTCTAATTTTCGCTGATATAGTTCAGTCCTGATTTTGCAGTTACGTTGTGCAATCTCAATTTGATTGCGGTTGACATTTGTTTACCAAAAATTTCTTCTTATGACTCTATATATTGCATATTATTTCTGTAACTTTATCTCTGTGTCATTTCTCATATGAGATATTAGGTGACCGAGGTAATTGAATTCAGAAACTTATTCTATGATTTTTCCATCCAATTCTATTTTAACTATTCGTAGGTTTTTTCCACACATACCCATAATTTTTCGAATTCACCTGTTTGGCTATTTTAATGATATGCTCCCATTTGTAATTCATCCTGTGAGGTTGCAAACAGTACTAAATCGTTACTCCTTTGTTATTATTTGACAGGTTTTAAATGTATACAAATCTTCCTGTGCCCAATATTAAGTTTTGATTATCTTCCTCCATTCATCTCTATCCTTCCAGTCATCATACTGCAGTCCCCTATCTTTCATCAGATACATACTTCCCTCTTTTTGTGTCTTCTTAGGTCTCCCTCTTCTTTTCTTCCGATTTGGAATCCACTCCAAACTCCTAACTGGCAATCTATCTTCATTCATCCTCTTTACGTATCCAAATCATTATAATTGTTTATTTCCCACAAATTATACAATTGTTTCGTTAAAGTTCATTTTTTTTTTGAATAATACTGCTACCAGTTATATTATATGGGTGCGAAACATGGACTCTTACTTTAAGGGAGGAAAGGAGATTACAATATTTGAGAATAAAGGAAAATTTTTGGACCAAAGAGAGATGAACAGACAGGCGAATGAAAGACAGGCGAATGGAGAAGACTACATAACAATGAACTACATGGTCTTTATAGGAAGCCAGAGATAATAAGAACAGTTAAGTCTCGTAGACTGCGATGGGCAGGGCATGTTGCACGTATGGGGAATGAAAGACTTTCATGGAAGCTTCTTGTAGGAAAGCCAGAGGGAAAACTCCCAGTTGGTAGACTAAGAATGAGGTGGGAGAATAACATTAACTATGATTTGAGGGAAGTAGATTATACAGAGAATGATTGGAAAGCATTAGCTCAGGATAGGGATGTGTGGAGAGCTTATGTCCGCGCGGCCATGAGCCTACGGGTTCGATAGTGCCAGTGAGTAAGTAAGTAAGTAAGTAAGTATAATACTGTTTCTGATCCTGTCTAATTTAGAGCATCGTGCATCTTCTTAAAAATATATTTCTGTAGATTGGAATACTCCTTACATACATGTGATTATTAGCTCCATAAAGTGTTGTGTTCTATACTTATGAGAAAGAGAAAATACGGAATGCAGGCGTGTGTCCCTACCATTTTGTTAAAACAATGCGACAAATGACAACGCATGATACGTGCACATAATCTCTCGTCAGTTCACGCTCGTGATTCGCTTGATGCTCGTGTGGAGAGAAAGGTGAAAGCCATCTTGTGGATTAATTTAAATTCCATCAAAATAAACAAATTACTTTCTCTACATACAACGGTATATACCATATCTTTTCATTTGAGTTAAAATACACTTAATAATTTTTAGGACTATTATTTTGTACCTTTATTTTGACGATGTAATAGCTGATCAACGATCATCAATGTTGATTTAGAAGAAATAGGTCTACAATAGATCAAGTTTTATTATAAAACAAATTTTAAAAAAGAAATGGGAACATAACGACACAGTACAACAACTCTAAGCGGGTTTAAAAAAACATACGATTAAATTAAGAGGAAGTTGTTTAGTATCCTATTAGACTTCCGAATTCCTAATAATTTGTTATACTTACTCGAATGTGTCTAAATGGTACAAATAGTAGGGTGCGTTAGACAAATAGTTTTCAGATCTTTTTAAATTCACGATGGGATAAAAGCAAGGAGATGCACTGTATCCTCTACTATAAATGTTTTACTAGAACATGCCATCAAATCTTTAGAGGAAAGAAGGCTAAAACTCAGTGGTATTAATAAGCTGTTGGTGTATTCTGATGATGCAGGCTATTATCAGATGATAGCGATGAACTACCAAGATCAACACACACCACTCTATTGAGTGACACTAAGACTTGAACATGAATAAAACTAAATATATGTTTCTTTTTGTCTAATACCGCCAGGTTGTCTTTTATGACATTTCTGTTACTAAATATATGTTCATACATAAAAAAAGGGCGGCTCCGTGGCGCAAGCTGTTAGATGCTCGCCTCTCACCGCTGAGGTCCATAGATCGAGTCTCGGTCACTCCATGCGGGTTTCGTGGTGGACGAAAACGGAGCTTGGGTAGGTTTACTCGGTATTTTCTGCCGCTTTCTCTTGCCAAAAATTTAATTCTACCATTTTTATTTCATTTTATTCATCCGCACTGTAATGGTGAGTCAGGAGTAGTCGGCCGGCTCCCTTGTAGTTCACAGGCCTCTATAAATATAGGGGCTTCATCTCATCTCATTTCTCGACGCGACCCTTAGTTGCATACGAGTTGAGGATATTTATATTTTATAGTAAAAAATGAAAATGGACAGTTAATAATAAATGAGGTAAATTTTGAAGAAGTGGCTGATTTCAAGTACCTAGGAACAATAATAAAGTTACAAACAGGAATGAGTACACGGTACACAAAACTATATGTACATCATTGTCACAATTCAGTCAGTAACAGAATTATAGCGAACACATTCTGCTGAGAATGAGACTGATCCCGAAAGGCCTACAGTGTTTTAATCACATTAACATTTGAGGAGAAAGCAAAACAATGTAGCCTACAATTTTATAATTTTATACTCTAATTTTTATATTATCTCCATCCCGAGCTAAGAAGGTTTTCCAATCATCCCCTGCACAATACACTTCTCTCAATTCTTGATTAATGTTATTTTCTCACCTCATTCTTGGTTTTATATATTTTCAGTTGAACAGTTTTTGAAAGAAGTTGTAAGACAATAGTTCGTGTAGTTTAATTTATTTCTGCAGCTCATTTATAATCATCGTTCTTAGGCACTTGATTTCTGGGTTATTATTACTAATTTCTAATGTCCCGGCTGATAATGGTTATTTTGTGTATTTTTTTGAGATGTCTTGACAATCGCATGACGCGGTTTGTCGCGCCGATGAACAAGCAACGGAGTCACAAATGCAGGTCAAAACTCTGCAGAGCACAAAACACCCGTTACCATGTCAGTTCAGCATCACACTCTCAAAAAAATATGTTATGTGAAACACATTCGTCACTTCATACAAAATCATAGTAAACCAAGGAAGAACAAAGTGCATGGTGAAGTCTATCTCAAAAAGTAAAAGAATTCTTCAATGCGTTATATAATGAAAATGGACAACTAATGACAAATTAAGGAAATTTTGAAGAAGTGGCTTATTTCAAGTATCTAGGAACAATCATTGCAAATAGGAATGAGATGCAAAAAGAAATTGAACATAGGCTCAATTCTGGAAATGCGTGCAATTATGCATTACAGAGACTCTTGTCGTCCTAACTCCTTTCAAAAAACGTTAAACTGAAAATATATAAACCAGTTATTCTCCCAGTTGTATTATTTGTAACTGAAACATGGACTCTTACTTTAAGGGAGGAAATAAGATTACAAGTATTTGAGAATAAAGTTCTAAGGAAAATTTTTGGGCCAAAAGAGATGAACAGACAGATGAATGGGAAAATTACATAATGGCGAGCTACATATGTATAGGAGGCCAGATTTAATAAGAACGGTTAAGTCTCGTAGACTGCGATGGGCAGGACATGTGGCACGTATGGGGGATGAAAGAGGTGCATGGAAGCTTCTTGTACGAAAACCAGAGGGAAAGTGCCCAAGATTGAGGTGAGAGAATAACATTAACCATGATTTGAGGAAACATATTATACAGGGATGATTGGAAAACATTAGCTCAGGACATGGATATATAGAGAGCTAATGTCCGCGCCGACATGAACCTATGGGAAGACATGAAGGAAGACATTTTCTCATGGAATTTCGATCTGTATGGGACCGGTGCGTTCTTAGCATCATGTGTAATTTGGGTAGCTGCAATAAGTAGCAGCTCCAGGTTGAGAAAACCAGCTGTAACGGCTGGGGGATCGACATGCCACCCCTCTATTGAACTTATGATAATCCACCATGTGAGGCTAGCAGCCGGCCGCACAGTGGGCTATTTGACCGATTTAAGCGGCCAAAAGTAGAATTTCTGAAATTTATTCTAGACAGGAAAAAAATAGCACATAGCAAAGCTGAATAATCAGGCGATAATACGGTACCCAATTTTCATCAGTCAGTGTTACGTTGAGTCTGTATGATCAATCGAAAATTGACTGTCTCTCATACTGCAAATATTTTTTCTCGGCGCTCTTTCTACAAGCTTATGTTCCACATAGATTATTGCTAATTAGGGATTATATTTTTAAGTGAATTGTTATGATTTGTGATAAACCAGTAAATATTACATATTTTAATTGTTTTTATCCTATTGATATCTATTTTGATTCAGGTAAAACTTCTAGAATTAGGGTATGTTTTTTTTTCGGTATTTTCTTAAGCCAATTTTAACAAACTTCAGTATTTTAGTTTATAGGCCTACTTCCGGGTATTTCCGGGCACTTTTATTTAGTGTCATTGAAAAGATTGAAATGTTGGCTTTAGTGATTTCATGAATATTGGTCGCGGGTTCGCGCGATTTTCCATGATATAAAGGTTTATTAAGGTATTAGTAAAAATGTTATTTTTTTACTAAGTGATTATTTCTATTTAAAATTTCTCGATTTTTGTATTAAGGCCATCAGACGTCAATATAATGATTCCAAGAGAGCTGTTCAACATTATGCAACAGCAGGATTTGCTGGATATTAATGAAAACTTAGACTTATTGGAAAATTACTTTTCACAGAATTACCGTTACTCGGACGAACAAATAAAGGAAATAAATCACAAATTTTTACATTTTAAGTCTGAATTGAAAAGAAAATGGACAGCAGCACATAAGAAAGAGGATATATTTCTTAAGAAAAATGATGATTGGCTTGAAGGGATATTCACAATTCCTAAGGTAGTGAGTCGAACAGGACGGCCAACGAAGACATTTCAAGATTTGAGCGAAAGAAGCAAAAGAAGGAAAATAGAGGATTTACGTAGCAGTACAGATACGGGTGTCCTGACTTATGCTGCACAAGTGAAATTAAGAACTACGGAAAGAAGAGTTACTTCTAAAGTACTCAAGGAAATGACCAATTCTCCAAAGCGTGCAGGAAAATATAAGAAAGCATGCTCTCTTAGTCTTCAGGAAGACAAAGCACAATTAACGGCATTAAGATCATTGGCCATGTTTGTCGAAATACGTAAAAATATATTTTTTCTCTAAAATATACTGCATTTCTCTTAAAATACAGTTAATTTAGTAAGAGAACACATTTATACTCAACTGAATTCCAAAAATAATTTTGGCCACCTACATCGGCAAAATACCTCACTGTGCGCCGTGGAGTTAGAGTTATTCTTCCAATTATATGGATGCGAAACAATGACTCTTACTTGAAAGGAGGAGAAAATATTTGAGACTAAAGTTCTTAGTAAATTTTTAGACTAAAGAGAGACAAGCAGATAAGTGATTATACGAAACTTATAAACACTGAGCTACATGATCTTTATGGGAAACCAGATGTAATGACAGTTATTTGCGATGGGCAGGACACGTGCACGAATCGGGAATGAAAGAGGGACATGAAAATCCGTTATAGGAAAACCAGAGGAAAATCGCCAAAATGAGGTGGTAAAATAACATTAAACATGATTTGAGGGATGTAAATTATAAGGGAATTATTAGAAAACATTAGCTGAGAGTAATAATAATAATAATACTTTATTTGAGCTGGCAGAGTTAAGGCCATAAAGACCTCTCTTCAACTCAACTTGTGAATAATAAAATAATACAAAATGTTACCGCTATATACTATAAGATAAAATAAGTTAAAATATACCTTCTTAGGTAAGATCCGTCGTCCTCAACTTATAAATATAGTATTCTTTATGCCTGCAAGCCTTTCAGAACATCCGTTCCATCTTCAGCAAGTTCTTCTTCGCTACAATATCTAGTATGATGCTGCTGGTTACGACAACACCACATTAGGACCAGCAGCATCATACTAGATATTGTAGCGAAGAAGAACTTGCTGAAGATGGAACGGATGTTCTGAAAGGTTTGCAGGCATAAAGAATACATATTTTATAAGTTGAGGACGACGGATCTTACCTAAGAAGGTATATTTTAACTTATTTTATCTTATGACTCTCCACCTCAACGGTTTTAACGATAGATTTTATTAGTATTGGCTATATACTAACTAGCGGGTTTCACACTTCCAGTATTTGGACTGCTATATAACTTATGAAGAAGAACAAGATATAAATAAGAAAATACAGAAATTTCAACATATTTGTGGAACAATCAGACGAACACTGAGGAAGGAGACGCAGCTAAGATTTTACTCAAGGATGGCACTACCAGTGGCGATGTATGGTTGTGAGGCCTGGGTCCTGAAGGAAAAAGAAAAAAGTAAAATTCGGGTAGTGTAAATGAGATTCCTACCGGCTGTAAAAGGTTGCACAAGAGAAGAACATATTAGAAATGAGAATATTAAAGAGAAACTGTCCACCGCTGTGGTCTCGAGGTAGCGTGCTGCCTTGTCATGCAGCGGGCCTGGGTTTGATTCCTAGTCGGGACAGGCTCCCGGGTGAGGTTTTTTCGGCGTTTTTCCTCACCTGTAAGACAAATGTCAGGAAGCTTAGGGCCCAACGGTCCCCGAAAATCATCCGGCCATCATCATCATCATCCTTATCGTTATAATCATAATCCATCACCGGTGTAGAAAGCAACTGGAAGCTACCACACCTATAATCCCTTAGTAAAGCTGCAAAGCATAACATGAAAATGATATGATTGTAGTGAAAGACCTGCCCTCGGGCAGAATTACTATAGAGATAGTAGAGAGAAACTAAAATATAGATAGAGAGAAACTAAAAGTACAACAACTTCTTCAACAAATAGAAGATCACATGAACAATTGGATAGAACATCTGCAAAAAATGACAGATGATAGGATACCAAAGATGGCACTGTTGTATAATCCTGGAGGACGAAGATCTGTGGGAAGACCAAGAAAGCGCTGGGCTGAACAGATGAGATCAGAACAGGCAATGATCTAATCCATGAAGGACGATGATGATTATGACTAACTATCGAATACCCGGCGTGTGCTGTACGCCCAATTTAAATGTGTGTTTTAATTTTTAGTTGAATAAGTTAAAGAAAATTACTGGTTAATTAAATGATATGGTATATATTGCTACGATCCAAACTTGGTTCCTATAGTAATTTTTTTTTCGGATTTCAGATAAACCCCCACTTACAATGGTCGGATTTTACTGATTTTTGGAAAATATCTACCTCGGATTATTTTAATAGCATTTACTGAATTTAGAAAAAATCGAGATAGATTTATTTAGCCTGGTGGAGTTAAGGCCATGTGGCCTTCTCTTCCACTCACCAGGACAAACATATATTAATCTGATTAACTCTAATATTAAAATACTAAATAAAAATTTGATCAAAAATATTATATTACGATCTATAATGCAACCAGTTAATGTTAGTTAAAATTAAAATTAAATTGCGACCGCTAGAGAATTTTTTTTAATTTTCGTTTCACGTGAACTCTTGCGCTTAATGGTTTCAGAGAATAATAGATAGTGGCTAAACACTTGCCGTACTTGAAAACCTGTACAACAACTTTTCTACTCCTATCCAATTCGTAAAACTTGTAATATGGTCCGCAAAAACACAAACTACGATTAACTTTGTCGCGCCGTGTATAAAAACACGCGGGTAATCGAATGGGAAGTTGTGTCAGACATATGCAGGCTGAATTGTTAGTTATTACCCATCCATCCATCCATAGTAATTCTGCCCGAAGGCAGATCCTTCACTGCAATCATACCATTTTCATGCTATGCTTGCAGCTTTACTAGGGAATTGTAGATGTGGTACCGTCCCGTTACTTTCCACACCGGTGAAGGATGATGTTGATGATAATGATGATGGCCATATGATTTTGGGGACCGTTTGGGCCTTAAAGTTTTCCTGACATTTATCTTAAAGGTGAGAAAAAATCCCGATAAAAACCTCACCCAGAAAAAATTGCCCCGACCGGGGATATAACCTGGGCCCGCTGCGAGACAAGGCAGCTCGCTACCTCGAGACCACAGCGGTGGACGTTATTTATATAAAGGATTACAATTTTAAAATATTATTTGAATATAGACCAAGCAATGCATTAATTCGAATTGGTCTAATATTAACACTAATAAAACATAGAATAAAAATAAAATAAAGTAGTGTAGTAGTAGTAGTAGTAGTAGTAGTATAGTAGTAGTAGTAGTAGTAGTAGTAGTAGTAGTAGTAGTAGTAGGACTTTATTAGACAAAAGTAAGATATTTACAATATTATTTACAAATATGGGTCGCACGGGCAGTAAGCCGTACGTGCTGTTGACAGTCCGTTACAATAAGTAATAATTTGTAACAGTGTAAAGAAAAACAAAAAGAAAACAATAACATTACAACTACATATAGAAAACACAACAATATTACAATTACATAACAATACAATAACATTGTACATTAATTAAGTTATGTATAATTATTAAGAATTAATGTATTGCATTTTGATAACATGTATTTATTCATGAATGAGTGTTGTTCTTATTTTCCGCGTTTTGTCCAGAAATTTACCCACGTTTATCCAATTTTCTGGATTTACCATTAACTCGTAGCATGCCAATCTTTCCCGATTTGAATTTAGAAATCTTTCCGGTAATAACTGACGTCTCCAATATTCTAAATCATCACACTTTCCTAATATATGTATCTCGTTTTCCAAGCTCCCGCACATTGGACATATTCGCATATCGTGATCGTCGCTAATTTTTAGAAATTTACATGCCCCGGAATTCTTGAAAAATATGATATCATCCAATAAATTATTAGAAGTTTTAAAAACTGCGTTCAACAAACTTTTTAATGGAGGAGATTATCCGAAAGCCTGGGCGAGAGGTGTAATCCAACGCTAAAATAAAGTAAGAAAAGCTTCCTAGATGCATATTTACAGGTAGATGCAAAATGCTGAACATAGTTGTTATGCAGAGTAGGGATATAGGAGAGCTTATGTCCTTCCGATCTTTAATTATATTATTTAATAAGTAGGTCTGATAAGTTGAATAGTCTGATAGTGCATTTGATGTCTGCAGGGCGGGAGAGGGGGGTACGAGCGTGCGCGTGTGTATATGTGTGGGTGTATGTGTGTGTGTGTGTGTTTTTTTTTAATTTGTTTTCTAGCAATTATTTTTAATATTAATGTACATAATGAGACTTTTTTTATTTATTTATACACACGGTCTTTTCATGAATGAGTGTAGATATGTATTATTGTGATGTAGTGTAGACATAGATTTTACTTATATGTAGCCTATTATTGTTTTTGATACAGTTGTATTTGTAGGTAATTGTTTATATTATGATTAGTTTTATTTTTTTATTCATGGCAAAATAATGCACGTACGGCCAAGCAGGCCCGTGCGCAATGTAAATGCATATGTATTTTCTTTCTTCTGAAAAAAAAGGGCAATAAATTCCATTATCTATCTAGTGCCAGTAATTTATTTAATTTCATGGTTACACAATTCGCTAAAAACATAAGTAACTTTAAAACCACTGCCCGTTTATGCTGAAGATAATATTCAGATTTGATAAGTTGCTGACATGTCGCACAATGACATTTATAAATCAGAAATATGGGATATTTATTTAAACTACGATTACATTTATTTTAATATAGCGATAACGTACAAGGAAAGCTCATCGAATTAAACTCAATTTGTGCAATATTATTTGCTAATTTTACGGGAACGTTACAGCGTGTAGCGGTACGAATAACTGGACGATCGCATCACTGCGCATGCTCCAGCACTCCCTCTATCATTTATTCAATTTATACCACATATACAATACCAGGTTCGATCTCTATGACCACATTGAACTCAGGCATTTAAGTCTACTATTAGGGCATTCGATAAGTAATGGCAACACTGTTGTAAATCAGCGACCCTAGTGGTGACCATTGTAATCTTGTAATATGTTGTTGAGCAGTCTTTGTTGTATAAATCTTAAAATTGAAAGTCTCGAAATAACATATTTTGTGAATATATCCATTGTTTCTCACATTTAGTAAATAATACCGCCACAAGATTTTCAGTAGAATTTGTTTAGAGTCCACCGCTGTGGTCTCGAGATGGCGTGCTGCCTTGTCATGCAGCGGGCCTGGGTTCGATCCCCGGTCGCGACAGTTTTTTGGGTGAGGTTTTTATCGGGGTTTTTCCTCACCTGTAATACAAATGTCAGGAGAACTTTAAGGCCCAAACGGTCCCCGAAATCATATGGCCATCGCAATCATCATTTATATTCATCTTAGATTAAGCTTAGGATTAGAGACTCTCCTGGCGCACCACTGTCATCATCACCCATCATATCATCGGGGCTACGTAACCTGCCTTACAGGCACCCCAACCTCAGAAGTGGATTACAAGTACGTCATGCCAGGAGAGAACACCAGGAATGTCGAAAGACAACCTGCGGTATTTGAAAAAAAAAAATTGTTTAGAAGGAATTACTCGAACATCCTCCAAATTCACCAGACATGAGCCCTTGTGACTATAACTTCTTCTTCTTCTTTTCCAGGATTAGGTCAATGCGACCTATTCCGGTCTCAAGTCCATCGTTTCCTTGGCCGTCCAAAGATCTTTTCCATGTGGCTTGTAGGTGTTGATCATTTTGGATAATCTTGTATTGTCCGTTCTTTCCATTGGTATATGTGCTCTTCCAGTTGATCGACTATTGAAAATATCTCCAGTTCATTTCTTATTGATTCATTGTGTAATCTCTCCATGCGTGTACATCTTTTACGGATCTTAAATATTTAATTTCAGTGGCTTGAATGTTAGAGATATATTTTTTGTAAGCATCCAAGATTCAGATCCATATAAAAGAACAGGAACAGCCATAATTTTACAAAACCTGAGCTGAGTTTCTCTTCGAGTCTTTCGGAGGGTTCTTCTTATGGTGCCACACATCATTTGATATCGGTTTAATTTATTGTGTATATCCCATTCGTAGCTATATGTTATATCTGAACCAAGATCGTTAAAGTGTGTGTCTGTTCTATTATATCATTATTGATTAGGCTACTATTTTTGCTCTAACTGGCACTTTGCTCTGAAAAGCCATAATTTTTGTTTTGAAGTTGAGACTTTGAGATTATAATAGAGATCTAATTGATTCAACATGTAAATGGCTCTTTGTAAATTATCCTCTGACTTCTGTATAATTACCAGATCGTCTGCATACATTAAAATATTCATATACATTTCCTTATTAATTTGTATTCCTACTGGACTTGATTTTTTCCATTTTCGTATAACCTCGTCAAAATATATATTATACAATGTAGGTGATAATGTACACCCTTGTCGAACTCCTTGATTTATTAAAATTTCTTCTCTAGAATATAACTTATTCTCAAAGATAGAATAACTTCTGCATGTGGTCGATTTCAGTCAAAAATTAATATCCAGAAACCTCTAGATCAACAGTTTTAAAGAGATATCCAGAAATGGTGCTGCAGATGAAGTTCGCCGTCTTCCAATGATTTGGCAATGTATAGTTGACTTGGCAAGAGACTGTAAATGAGTTCCTAATAAAAAAAAAGAAACCTAAATACTTTTGTGATGTTATAGCAGTGTTTCCATTACTTACTGAAACCCCTAGTATATGAGGTAAAGAGAGAGCTACATGATTTTTATGGAAAACCAGATATCATCATCATCATGGTCCAGTCATGAATTTAGACTATTTGTTGACCTGTTTCGGCCTGAAGAGAAACACCATCCAAAAGTCTTTAGGGTGAACGTCCTGGTCTTCTTCTTCCTGCAGGTTGATAGCTTAACATCTGCTTGGGTATCCTGTGATCTTCCATTCGAAGAACACGTTGCATCTATCTAGACTTATAATCAGGAATTTTGTTTTCTAAAGTTCCATGTGTAATTCTTCTAAGATGTCTTCATTTTTTATGATCTAGTAGTGTGTATCCTGCAATCCTTCGAAGATATCTCTTTCCAGCAGATCTAAGTCTCTGTATATCCTTCTGTTTCAATGTCCATACTTCGCATCATACAAATAAATTGGAAAAGTCAGTGTTTATATAGGCCTACTTAAAAAATCAGATGTAATAAGCACATTTAACTCTTGTAGACTGCAATGTGCAGGGCCGCATGGCACGGAAAGTGAAGTACGGAAACATCTTGTTGGAAAACCAGAGGGAAAGCTCCCAGTAGGTATGCCAAAAATGAGGTGGGGAATAACATTAACCATGGTTTGAAGAGGTACATTATATAGGGGATGATTGAATAAATAAATAATAGTTTTAAAAAACTAAAACAGTACGCTTTATTAAAAAAACCGAACTCAAAAATGAAAAATAATTTTAATTTCCAACACGCTTGGTATAAATTTAAAGTGGTCAACATAAAAATCATCTCCAACACATATAGAATAAAACTAGAATTATCAACAAAAAGAATATAATTTTACCATCAAAAGCGTGGGGTGCTCTATACCAATTACTCCTAATATATTTGATAATAAACAAATATTGGTAAAAGTAAAGTCTCTAAGAAGAAAATGTAAAATCATAAAAGCACCCCACGCTTTGATGGTAAAATTATTTTCTTTCTGTTGATAATTCTAGTTTTATTCTACATGTGCTGGAGATGATTTTTTTGTTGACCACTTTAAATTTATTCCAAGCGTATTGGAGATTAAAATTATTTTTCATTTTTGAGTTCGGTTTTCTAATAAAGCGTGTTGTTTTAGTTTTTTAAAACATTTATTTTTTTTATTTTTTAGTTTTAATATTTTACAGAATAAGATAAGAATGTAAATATCTTTAAATTCCATACTATTGTAGTATGAGCTAAAAGTATTACTCTTCTAAAAAAATCCTCCTCAGCCGGATTCGAGCCAGCGACCAATGGATTACTGAAATTGTATACCACTAGTTCACCGCTGTACCAACTGAGCTCTTACAACGATTGACTAAAAAGTCGACAAGTCCATATTATACCAGTGTTAATTTTTTTTTTATTTTCTGATGATTCTGGCCAGGAATTTAGAAAATTAATATGAAATTATTGTATTGTCACGGGTCCTTTACAAGTATACAAAGTTTCAAGTCGATCCAATGTCTCTAAGTGGGTGAAAATCGTGATAAAAGATTCCGTTACATAAATACATACACTTTTTTTGATTTTCTGGTGATTCTGGCCAAGATTTTAGAAAATAAATATGAAATTATTGTATTGTCACGGGTTCTTTACAAGTATACGAAGTTTCAAGTCGATCCAGTGTCTCTAAGTGGGTGAAAATCGTGTTCAAAGATTCCGTTACATAAATACAAATACACTTTTTTTGATTTTCTGATTATTCTGGCCAAGATTTTAGAAAATGAATATGAAATTATTGTATTGTCACGGGTCCTTTACAAGTATACAACATTTCAAGACGATCCAATTATTTTAAGTGGATGAAAAACGCGTTGAAAGATTCAGTTACATAGATAGATAGATAGATAGATAGATAGATAGATAGATAGATAGATAGATAGATAGATAGATAGATAGATAGATAGATAGATAAATAGATAGATAGACAGATAGACAGATAGACGGATAGACGGATAGACGGATAGACGATAGATAGATAGATAGATAGATAGATAGATAGATAGATAGATAAGATAGATAGATAGATAGATAGATAGATAGATAGATAGATAGATAGATAGATAGATAGATAGATAGATAGATAGATAGATAGATAGATAGATAGATAGATGATAGATAGATAGATAGATAGATAGATAGATAGATAGATAGATAGATAGATAGATAGATAGATAGATAGATAGATAGATAGATAGATAGATAGATAGATAGATAGATAGATAGATAGATAGATAGATAGATAGATAGATAGATAGATAGATAGATAGATAGATAGATAGATAGATAGATATAGATAATAGATAGATAGATAGATAGATAGATAGATAGATAGATAGATAGATAGATATAGGTCAAGCTAATATAAAGCGTGTAAAAATAGCTCAGGATAGGGATGTGTGTAGAACTTAAGTCCTGGTAACCATGAAAAACGGGTTCGATAATGATTGTGAGTTAGTTATAAAATATGAAAACCGAGCTACTTGAGAATGTAATCACGGCGTCCCATGCTCTAATCTCCGGTCCCGACAATCCTGATATAAAATTCAGCATAAACAATAAGTTTTGCTTAAATTCTATCCTTCATTCTTACTGGAGGTTTTTGATTAATTTTATAATTTTTTTAACCTTTATATTTATGTTAAACACTTTTGACTACTATTAATTATGTACTAGAACATGCCATCAAACCTTTAGAGGATAAAGAAGGGATACAACCCAATGGTATTAATAAACCGTTGGTATATGCTGATGATGTAATATTACTCGATCCCATCAGCACATTGCCCTTTATATCCCTCCTCATCACACGGTATATTATTCATTATCTTTTACGGTCTCACTTACCAAAACATGGAATTCCCTTCCGCCCTATGTCAGAGACTGTCAAACTATATAACATCCTTTAAAAACGAACTAAATAATTATTTAATAACAAACTAACTTATACACCTCACTCATAGTATTCTTTTAACCATTAATAAATTCAATTATTTATAAAATAATAGTAAGATTAACAAATATTTTCTTTTGCTTTGTTTTAAATATTATATAATCGTAAAATTAGTTTTCTATATCTTATTATTTTTCTTTGTTTTTTATATACATCAGACAGGGACAATTTAATATGTCTTGCTTGTATACATTTTATTATTAGTTTTAGTCTTAATTTTAACTAACATTAACTGGTTGCATTATAGATCGTAAAATAATAGATATTATCTCTTTGATCAAATTTTTATTTAGTATTTAATATTAAAGTTAATTGAGTTTGTTATATTCTGATGTAATATATGTTTGTCGTGGTGAGTGGAAGAGAAGGCCACATGGCCTTAACTCCACCAGATTAAATAAATCTAATGTAATCTATTATTAGGTGATAGCAAGAAGATACTAAGGTCTAACACGCACACTCTATCGAGTAACTAAGAAATTGAGGCTACAAGTAAACATATGGTCACATTTGGTAGGGATTAATATGATAGGAGACATATAAACTAAGATACAACTCTAATATGCATGGATCTGAAACTAAAATGTTCCGAAATATATTAAATTGTTATTAAAATTAAATAAATCTATAAATAATGAAAATAGATTATATTACTAATATCGCTATAAAATATGTATGTGGAAAAGTAGAAATATATCCAGGTAAAAATTCCATGTACATTTGTCTAGAATAAAATACTGTAAAACGCTACCTGCTATACAAATGACAAATAATAGAATAAAGAGGTATTGTCAGAACTCTACCTACTACCCAAGTTACAAATAATATAGGAACACAAAAAGGGTATTGTCAAAAGAATATAACTAATTCCAATTAGCAGGCTATACAACTAATAAAAAATATTCATTCTTTAAGAAAATATAACATTAGTTATCTATTAAAAATATTAAAAATCTATTGACCCAATTCTTAGAAACTAATTAACGTTACTAAGCAATTCCAAGAAATGATGATAAAGAATTACTACCTGGCTAATACAGACAACAAAAGACATTCATTCACCTCTAGAAAAGATAATCTCTTAATATTGACAGTTTACAAAGAAACTGAAAAACATTTATCTATTAAATATCAAAGAACCAATTTACCCAGTTCTTAGAAACTTTATACATACTAGTAAATAAGATTATTGTAACATAAATATATATATTCAATTGTAAGGAGTGGAATCCAGAGAAATAGGAGGAGCCACCGCCTTTATAAGCGAGAACTTATATCAAAATACTCTCACTCTCAGTGATTCAGTGATCAGTGTTGGAACATCGTAGATCTGCAGACCGCGATCTCCGATTCAGTTAAAGATCACTCTCAGTGACTCTGTGTTCAGTGTTGGAACATCGTAGACCTGCAGACCGCGATCTCCGATTCAGTTTAAATATTAGATTCGTCCGAGAAATACGAGTTAACATAGTTAATTCGTAGTTTAAATTTAAAGATATAGTCCGTTAAGCATTTGGACTTTGAAAATATTGATTCGAGCACGTGGACCTCTAAGTATTTCATCGACTCCACTCATAGATAAAACTTTATAACTGTATTATCAAAAGTGTATTTCTCCGTAAATAAACAGTTTCTTGGATTCGTTAAAATTGAGTGTACATTTGTACGTTGTTCTTTTGCTTATAAAGAGTTCACAACCCTGAGATCTTTTGCCTAACAACCGAGCTCCGGTACAATGTATAAATTCATTCTATAATGGAAATGGACAGTTACGTAATGACAAATGAGTGGAATTTTGAAGATGTGTCTGAATTAAAATACTTAGGAACAATAATTGCAAATATTAATGAAGTACATAAAGAAATTAAACATAGCCTCAATTCTAGAAATGCATGCTATTCACATTACAACTTATCTATAAAAACGTTAAACTGACTATTTAACTCATGCCCCAAATGGGAGTCAATGATCAATCACGTTACAATGATTTTTTATTTACAACCAATCACAGTCGTGTTTCGCATAGAATTTACCAACTAAAGTTTATCATAATAAAGAAAGCACCTCCTTTTTAACATTCTGAATAGGTCATAGCATTATTTTGCAGTGACCGACTCCCTAAGAGATACGGCTACCAAATTGTATATATAGTACATGAATGTCAACACATAGCGCATGCAGGAGTTAATATAAAAACATTTGTAGCAATTGATTATACCACCAAAAAATGAAACCACTCTTTGCACTTTCTTAAAAGTATTTTTTCCCAGGTAATAATCCAGAAAAATATAATTGCAATATTTACATCATGCGACATCAGAAATGAATTAATATACAGTTTGATGTGTTTCATTTTTTCTCCACTAGAGTGCATTCTTACAATATTGCCTGCCTTTGGCAATAAATAATATGATCTGGTTGCAGTGAGAACAAAAGAAGCAAATGAAGCGTACCAATCGTTTTACATTTGTTTTCAAACATCGCCGTTTACATTAAATAAATATATTTATATATATATATATATATATATATATTAAATAACTATAGTTAAATAATGATTTGTGAGTAAACAGCTTAATTTTATTGGTTAAATAGTCCTAACAAATGTCACTCTTGATTTCCAAATTATCGATAAATTCACGACTAACGAAGTGAGGAGTGAATTTATCGATAATTTGGAAATCACTCGTGGCATTACTTATAAAAATATATAAAACTGTTGCACCCCAGTCCTGCTCCATGGCCGAAGAGTTAAGGTGTGATGCCAAGTGGACAACTATGGTACTTGCGCTCGTTCGAGTCCCCTAGGGAAAGAAATTTTCTCATGGAATTTCGGCCAGTATGGGACCGGTGCCTACCCAGCATCATGGGTAATTTGGGTAGCAACAATAAGTAGCTGCTCCAGGTTGAGAAGACCAGCTATATCTTCTGGGGGACTCGACATGCTGACCACATGTCACCTCTATACTGGCTCATTTAACAAGTAGATGTGAGGCCAGCAGCCGAATAATAGGCAATAGCTTTCTACGCCTGTCGCGCCACGGATGTCAGAATTATGCTCCCAGTTATATTATATGGATGCAAAATATGGACTCTTATTTTAGTATAGGATGAAAGATTACAAGTATTTGAGAAAAAATTTCTTAGGAAAATACATACGTATATTATACGTATATGTCTTCGACTTTTTGGATCAAAATTTGATATATGATAGATTACACTAAACTGCAAGTTTTTACATAAGGAACACATGACCGGAAATGCATAGTTCATGTTTTATTTAAAACATTAATAAGTAGGAATCAAATGGTCGGAAATTAATAGTTTATGTGAACGAGTTTAATTTTCATGAGACACAAGTTCGTGATAAAGACGTGTGGTAGCGCTAACTAGCTAATACATTAATGAAAGTACCGCGAGATGATGTGGGTGCTTTCGCACTTCGATGTTGATATCCATCAGTACCTTGACCATATATTCCCTAATCATTGCATTGGCAATGGAAGGGTAGGTCCTGTCCCATGGCAACCGCGTTCGCCGAATCTCACTCCTTTGGATTTGGGGGGGGAGGAGAAATCGAAATTGTGATCTACGAAACTCCACTAGACACAGACAGGAACTGTTTGGTAGGATCGTAGCTGCCAGTCTCATTGTAAGACTGACTCCAAGAATATTTCAAAGAGATCGATTAAATTGTCTGCGCCTATGTCATGTCTGCATTGACACTGGTGGTCGCAACATTGAACAATTTACGTGATCTGTAAGATGTTGCTAATGTTTTCTTATGTTGCGGTAATGTATTACTATGGAATGTATGTTGTTTTTTTACATTAAATAATAGTTTTTGTCCAATGTCACTAGGTTGTCTTTTACGACATTTCTGGCTTTCTCCCCTGGCATTAACGGAATTGTAATCCATTTCTTTGGTTGGGCACCTGGAAGACTGAGTTACGTTACTCCGAAGAAATTCCAGACCTTAGGAATACACAGGAATAATTCTCTTTAAGGAAACATACCTGTGGTCTGAACGAGAATCGAACCCGGGACCTCGTGAACTGTAGTCAGTAACTCTTATCACTAACCCATGAGGCTCAGTCACAATAAATAACACGAATTCTATAATACACACACTCACACACACACACACACACACACACACACACACATATATATATATATATATATATATTAATAAAATATTCAGTTTTTTGCCCTTTACCATATATCCAATTCTGTCACAAAAATTGAAGGTATTCTGTATATGGGCATATATCGTTTTATCATAGTAATTTTCGGTGTCTGATAGGTAGGGATGATAGAATATCTGTAAAAAAAATTGGGAACTCTTTTCAACATGTGACGCGAAACATTTTTCTAAGTTCCAATCACACACCATGCGCATGCGCTAACAAACGCGAAGCGGCATACACTATGGAATCACTGGATGCAGCCAACATATACACGTTATTTGCGAACCTAAAAGCTAACCTATTGCAATTAAAGTTATCTAACCTGTGAAAGATCAATCTAAAAGCTAACCTAAGGCAATTTAAATACTCTAACCTGTGATAGAATGCAACGCCCAAATTAAATAGTAAGTTCTGAAATTCTGAAGTATATATGTGTACAGTTAATTAGTACATATTCTATGTTGGCTGCACTGGAACACTTCTTTGTTGTTGCATATAATATTCATTAAAATCATTATGGCTGCCACGTCTTCATGCTACGCATGTAGTTACATGTTATAGACTATTTAACTCATGCCCCAAATGGGAGTCAATGACCAATCAAGTTTCAATGAATTTTGTTTTACAATCAATGACAGTCGTGTTTCGCCTCGATATTTATCGAATTCTGTTTATCAAAATAAAGAAAGCTCCTCCTTTTTAATATTCTGAACAGGTCAGAACGTTATTTTGCAGTGAATGACTATCTAACAAATAATACGTTGAATATAGCAAATAATGAACAGATTCCTTCGACCTACACATTTGATAATTGTGTGTTCAATAATTGTATTTTTAAATAATGATTTTACTGAGGTGTTTCCTAAAAAATTGATTAAGAGCCTATAATGTTGGTTATAATACACAGTTTGATGTGTTGCATTTTTTCTTCCCATTAGGGTGCATTCTTACAATATTGCGATCTTATTTGGCAATAAATAATATGATAAAGTTGCAGTGATGAACAAATGAAACATAATCGAACATTTTTCATTTTTTTTGAAAATCGCCGTTTGCATTAAATATATTAATATTTTAAAATAACTATATTTAAATAATGATTTGTGAGTAAACAGCTTAATTTTATCCGTTAAATAGTCCTAACAAATGCCACTATTTTATTTCCAAATCCACTAGATTAATTCACTCGTGGGATTACTTACGAAAAATATATTGAAATAATCATTAGAAACAATGTAAAAATCATTGTTAATGGTGGGAAATAATTTGAAAAATGGAACCCTAAGAATAAAATTTGACAGGAGTTCATGAAGGAATTAAAAAAGTTGCGTCACATGTTGTAAAGAATAGTAAAAAAATTAAAATGTGTTCATGATTGCAACCTCAATACCTTCATTCCTAAGGAATTCACAAAAACATTTGTCATCTGTCAGTAAGTTTTGTATACACCGTTTAGGTTTTATGATTAATACAATTATAGGAAATTATAACTGTGTCTCTAGCGGGTCGCGGACTACAGAGCTGGGACATTACATATTCACAGAAATAACAGTAATTAATAGTAAGATATAGCGATTTTCACACTTAAAGACATTTTGTCATTTTATGACTGATTTACGAATTTATTATCATAAGTAATGCCACGAGTGATTATCAATTTATCTAGAGGATTTGGAAACCAAGAGTGGCATTTGTTAGGACTATTTAACGAACAAAATTAAGCTGCTTACTAAAAAATCATTATTTAAATCTTTTTTTTTTTCTTCTTAAACTTAATTTGTAGGATTTTCATCCTGTTTATTTCCAAAATCACTCCTCGGAGGAAGACGTATTGAATGTGCATTCACTGTTATTTAAATATTGTTATTTTAAAATATTTATATATTTACTGTAAACGGCGATGTTTGAAAACAAGTGAGAAATGTTTGGTTATGTTTCATTTGTTCATCACTATCACTCGATCATATTATTTATTGCCAAATAGGATCGCAATATTCTAAGAATGTATCCTAGTGGAGAAAAAATTAAACACATCAAACTGTATATTACGAGTATAACCAACGTTTTCACTCCTCGGAGGAAGACGTATTGGATGTGCATTCGCTGTTATTTAAATATTTTTTTAATATTTATACATTTAATGTAAACGGCGATGTTTGAAAACAAGTGATAAATGTTTTGGTTCTGTTTCATTTGTTCATCACTGTAACTCGATCATATTATTTATTGCCAAATAGGATCGCAATATTCTAAGAATGTATCCTAGTGGAGAAAAAATTAAACACATCAAACTGTATATTATATATATTTAATGTAAACGGCGATGTTTGAAAACAAGTGATAAATGTTTGGTTATGTTTCATTTGTTCATCACTGTAACTCGATCATATTATTTATTGCCAAATAGGATCGCAATATTCTAAGAATGTATCCTAGAGGAGAAAAAATTAAACACATCAAACTGTATATTATAACCAACGTTATCACTCCTCGGAGGAAGACATATTGGATGTGCATTCGCTGTTATTTAAATATTGTTTTTTTTTAATATTTATATATTTAATGTAAACGGCGATGTTTGAAAACAAGTGATAAATGTTTGGTTATGTTTCATTTGTTCATCACTGTAACTCGATCATATTATTTATTGCCAAATAGGATCGCAATATTGTAAGAATGCACTCTAGTGGAAAAAAAATTAAACACATCAAACTGTATATTATAACCAACGTTATAGGTTATTAATTATTTTTTTAGAAAATAACTGAGAAAAATCGTTATTTAAAAACACAATTATTCAACACACAATTATCAAATGTGTAGGTCGAAGGAATCTGTTCATTATTTTTTATTTTTAACGTATTTGTTGAGAGTCAGTCACTGCAAAATAATGTTCTGACCTGTTCAGAATATTAAAAAGGAGGAGCTTTCTTTATTTTGGAAAACAGAATACGATAAATATCGAGGTGAAACACGACTGCCATTGGTTGTAAATCAAAATTCATTGAAACGTGATTGGTCATTGACTCCCGTTTGGGGCATGAGTTAAATAATCGTAATTAATTATTGAATCTATCCGTTCATGCAGAAAGGACCTGATTCAATTTTGTTTATACATAACTAACTCATTGTTACTGTGGAGTCCGGATATTCACGGCATTTTAGTAGTTTAGATTAAAAAAAGTACCATTGATATTTGCAACAAAATTAAATATTTAGGAGCTAAAACAAATGAAGATGGAAACAATGATTTGAAAATAACAAAAAAGAATAGTTGAATGTCGATCTGCAATAGCAATGTTGATAGGAATTTTATGGGACTATTTAACTCATATGGGAGTCAATGACCAATCACATTTCAATGATTTTTTATTTACAACCAATCACAGTCTTTTTCACCTCGATTTTATCAATTTAATTTATCCTCCTTTTTAACATCCTAAATAGAACATAGCATTCTTTTGCAGTGACTGCATGTGGCTACCAGATTGTATATATACTGCACGAATGTTAGCAGATAGTGCTTTCGGGATATAATACAAAACATTTGTAGCAATTTATTATACCACCAAAAAATAAACCACAATTTTCACTTTCTTAAACGTATTATTTCCCAG
Source organism: Diploptera punctata (assembly GCA_030220185.1). Classification (NCBI taxonomy): domain Eukaryota; kingdom Metazoa; phylum Arthropoda; class Insecta; order Blattodea; family Blaberidae; genus Diploptera; species Diploptera punctata. The sequence continues at coordinate 341,406 of JASPKZ010003451.1, read as the reverse complement.
GAATTTACGTTCCAGACAAATATAATTGACATATTTACATCATAGGACTTCAGACATTAATTAATAACCTGTAATATTGGTTATAAATTTCTCCACTAGGGTACATTCTTACAATATTGCGATCCTTTGGCAATAAATAATATGATCTGGTTGCAGTGATGAACAAATGAAGCATAACAAACGTTTCCCATATGTTTTCAAACATCGCTGTTTACATTAAATATATAAATATTTTAAAATAACTATATTTAAATAATAATTTGTGAGTAAACAGCTTAATTTTATTCGTTAAATAGTCCTAATAAATGCCACTCTTGATTTCCAAATTCTCTACAGAAATTCACTGCTCACTTCGTGAGTCGAGAATTTATCGATAATTTGGAAATCACTCCTGGCATTACTTATGACTATTTAACTCATGCCCCAAATGAGAGTCAATGACCAATCACAATGATATTTTATTTACAACCAATCACAGTCGTGTTTCGCCTAGAATTTACAAACTAAAGTTTATCATAATAAAGAAAGCACCTCCTTTTTAACATTTTGAATAGGTCATAGCATTATTTTGCAGTGACTGACTCACTAAGAAATATGGCTACCAGATTGTATATATAGTGTATGAATGTCAACACATACCGCATGCGGGAGTTAATATAAAAACATTTGTAGCAATTGATTATACCACCAAAAAAAGAAACCACTCTTTACACTTTCTTAAATGTATTTTTTCCCCAGAAAAATACAATTGTCATGTTTATATCATAGGACATCAGAATTGAATTAATATACAGTTTTTCATTTTTTCTCCACTAGAGTGCATTCTTACAATATTGCGTTCCTTTGGCAATAAATAATATGATCTGGTTGTAGTGACAAACAAAAGAAGCAGATGAAGCGTACTAATCGTTTCTCATTTGTTTTCAAACATCGCCGTTTACATGAAATATATAAATATTTTAAAATAACTATAGTTAAATAATGATTTGTGAGTAAACAGCTTAATTTTATTCGTTAAATAGTCCTAACAAATGCCACTCTTGAATTACAAATTCTCTAAATAAATTCACTCCTCACTTCGTGAGTCGTGAATTTATCTATAATTTGGAAATCACTCGTGGCATTACTTATGATTCAAACAAACTAAAGTCCATATTTATAAATCAATAGCAAGAAGTTTAATGACATATGAAGCAGAAACGTGGACTATAAATGCCAAATTAGAGTCAAAATTGCAATTTGTATAAAGAAAGAAAAAATAAGAAGATACTCTAAATTAGACAGGATCAGAAACAGTGTTATCCTAGTAAAAATGAACATTTTTATACGTGCTTTACGCTCGGGACCAGAGACACGGAGCATAACCACTAGTCTACCGCAGCCGACCTCAGTATTGAAGCATTGGAAATAAAAAGCCAACGAAAATACAAATACTCACTCAACTAGATAAGTCCTAGGTATGAGTTTGTTAACATTTATCATCATCCTGTATCATGACAGCTGCCGCCGTCTTCCGCAAACCAAACGCCATTCATCTCTGTCCATCCATTGTTCTTCCTCCAATCCTCTGATATTCATAGCCGCTTGTACTCCTTCTATCCAATTTTTCTTTGGATTTCCTCTCTTCCTCCTTTCCATTGGGATCCATTCCATAACAATTTTAGGTAATCTTTGCTCTGGCATTCTTTTGACATGGCCATACCATTGTAATATTTTCTTTTCTATAATATCTATGATGTCCGGCTCCTCTTGTACACCCATAATTTCCCTTATTTCTTTATTTCGTATTCTATCCATTCTATATTTTCAAGCTGATCTTCTTAAAACATCCATTATTTTCATTTTCCTGGTATGAATTTGTCAAACTTTAGCACCATATCGCTAATTTGCTGCAACAACGGCATCACTCAAAAGCATAGTTTTCAGGAGAAGCATTTAAAGGTTAGAAAGCCTGTATTTGTCATAAATTAAAATTACTATACCAACTCATTGTATACAATAGTTTATGTCGTTCTTCCTGAATACAGAACTGAGTTTTCTCTTTCATGTAGTACCAATAACTCAAAATCGTCAATATTTGAGTTATGACGTTGTTGCAGCAAATGAGCGATATGTTAAAACGCTCTGAACCATGGTTTGATATATTTTAATTATCCATTTTTTGTAATATTTTTGCTCCACCAAACAGAGTTTAAAGCATTTATTGCGTGTTTTGTTTGTGCGATTCTATTTTTAATTTCCACTGTGTTATCGCCTGAATGGTCTAATTTTTTTCCTAAATAAATGCAATCAATACTAGGTTTTTGTTCTTCTCCATTGTTGAAATTTATATTTTCCATTTCTTCTCCTATACACTAGTTTTCTCTATATTTATATAAGTCCCCATTTTTTATATTATTCTTCTTTTAGCTCTTTTTACCATATATTCTATGTCAGTATAGAAAATAAACTTAAAAACTGTATGCTGGCTACAGAAATAGAAGTCATTATAGGAATTTGGAAGTACATTGAATAACTATGGCGGCTACTACATCCTGAATAGCAGTTACTTTATATCTTTAAGAATTAAAAAAAATAATAAACGCTTAAAATAGTACTAACAAGGAAACTGTCAACCATTACATCCCGAAACATATCTTAGAATTTCTTCCAGAGAAGCATTGTTATGTACAAAGGTCATGTCAAAAAAATCTGCCTTCTTAACTGCAAGGCACTAAAATCCAGCGCCAAATCTCTCATTTAAACCATATGGAAGTAATAAAACTCGTGAATTGGTAGATTGGATGATCCTTGCCACCTGTTGTCAGCGCCGCGTCCCATCTCACTTCACCTAGTTCTTACTCAAACAGGGATTTCATCTCCTCCGTACGACGGGTTGCCATTGCTGGATCCTAGCTTCGATTTCTGTGCCTTGCAGTTGAAAACGGTATGTACTTTTTTGCACACGGCCTTGGTACATGACAATGCTCCTCTGGGAGTAATTTCAAGGTAGGTTTCGGCATGCAGTTGTTGACAGTTCCCTTGTAAGTACAGTAAAAGCTCTTTATTCGCCCGGTTATGTTCCGCAAATATGGAATGATAATTTGTATGGGTATATAGGGGGTAAGTTCCAAAATTCTAAAATAAAATAATTATCAAAATAAAATCAATTAATGACATATTTTGAACAATTTTTATTCATTATTACTGTCATGGTTAGCAAGGGCTTAAAGAACTTAGTTTTTTTCCCGGTTTTGCCGCTTTTAAAAGGTCTTTCAATTCAGATTGATATTCTACTGTGAATTCAGCGATAGAATTCCTGTTTTGTCTTCGGATTTCTTGATAAATCGTACAGTTGATTGATTAACATTGATACAGCGTGATATAGATGCAAACGACTCGCCAACGCGTAAACGGTCAGGCATTTCTATTTTTACTTTAAGCGGCAATACTAATTTTTTTCGCTTCGGAACTAATTTTCTAATTTTCTTTCCGAATCCGCGAATACAGGAACTGTGTCGCATTTTTTAATCCGCGAATAATGAAAACGCGAATTCGGGAACCGTGAGTAATGAGCTTTTACTGTATTATTAAAAGTGATACTTTAACTCTACAATTTGACAAAACTTTTGTAGGGTATTTTGAAACTTGCGTCAAATATTTGAGCCGGACTTTGATTCGCCCAGTGTTGATTGTGTAAGAGAAATATATTAGCAGTATTAAAAGAAACACGTGGAGTACACACTAACATACAATTATCAACTTCATAAATGAAAAGTTAAAAAAAATGGCTACAGAATAAACTCTCTCAAAACCTAGTAAACTGAAAAGTAAAAATTCCGTCACGCAGAAACTGCGTAAACTAAGCGAATTCTCAGCAAATGGAATTTATGAACCGAGTTTTACTGGTTTACGTAATACTAGTATATATTTATTTTGTTCATTAAATCGCATGTATCCAGTTAGGTTACGAGAAAACAATCATGGCGCCCGGTAGAACAATGTTTAATTTAGGAATTTTAGATAAACTTTCTTTCCCATAATCGAATTTCACTGATTTTTTTTTTGGAAATTCCTCGTTTTATTTTAATGGCATGTACTGAGTTTCGTTGTGAAAATCGAAAATTGTAGGTAAACCCCCACTTCTATTGGTTCGATTTTTCTGGTTAAGGAGCTCGACTTTACTTTTCTTAATTTATTCATATAGGCTATACCGAGTTTGGTTTCGAAAAAATGCGGCCGCTAGACAGTTTACATTTTTTCCGTGGTATTTTTGGTATCTATTAAGTAGAATCAATGAAGATTTGTAAAAAAATGTTTCGTAAATATTTTTATGAGTCAATACGATATTTCCCTCGGAATTCGCCAAAAATGACTGTTTTCCCTGTAGCCTGGTGGAGTTAAGGCATGTGGCCTTCTTTCACTCACCAGGACGAACATGTTACATTAGAATATTGCAATCACAATTAACTCTAATATTAAATACTGAATTAAAATTTGAATATCTGATAATATCTATAAGATAATATCTATAAGATTAAGATCGATAACAAAATAATTTTAATGATAATAAGGCATTCGATGATTAATGGCAACAGTGTTAGATTAGATTAGATTTATTTAGCCTGGTGGAGTTAAGGCCATGTGGCCTTCTCTTCCACTCACCAGGAAAAACATATATTACATCGGAATATAACAATCTCAATTAACTCTAATATTAAATACTAAGTAAAAATTTGATCAAAAAGATAATATCTAATATTTTACGATCTATAATACAACCAGTTAATGTTAGTTAAAATTAAGACTAAAACTAATAATAATGTATACAAGCAAGACATATTAAATTGTCCCTGTCTAGTGTATATAAAAAACAAAGGAAAATAATGAGATATAGAAAACAAATATTTTCATAATTAATTAAATTTACTAATTGTTAAATGAATATTATCAGTGAGGTGTATAAATTAGTTTGTTATTAAATAATTCCTTAGTTTATTTTTGAAGGATGTTATAGTTTGACAGTCTCTGACATAGGGCGGAAGGGAATTCCATGTTTTGGTAAGTGAGACCGTAAAAGATAATGAATAATATACAGTGTGATGAGGAGGGATATAAAGGACAATGTGCTGATGGGATCGAGTGTCAAGATTATGTGTAATTCTGATGAAGCGGCGTGATAAATAATCAGGCGATGATGTGTGAAGTATTTTATAGAGAAGGGATATGGACAGTTCTACGATCTCTTAGACGAAGCCACGATAATTGTTCCAGGGACGGTGTAACATGGTCAAATTTGCGAATACCACAAATAAAACGTGCGCAAGAATTATGAACACATTGAAGTCTTTGAGTAGAAATAATATTTAAGTCTGTAAAAAGAGTGTCACAATAATCAAAATGGGGCATTGCAAATGTTTCTACTAACATTTTCCTAAGAGCGAATGGCAGACAATTTCGTACGCAATTTAATGAATGCATTATTGAGAAGACTGTTTTGCATGTATGGTTTATTTCTGTATTTCAAATTAAGTCGTTGTTAATAAATACTCCTGGAATTTTTACTGTCTCACTATAAGGGATTTGAACTCCATTTAGTGACACATGCGAGACTGTGTTTAGGTTAATTGTAGATAATAGTCTCTGGTGACCCCACAATGATTGATTGTGACTTTCTAGGATTTAATTGCAGTCCATATTTAACTGTCCAAGTCATTAGTGAGTCAAGATCCTCGTTAATTTTGGCAACTGCGTCATTTAGTGAATATTTGTCTGTGTGGATGTAGATTTGCATGTCGTCTGCAAATAAATTATGTTTGCAATGCTTTAGGGAGTTAGATATGTCATTTATGTAGATTGAAAAAAGCAAAGGTCCAAGCACCGAACCCTGTGGAACCCAAGATTTACAGAAGGACCAAGAAGAACATAATGCATGATTTCCTACAACAGATGATGAGTGTGATGTGTAGGCCGTAGGGGTAGGAGAGTCATATCACAAGCCTGGAACGTAGCCATCAGTTGTTGTGTATGTCTGTTATCAGTGTCTAGTATATTTATATTAAAGTCGCCCATAACGATAATGTGTTCATATTTTATAACATCACAAAACATATTTACGTCGCTTTTGACATTACGAACTTCATTTATAGACCCCTGCCAAGTCAACTGTATGTTGCCAAATTCTTGGATACGGCGCACTCCATTTCGGATCTCTCTCTCATCTGATCAATCTAGAGTTTTCTGGATATCAACTCTTGTTTGTAATCGAATGCCTCATAGAGGTTCTTTCATCTTTGAGAATAAGTTATAGTCACAAGAAATCCTGTCTGGTGAATTTGATGGATGTTCAAGTACATCCCAATTCCATCTTTTAAATAAATTCTGCTGAACATCTTTTTAGGGCGATATTACTTACTAAATGTGAGAAACAGTGAATTTATTAACAAAACATTGTTATTTCGAGACTTCCAATATTACAGATTTATATAACAAAGACTGCTCAACAACAACTACAAAGATTACAATGGTCACTACTAGGATCCCTGATTTACAACAGTGTCCTATTGCTTATCAAATGCTCTAGTAATTAAAATTAAGACTAAAACTAATCATAAAATGTACACAAGCAAAATAAAGTAAATTGTTTGGTAGTCTGTCCCTATCTATTGTGTATATAATATATATATATATATATATATATATATATATTAAATAAACTAATTCATCGGTTAATAGTATATTACCATGCGAGGTTGGAAAGTAGTTTTTACAGAAGTGAAGAAAATGTTTATAAACCGAGCGATAGCGAGGTTTTTAATTTCCGAGATGGGAGAACTCTGAGAAAACCCAAAAATCCCCGGAGAGCCCACCATTAATACCTATCCGGAATCGCCAGATTCGAACCTGAAATCCCAGTAGGGCAGCCGCGCGCTAGCCACACGTCCACCGAGACGGCAAAGAGAGAGGTAAACTAAAAATAAAAACTAAAGATAATCTGTAACGGGACATAAGATTGCAAAATCGTTAAATTAACATAATCTTAATTGAACCCTTGAGTATTAAAATGGACCATGTCCTTTATATAATTTCGTGAAAAACTGCATTTTCTTCTATATACCGGTTTAAATAATATATTATAATAAGTATATATTTCTGTAACTAAATGTAACTAAATTTCCATTACATACTTTGAAGAGGTGTAGTGGAGACCAAAGATGGTTACGTTATAGGAACTCGTGTTCGGAAACGTACCGTTTTCCCGCTATACGCACACAAAATACAACACACGTTCAAATCTCATCCATTTTCGGCACCAAAGATCCTTCACGTTCTCCCAGCTTGAGCCTTCTAGACTACTACCCGTGGGATCATATGAAATCCATGATTTACGAGACCCCTACAGCATCCAAGGAAAAACCTACTGGTGCCGATTATGGCTGCGGCGGATGTTGTTGGGCCAAGGATTGGTGATCGTGTGCAACATAACATGGTACGGACGTTGGTGGTCATCACATCGACCTCTTCTTGTGAGTCCAGATGACAAGCAGCAGGCGTCAGAGAGAGCAACGTGTGATATGGATTTTTACGTGTAGCGGGAAGCGGTTTCCGGGCATGAGTTCATATTCTAAACGAGATCGTCTTGGTACTCACTACAGTCCTCAAAGTCTGTAATGGGAATTCAGTTAGGCCCTCTATAGTACAAATATTTGTTTAAAAAAACACTTGGTAACCCTATAAAAATACAATATTATAAACATAAATATACTTTTAAGCTATCAGTAAAGGTGCTCACGTATAAATGCACCAAAAGTGGGTATGTGGAAACTACGTTTACTTTAATTTAATTAGGGAAAATTTTCTATAGGATCGTAACAGGCCTTGGCCTAATACTTGGAAGGAAGAAGAAGAAGAAGAAGAATATTATTTAATGAAGTAATTGAAAAATGAATCAATAGATAGCATTTAAATTAGTGTTTAATTACACGAGTGATATGGGGTCAGCACATCGCCTCAATGAGATGGCAACTAAATATATGTAAGATACATTGACAATTTAAGTATGGTAGGCCTATAGGTATATTGCGTCGAAACAAACATGTCGGTTGCTAGAGACAATTTTAATATAGGGTTTCTGGTGAATCCCCCACTTCTAATTGTTGGATTTAGCTGATTTTTCAGAATTTCTTCGTCCGTTTATTTTAACACTATAGATGTTGTCTCGAGGTAGCGTGCTGCCTTGTCACGGAGCGGGACCGGGTTCGATTCCCGGTTGGACAGGCTCCTGGGTGAAGTTTTTTCCGGGGTTTTTCCTCGCCTGTAAGACTAATATCAGGAGGAAGCTTCAGGGCCCAACGGTCCCCGAAAATCATCCGGCCATCATCATCATCCTTATCATTATCATCATTATCCATCGCCGATGTGGAAAGCAACGGAAGCTACCACACCTATAATTCCTTCGTAAAGATGCAAAGCATAGCATGACAATGTTATGATTGCAGTGAAAGACCTGCCCTCGAGCATAATTACGTGGATGGATACTGAATTTCGTTTTGAAACATCGAAAAATGCGACCACTACAACGATTTTTAAATGTTCGTTTTAGGTAAACTCCTACACTTAATATTTCGATTTTGCTGGTAAACGAAGTCCACCTTACTTTTTTAATCAATTGATATGTGTCAAGTTTGGTTTTGATGTAACAAAAATTGCTGCCGCTAGATCGTTAACGGACGGACCACACACACACACACACACACCATATATATATATATGATAAGAAAAATAAATGCTTGGACGGGATTTGAACCCGGACCTCTGGATTTATATCCCAGTGCGCTACCGATTACGCTACTGAGCAAGTCTATTACAAACATTCATTTTTCATATTTTTTTTTCTCATTATTACCAGATGTAGTGGGAACTCGGTCTCCACTGCCATCTGGTAGCTCCTATCACAAGCAAGCAAATTAAGAGAATATTTTTACTTTATAGCAGTGACGCTATATATATATATTCTATTCTATTCTATTCTATTCTACTCTACATTGTTCTGCCCTAGGGCATCCCTTTACTGCAATCATAGCATTTTCATGAAATGCTTTGCAGCTTTACTAGGAAATTATACGTGTGGTAGCTTCACTTTGCTTTCCAAAATATATATATATATATCATGGCATTTTCAGTGTATACAAGATAGGATCGGCGAAGATCTGTAAAAATGTTTAAAAGTATTTTCATGAGAACAACCTCAATAGCTTCATTCCTTCGGAATTCGTATAACTGGTTGATTCTTAGTAAGAATAGAAAATAATGGAAACACGTTGTTGAAAAGCCAATGCATTCGCCAAATGAGATTTTAGTACTTGTAAAAAAAAGAGGTTCTGGCAACATTGTTATAGTAAATTATAAAGAAATAGACTTGAAAAGTCCACCCCAAATAATTGGAGGCACCTACCCGCATTCCCCCAACTCAAGCAACTGAAGTACCTACTACGAAAAGTGCCCACTTGTTTTCCTTTATAAGATTCATAGACTGGTATTAGCGCTAGAATAGCCAAAAATTCTTTCATGCGTGCAACAGTGACCCCTTCTTAAATCGCTAGAACACAAATAATATAATAAAAGGAAGAAGAAATATTAGGCGCCCATAACTAGATGGAGGGATACGGTCTCTTGATGTGGAAACAGGTCTATGACCTAATTCCGTGACTTAGAAGAAAAAGAAGAAGACAAATAATATCATTAGGCCTATAAATAAAAATATAAAAAATCAATTGAGTTGGTGTTTACTTGATGAAAATCCATATTTATTAATTAAATAAAAATAAAACGTAGTTTTATTTGATTTTCATATTTATTATATAATTCAGTGACATCTGTTTCGGTACACTGTACCTTCTTCAGACATGTTAACAAATTATGAATTGTGTTCCAACTGATCTAATTTATTTAAATTTTTAAATTTAACAAAGGGGATTCATTCAAATCAAGTTGAGAATTTAACAGTTTGTTACTACGTTTCAATTTATTAATTTCTACAGCCTCCAAAAGATCTAACTTCTTACCCTTTTCACAAACGTGTAAAATTTCAAAATTTGGATCGAAACAATGATTAAATTGGAATAGGTGGTTAACATATTTTGAATATTCTAAATTTATGTTATATATTCTCATGTGTTCCTTTATCCGAGAGATAAAAGGTCTACCAGTTTGTCCTATATAGACATTGTCACATGTGCCACACTTCAATTTATATACACCTGATAATTTTTATTTTTTTTATTTTGGTTTTATTGTTTTTATTATATTTTGTAAAGTTTTCGATCCAAATAAAACTACGTTTTATTTTTATTTAATTAATAAAAATATAAATGTTCGTTTGTATAAAATCTTTAAACTCCGAACGTTCTTAACCGATATTCATGAAAATTTGTACATACGGGTTTTCAGATAGGCCTACTCGAGTGTTTAGCTGCTATCTGATATTTTCTAAAAACATTAGATTTAGGAGTTCACAACCAAGATTTAAAAATCGCTCATGCGGTCGCTATTTTCGATGTTTCACAATTAAACTCAGTATATCTATTGAAATAAACTGAGGCAGGTTTACAAATAAAAAAATCAGTAAAATCCGACCATTAGAAGTGAAGGTTTACCTGAAATCCGAAATTAAAACATTACTATAGCAACCGCCATGTTGGGTTTATTTCATTTTCAGACGAACGGGGTATCTAAAAAGAATTGCGATATAAATGTATAATTATTTTTCTATTTACTTATTAAACTAAAAGTAGAAACATTTAATTTATGAGTAGCAGTGCACTGCCAGGTGTTGGCTAGTTCATCATCATCAACAACAAGGATTAAGCTCAATGGCCTGTTCCGATCTCATTATAGGTCTGTTCAGTGGTCTTCTCAACATTCTTCTCCCTTTTGGTTTATAATTATACATTCTTCTTGGTATGTGCTGTTCATTCATTCGTAATACGTGCTGAAAATAAGCATTTTGATAATATTTTATTCTTTCACAGAGATTAAATATATTAAGTTGTGTTCTTATATCTTCGTTTTTCTTTTTATCGGTCCTTTGGTATCCTGCTATTGCTCTCAACATCTTCATTTCAGCAGCCTCTATTTGTTTACTATCTACCTTTGTTAATGTCCAGGTTTCACATCCATAGATAAGAGATGGAACTACCAATACTTTGTAAAACTTCAAAATAGTTTATTTTCTAGTTAGCTATTTCATAAATATAAAATGCTAGCTAATACTAGGCGTGCGCTGCTACGCTTAAATACATGAAATGTGTTTTTATGTTTTGTTTAACAAGTAAAAAGAAAACAATTATAGGCCTACATTTATATCGTAATTATTTTTAGATACCCCGTGCTGATTACCTGGCGTTGCCCGGAATCTACTTATCCCGATCTTCTTGGCATCAGTGAGCTGAATGACAAAAAAAGTTTTTGTGAATTATCCATAAAAGATAGACATTCTGTCGCGGACCTTTTTATAGATTTTCTTTAGATATACAATTCTGTGAACAATAATTTTGTGTATTTGTTATGGTTCAGGCAACTTTTTTTAGTGCACTAATGCACTTTTTTAGCTCCGGCCCTATAGTATGTAGGATAATATGTTATATACGTTAATTGTCCAAGAAAAAATCTTTAAATGATGATGAAAACCACATTCAAATCAGTCAAGAAGTTTTTGAGTCCATAAAGGACAGACAGACAGACTTACACTCAATTATATAATATAAATTTGGAGTTAATTCCTACCTTATCGTTTTATATCTCCACAAAAGTAATACAAGGCACACTAATGAAGTTCATTTTAACTAACCTCACAGAAACAGTAGAAGATCTGAACTGGTAGAGATTCTAGACTCAACTGAGGAAAAAGGTTCACACTCCGTGACACGTGAGCTCCGAGCGTATCGACTGGCCTACATAATACAACAATGCTTTTAACCATTTATTCTTTGTTAGTAATGAAAGTGATTGTTTCTGGAAAGAAAGTGCCGAGGAAAGGGAAAACATGGTTGTCACATTCCATCATTAACAATGTGACAATTGACAATCACACTTCATGACATTTTTAAAAAATAGTACCCGGGAAATATTATTGAATTTTATCATTAATTACCTCACGAAACTGGGTTTCCAACATAAAAAATAGAGAAAACATTTTTATTCTTAATTGACATTCACTATTCATTCACCCCAGCATTAATTAAGAATATAGGCTCTCTTCTTTGTTTACCTTAGATCAACCTCTCCCTTACAGGTTGTAATTTAGATGTAAGAGTCATTTTTGTATTTTTTTAACCTGGTTGGGTGGTAGACAAGTCCTTAAGGCTTTAACTCTTCTAACCAAAATAAAGCCCTCCATGGTATCTTTACCTTGTCCTGGTGGAGTGGCTTGCTTGTTTAAATGATCCCGAGAGCTATGCCGGCGGTAGCAATGCTTGCCGATAGGGTTACCCATGCCGGATGGTCGAAGGTGATAAGCCAGACGAAGAAAGTACCTTGGTCGAAAGAGTGACGATCTTTCACCGTAAAAATACAACCGTCAAGAAATGCGGACATGGGTTCAACTGAGGTAAAATTTTCCGGAGGTCAAATAGTCCTCCATTCGGTTCTCCGGGCGGGGACTACTTCAGAGAACCCATGCCAAAGGCTCAAACATAGGGACATGTTCTTAGGGATATGGAATGTTATGACTTTATACAATAGCGGGGCGCTAGAGGTATTAACCCGTGAATTAGATAAATCACCCTTGGGTGCATGGAAGCTTCTCGCAGGAAAACCAGAGGGAAAACGCTTAGTTGGTAGACCAAGAATGAGGTAGGAGAATACATTAACTATGATTTGAGGGAAGTAGATTATACAGGTATGATTGGAAAACATGGGCTCAGGATAGGGATATATGGAGAGCTTATGTCCGCGCGGCCATGAACCTACGGGTTCGATAGTGCCAGTGAGTTAGTTAGTTAACCAAAATAAAGCTTTTATTACTATTGTTGTTATTATAAATTATTATTATTATTATTATTATTATTATTATTATTATTATTATTATTATTATTATTGTCCACCGCGAGGTAGCGTGCTGCCTTGTCACGCGGAGAGCCCGGGTTCGATCCCTTGTCGGAGCAGTTTTCTGGGTGAGTTTTTATCGGGGTGTTTCCTCGGCTATAAGACAAATGTCAGGGAAACTTTAAGGCCCAAACGGTCCCCGAAATCATATGGCCATCACCATCATCATCATCCTTCACCGGTGTGGAAAGCAACGGGAAGCTACCTCACCTACAATTCCCTAGTAAAGCTGCAAGCATAGCATGAAAATGCTATGATTGCAGTGAAGAACCTGCTTTCGGGCAGAATTACTATGGATGGATGGATTGTTATTATTATTGTTATCATTATTATTATTATTATTGTTATTATTATTATTACCATTGTTATTATTTTATTATTAGGCCTAATAACTTATGCATTACATAGAAAATTCTATTTATTCGTTGCTATTTGCTGATATTGAGTTAATGATGGCAGAATATTACGAAGATTTAGAGTACATGACAAAAAAACTTGAGGAGGAATATGAAAAACGGGGTTTGAAGATAAATTTAGACAGAACGAAGGATATTGTAATAGGAAATCAATCAAAATATCTGATTTTAGAAGATGAACATGCACAAATAAAAACATATATTTGGAGACAAAAATTAGTGCAGATGGAAGTCACGAAGCTGAAATTAATCCATCCATAGTAATTGTGCCCGAAGGCAGGTCCTTCACTGCAATCATAGTATTTCCATGCTATGCTTGCAGCTTTACTAGAGAATTGTAGGTGTGGTAGCTTCCCGTTGCTTTCCACACCGGTGAAAGATGATGATGATGGCCATATGATTTCGGGGACCGTTTGGACCTTAAAATTTTCCTGACATTTGCCTTACAGGTGAGGAAAAACCCCGATAAAAACCTCACCCAGAAAAACTGCCCTGACCGGGGATCGAACCCGGGCCCGCTGCGTGACAAGGCAGCACGCTACCTCAAGACCACAGCGGTGGACCTGAAATTAATGAGGGAATAAAATGTATCCCTTTATTTATAAAGGCAAAATCTGCAATATCAAAATTAAATTGTGTTTTATGGGATACGAATATAAGTTCTAAATAAAAAACAAGCAATTTTAATACAATAATGAGAAGTACAATGATATACGACGCAGAAACATGAGAATTAAAATGAGAACAGTAAGTAAATTAAATTCTGCAGAAATGGATTTTTGGAGGCGTTCAGCTGGAATTTCTAGAAGAGATAAAATAAGAAACAGTGAAATTAAACAAAAGATGAATGTTCAAACTTGAGTTGTGGATTTCATAAAAAAAAAACAATTAAAATGGTATAATCATGTAAAAAGAAGATGTACAGCCACGCCTAAATTAATGAAATGCGTTTTTTTAAGTTCAGTTGAATAAGCAAAATAGTTATAAATTTATATTGTAATTATTTTTAGATACCCCGTTCTGATTATCCGGGAATTTACTTATCCCGATCTTCTTGGCACCAATGATCTGCAAGACAAAAATGGTTATTGTGGGTTATCTGTAAATGTTAGACATGTGCTCATCACTAATAAAATTCATGTTATAGGTCTACTGTATTCATCATCATCGTCTTCAAAGTATGGGTCCGCTCTCCGGCGCACTACATGCCGCAGGCGCAGGTTGTATACTGTATTCCATTGAGGTAAATAGTCATAAAGTGAAATGTTAAAATATTTATTTGGCAGATGCCGTCGACCTCAACTGTGTTAAAATTTCTGTTTAAAAGTTAATAACTGTAGGCCTTTCGGAAGTCGAATTCCATCATCAGCAGAAGAAATGTGTGCTAATAACTGTTGTTCTTATGCGACACTTTGGACTTAGATGTTCTGAAACGTCGCATAACAACAACAGTTATTAGCACACATTTCTTCTGCTGATGATGGAAGTCGACTTCCGAAAGTCCTTACTTACTTACTCACTGGCACTATCGAACCCATAGGTTCATGGCCGCGCGGACATAAGCTCTCCATACATCCCTATCCTGAGCTAATGCTTTCCAATCATTCCCTGTATAATCTACTTCCCTCAAATCATAGTTAATGTTATTCTCCCACCTCATTCTTGGTCTACCAACTGGGTGTTTTCCTACAATAATCTTCCATGCAAGTCTTTCATTCCCCATACGTGCAACATGTCCTGCCCATCGCGGTCTACGAGACTTAACTGTTCTTATTATATCTGGCTTCCTATAAAGACCATGTAGTTCATTGTTGTGTAAGTCTTCTCCATTCACCTGTCTGTTCATCTCTCTTTGGTCCAAAAATGTTCCTAAGTACTTTATTCTCAAATATTTGTAATCTCCTTTCCTCCCTTAAAGTAAGAGTCCATGTTTTGCACCCATATAATATAACTGGTAGAATAATAGTTTTATATATTTTCAGTTTAACGTTTTTTGAAAGGAGTTGGGACTTCAAGAGTCTCTGCAATGCATAATAGCACGCATTTCTAGAATTGAACCTATGTTTAATTTCTTTGTGCATCTCATTCCTATTTGTGATAATTGTTCCAAGGTAGGCCTATTTGAATTCAGCCACTTCCTCAAAATTTCCCTCATTTTTCATTAGCTGTCCATTTCCATTATATAATGTATTTCTATGTGTGACCATATATTTAGTTTTATTGATATTTACTTCCAGTCCTAATTTCTTAGTGTTACTCAATAGTGTGTGCGTGTTGTCCTTTAGTATCTCCTCGCTATCAGCCAATGGTACTATATCATCAGCATAAACTAACAGCTTATTAATACCATTGAGTTGTATTGCCTTCTTCATCTTCTAAAGATTTGATCGCATGTCGTTAGTAGAAAATTAAATAGTGGAGCAGATAGTGCATCTCCTTGCTTCAACCCATTGTGGATTCCAAAAGTATCCGAAAACTGTTTGCCTACACGGGCCCTACTCTTTGAGCCATTTAGACACATTCATATTAGTCTAACTAACTTTTTAGGAATTCCGAACTCCAGCAGGATACTATATAACTTCTCCCTTTTAATTGAATCATATGCTTTTTTGAAGTCTACGTATAGTTGATGTACAGTACCATTATATTCCCATTTTTTTTTCTAAAATCTGTCTTATACTACAGTTATTAACTTTTAAACAGAAGTTTTAACACAGTTGAGAACGACGGCACGTGCCAAAAGGTATATACATATAGCCTATTTCAACATTTTCACTGTAAGACATATGCTCTCGCGGACTTTTGTGTATATATTTATTTATGTTTTTAGACTTCGTGGCGCAAGCGATTAGACGCTCATCTCTCACCGCTGGGGTCCCGAGATCGAGTCTAGATCACTCCATGTGGGTTTCGTAGTGGACGAAAGGGAGCTTGGACAGGGTTTTCTCGGGGTTTTCTCCCGTTTTCCGCTGTCACAATTCATCCCACCATTTCACCATACTCATCAATTCCGTTTCATTCCGTTAATCTGCCCCTGTGATGGTGCGTCAGGCGTGGTCGGCCAGCACCCTTGTCATTCACATACCTCTATATAAGGGGTTTCATCTTATCTCATCCTTCGACCCGACCCTGAGTTGGACATGAGTTGAGGATATTATTATTATTATCGTTATTATTATTATTATTATTATTATTATTATTATTATTATTATTATTATTATTATTATGTCCACCGCTGTGGTCTCGAGGTAGCGTGCTGCCTTGTCACGCAGCGGGCCTGGGTTCGATCCCCGGTCGGGGCAGTTTTTCTGGGTGAGGTTTCTATCGGGGTTTTTCGTCACCTGTAAGACAAATGTCAGGAAAACTTTAAGGCCCAAACGGTCCCCGAAATCATATGGCCATCATCATCATCATCATCATCATCATCCTTATCATTATCATCATCTTCATCATCCTTCACCGGTGTGGAAAGCAACGGGAAGCTACCACACCTACAATTCGCTAGTAAAGCTGCAAGCATAGCATGAAAATTCTATGATTGCAGTGAAGGACATGCCTTCGGGCAGAATTACTATGGATGGATTATTATATTCAATTCTGTGTACATTAATTTGGTATATTTGTTATGGTTTAGGCAACATAAACCATTTAAGCGTCCAAAAGCGACTTTTTTACTGTACCGATCCACTTTTTTCTTTAGCTCCGGTCCTATAGTAAGTAGGATAATATGTTATATACGTTAATTGTTCCAAAAATAAATCTCTAAATAAAGGTTAAACCCCCATTCAAATCGGTCAATTTGTTTTTGACTCCATTAAGGACAGACTGACATACACTCATTTTTATATAGTCGTATAAAGATTTCAGAAAGAAATTTACATCTTCTTCCTTCCAAGTATTAGGCCAAGGCCTGTTACGATCCTATAGAATATTTTGCTTTTTAGCACATGGAATGTACAAGGGATTAACTATAAAGATGATCAAAGAAATTTACATAAACCTACATTTCACAGTGTAATCATCGTTACTCAACACTTATATGACTTTTGTCGTTTTTTTATTAAATGGCTGCCATTTTGCTGGCAGTTAAGTTCAGCCACGAGTTTATATTACTTAAATAAAACGTCTCAGCTATTTATTTCAAAACTAGTCTACCACAAGCCATAGGCGAGGAAGGTAAGATTTACTATTAGACAATAGTAGTATCAGAATTACAGGGATTTAAATTTAAGCTTTCTTCTTCCGGCTTCACATTTTACTGTCTCGTTAGTGAGGTTCATTTTAAACAAAATATCATTTGGGTTATACTTTACAATTTTTTAATTTCTTCATAAACTTCTGTCAAATTTTATTCTTAGAGTTTCATTTTTCAAATTATTTCCCACCATTTACAATGGTTTTTACATTTTTCTAACGATTATTTCAATATATTTTACTTTGATATTTAACTACATACGTAGCATGAAGACGTGGCAGCCATATTAATTTAACGAATATTCTATGCAACAACAAAGAGTGCTCCAGTGCAGCCAACGTAGAGTATATACTAATTAACTGTACACATATACTTCAGAATACGGAACTTACTATTTATTTTTGGGCGTTGCATTCTTTTACAGGCAAGAGTGCTTAAATTGCGTTAGGTTAGCTTTTAGTTTGGTCTTTCATAGGTTAGAGTACTTAAATTACGTTAGGTTAGCTTCTGGGTTCGTTAAATATCGTTATATTTTGGCTGCATCCTGTGATTCCGTAGTGTAAACCGCTTTGAATTTGTTGGCGCATGCGCATGGTGTATGATTGGAAGCAACTTAGACTTTTTTCGCGTTACATGTTGTAAAGTATTTCCATAATTTGGAATGTTTCTGACGAGAAATTAAACTGTTCTTCAAAATAGAGACCATCAGATTCTATGGTTTTGAACCATCTTTCTGCTAGGTTTATTATCCCGTGACGGTATCAATATCTGGTTTTGGGTACCAGGCTTTGGTTTTTGTTGCGAAGAATTCGTTGAGACTCACTTCCACAGTTTGAATGTTTTCGACATTTCGCGCAATAAATGGGTCATGGATCGAAACAGATAGTAATCTGAAGGCGCAAGATCAGGATTATATACTGGGTGTGTTAGCAGTTCGATTCCTACCAATTCCTGATTTTTTCATGGTTGTGTCTCGCAGTGTGGAGTCTTCAATGTTTGCAATGTTTTCGAAATTACAACATATTTCTGCATTGCGCGTGCGTAAGAATATAACAACGCCTGTTCAACCTATTGAAATTGTAATTATATATTTCGTCCACCTTGTCACGCAGCGGACCCGGGTTTGATCCCCGGTCGGGACATGTTTCCTGAGTGAGGTTTTTTTTCGGGGTTTTTCTCGCCTGTAAAATTAATGTCAGGAAACTTTAAGGCCCAAACGGTCCCCGAACACCATCTGGCCATCAGTATCATCAATATCATATTCGCCTAATTAGCTTAAATTTAGTTTAAGGCCTCTCCTGGCGCATCGTTACATCATCATCAACTCACATATCATCGAGGCAGCGTAACCTAACCTCAGAAGTGGGTTATAAGTACGCCATGCCAGGAGAGAACACCAGAAATGTCGAAATGACAACCTGGGGCATTTGGAAACAAAATAAAAAAATATATTTCTACATTCTCCCACAGGCTTATAACTTATATAGACATATACAGGGTACAGCCTAAGTCACTTAACCGAAAATGCAAGTGTGGCTTACAACATCTATACAAAAGTACTACCGAAATTGTTCAAAGTGACCTCCATAGTTGTTTAAGCATTCATGACATCGTTTTAACACTGATTTGAAGATGTTATCACACATTTTCCCATTATTACCAAAACTGTTTTCAAATTCCTGTTCAATCAAATCCCGTAAGTGTTGCAGGTTTAGTGGTTTTGTACTGAAAATGTTGTCCTTCAAAATTACCCACATTTAAAAATCATATGGCGTGAGATCTGATGATCTCGGTGGCCAATCGATTTTACCACGCCTTCCAATCCATTCTTCAAAATGGCCATCCAAAAATGCACGGACGTTTAATCCATAGTGCAGTGAGGTAAACAAGATTCAATACTAATAAAATTCATTGTTAAAACCGTTGAGGTGGAGAGTCATAAAATAAAATAAGTTAAAATATACCTTCTTAGGCAAGATCCGTCGTCCTCAACTTATAAAATCTGTATTCTTTATGCCTATAGGCCTTTCAGAACATCCGTTCCATCTTCAGCAGGTCCTTCTTCGCTACAATATCTAGTATGATGGTTGATGCTGCTGGTCCTGTGGACCATCAATCATTATACTAGATATTGTAGCGAAGAAGGACCTGCTGAAGATGGAACGGATGTTCTGAAAGGCCTATAGGCATAAAGAATACAGATTTTATAAGTTGAGGACGGCGGATCTTACCTAAGAAGGTATATTTTATCTTATTTTATTTTATAAACAAGATTGTTTCGTACTGCTTCAAACATAGATCCCGTATTCAAACCTCAGTTTCAACCAATCTGATTTTTTTCATGCAACTATGTGCAGTGGTTAACTGATTTATGCCACGCACTCTATATTTCTATTATTTTTATTATATTTATTTCGAATGTTGGAGAGCGAACATTTTCTTACACGCTTAAGGACACTTGATAGTGAATGCCTGCTGTTGTGTAAGTTTTTTCTTGAAAATAAATTTAAGTTTCTCTAAAACTGCAATATATAACAAAACAAAAATTTCACCACTTATTAAACAGATCCTGCTGAGTTGACAGATATCCAAATTAAGTAATTCTTAGTATTTTTTATTACTTGACAATCATTAAAACATTGAAGTAAAATTACTGAAAATTTGCATTTTATATTCATCTGGTGCCTTTTTCTCAGAAACTGTTCGTAAGAACTGCATTTTTTATTCACACTATTTACAAGTAGCTTGACATTCGAGGTTAAGAAGTTTTGCAAGAAAAGTCTTCATTAAGTTTCTAATTTTGTTTTAAGGTTTATAATTTTTATGAATTTTTTTCTTAATTATATTTAAATGCATCAATTTAATTCTTAACCTCCCTTATGTAGAAATGTGTCCAACGCTGTGGTCTGGAGCTAGCGTGCTGCCTTGTCACGCAGCGGGCCTTTCGATTTCCGGTCGGGACAGGCTCGTGGGTGAGGTTTTTTCGGGGCTTTTCCTCACCTGTAAGACAAATGTCAGGAAGCTCAGGGCTCAACGGTCCCCGAAAATCATCCGGCTATCATCATCGTCATCATCCTTATCATTATCATCATCATTCTTCAGCGGTGTGGAAAGCAATGGGAAGCTACCACACCTATAATTCCCTAGTAAAGCTGCAAAGCATAGCATGAAAATGCTATGATTGCAGTGAAAAACCTGCCCTCGGGCAGAATTACTATGGAATGGAATGTAGAAATGTGAGATGTACATCCTCTGAAAAAAACATTAAATCTCTATCTATAGTAGTTTCTGAGAAAATAGTACCTAAAAACTGAAAAATCAAAGTTAAGGAAATTTTACACTTCAATGTTATAATTAGGGCTCGGAAGTTGAAAAAATATTTTTCCTTTTTTTATTTTATGTCTAAAAACGAGCCTCAGTATAATACATATACTTTTGGGTCATTACATGGTCCTTTTTCGACTTTTTTGGCTTATTGGTCCTTTTTAGCCCTTTTTTTTAGATCTTTGCTGCTTTTTTTTCAAATTTACCTTCTTTTGACTACATTTATACCATTTGTATAACTCAAGAATCCGCCGAATCCTGTCTCAATTCCAACTTCTTTTAAAAATACTATTTAGTTTAAATTTTCAAATACTTTTCACATTCCAAACTATTTTGTTCCGCAAGAAACTATTGAGCTCTCACAAAATATCACATTATTTTTAACCAGCCTACTGACCGCCTGAACTATTGTATGTAGACTTAAAATTTTCTAAGAACTTAATTTAAATTTCTCTCTGCAGGATATTCATTGCGGGTTCGCTGAATTCATTCTATGCAGGAAAAATGTTTCATTCTAAATTCTCCAAGAACTTTATTTCAAATGAACACAGAATTCCTTTTTCTAACTATGTTGAATTAAAAAATATGTATGAAGTATGAAAGAAGAGGCATGTTTAGTCCTTTTTTTCACAATGTGTGGTTGCACTTCATCTAGAATGTTGTATTTTTTAAAATATTATTATACCATATTCATTAAAGATGCAGTTGAAACTAAAATTGTTTAATTTGAACTGCCTTTTTTCATCCTTTTTTTTCTGTTTTTAGGTCTTTTTTAGGATATATTTAGGTCTTTTAAAGATGTTTAATAGGTCCTCAACTTCCGAGCCCTAGTTATAATGACTGCCAAGTAATAGAAAATACTAAGAATTACTTAATTTGGATATCAATCAACTCAGCAGGAACTGTTTAATAAGTACTGAAATTGTTGTTTCATAGTTGTTGAATCATAGTTTTAGAAAAACTTTTAATTTATTTTCAAGTAAGAAAAAACGTACCCGTACTCACTACCAAGTGTCCAAAGGTACAATGGACCAATGAAATACATCTGATTTGTTTACATCATAACTGGAACATAGCTCGGAAGAGGTACAGCTCCAGAATATGATTTCAGCTTCCTCCCTCGAGCAATGAATGATTATAAGACGCATAAAGTTGATTAACATCAACAGTGGATCTGGAAATGACCTTCAAAAATACTGGATGACCTTACTGTATCACTGCTCCATTCTACATATTCTCTACGCATGTTGCCCACATTAATCCTTCAATCAAGATATAATAATCCTTTTCGAACAATAAATGCAAAGTCATTCCTTCCAGCAAAGAAAACTAATTTCATCTCCCTCATAACCAGATAACCATTTTACGTTCTAAACACAGTAAATGGAATGTTAGTACCGGTTATTCAGGTGAACCTAATGAAGCGCCACTCCTTTAGTTTTTATCTCACTATTTAAAATAACTAACTAACTCACTGGCACTATCGAACCCGTAAGTCCATGGCCGTTCAGACATAAGCTCTGCATATATCAATATCCTGAGCTAATGTTTTCCAATCATTCCCTGTATAATCTACTTCCCTCAAATCATGGTTAATGTTAATCTACCACCTCATTCTTGGTCTACCTATTGGCATTCTTTCTTGTTATCCTACAATAAGCATCCATGCCCTTCTTTCATTCCCCATTCGTTCCACATGTCCTGGCTACGAGACGTAACTGTTCTTATTACATCTGGTTTCCTATGAAGATCATACAGCTCACTGTTGTCTAGTATTGTCCATTCGCCTGTCTGTTCATCTCTCTTTGGTCCATTTTTTTCTAAGAACTTTATTCTCAAATACTCGCAATCTCCTTTCCTCCCTTAAAGTAAGAGCCCATGTTTCGCATCCATATAATATAACAGGTAGAATAACAGTTTAATTGTTTTGAAAGGAGTTGGGACGTCAAGAGTCCCTGTAATGAATAATAGCACACATTTCCAGAATTAAGCCTATGTTTAATTTATTTGTGCATATTATTCCTATTTGTGATTATTGTTCCTAGATATTTGAATTCAGCCACTTTCTCAAAATTTGCCTCATTTGTCATTACCTTTTATTGATGTTTACTTCCAGTCCCAATTTCTTAGTGTTACTCAATAGTTTGTGCGTGTTGGCCTTTAGTATCTCCTCGCTATCGCCCAATAGTACTACATCATCAGAATAAACTAACATTTTATTAATACCATTAAGTTGTGGGCCTTCTTCATTCTCTAAAGATTTGATGGCATGCTCTAGCATAAAATTAAATTGTAGAGGAGATAGTGCATCTGCTTTCCTATAGTCTTGTCCGTTCGCCTATCTGTTCATCTCTCTTTGGCCCATTTATTTTTTCTAAGAACTGTACTCTCAAATACTTGTAATCTTTTCTCCTTCCTTAAAATAAGAGTCAATGTTTCGCATCCACATAATGTAACTGGGAGAGTAAGTTATTATGAAGTCCTATACCCAAAACAATCCTTAGGAACTCGTAACCCATACCGCTGACCGAATCGGTGCATCGTGTGTAGGAACTGACCCTGGCTTGGGCTAAGATTAAAATCCATCTTAAGAATACAGGAGCGGAGTTTCTGAAGGACGACCACTTGTACTAGTATCGCTTACAAAATAACTTCAGTACACCTTTTCACCTAGTGATAGTGGTAACACTTTTCAGTATTTATAGTGAAAAGTCCGCACAATCTACGATTTTTCTTTTACTGTTACAAAAATCTTCGATTCATAGAAAATTTTTCATTATCTTAGTTTTCACTATTTTTTTTAATCTCATTTATGCCTCTCTATTGTCTTAAATTAGAAACATACGGTAAGCTTTTTGAATATATAGATATATAGTTTTATTGTCTAAAAATAGTACCATGTTTGACAATATATATATAAAATTCATTGTAATCGCAATTGTGGTTATGTAATATAATGTTTTAAAAATATTAATATAGCCTTCCTCAATTAAAATGGATTTTTGTTTTTAAAAAAATGTTTATTAGTTAAAACCATGTAGGTCTTTCAGAACATGTTCCATCGTATGCAATTTATACGCCACATCAGTACCAAATGACATGCCGAAGATGGAACATGGTTTTAACAAATTAACGAATTTTTTAAACAAAAATTCGTTTTAATTGAGGAAGACTGGTATAAAAAGGTACTTGTATTAATAATTTAAAAAAATTATAATGTATGATAATGTCAATAACTTACCCTTTGGCTCTACAGCTCTTGATGAGCTTTGGCTTCCTTTACAGCTCTCTCCCATTCCTCTCTTTGCTGTGCCAATTTTCTTCATCCTGTTATCCGTAGTTTTTTCAAGACCTGCTCTACATCATGCAACCACTTCTTTCTCGGTCTCCCTATTCTTTTAACCCCTATAATACGATATATTCATGTAGTACACTTTTGGGTATCCTGTTGTTCTCTATTCTCTCTACATGAGTAACCTTTCTTATTTACTTACTTACTCACTGGCACTATCGAACCCATAGGTTCATGACCTGAGCTAATGATTTCTAATCATTCCCTGTACAATCTACTTCCTTCAAATCATTGTTAATGTTATTCTCCCACCTCATTCTTGGTCTACCAACTAGGCGTTTTCCCTCTGGTTTTCCTACAAGAATCTTCCATGCACATCTTTCATTCCCCATACGTGCCACATGTCCTGCCAATCGCAGTCTACGAGACTTAACTGTTCTTATTATATCTGGCTTCCTATAAAGACCATGTAATTCATTGTTATGTAGTCTTCTCCATTTACTTATCTTTTCATCTCTCTTTGGTCCAAAAATTGTCCTAAGTACTTTATTCTCAAATACTCGTAATCTCCTTTCCTCCCGTAAAGTAAGAGACCATGTTTCGCATCCATATAATACTCGTATAACTGGTAGAATAATAGTTATATATATTTTCAGTTTAACGTTTTTTTAAAGGAGTTGGGACGTCAAGAGTCTCTGCAATGCATAAAAGCACGCATTTGCAGGATTTAACCTATATTTTATTTCTTTGTACATCTCATTCCTATTTGTGTTTATTGTTCCTAGGTATATGAATTCAGCCACTTCGTCAAAACTTCCCTCATGTGTCATTAGTTGTCATTTTCCATCATATATTGTATTTCTACGTGTGACCATATATTTAGTTTTATTGATATTTACTTCCAGTCCTAATTTCTTAGTGTTACTCAATAGTATGTGGTGTTGTCCTTTAGTGTCTCCTCGCTGTCGGGTAATAGTACTATATCAGAATAAACAGCTTATTAATACCATTGAGTTGTAGGCCTTCTTCATCCTCTAGAGATATGATGGCATGCTCTAGTACAAAATTAAATAGTAGAGGAGATAGTGCACCTCCTTTGTCAACCCATTCTGGATTTCAAAAGTGAGCTAACCTCCCTAGCCATAAAAATGTTTGTTCACTCCTATACTAATAATGGCCTAATTATATTTCTGTTTTTAGGGAAGTAAGTTGAATTTACCAGAGAGGCCTTGGTAATCATTGACAACGGCATGTAATTGTTCAACTTACTTTTTAATTGATTTAATTAATAATTTTAAAATATTACCTATTTAAAATGTTATTGAGTAATACAATACAATTTTATTGTATCACGCTTATTTCTCACTTTGAAAATTCAGATTTATAGTGATTGAGCAATTGTTACAATTATTAAATTTAACCACAAAATTTGGTTAATTTTCATTAGTATTTTTCTTATTTATTTCAATATGTTTCTCTAATGTTGTGTAATACATTCCTATTTATTCCGTATTCTTTTTCATATCTATTTTTCGACTTTGCTGGTAATAGAAAATGAACCGCAGCATTCGCCACTTCCTCTACGCCACAATAATCAAATCTGTAATTAATATGCAGTCTGAAGCTGTTATTTTAAATGTCTGCCACTAATTCAGACAACAATAAACAATTGCAGTTGTTTTATCAATATTCCCTTGCTATCAAACAATTGAACTCTTCAAACCAAGACATAAATTCACACGAAATATAAAAGTTAAACATAATTATTAGTGCAGGAGTGAACATTAGTATATTATAATGCGAGGTTGGAAGTTGTTTTTACAGAATCGAGGAAAACGTTTAAAAACTGAGCGATAGCGAGGTTTTTAATTACCGAGATTCTGTAAAACAGTTCACAAACGTGCAGATTCGACATTTCGGTTAAAAATGCTATACAAAATATCGTATTCCTGTTTTATCCTCACAGTGCACATGCGCATGGGACATAAAATATTCATTTCATAACAAGAATAATTATTCTGTGAGATGGACTAAGAACAATATAGTTCTAGCCATCGATATATTGTTATTGATGTACTGTCCAGCTGTTTAGACTTGCATGTTTATATGTTAGAATCTACGTATATCGCCCGTAGTTACATTATTGTGACTATTTAACTCATGCCCCAAATGGGAGTCAATGACCAATCACATTTCAATTATTTTTTATTTACAACCAATCACAGTCGTGTTTCGCCTAGAATTTACCAACTAAAGTTTATTGACCGATAAAACCATACGTTTTAAGTATAATTATTAAACATACAAACTCATTTTCTGTTAAGAAGATTGAAACCTATAGGCCTATGTAACTTTTTTGAAGAGAAAAGTAGCGTTCTACTATCTGAAATATTTTATTTTGTTGAAATTATTACGTAATTTATAATATAATTTACCTATATATAAATAAATGATCCGTCCATAGTAATTCTGCCCGAGAGCAGGTCTTTCACTGCAATCATAGCATTTTCATACTATGCTTGCAGCTTTACTAGGGAATTGTAGGTGTGGTAGCTTCCCGTTGCTTTCCATACCGGTGAAGGATGATGATGATGATAATGATAAGGATGATGATGATGGCCATATGGTTTAGGGGACCATTTGGTCCTTAAAGTTTTCCTGACATTTGTCTTACAGGTGAGGAAAAACCCCGATAAAAACCTCACCCAGAAAAACTACCCCAACCGGGGATCGAACCCGGGCTCGCTGCATGACAAGGTAGCACGCTACCTCGAGACCACAGCGGTGGACAAATAAATGATAAAGGATGCATTTAAAACAGCAGATATTATTTTGGATACGGCCTTGGTACATTGTAACGCTTCTCTCGAAGAAATTTCAAGTTAGGTTTCGGCAAGTAATGGTTCCCTTGTCAGTGTTAGCGGGCCACTCTTTGTGTACAGTTTTTGATCCCTTAGTTGCTTACATAAACGGCATGAAATCTGATTAGTGGGTTGCAATTCATTTTACGTCACCAGTATATTTCTACTACAGGATACGCATTTTGAAAAACACAGCACTGACCTGATTTATATTTTCTCTTACGTGTTCACTTTTGTCGCCGAAATGTGTAATTAGGGGAAATAATGGGAATAAAGAACACATATTTTTTTAACTTTATTGCTAATTTACAATCTATCTTGAAAATACAATAAGTAAATTTGTTAAAATACATAACTTGTAAGGAGAATACTGTCCATTGACAGCACTCCATTAGACAACATTTTTTGAAAAAATGAAAGGAAGTTCTAATATCTTATTTCTTTTTAGTCTTCTTATTTCTTCGCTATTGTCTAGAAGATTGATTGCAACATGATTAGGATGAACTTCTAGTCGCCTTAGATATTGAGTGCTGTATTTTTCTATTTCTTCTTTTACAGTAGCTACTTTTAAACCATGATGAATGGTGACATTATTTACATACCATGAAGCAGCAACAATAAAGCGAAGGATCTTAGACTGAAATCTCTGTAGAATTTCAATATTGGAATTGCTGGCAGTTCCCCATAATTGGATACCATAAGTCCAAATAGGTTTGAGTAATGTTTTATATATTAGAAGTTTATTTTCTAGTCTGAGTTTCGATTTGTGACCTATGAGCCAATTAAGTTTTGATGTTTTTAGTTTTAACCCTGTACGTTTTTGTTGAATGTGTTTCCTCCATGTTAAACGACGATCAAGATGCATTCCCAAATACTTGACGGTATCATCTGTTGGAAGAGTTTTATTATTTAATGTTACAGTAGGACAGTTACCAGTTCTGGTTCCAAATGTAACATGAATAGATTTATTTTCACTAGTTCCTATATGCCATGTGGTTAACCATTCTTCTGTCTTATTAAGTTGTTGCTGGAGGTGTTCAGATACTTGCCTAGCATCTTCTTGTGAATAGAGCATGGCAGTATCATCAGCAAATGTAGCTACAAGTACTCCATTTATTTGTGGAAAATCAGCTGTATATAGAGTATATAACACAGGCCCCAATACAGAGCCTTGTGGAACTCCAGAAAATATACTGTAAAAACCAGATAATTCATCTTCATATTTGACTTGAAAAATTCTATTACTAAGGTAAGAACAAAGTGACAAGTAATATGGTTGTGGAAAAGAACACACATGAAAAAGATTTTGTAATGGGAAAAAATGTATAAAATCGTTGCAGGTCCTCCTATGGTCACGGGCCCGAGGGCTGTTGTCTTCACAGCCCCATGGTGGTTACATCACTGATGTAATCCTTTTTAATGATAAAAAATATATATATATTTTTAATTTATCTGTTAATGTAATGAAATGGAATGTCTTTTTTTTTACAGAATGTTTCAGAATCAACTACTGCGATATGCAAGGCTCTGTGGTCGCAGGTTATACAGTCAGTATTTAACAAATGACTGTAGAGCCTCTATTGACACTGTTTCTTCTCCTAGAATTCTTATCACAGGTAACCAACAAATTATCAGTAATTACAGGAAGTTCGAGTAGTGTGGACCCTTCGGTTTGAGTGGACCCTGTTAATATCTTCTTTAATTGGTGCTGCCCTCAAACAGAACATATTTTAACTTCTTCCCCTCATCAACTTTGATGTGTTCAAGGCCAATTTATTTTATTATTTGTGCGAAGAAGGGTTAATTTGTGACATTTATGAAAATGACCATTTTAAAAATTCTTCAAGCTAAGAATCAATTCTAAATTTCTGCTATGGAATATTACAAATGTTGAAAAACTCCTAAATACATTATATTATATATATGTTGTTTCAATATACTGGCGTGTTTGGTTTGATATTATGTGACATGGCGGGTGTATAAAATATTTAAACATAACAAAGGACCCTCCACGAGGCGGTTAAAGTGGACCTGGATCACTTTACAAATATACGTATATTTTATCAATGAGGATGCTATCTGTAAAAACTATACACTTAATTAATTTTATTTAATATACTTGTAATTTCACTAAACCCAAAGACCGTCGCTTTCTGCAGTTGAATGACGTGTGAAAGTTATAATCAACAATAATTTTTCAAAACATTAAATAAATATCAACGCTTTTTAACTACGACCATTCATAAATATTTTCAGATTAATCTGTGGCTGTCTGTATAAATTAATAGAATAAATAAACTTAAAAATAGACTAAAAGCTAAGGTGGACTCTGGGATCCACTTTACACGAATATGGAGGATAAAGTGGACCCTTCTTGTAATGTAAAAAAGTTTATAAATTATGAAGATTTTTCCATATTTGAATAAAATAACAATGAAATCATAGTTATAACACTAATGATAATCATTGTAATTAAACAAAATTCAACTCCCTTAATTAAAAGGAGGAAATTCAAAATAGGGGACCACATTACCCATAGTTCCTCTATAACTAACCATTTTTTTAAGAACTCACTAGTTCAAGGTTACATTCTCTAAGGTCCGGTACTCAATCCCAGTCCTGTCTTCTTCAACTTATTTCACAAACTTCAGTACGTCTCACTATTGAATTATATATTTGCAACTTATTTTCCCTGGTTATATGTCTGTTCCATAAGGCTTCATTTATCATTGTTGTTATTGCTCTACCTTTATTTATTCTGTTCTTAATATCACTTTCTTGTTTATCCTCTTTATCCACTTTTACTCCCAGATACTCAAATTCTTCACATCCTTTAATATCTCCCTTCTGATTTTCTAATATTTTGAAAATACTCCAGTTATCGTATTCATCCAATAATTTTTTGAACATAAACTCCATATCTTCATATATTCTTGAGCAATTATTATTTGGTCATCTGCAAATAGCAACATATATATATTGTATCTGTTGGTCCATCTCCAATTGGTACTACCATTCCACTTTATGTATATATATATATATATATATATATATATATATATATATGATATGAAAAGAAAAATGAATGCTTGAGTCGGGATTCGAACTCGAGTCTCTAAAGTATATATATATATATATATATATATAAGAATATATATATATATATATATATATATACATGGTCTTTTATTAACTTTTATAAGATTCATGATGTGTTCCGTTGAGGTATTATTCAAAAGCGCTACAGTTAAATAATCAATTAAGTTGAGGAGATGGACCTTTCAGGTAAATATTCCATATTTTTATATTTTAATGGTCTTTTATGTATGAATGTAGATATGTATTACTATGTATGTACTGTAGACATAGACTTACATACATTCATTGTTTTTCTTCTTCTTCTTCTTCTTCCTTCCAAGTATTAGGCCGAGGCCTGTTACGATCCTATAGAAAATTTTCCCTTATGGGAAATTCTCGTATAAGACTTGAAAGCATAATAATAGTCCCTTCGATTGGTTGCTGGCCAAAGGAAGGCAAGACCAGTGATGGGGCTGCCATCTTATAGCCTCTGGTCAGGCTTTTCTGGAGAAGAAAAGAAAATAAAGGAAAGAAGAAATGGAAAAAAGAAAGGACTCCCTAGCCCTCGGATGCCCTAATAGCGTCGGGGTCGAAAAAACAAGAGTTAACCAAGAGAGGTTAGATAGTAAAGTTAAAAGAGTGCAAAACACAAGTAAGTTTTATGCCCTCTTTATGTATGAGTGCAGTTATGTAGCCTTACATGTATTTGTGTATATATCCTTATGTTTATTCTTTTATTTTATTCATGGAAAAAATGCACGTAAGGCCAAGCAGGCCCGTGCAACAATGCAAATTAAAATGTATTTTCTTTCTTTAGAAATGTCAATAAATTCTATTCCATTAACTAGGAAGAGTGAGGTATTGGTGTGTTGCAGGCAGTTTGGGGCAGCTCGGCGTGGAAGTTGCCAGATTCTTCAGGAACATATATGGCCGTGAAAATGTGATCATGTCAGATATCATCAAGCCCAGCAGAGAAGTATGTGATGAAGGTAAATGATGACTTTGTCAATACTTAAGCAGAAGGATTATTTTTGAGGTTATGATAGATATATTTCTATCATTCACAAATCATATGAGACATTTTCCATCCATCCATCCATATGTACAATGGCTTATTGACTCAAATTCGAGCTCCGGCTTTCCTAAACTTCTGCCTGCAATCATTTCTATTTTGCATAGCAAACCTCCAGTTGCGACACTTAAGTAGGTTTGCAGTATCTTCCTTAATACCATCATCCCTTTTTTTTTTTGGTCTTCCAACTTGTCTATTCCCCAATAAATTTGTTATAAGCATCTTTTTTGGTGCTCGGTCTGTTGAGAGCCTTTGTACATGGCCAGTCCATTCCAATTTCTATAATTTAATAAAAGTGACAATGTCAGGTTCATTGTATTTGTCATATTAGACTCATTCCGAGATGTATTGGGTTTGTGAACATATTTGTTTTTACGGGGTGTGGATGTCAACCCCATGCTTCAACCTCCAGCGATCCTGGACGTTCGATGATTTTTTGTTGGGGTTTTCTCTCTTAGCTGGTATGTCCCAGTTGTTAAATAGGAGACATTTTAGATCTATTAAAGTCTCCCTTTATCGTTTCATGGTTGATTCCAGTTCCAGCAACCTTCCAGAATATTTTATAAAAAACCAAATGTATTGTCACACATAGAAATACATTATATAATGAAAATATTAAATAATAATAATAGTGCTTTATTTTAGCTGGCAGAGTTAAGGCCATAAGGCATTCTCTTCCACTCAACCAGCAAATAGTAGAATTATACAAAAATTACATACATATTACTATTTTAAGATATTATTAAAATACAGACTAAACAAAATACAATGATGGTGTGGTCTAATACTAGCTAATACTAACAAAAACATAGAATATAATAAAATTAAAATTATATAAAATAAAGTAAGTAGCTTCCTAGATGATCATTAATGGAATGCTCTATATAGTTGTTATGCAGTTAATGTTTTCATTGTGTCGAACTTAAGATATCAGTTAATTTGTATTTAAATAATGATAGCGATTGACAGTCCTTGACATGACTGGGGAGTGAGTTCCATGCTCTAGTCATAGATATTGTGTAAGATTCAGAGTATAGACAGGTCCTGTGTTGTGGTATCAAAAGTAAAGAAGAATCTTGTTCCTAAATTGTGATGAGTCGATAAATTTTGAAAATGTGTTGTTAAATAACTTGGTAAATATGTGTGCGGAATTTGGAATAGTAAGGTATGCGAATGTAAAGTTCTTCTGTCATTTAGGCGTAGCCATGATAAGGCCTGAAATGAAAGAGACACGTGGTCATAACGACGGAGATTGAATATAAATCGAATGCACGCATTATGAGCACGCTGTAGTCTGTCAGATAGATTAGTTGTCAGATTAGTCAGTAATATGTCGCAGTAGTCGAAGTGTGGCATTATAAGAGTCTGTACAAATATTTGTTTTAGTTTTGTAGGAAGGAAGTTTTTAAAACTATTTAGGTAGTGAAGAATTGAGAACACTTTCTTGCAGGAATTATTCACCTGGATTTTCCAGTCTAGGTGTTGGTCCATGTAGATACCCAGATTTTTTACTACTGAGCTGTAGGGGATTTTTTGTCATTTAGGAGAATGGTAGGGATATTTTCGTAATTTATAATGCTTTGGATTCGCCGATGTCCTATAATTATGCACTGTGTCTTGTCAGCATTTAGATTAAGTCCATGTTTCCTCGACCATTGGGAAATTGAGTCTAGGTCACCATTTAATTTGTCTAGTGTGTCATGTACATCATCAGGATGGGAGTGAATATAAATTTGCAAATCGTCAGTGTATAGGTGATGTCGACAATAGGTAAGTCTAGTGGATATATCGTTAATATAGATAGAGAACAGAAGTGGTCCTAACACTGAACTTTGTTGGATGCCACTCTTCAGTGATAGCCAGGATAATTATGGAAAATTTTGAAGAAGTGACTGAATTCAAATACCTAGGAACAATAATTACAAACAGATACAAGGCGCACAAAAAAAATAAACATAGGCTCAATTCTGGAAATGCATGATATGCATTACAGAGACTCTTGTCATCCCAACTTCTCTCAAAAAAGTTCAATTGAAAATATTACAAAACTCTTACTCTCTCAGTTATATTGTGTGAATGTGAAACATGGACTCTTACTCTAAGGGAGTAGAAAATATTAAGATATTTGAGAATAAAGTTCTCAGGAAAAATTTTGGACCAAAGAGAAATGAACAGATATGTGAATGAAGAAGACTACATAAAGCAGAGCTACATGATCTTTATAAGAAAGCAGATATAATAAGAACAGCTAAGACTGCGATAGGCAGGACAAGTGACATGAATGGGAAATGAAAGAGAGGCATGGAAGTTTCTTGTAAGAAAACCACATGGAAAACGCCGAGTTGATAGACTAAGAATGAGGTGGGAGAATTACATTATCCATGATTTGAAGGAAGTAGATTATACAGGGGATGATTGGAAAACATTAGCTCAGGGTAGGGATGTATGAAGAGCTTATGTCCGCGGGGATATGAATCTAAGGGTCCAGTAAAGCCAGTGAGTTAGTTACTATATATTCAGCTGGTGTAAATGGGCAGCCAAGCAATCATGCTGCCCTGTGTAGTCTGAAGAGGGTAACAGTTTTTATTCATATGGCATCAGAAATTGGCCATTTATTTTCCAATATATAGTTCCACTCTTATTGTCAAGTTAGATAGATCATCAGTTGATTAATGTCTTTGACATTGTCTGATTCCTAATAGCCAATTTTGTCGGTCAACCCAATCTCATTGTAGATGTTTCTCCTTTGTGTATAAATATATTCCCTGACTCCAGGAAGTTTTAGGTCTTCCTCTGCCTCGTCTTCTCTCAGGTTTCCATTCCAAAACAGATTTTGGTAGCTGATCCTCTTCCATTCACTGGACATGTCCATACCATCTTAATTGCTCAGTTTTAATATAATATCAAATAATGTCTTCAATCTTCATTTTCTCCCTTATAACTGAGTTTCTATTTTTTTTCTCTTCTTGAAATTCTTGCTGCCCGTCATATAAAATCCATTTCTGTTGCCAAAAGATACTTATTTGTTTTTGTTGTTAATGGTCAAAGTTTTGCTCCATAAGTAATGATGCTTTTAACAATTGTATGATATATATATATATATTTATTTATTTTATTTTTATTACTGATATTTTTATCCCACCATATTTCATTTAGGCAAGCAATTGCAAATTTTCCTTTATTATTTCTATTTATTATTTCCTCTTCATAACTTTCATTTGTATTTATTTTAATTCATAAATATGTGATCTCACTACAAGATTTAATTATTTCTCCAGTCTCCAAAATTAAATTTTGTTCTGGTTTACCAATTCATAAATATTTTGTTTTCTTCATGTTCAAAATTCGTTACCATTTATCATATTCTTCTATTAATTTTCTAGTTATATACTCTAAATCTTCATAATGTTGTGCAATTAATAATTGGCAAATTACCAATCCAAAAATATAGTGTTAAATTTTATGTTGGTCCTGTATGACAGATTTTTAATTGTTCAATTTATGTCCACAGGTCCTTATATATTTGCTGATATCCTGGACTTCAAGGGGCTTCAGGAAATTGTAGTGACACACAGAATAGATTGGCTGATACATTTCAGTGCACTGCTCAGTGCTATAGGAGAACAGAATGTTCCTCTTGCTATTAGAGTCAACATAGAAGGTAATAAATTAGCATAACAAACTATAATAGTATTTCTTATTGATTAGTAACTTATGTATAATATATACTATTATTTAAAAAATCAAATGATCCTACTACATGCCTTAGGAAATCCTAGGGGTAGTAGGAGGTTAGGGCTTCCCATTTTCTAAACGATCAGCACTTGATGTCAGCCAGGTTTGCAGCACTGCATGACGATCACCTTTATCCCTAAAACGGCACTTACTTCCATTAGAGGCTGAGTTGACCCAGAGTCATGGTGCCACCACAAAGTTTTGGTCAGTTTAAAAATCCTGACATCACTGGGACTCAAACCATAGACTTTCCAGCTAATAGTGTATTGCCCTAACTAACTATGCTAAAGTGTGTCCCTTATGTAAGTGTTACAACATATAATATGAGCTTGTAGAGTTGTCACATGAGGTCTCAGGCCAAGTCTGATAACGAATTAAGTTGGAAGTTGCAATTTGTATATTGTACAATGTTTTATCTATTTCGATTTTAAAAAAGGGGGGATTCTATGTTATATGCCAGTGAACAAAAATTAAATAAAACAAAAAACACAAAAATTATTATAGTAGCATGTGAATAATATTACTGAGGAATATACAGGGCATTTCAGAATAAGTATTACAGACGTCTAGGGGTTGTAGAGGGGACTTAGTAGATGAAGTTTTGATAAGGAACCCATGTCTGGAAACGTACAATTTTGATGTAAAATAGGTTTGAAAATTGAAACACAATGGGCTGATATCATGTGTCTTGTGTTTCAGAATAAATATTACAGACTTCTAGGAGTTGTACTACAAGTTTAGTTTCACGTGGCAACCCTGTTGTTCATTGCACAAAGTGTACCTGCAATGTATGTTTCCATACACACGCCCCACAAGACCTAGTGTGTGCTCAATAATTTCTACTGCCACCAGAATTCGTGCAAGTAGATCTTCCCCCAAGTCGACAGGTGTAGTACAACCCCTAGAAGTCTGTAATACTTATTCTGAAACACAAGACACATAATATCAGCCCATTGTGTTTTGAACTTCAAACTTATTTTACATTGAAATGGGACATTATTAGACATGGGTTTCTTATCAAAACTTTGTCCACTAAGCCCCCTCTACAACCCTTAGAAGTCTGTATTAATTATTCTGAAACACCCTATATATGTGTGTGTATGTATCTGTGTTTGGGTGATTCTTTCCCCAAAGAAATACAATGAATGAGATTTTTAAACATTTCATTAATCACAAAGAAAAATCAAGTTTTGCCCAATATATACTTGAAACTGGTCATCAGTTTAACAAACTTGATTATATCATGTCAATCATACATAAAGAGAATAACAACAACAATATTAGCATCTTAGAAGACATGGAAATTTTAAGAGAAGCAAAGAATGCAAATATGCTAAACAAGAACAAACCCACAGACCTGAACCCATTATACAACTTATATGCCAACATCAGTACCAACCAAATGACATTCCAAAGATGGAACATGTTCTGAAAGGCCTACATGGTTTTAACTAATTGACAAAGTTTTTTGAACAAAAATCTATTTTAATTGAGGACAACTGATATAGGACAAATGTGGTTAATTTCATGACACGGTTAATTTTGTTATATTTTTCCTTTCGTTTGTAACAAAATTGTATTGGCAAGAAAACAAATTCTTTTTCTGTCTCATAAATGTCAGAAAAACTACTTTCTTGCTGTGTTTTCATATTTGCAATAACAATGTTCCTTTGGTATATTTTATGTTGATTTGTAGAGGAAGAGCTTTTCATTCTTGTTAGCAGTTGTTAGATTTAATATGTCTGCATTTGACGATAATTTTTTATTATAATTACAAAAAAATAAACGTTATCTCAGTCAAAACATAAATTTATTGTGTCAATGTTTCAATCTCACAATAAATTTATGTTTTGACTGAGATTTTTTGTAATTATAATATTAATTACTCTCAGTGAAAAATAATTAAAATAAATAATAGTTTTAAAAAACTAAAACAGCACGCTTTATTAAAAAACCGAACTCAAAAATGAAAAATAATTTTAATTTCCAACACGCTAAGGATAAATTTAAAGTGGTCAACAAAAAAATCTTCTCCAACACATATAGAATAAAACTAGAATTATCAACAAAGAGAAAATAATTTTACCATCAAAAGCGTGGGGTGCTCTATATCAATTAATATATTTCATAATAAACAGATATTGGTAAAAGTAAAGTCTCTAAGAAGAAAATGTAAAAATCATAAAAGGCACCCCACGCTTTTGATGGTAAAATTATTTTCTTTTTGTTGATAATTCTAGTTTTATTCTATATGTGTTGGAGAAGATTTTTTTGTTGACCACTTTAAATTTACCCTTAGCGTGTTGGAAATTAAAATTATTTTTCATTTTTGAGTTCGGTTTTTTAATAAAGCCTGCTGTTTTAGTTTTTTAAAACTATTATTTATTTTTTTATTTTTTAGTTTTAATATTTTACAGAATAAGATAAGAATGTAAATATCTTTAAATTCCATACTATTGTAGTATGAGCTAAAATTATTACTCTTCTAAAAAAAAATCCTCCCCAGCCGGATTCGAACCAGTGACCAATGGATTATTGAAATTATATACCACTAGTTCACCGCTCTACCAACTGAGCTCTGACAACGATTGACTAAAAATTTGACAAGTCCGTAACCTATTATACCAGTTTTAATGTTTTTGATTTTCTGATGATTCTGGCCAGGAATTTAGAAATAA
This sequence comes from Diploptera punctata, assembly GCA_030220185.1. Lineage (NCBI taxonomy): Eukaryota > Metazoa > Arthropoda > Insecta > Blattodea > Blaberidae > Diploptera > Diploptera punctata. Next base: position 303,672 of record JASPKZ010003451.1, on the reverse strand, counting down.
AATATGAAATTATTGTAGTGTCACGGATCCTTTACAAGTATACAAAGTTTCAAGTCGATCCAATGTTTCTAAGTGGGTGAAAATCGTGTTCAAAGATTCCGTTACATAAATACAAAAACACTTTTTTTGATTTTATGATGATTCTGGCCAGGATTTTAGAAAATAAATATGAAATTATTGTATTGTCACGGGATATTTACAAGTATACAAAGTTTCAAGTCGGTCCAATGTCTCTAAGTGGGTGAAAATCGTGTTCAAAAATTGTGTTACATATATACAAAAACACTTTTTTTGATTTTCTGATGATTCTGACCAGGATTTTAGAAAATGAATATGAAATTATTGTATTGTCACGGGTCCTTTACAAGTATACAAAGTTTCAATTCTATCCTATGTTTCTAAGTGGGTGAAAATTGTGTTCAAAGATTCCATTACATAAATACAAAGGCACTTTTTTTGATTTTCTGATGATTCTGGCCAGGATTTTACAAAATAAATATGAAATTATTGTATTGTCACGGGTCCTTTACAAGTATACAAAATTTCAAGTCGATCCAATTATTTTAAGTGGATGAATAACGCAATGAAATATTCAGTTACATAGATATATAGATAGATAGATACAAGTCAACCTAATATGAAGCGTGTAAAAAAAAGATAATTTTTTAGTAGATTTTTTTTTGACACTAAAGGTGAGTGGATACAATGTCGAAATTGTGATCTGTGGTTCCATGAAAAGTGTCAAGGGTTGACTGTTTATAAATGGGATTTCAGATGCATTGGATGTAACATGGAGAGTGATTAAAAAGTTTGTCATGAATTTAATCTAATATTTTCACAAGATTACCCAAGTTCTTCAAACTTCCAGGAAAAATAGATATAATTTGTGTTATTGGTAATAAAATAAAATATATATTCGAAACTCAGCATATATATTTAGTTCATATATCCTTAACTTTAATATTCCTAAGACTCTAACCAGAATTTTTTTATAATATTAAGGTATAGTAGTCTAAAACAGTGTGTGCAACCCGTTGGCTGCTTGCGGCCCTCGAACCCATTGCATGCGGCCCGCAATGATATTTGCTCTTTCATGTCGCATTCGGCCTGCAGTGATATTTGTAAGTTATAATCATTTATGTCTATTATATTTAGTCTAATATCATTTATGAAATAACTAATTCTCCCCTCAGGGGTCCCCATTTAGGCAATATGTGGATGGTGACCACAAGTTGCCCAAGCTGAGCAAAACATTGCTTCCACTTACTTGTGTTTTGCTCCTTACTTTTATCTTTAACTGATCTGGTATTTCTTCCTTTCTTCCACTTACTTATACCAGACTCTTTTAACTTCTATCTAACCTCTCGTGGTTAACTCTTGTTTTTTTTTTTACCCCAATGCTATTAGGACATCCAAGAGCTAGGGAGTCTTTCCTTTCTTCCATTTCTTCTTTCCTTTATATTCTTTTCTTCTCCTGAAAAGCCTAACCAGAGGCTATAAGATGGCAGCCCCATCACTGGTCTTGCCTTCCTTTGGCCAGCAACCAATCGAAGGGACTATTATTATGCTTTCAAGTCTTATATGAGAATTTCCCGGAAGGATCAAACTTATGACGACCAAAGCAAATATCTCTGGGCCGTCCTATGAAATACTGGAAGGAAAATTTTCTATAGGATCATAACAGGTCTTGGCCTAATACTGGGAAGGAAGAAGAAGAAGAACTAATTCTATTTGGTATAAGATAAACTTTAAATAGCAAGACTCTGTCTGTTTCTATCACATGTGTTTGCTAAACTTCATCCTACTCATTCTCTTACTCAAAATATGGAGAAATAACATCTGTTTTAAGAAACGCCCAGCCCACATTTCTATTTATGATCCTACCTAACCCGCATTGCTTTGAAGTCTCCGTGCATTGTTGACTGCACAATTACTACTTTCAAAAGCAAGTGTGTGCCAGATGTTTTATTATCGTTACATTTAGTACATTCGCTTCAAGTTAGTTTCCAGTTTGCAGTTGTTCGCTCATATTGTAGTGTCAGGTTAGTGAGAGGTTTGAAGAATATAATTAATTCTGTGAGTTTTATAAGTGTTAATTATGGATTCTTAGTATAACGGCAAGAAAATATTGTACACTTTAGATTTTAGAATTAGATTATACATGAAAAAACATACATTTAATTTAATCAGTTATCCCATCTACATAAAAAAGTTGTACTTCAGTGGATTCCGGCCCATTGTGGAGTGACAGGCAATGAAATAGCCGATTTTCTGGTCAAGAAGGGTAGCAAAATTGTTTCGAACCCAACTTCTACTCCAGTTTCCTTTCACTCTATCAAAAGAATTATCCCAAATAAATATATCAATAAACTTAGAGAAGAATACACCACCAAAACATCTGGAAAGGAATGGGAAAATGTACAAGCTTATGACATTACTACATTACAAATAAAATCTACAGTAGCAATATTCAGACTGCTAACGGGACATGACTGCCTGAATAAACACCTATACAGACTTGGCATAACAGATTCACCTAAATGCCCTTTTTGCGATCTAAATGAAGATATGGAAAGAAACCATCTCCTCCGTTGTCCAACTTTTGTAGAAGAGACCAGCCTTTCTGCTAAATATTGGAGTGCAAGAGAGCGAATGATTTCATTATCAAGTGCTCGACATTAGATACCAACCAGCATTTAATTTAATTAAAAAATAATGTAACTAATATAGGTCTATGATTAATATTTTAATAAAAATAACATCACAATATATTAGCTATTTTATATTAAAATTAATTGGTTTATCTGTAGATCCTATTTAATATGGTTAAAAAAATCAGATCATGTGGCCTGCAAACCAATTCACCTTAACGGCAGTGGCCCTTTTTCAAAAAAGGTTGGACACGCCTGGTCGAAAACCTTAGTATCATGAAATGAGCCCAGTTTGATATATCAGGCAGGTACTTATTTTAAAAGTTTACCACATAACTATGTACAATGAATATTACAATGAATATTAGAAATATTACCATAAGTGGAAGCAGAGAAAATTAAATTTGAATTTAACTTATTTTTAACATGATTACAAGTAAATTATTACTTGATGTTTGGTGAAATTAAATGTTTCTTACCTCTCCTCATATAAATTTTTTAAGTAGATTGCGATTTCGAGACCACAAAGGTCTCATCTTCAGCACTTTATTGGCGACTGATGTTATGTCAATCGGAAGAGACTCTTCTTCTTCCCTCTGTTGGTGGACCGATGAACCAGAGGTTCATGAGGGAAGAAGAAGAGTTTCTTCCGATCGACATAACATCAGTCACCAAGAAAGTACTGAAGATGAGAACTTTGTGGTCTCGAAATCACAATCTACTTAGAAAATTTATATGAGGAGAGGTAAGAAACATTTAATTTCACCATAAATTTAACCTCATAGTGATTAATTCGCATAAAAGTTAAATATTACTTGGTGACTTAAAATTGTTTGTATTGCGCAGGAATTCACAATGTGATAGAATTGGCAAAACAGTACAAACTGAAGCTATTCATCCCGAGTACAATTGGTGCATTTGGTCCGGAATCCCCACGAAATCCAACACCAAATGTCACTATTCAGCGTCCTAAAACAATATATGGAGTGTCAAAAGTTCATGCAGAACTTCTTGGTGAATATTATTTCCATCGATATGGTTTAGATTTTCGTTGTCTGCGATTCCCAGGAGTCATTTCTAGTGATCCACCAGGAGGTGGCACCACAGGTAACTATCATAAAATATGTAACATTTTCATTAGTTAAATTTTTAATTGGAAATTAATGTTTCAAGATATGCCAGATGTGCCTTTGTAGCTCAATGGTAGAATGCCAGCTTTTAAATTTGGACATCTTGCATTCAAATCTTGTCTCAGTTGAAAAAATGTTCTCTCTAGTTATGTTTGTTAATCATGACCTACAGATTTTTGGGTTTGTAAAAAATCTCAAGCCTAAATTAGAGCCTCTGAGTAAAATTTAATCAGCCTTCTCCATACAGTAGTTACTACTATACTGGTTTTGCCCTCAGTTTATGTTGTAATGTAAACAGAAGCACATGGTTAAGTGAGATATCATTGGCCACATGAACCTAATAACATCGTTGTCCAGAGCATAGATGAAAACATAGTTTCCTGACCAACCTACATTTTATATAATATAACTACTATGCATGAACAAAATTATCGCAAAAATAATAATAAAGTAATAAAATACTGGTACCATATAAAATATGAAAAAAAGACAATGGTGAACAGTAAGTATAAATTTATAGAAATTTAAATATAACACCATTTCGCACATGTCAGTTGACAAAGAGGGATATTCAGTTATTTCAACATGGCCGTTCGTGTTGAATACATTAAACATCAGATGGCATGTAAAATAGTACCATCACTCCACCAATCACAGATGCCTGCGGAAAGAGACTTTGTTTACAGTACAACATAAACTAAGGCTGAAAACGGTACAGATGTCTTTTTGAGCCAATGTGCTAACCACATGACTCTTGCTAAGATATTTAGGGAATTATGTGTAAATTAATCAGTTTAAGAAACTCCACATGTTGAGTACCCTTGTCCTCACATGGGGATGTGCGGGTATAGACTATACTAGACTGGAAAAAGTTTACTTTACCTTCAGCAAGATTTCTTTCTAAGTTCTACAGAATCATAATACGTATTCGCGAAAGCTTAAAGAATCTTCTGCTAGATGGTGTACATATTTGCAAAATTGGTATGATCAACCTTCACAATTATTTCCCAAATGTATATAAGAAATGGAAGTACACAAACATCCCCCTTCCTAACCTAACAAAATAAATTACACGCATTTAATAAAATGTAAACTAATCTGCTGTACACTACCTTGTCCCATCAGAACCTAACAAAATGAAGTGAGATTTCTTACACTATATTTTCAAATATTGCTCATTCTGATTTAACAGGTATCTCCACTATTTAGTAGAAGTTTATTTAAGCGTTTGCACATGTGCACAATGATTCTGCAGAACTTTGAAGAAATCATTACGTACATAGATAAATATTTAATAATTGTAAGAAAATTTTACACATATCATAGCAAAATGTTTAAAATAATATGAAATGTTAGTAAAGACAGAAAAAGTACTTACAGCAACAATATTACAAGAATGTAGTATGGAAAATCATAGGTAAATGTATTCTAAACTTGAATGTACTAGACTTATTCTCAAATACTATACTCATTATCTTTTCTGTCTTAAAGTTAGAGGTCATGTTTTGCTTCATATAGTATATATATAGTATATTTTTAGTGTAACATTATTTGAGAAGAATTGGGATGATAGGAATCCCTTTAATGATCTATCTCAGTCATTCCATGCCCCTCTTCCATCATTTCCATTCATTCAACTCCTAGTGTTACTTCCCACTATAATTGATTAGATTCGACTCCTCATTTCTCGATATTCTTCTTAATGTTTCTTCCCACCTGTATTTCAACTGATCTCTTGGTCTCTTTCTTCCTAATTTAAATTCAATGCTTGTCTTGGTATCCTTCCAGTATTCATTCTTTTAACATGATTATATCATCTTATTCTACTATCTTCCATTTCATCTTGTATTATAGAACATGAAAATTTCTCTTTTTTAGTGTTCTGTATTGTTTCTGTTTTTTTCCAAGTATGATTCTTAAAAAGTTTATCTCTGTTCCTCAAATTCTACTCAAATCCTTCTTTGTTACTGCCTATGATTCGTTCCTATAAATTAGTACCGGTATTTAACCTCCATCGCACCATGGCCGAGTGGTTAAGGCAAGAAGCCTTGGCGCAAAGCTACGGGACTCGTGCTGGTTCGAGTCCCCATGGAGGAAGAAATTTTCTCATGGAATTTTCGGCCAGTATGGGACTGGTGCCCACCCAGCATCATGAGGCATTTGGGTAGTTACAATAAGTAGCGACTCCAGGTTGAGAAGACCAGCTATAATGGCTGGGGACCCAACAAGTTACTATATGTCACCCCTATACTGGCTAGATGATCATCTACCTCTATGATTAACACATGTGGATGTGAGGCTAGCAGCCGGCTGGTAGGCCGAGGGCCTGCTAGGTCTGTTGCGCTTGGAGTTTTTTTTTTATTTAACCTCCATGGCATGACAGACCTGGCCCCTTGTTTCTACCAAATAAACTCACTTCAAATTGAGAACTCAACTCTTTTAAATTCACACCCCAGAGAGAGGCAGAGGCCAATAATACCTCAACTCTTGATCAACATCCTTGAATTAAAATCTACATTGACTCGGCAGGAGTTGCCTGTTGCCTCTCCCACAAATGCATGACATATACAATGTAATACATAATAACACCACAAAAACAGATGACTAACCAAAATGAACCCTCCAAGCTCATACACAATTACACCTTCTGACACCACTGCTACGGTCTTGAGGTAACATATTGCCTTGTCACGCAGTGGGCCCGGGTTTGATCCTCAGTGGGGATGAGTTTCCTGGGTAATGGTTTTTTTTGTTGTTTTTCCTCGCCTGTAAGACACATATAAGAAAACATTAAGGTCCAAATGGTCCCTGAAAATCATCCAGCTATCATAATCATCATTATCATATTCACATCAATTTTTAAGTTTAGAATTAAGGCCTCTCCTCGCACATCATTACCACCACCATCATCATTAACACTTATCATATGTCATCGAGGTTGTTTACCTCCACCTTCTAGGCGTCTCAACTTCAGAAGTGGATTACAATGACGCCAATATCAGAAGAGAATACCAGAATGTCAAAATGACAACATTGAATTAAAAAACCAATTCAACACCTCCGCAATGGATATCAAATTATTCACCAAGTCTAATTTTTTTCTCTCTTTTGGAACAAACTACAAATTACTGCAAAAAAGCATCACCTTGGAACCCGTGGGTGAATTATTAATACTAATAATCACTTTAAAGGGACTCTGTTGCTGCCCAATCATGGGCAGCATTCAGTCACTCCCACGTTTAGCAAGCAAGTCTAGAAATCCCTCTTGACCTACCAGATAGCTGCTGGCCTCATGTGCACATGTGTTAATCACAGAGATTGATGTTCATCCAGCTAGTATATGGGGAACATGTGGTTACCATTCCGTGTTCACCAACCGTTATAGCTGGTATTTTCAACCTGGAACTGCTACTCAGTTTAGGTACCCAAATTCCTCATGCTGTGGGTAGACACCAATTCACTGACACTATCGAACCTATAGTTCATGTCTGTGCAAAGATAAGCTCTTCATACATCCCTATCACGAACTAATGTTTACCAGTCATCTCCTGTATAATCTACTTCCCACAAATCATGGTTAATGTTATTCTCCTAACTGATTCTTTGTCTACCTATGGGGTGCTTTTCCTCTGGGTTTCCTACAAAGAGTTTCCATTTTCCTCTTTCATTCCCCATTCGTGCCACATGTCCTGCCCATTGCAGTCTATGAGACTTAACTCTTCTTATTACATCCGGTTTCCCATAAAGATTATGTAGCTCACTGTTACATAATCTTCTCATTTGCCTGTCTATTCATCTCTCCTCGGTCAAAACATTTTCCTAAGAACCTAATTTTTTTTGGAGGCACCGGTCCCATACCGGCTGAAAGGCCATAGCCGTCTAAGTAGGGGCGAGCAGCTCCACGTGCATTCGTTCCAAATTTTGGCCAAATTTCAACCTTGTAACTGCACTAGGAACAAAGATAAAAATACAACTAGTATTTTTGGTGAAGATTTTTTTCTCAGGATCTACTGGACCGATTTTTATGAAAAAAATATATGTTGTAAATATATTCAAGGCGATTCACAGAAAAAATCAAAAACCCAATCCCACGAATGTAACAACCCGAAAAAGATATCTTAGTTTTCGTGATTTTTTTTTGGTTGCTCGTTCACGAGATACAATTACCAGTTTTTTCTCTTAGAGAATCGGACCTCTTTCTACAACATATCATTTTTCCAAGTTGATCGAAGAGGTGGAGCATAGTTAAAAAAATTTAAATACATTTTTTTGCACATTTTATCTCAATTTTATTAAGATTTCTTAGAATATAATTATACTTTCGATCAATTTTTGGTGCTGTGTCATTTACATTACTGGCCAATGAAGATTTTCACTGCCTCCCTTATTCATCATTGCTATCATTGTTGGGTGAGAATTTATGACTAATCTATTTTAGTATTTATTCACTTTTAACCCTTGCAATTATTCTAATTATAAACTCTCTACAGATTTCTTTTATTAACCAAACCTTTTTAATTAATAATGAAAAAAAAAATTGATGATGGCAGTTGTATTCTTCTTTGCGAACAATTTACTCAGAATCGCAGCTGGTCGTAAAATCTTGGACAAATATCTTCCATGTGACAGGTAATATATGATTGTAGCTACATGAGAACAGCAACCAATAGTCCTACTCCCATTGGCGCATTCACAATAATGTTTGTACATATCTGTTAATGGTATAATCAAACAGAAATATCAACTCCTTGATTAAAAAAAAATTAGTTAACAAAATGCTTCCAAAAGTGGGTGGTTACTTTAGAATCACATCATTTCTGCATAATAAGTTAGGAAAGCATTTAACATCCGATGCAGAATGTGCAGATGAAATCTTAGAGAGAATGAAAATTCAGAACAGTGTCGAAAATACGTTAGCAATTGAGGTTGAAGAGAAAGGATGGCTTCATAAGAAAAGACCTTTTCATAGTATTTCATCAGAGGATCTACTAGATTTTCCGGAAATTACTGTGACAGAGCTAAAATTCTGTTCACCGGGTCATACTAGTTTTCACAAGCCATATCATATCTTGCAGAAATGATTGACAAAGTTGGGAACGTAAATATACAATTCGTCAAAGATATATCAAACATTTTGAAGCTTCAAGTTCAGTCTCGCCACATATCCAGGAAGGTTTATCGCTGCTTCATTGAATATACTCCTCACAGTATTGGCACAAAGGAATCACAAGACATTATTGTGAATGTGCCAATGGGAGGAGGACTGTCGGTTGCAGTTCTCATGTAGCTGCAATCATATATTACCTGGCACATGGAAAATATTTGTCCAAGATTTTATGACCAGCTGCGATTCTGAATAAATTGTTCGCAAAGAAGAATACAACTGCCATCATCAATGATGATAGTGACAATGATTAAGGGAGGCAGTGAAAACCTTCATTGGCCAATAATGTAAATGACACAGCACCAAAAATTGATCTAAAGTATAATTATATTGTAAGAAATCTTAATAAAATTTAGATAAAATGTGCAAAAAATTTTATTTTATTTTTTTTAACTATGCTCCATCTCTGCGATCAACTTGGAAAAATTATATGTTGTAGAAAGAGGTCCAATTGTCTAATAGAAAAAAACTGGTAATTGTATCTTGTGAGCGAGTGACTGAAAAAAAATCTCGAAAACTAACATTTTTTCAGGTAGTTACGTTCATGGGATTGGTTTCTTGATTTTTTATGTGAATCGCCTGGAATATATTTACAATATTTTTTTCATAAAAATCGGTCCAGTAGATCCTGAAAAAAATCTTTACCAAAAACACTAGTCGTATTTTTATCTTTGATCCTAGTGCAGCTACAAGGTTGAAATTTGGGGTGAGTTTGTAACACATCAGATGCAACTTTTGGCCAAAATTTAGAATGAATGCGCATGGGGGCCGCTCACCCCTACTTAGCCAGCTATGGCCTTGCATGAGAAAAATTCTTCCCCCATGGAGACTTGTACCAGCACCAGTCCTGTAGCTCTAAAACAAGGTATAATGCCTTAAACCACTCAGGTATGTTGTAGGATAAAAATTAATGTAGATTTAAAATATATTTTGTTCTTTTATTTCACAATTCAATTGTATATCATCAATCAAAACCTCGTAACTCCATAATTAGAAAAAAAATTCAGCAGAAAGAAGAAATTAATAGTGGAGAACATATTTTTAATGACTTATCTCATATAATTACAAATTTCTTTGATACCGGCAGTTTCAGACAATATCCTGGAAGCCATGACTGAAGATATTGTCTGAAACCGCCGGTATCAAAGGAATTTGAAATTATATGAGGTGAGTCGTTAAAAATATGTTTTCCACTCACTATTAATGATATAGTCATAATGTTTACTTCCCAATACCGTATTAATTTAAATAGAAAGAAGAAACTTTATAACTGGATGGTTTTTAAGTCAAAATCTCTTATATTTTTAAATTAGTTTTTAAAAAATGTTACACCAGAGATGCAAGTTCTTGAGTCAGAGATTAGAGCAGATGAAACCTTGCTATTCATCCCTGCCGGAGATGTGAGTTTTTTTGGATCTGAGGTTAATAGCAAGGAAATGCATGGTTTTTGTAATCGTTAATAGGTGGCAGCAAAATCATCTTGGAGTTTCAAGACTTCAACATCATGCAGATGATGCCTTTGCTTTTCGAATAATGCAAAAATCTAGATTTTACTTTTGAATGGAGTTATGAGGTTTTGACTGCCAGACAATAAAATTCTGATTTCACAACAGCTTTTAATTAAATGATAATATTTTGGACTACTTTGTAATTATTATTCCTAGATATTTGAATTTTGCCACTTTTTCAAAATTTCCACATTTGTTTGAAGTGTCTATTCCCATTTTATGAATTAATTTAATTTGTATGATGTGACATGTTCCAGATTATGCTGTAGCTATATTCTATGATGTACTTAGGACAGGCAAGTTTGAGTGCTATTTACGGCCTGACACTAGACTGCCGATGATGTATATTAAAGATTGTTTGCGAGCATTGTGGGAGTATATGGAGACACCTGCAGAAAAACTTAAACGACGTGTATACAATGTGACTGCAATGAGCTTTACTCCTGAAGAACTAGCTGCAGTTATTTCTAAACACGTTCCTGAAATCAAAGTGACATATCGTCCTGACAGCCGTCAACTAATAGGTACGTCAACTGAGCAAACATTCTGCATGCCACTGGTAAAATCTCTTGTGTCAGAGTTTTAATCACATCCGCTGATGTGATCGGCTTTGTAAGTAGTTTAAGTATATTATCTGGCAGGTAATAGACAGAAGCATCAGAGCTGATCTAATCTGCTCATGACACCTAAAGGGTTGAGATATTGTTTTAAAAATACAATAGGAAGTAACATTAAGAGGTTTATTTAATAATTAAGATATTTTTTCTGTATATTCTTACCTCTTATGGTTCTTTTTCTTCAACATATATTTCAAGACTTGTGCGTCCCATCGTCAGCAATTACAGACTGAATTTTCTCATATTGTCAGCCCTGATTCTTGATTCCTGCTCCCTCTGCCTATGGTCCAATAAACTTACTAATGAGGTTCCTTTCTCCGGGAATTTCAAAATTCATAATTCTTTCCTTGCTCTTCTGTATGTAATTTTTTTTCCATATGGTGATTCCTTTTTTTGTTTTCTTTTTAAATAATTTTGTGTTTATGTCTATTTTATGTTTTTCTGACCAAACGTGAGCAAATATTGTAGATATTAAGATATTGTATCAGAAATATAGACCTCACCTCATATTTGCAAATTCGAAGGAATAAAACTATTGAGGTTGTTTTCATGAAAAGTTTTTTGAAAATTTTTACAGATATTTGCCAATGATACCGTCTAATAGACACTAAATATGACCATCACCAAACTTTATATATATATATATATATATATATACTAGTGGCCACAATTTTTGTTTCATCAAAACCAAACTTGGCACAACTAACTAACTCACTGGCTCTATCGAACTTGTAGGTTCATGACCTCATGGACATCCCCACCCTAAGTTAACGTTTTCCAATAATATCCTGTATAATCTACTTCCTCAAATCATGGTTAATGTTATTCCCCCACCTCATTCTTGGTCTACCAACTGGGCTTTTTCCCCTCTGGTTTTCCTACAAGAAGTTTCCATGCTCTTCTTTCATTCCCCATTTGTGCCACATGCCCTGCCCATCGCAGTGATTGAGGCTTAACTGTTCTTATTACATCTGGTTTCCTATAAACATCATGTAACTCATTGTTAAGTATTCTTCTCCATTTGTCTGTCTGTTCATATCTCTTTGGTCCAAACATTTTCCTAAGAACCTTATTCTCAAATACTCATCATCTTTTCTCCTTCCTTAATGTAAGAGTCCATGTTTCTCAGCCATATAATATAACTGGAGAATAACAGTTTTTATATATATTCAGTTAAACGTTTTTTGAGAAAAGTTGGGATGACAAGAGTCTCTGTAATGCATAACAGCATACATTTCCAGAATTGAGTGTATGTGTAATTTCTTTGAGCATTTCATTCTTATTTGTAATTATTTTTTCTAGATATTTGAATTTAGCCACTTCTTCAAAATTTCCCCCATTTGTCATTAGGTATAATGTATTTCTATGTTTGAACATATATTTAGTGACCAGCTTCTTGGGCTAGTGGTCAGCATTTCTGTCTACAGTTCATGGGATCCCGGGTTCGATTCCTGGTCAAACCATAGGAATTTTTCCTTAAAGGCAATCATCACCCATCATATCATCGGGATAACATAACTAGGTCTTCTAGGTGTGCTATTATAATTAAGCCAATGTCAGGAGAGAACATCAGAAATGTCAAAATGACAACCTGGAGCATTGAATAAAAGAAACATATATTTAGTTATATTGATGTTCACTTCCAGCCCCAATTTCTTAGTGTTACTCAATTGAGTGTGCGTGTTGGCCCTTAGTATCTCCTCGCTATCATCTAATGCACTACATCATCAGCATAAACTAGCAGTTTATTAACACCATTGACTTGTATAGGCTGGCCCCACCCTCTAAAAATTTGATGGCATGTTCTAGTACAAAAATTGAGTTGTAGAGAAGATAGTGTATATCTTTACTTTAACTCACTGTTAATTTCAAAAGTATCTGAAAACTCTTTGCCCACACATACCCTACACTTTGTGCCATTTAGACGCATTCAAATAAGTCTAACTAAAAAATTCAAGAAATTTACTTACCATCCTTCAGTATTTAATAAGTTTCAAAACATTTTCAGAAAATGTAATATTAAATTAGCACTGAAAAATGATTACAGTTTGAATAAATTAACTAAAATCAACAAAATTGGGATTTATCAAATTGATTGTAAAGATTGTGAAAAAATATACATAGGAAAAACAAAAAAGAACTTAAATACAAGATTGAAAGAATACCTTAGAAATGTTAAAAATGGAGAATAGAAAAATCTGCAATAGTTGTACATGCATGGTCAGAAAAACACAGAATTGAAAATAAGGACAAATTTCTAAAACAGTTAGAAAAATCTAAGGAACTCACAATTTGGGAGAAAATTTGCATCTGTAAGAATAAAAAGAGAACCATGGATTTTGAAATTCCCGGAAAAAAAGAAAAAAAAATTATTTGGAAGTTCATTGGTCAGCCAGCAGAGGGAACAGAAATCGACTTACAGGATGGACAACTGGAAAAACAAAATTGGAATGCATTGACAATGTCCCGCAAAAGGAACGAAACCTGGTCTGCATAAAAATCAAGAAATATGAGGTGAGTCAAAATAACCAACTCATTAATAAATCTAACTAGATTTTTTGAAATTCCAAACTCCAGCAGGATACTTTACAACTTTTCCCTCTTAATTAGAGCCGTATGTCTTTTTGAAGTCTAAATATAGTTGGTATACAATGCCATTACATTCCCATTTCTTTTCTAAAATCTGTCTTATACTAAAAATCTGATCTATTGTAGACCTATTTCTTCTAAATCCACATTGGAGAAATTCATGTTATACTGATTTTGGCCTTAGTTTATGTTGTACTGTAAACAAAGTCACAAAAGGTATCCTTCCACAGGCATCTGTGATTGGCGGAGCGATGGTACTATTTTACGCCCCATCTGACTTGCTGTCAAATTCCGGTGGCATTATACTCTTCACCAAAACTTAAGAACCTTGCCTCACACCACTACCTCAAGCTGGCTACTTTCAAACCTTTTGCTGTAAGCATTTCAGCATCTTATTACAGGACAATTGTTGCTTTTCTTCACAGGTATTTAAAAGCAGGATAAGAAGGGTTGCCTTTTGTTCACTGGAATTTATAAGTGGAAAAGAGAAGGGATGAGTCCAAGATATTTCCTGGAAATAAGGTTCTAAAGTTTTGGAAAAAAACTATAATTTACCAAAGTCGCATGCATCTACAGTCTACACGTATTTTAGAAATTATAAAAATATTATTTAAAATAACAAACTTGATTACGCCTAAGCGTTGTTCATTTAATTTCAAAAGAGGGAAGCGGCAAAATAGTTATGCTACTAATATACACGAGCGGCCATGTTGGAATAACTTAATTTCCCTCTTTGTCAACTGACATGCGCAAAATGGTGTTATATTTAAATTTATACTTACTGTTCACCGTTGTCATTTTTTCATGTTATATTGTGTTTTATTACTATATTATTATTTTTGCGATAATTTTGTTCATACATTATATATTATATAAAATTATATATATATTATATAAAATTTATTATATAAAATGTAGATTTATCAGGGAACTATGTTTTCATCTACGCCGCTGAACAACGATGTCATTAGTTTATGTGGCCAATGAAATCTCACTTAACCATGTGCTTCTGTTTACATTACAACCTAAACTGAGGCCAAAAGAAGTATAGGCTAAATTATTGTAATATATATCATCATCATTAACATCATAATACATATATTTAAATATATTTATATATATATATATATATATTTATTTATTTGAAACTATTATCGCTTGTGACTTTTATCAAACCAAACTATCTTTATGTGGTATTGTTCACCTATTCAGTGCTTTAGTTATGTTATTTGCTGATAATTTGGCATTGTTAAATCGCAAATGTTGAAAGATATATAAATTGATTGTGTAAAAAGTGTTATATCTGATTTATTTGCAGCGGATGCATGGCCTCAAGTATTTGATGATTCCTCTGCTCGTGAAGATTGGTCATGGCAACACCAATATGACATGGATTGTCTCGTCACAGAAATGATAAAGGATGTTACAAAGCAAATTTCTCTCAATAAATTATCATAAGATTGAAAGTCAACATTTGGATATTTTTGGGACACATTTATCATATTTTAATTTCTTCTGTTTGTTAACTTTTTATTATTGTCTTGGTAAAATCCTCTGGGTTTAAATAAAATAAAAGAGAGATATTTATCTCTTTATTTAAGTTTTAAATGTTACTTGTAACAAAAAATTATATCTCTGTTTGTAATTACCTGACACCATACCTTATATGGATTCAGAAAGGTCATCTATAAGAAAGAAAAATATATACCTCAGCCAGGATTTGAATCCAGGATCTCAAGCTTCATGCTCTGGTGCTCTACCATGAGAACTTATCCACACCTCCTGGAGCAAGCATAAATTCTCCTCTCTTATGCTCCAGAGGGTGGACCTAAGTAGATTACATATATATATATATATATATATATATTACAAAAAAATTCAATGGAGAACATTTTGTTTAAACAACTCACCTCATAGGATTCATGCTTCCATGATACCGCAGTTTCAAACACAGTCGTGTTCATCCTCAGCCATAACCTCGACTGACAAAATTCTTTGGCCGTCAACTGTTCTATTGTCACCATCTTCAGTTCTGCCATCTATGATTGAATTTATGAACTTCAATATCAAAGTAATTTCGTTAGGGATATCAAAATTCATTGATCTATCTTTTATTTTTCTGAATGTATATCTTCTCCCAAACTGTCAATTCCAAAGGCTTCTCTACTTGTTTTAAAAGTTTAGCTTCTCTTCCAATTTTATGATGTTCTAATAAACTATGTGCAGCAATTGCACATCATAAAATTGGAAGAGAAGCTAAACTTTTAAAACAAGTAGAGAAGCCTTTGGAATTGACAGTTTGGGAGAAGATATACATTAGGACAAAACATAAATACATCAATGAATTTTGATATCCCTAACAAAATTATTTTGATTTCGAACTTCATAAATTCAACTATAGATAGCAGTACTGAAGATGGCGATAATAGAACAGTTGACGGCCGAAGAATTTCGTCAGTTGGAGTTATGGCTAAGGATAAACACGACTGTTTGAAACCACGGTATCATGGAAGCATGAATCCTATGAGGTGAGTTGTTTAAACAAAATGTTCTCCGATGAATTTGAATGATTATACCTCATAATGTTTACTTCACAACATTAATTTAATATAATATATTTCAATGTGTATATTAAATGTTGACATTTAGCATGGCTGGCCTAATACGATAAGAAAAGAAAAATAAATGCCTGAACCAGAATTTGAACTCAGGACCTCTAAATTGATACTTTAGTGTGCTACCAGTTACACTATCCAGGCTCCTAGCACAAACATTTATTTTTCTTTTATATATACTTTAGTGTGCTACCAGTTACACTATCCAGGCACCTAGCACAAACATTTATTTTTCCTTTGTATATACATTAGTGCGCTACCAGTTACACTATCCAGGCTCCTAGCACAAACATTTAGTTTTCCTTTGTATATACTTTAGTGCGCTACCAGTTACACTCTCCAGGCTCCTAGCACAAACATTTATTTTCCTCTATATATACTTTAGTGTGCTACCAGTTACACTATCCGGGCTCCTAGCACAAACATTTATTTTCCTTTATATATACTTTAGTGTCCTACCAGTTACACTATCCAGGCTCCTAGCACAAACATTTATTTTTCCTTTGTATATACTTTAGTGTGCTACCAGTTACACTATCCAGGCTCCTAGCACAAACATTTATTTTTCCTTTATATATACTTTAGTGCGCTACCAGTTACACTCTCCAGGCTCCTAGCACAAACATTTATTTTTCCTTTATATGTACTTTAGTGCGCTACCAGTTACACTATCCAGGCTCCTAGCACAAACATTTATTTTTCCTTTATATATACTTTAGTGCGCTACCAGTTACACTATCCGGGCTCCTAGCACAAACATTTATTTTCCTTTATATGTACTTTAGTGCGCTACCAGTTACACTATCCAGGCTCCTAGCACAAACATTTATTTTTCCTTTATATATACTTTAGTGTGCTACCAGTTACACTATCCAGGCTCCTAGCACAAACATTTATTTTTCCTTTATATATACTTTAGTGCGCTACCAGTTACACTATCCAGGCTCCTAGCACAAACATTTATTTTTCCTTTATATGTACTTTAGTACGCTACCAGTTACACTATCGAGGCTCCTAGCACAAACATTTATTTTTCCTTTATATCTACTTTAGTGCGCTACCAGTTACACTATCCAGGCTCCTAGCACAAACATTTATTTTTCCTTTATATGTACTTTAGTGCGCTACCAGTTACACTATCGAGGCTCCTAGCACAAACATTTATTTTTCCTTTACATATACTTTAGTGCGCTACCAGTTACACTATCCAGGCTCCTAGCACAAACATTTATTTTTCCTTTACATGTACTTTAGCGCGCTACCAGTTATACTATCCAGGCTCTTAGCACAAACATTTATTTTTCATTTATATATACTTTAGTGTGCTACCAGTTATACTATCCAGGCTCTTAGCACAAACATTTATTTTTCCTTTATATATACTTTAGTGCGCTACCAGTTACACTATCCAGGCTCTTAGCACAAACATTTATTTTTCCTTTATATATACTTTAGTGCGCTACCTGTTACACTATCCAGGCTCCTAGCACAAACATTTATTTTTCCTTTATATATACTATCCAGGCTCCTAGCACAAACATTGATTTTTCCTTTATATATATTTTAGTGTGCTACCAGTTATACTATACAGGCTCTTAGCACAAACATTTATTTTTCATTTATATATACTTTAGTGCGCTACCCGTTACACTATCCAGGCTCTTAGCACAAACATTTATTTTTCATTTATATATACTTTAGTGTGCTACCAGTTATACTATCCAGGCTCTTAGCACAAACATTTATTTTTCATTTATATATACTTTAGTGTGCTATCAGTTATACTATCCAGGCTCTTAGCACAAACATTTATTTTTCCTTTATATACAGGGTGTATCAAGAAGGATGGTCCAAACTTACATGGTTGAAAGTACACGATAATAGAAGCAATAATGTCCCAGTAAACATGGGTCCACAAACAAGCCGTTTGCGAGATAATTTCGAATGTATGGTTACAAGCCGCCACTGACGTCATTGTTTGTAACATCGTAAGATTTATTCCTTGCGCACTTGAAGCCGTCCTATGTTCTTTGTTTACAAAACTGAACATTGCCGAGAGGTGGAGTTGTAATCAAACCATACACGCAGAAAGTACAGGACGGATACAGTACACAGTCTCAAAAGGTATCAATCTCGTCTGAGGAGTGCCACTTGTGCTGTGTTGTAGTTACAATGGAACCTTACAGTAACGAAGAGTATGCGGATATGCATTTCATGTACGGTAGGGCTAATGGCAATGCACGGGAGGCTACACGCTTGTACCAAGAAACATATCCTGATCGAAGACACCCCGAAAGTCGTACATTTACAAGAGTCCATCAGCGCCTGAGAGAAAATGGGGGTTTTGCACATGGCAGAGCAGTAGGTAGGCCTGCTCGCATTACGCCTGAGGATGAGGATATTGTGTTGGAAGCAGTACAGCTCTCTCCAGGAACCTCGACGAGAAGAATTGCCACACAAGTGCCTGTACTAAGCCACAGTAGTGTATGGAGAATTTTACAGCGCAATTTACTGTACCCTTACCACCTCCAACGAGTTCAATGTCTCAATGATGCGTACTTTGTTCCTAGAGTGATGTTTTGTCAGTGGATACAACAACAGACTGTAGTCAACCCTCGTTTCGCATGTAACATTTTATTTACAGACGAAGCAGGATTCACACGCGATGGTGTTTTTAATTATCATAATACACATTTTTGGTGTGAAATAAACCCACATGCTGTTCATGAGTCACCACATCAGCACCGTTTCTCACTGAATGTGTGGTTAGGGGTACTAGGTGATCATCTCATTGGGCCACACATTCTTCCATGAAAACGTAATGGACGGAGGTGCCTTAGATTTCTGCGGCGTCATCTTCCAGGATTGCTTGAGGATGTTCCCCTTCAGCAACGTCGGAGTTTGTGGTACATGCATGATGGAGCTCCGGCACATTTTGCTGCTGCTGTGAGATGGCATCTAACGTGCAGATACGGTCAAAGATGGATAGGTCGAGGCGGATCTGTATCTTGGCCTCCAAGATCATCTTATCTAAATCCTTTCGATTTTTGTGTCTGGGATCACCTAAAAAGCGTAGTGTACAGCACACCCGTTAACACGGTTGAAGAACTGGAGCAGAAAGTTATACATGCTTGTCAAGAATTCAGAAATGATCCAGGGGTTTTCGAAATAATTCGACATTCATTGCAGAGACGAGCACAGTATTGCATCCAGATGCAAGGAAGACACTTCGAACACCTCCTTTAACAGGTAACCCATAAGTGAAGTGAACTGTGAAATGCGAACTAAATGAGATGAACAATTAATAGTAAAGTCTAAATTCAAATTAATTTGTACTAACTAGGACGATATTTACAATGAATTCAGTGGCGGCTTGTAACCATACATTCGTAATTATCTCGTAAACGGCTCGTTTGCGGACCCATGTTTACTGAGACATTGTTGTTTCTATTATCATGTACTTTCAACCATGTAAGTTTGCGCCAAACTTTTTGATACACCTTGTATACTTTAGTGCACTACCAGTTACACTATCCAGGCTCCTAGCACAAACAATTATTTTTTCTTTACATATACCATCTAGGCTCCTAGCACAAACATTTATTTTTTCTTTATATATACTTTAGTGTGCTACCAGTTACACTATCCAGGCTCTTAGCACAAACATTTATTTTTCCTTTTTTATACACTATCCAGGCTTCTAGCACAAACATTTATTTTTCCTTTATATATGCTATCCACACTCCTAGCACAAACATTTATTTTTCCTTTCTATATACTTTAGTGTGCTACCAGTTATACTATCCAGGCTCTTAGCACAAACATTTATTTTTCCTTTACATATACTTTAGTGTGCTACCAGTTATACTATCCAGGCTCTTAGCACAAACATTAATTTTTCATTTATATATACTTTAGTGTGCTACCAGTTATACTATCCAGGCTCTTAGCACAAACATTTATTTTTCCTTTATATATACTTTAGTCCGCTACCCGTTACACTATCCAGGCTCCTAGCACAAAAATTTATTTTTCCTTTATATATACTTTAGTACGCTACCAGTTACACTATCCAGGCTCCTAGCACAAACATTTATTTTTCCTTTATATATATTTTAGTGTGCTACCAGTTATACTATACAGGCTCTTTGCACAAACATTTATTTTTCCGTTTTTATACACTATCCAGGCTTCTAGCACAAACATTTATTTTTCCTTATATATGCTATCCACGCTCCTAGCACAAACATTTAATTTTCCTTTATATATACTTTAGTGTGCTACCAGTTATACTATCCAGGCTCTTAGCACAAACATTTATTTTTCCTTTACATATACTTTAGTGTGCTACCAGTTATACTATCCAGGCTCTTAGCACAAACATTTATTTTTCATTTATATATACTTTAGTGTGCTACCAGTTATACTATCCAGGCTCTTAGCACAAACATTTATTTTTCCTTTATATATACTTTAGTGCGCTACCAGTTACACTATCCAGGCTCTTAGCACAAACATTTATTTTTCCTTTATATATACTTTAGTGCGCTACCCGTTACTCTATCCAGGCTCCTAGCACAAAAATTTACTTTTCCTTTATATATACTATCCAGGCTCCTAGCACAAACATTTATTTTTCCTTTATATATATTTTAGTGTGCTACCAGTTATACTATACAGGCTCTTAGCACAAACATTTATTTTTCATTTATATATACTTTAGTGAGCTACCAGTTATACTATCCAGGCTCTTAGCACAAACATTTATTTTTCCTTTATATGTACTTTAGTGTGCTACCAGTTATACTATCCAGGCTCTTAGCACAAACATTTATTTTTCCTTTATATATACTTTAGTGCGCTACCAGTTACACTATCCAGGCTCCTAGCACAAACATTTATTTTTCCTTTATTTATACTTTAGTGTGCTACCAGTTACACTATCCAGGCTCCTAGCACAAACATTTATTTTTCCTTTATATATACTTTAGTGTGCTACCAGTTACACTATCCAGGCTCCTAGCACAAACATTTATTTTTCCTTTATATATACTTTAGAGCACTACCAGTTACATTATCCAGGCTCCTAGCACAAACATTTATTTTTCCTTTATATATACTTTAGTGCGCTACCAGTTACACTATCCAGGCTCCTAGCACAAACATTTATTTTTCTTTTATATATACTTTAGTGTGCTACCAGTTACACTATCAAGGCTCCTAGCACAAACATTTCTTTTTCCTTTACATATACTTTAGTGTGCTACCAGTTATACTATCCAGGCTCTTAGCACAAACATTTATTTTTCCTTTTTTATATACTATCCAGGCTCCTAGCACAAACATTTATTTTTCCTTTATATATACTTTAGTGTGCTACTAATTATACTATCCAGGCTCTTAGCACAAAAATTTATTTTTTCTTTATATATACTTTAGTGTGCTACTAGTTACAATATCCAGGCTCCTAGCACAAACATTTGTATTTCCTTTATCTATACTTTAGTGTGCTACCAGTTACAGTAATCCAGCTCCTAGCACAAACATTTATATTTCCTTTAATACACTCCCCAGGCTCCTAGCCAAACATTTATTTTTCCTTTATATATACTATCCTGTCTCCTAGCAGAAACATTTATTTTTCCTTTATATATACTTTAGTGTGCTATGAGTTACACTATCCAGGCTCCTAGCACAATCATTTATTTTCCTTATATATATTTAGTGTGCTACAGTTATACTATCCAGGCTCTCTAGCACAAACAGTTATTTTCCTTTATATACACTATCCAGTCTCCTAGCACAAACATTTATTTTTCCTTTATATATATTTTAGTGTGCTACGAGTTACATTATCCATGGCTCCTAGCCAAACATTATTTCTTTCTCCTTTATATATACTTTAGTGTGCTATGCGTTACACTATCCAGGCTCCTAGCACCAAACATTTATTTTCCCTTTATATACTTTAGTGTGCTACCAGTTACAATACCATGCTTCCTAGCACAAACATTTATTTTTCCTTATATATATACTTTAGTGTGCTACGAGTTACACTATCCAGGCTCCTAGCACAAACATTATTTTTTCCTTTAATTTACTTAGTGTACTTACCAGTTACACTATCCAGGCTCCTTAATACAAACATTTATTTTCCTTTATATATACTTTAGTGTGCTAACCAGTTATTGTTATTCAGGCTCCTAGCACAAACATTTATTTTCCTTTATATACACTTAAGTGTGTAACAGTTACACTATCCAGGCTCCTAGCACAAACATTTATTTTTCCATTTATATATTACTTTAGTGGTGAAACCAGTTATGCTATCCAGGCTACTAGTTACAACAAATTTTTTCTTATATACTTACTTAGTGTGCTACCCAGTTATACTATCCAGGCTCTTAGTACAAACATTTATTTTTCCTTATATGTACTTTAGTGTGCTACCAGTTACACTATCCAGGCTCCTAGCACAAACATTTATTTTTCCTTTATATATACTTTAGTGCTAACCAGTTACACTATCCAGGCTACTAGCACAAAACTTTATTTGTCATTTATATATACTTTAGTGTGCTACCAGTTACACTATCCGGCTCCTAGCACAACATTTATTTTTTCCTTTATATATACTTTTAGAGCACTACAGTTACAGTACCAGGCTCCTAGCACAAAACATTTATTTTCCTTTATGTATACTTTAGTGCGCTAACCAGTTACACTATCCAGGCCCTAGCACAAACCATTATTTTCCTTTATATATACTTTATGTGCTACCAGTTACACTATCACGCTCTAGCACAAACATTCTTTTTCCTTTACATATACTTAGTGTGGGCTACCAGTTATACTATCCAGGCATCTTAGCAAAACCAAAACATATTTTTCCTTTTTATATATACTATCCAGGCTCCTAGCACAAACATTATTTTTTCCATTTATATATACTTTAGTGTGCTAATAATTATACTATCCAGGCTCTTAGCACAAAAATTTATTTTTTCTTATATATATTTTAGTGTGCTACTAGTTACAAAATACAGGCTCCCTAGCACAAACATTATATTCCTTTATCTATACTTTAGTGTGCTACCAGTTACAGTATCCAGGCTCCTAAACACAAACATTTATATTTCCTTTATATACACTCCCCAGCTCCTAGCACAAACATTATTTTTCCTTTATATAACTATCTGTCTCTAGCAGAAAACATTTTATTTTCCTTTATATTATACTTTAGTGTGCATTAGGTACCACTATCCAGCCTCCTACAAATCATGAATTTCCTTTATATATATTTTAGTGTGCAAAGTATACTATCCAGCCTCCTAGCACAAACGTTATTTTTCCTTTATATACACTATCCACCCTCCTAGCACAAACATTATTTCTCCTTTATAATATACTTAAGTGCGCGACCAGTTACACTATCAGGCTCTAGCACAAACATTATTTTTCCTTTATATATATTTAGTGTGCTACCAGTTACACTATCCATGCGCCTAGCACAAACATTATTTTTCCTTTATATATACTTAGTGTGCTAACCGTTACCTAATCAAGGCTCCTAGCACAAACATTTATTTTTCCTTTACATATACTTAGGGTAATACCAGTTACACATCCAGCTCTGAACACAAACATTATATTTTTACTTTTTAAATACTATCCAGCTCTAGCACAAACATTTATTTTCCTCTCTATATACCTTAAGTGTGCTACCAATTACACTACCCGGCTCTACCAACAAAAATTATTTGTCTTTATATATAATTTAGTGTGCTACCAGTTACATCCAGGCCCTAACAAACATTTATATTTCCTTTATATATACTTAAGTGATGCTACCAGTTAGTTCCAGCATCCTAGCACAAAATTATTTCCTTTAAGACACTCTCCTCACCAGGCTCCGAGCACAAACATTATTTTCCTTTATTTACTTTATATATACTCCTATCCCTAGCACAAAAATTTTATTTTTCCTTTACTATACTTTAGTGTGCGACCAGTTACACTATCCAGCTCCTAGCACAAACATTTATTTTTCCTTATTATACTTTAGTGTGTACAGTTACACTATCCAGGCTCCAAGCAAACATTTTATTTTTCCTTTATATACACTATCCATCCCTACACAAAACATTTATTTTTCCTTATAGATCTTAGAGCACTACATTCAGAATCCAGGCTCCATAGAACAAACATTTATTTCTCAGTTATGTATCACTAGTTGCGCAACCAGTACACTATCCAGGCTACTAGCACAAACATTTATTTTTTCCTCTATATATACTTTAGAGTGCTACCATTACACTATCAAGGCGCCTCACAAAACATTTTTTTCCTTTACAGTAATTTAGTGTGAAACCAGTTACAAACTATCCAGAGGCTCCTACACAACTTTATTTTTCGTTTTTATATACTACCAGGACACTACCACAAAAATCAAACATTTAATTTATATTTATACTTAGTGTACTACAATCTACTATATACAGGTCCTAGACAAACAATTATTTTTCCTTTATATACACTTAGTGTGCTAAAGTTACATATCCAGGCTCCTAGCACAACATTTATTTTCCTTTATATATACTTAGTGTGCTAACCAGTTAAAGTATCAAGGCCCTAGCACAAAAACCATATTTCTTATATATCCCCACTTTAGCACAACTACCAGTTTACTATACAGATCTTACTACGAAAATTTATTTTCCTTTATATACTTTAGTGTGCTACCAGTACACATCAGGATCCTAGCACAACATTTATTTTTCCTTATAATATTTAGGGTGCTACAGTTTACAACTATCCAGCCCTAGCAAAAACAGTTATTTTTCTTTATTATACACTATCCAGCTCCTAGCACAAACATTTATTTTCCTGTATATATATTTAGTGTGCTACATTACACTATCCAGGCTCTAGCACAAACATTTATTTCTCCTTATATATACTTTAGTGTGCTATATTACACTATCCAGGTCCTAGCACAAACATTTATTTTTCCTTATATATACTTTACGTGTGCATACCAGTTATGATATCCAGGCTCCTAGTACAACAATTTATTTTCTTTATACATACTTTAGTGGCTACATTATACATCAGGATCTTAGCACAACTTTATTTTTCCTTTAGATGTCTTTAGGGTGCTACCAGTTACACTATCCAGGCTAAGCACAAACATTTATTTTCCTTTACATAACTTAGTGTGTACCAGTTACAATATCCAGGCCCTAGCACAAACATATATTTTTCCTTTATATATATTTAGTGTGCTACCATTACACTATCCAGGCTCCTAGCACAAACATTTATTTTTCCTTTATATATACTTAGTGTGCTACCAGTTACACTATCCAGGCTCCTAGCACAAACATTTATTTTCCTTTATATATACTTTAGAGCACTACCAGTTACACTATCCAGGCTCCTAGCACAAACATTTATTTTTCCTTTATGTATACGTTAGTGCGCTACCAGTTACACTATCCAGGCTCCTAGCACAAACATTTATTTTTCTCTATATATAACTTTAGTGTGCTACCAGTTACCACTATCAAGGCTCCTAGCACAAACATTTCTTTTTCCTTTACATATACTTTAGTGTGCTACCAGTTATACTATCCAGGCTCTTAGCACAAACATTTTTTTTCGTTTTTTATATACTATCCAGGCTCCTAGCACAAACATTTATTTTTCTTTATATTATCTTTAGTGTGCTACTAATTATACTATCCAGGCTCTTAGCACAAACATTTATTTTTCCTTTATATATACTTTAGTGTGCTACTAGTTACAATATCCAGGCTCCTAGCACAAACATTTATATTTCCTTTATATATACTTTAGTGTGCTACCAGTTACAGTATCCAGGCTCCTAGCACAAACATTTATATTTCCTTTATATACACTCCCCAGGCTCCTAGCACAACATTTATTTTTCCTTTATATATACTATCCTGTCTCCTAGCAAGAAACATTTATTTTTCCTTTATATATACTTTAGTGTGCTAATCGAGTTACACTATCCAGGCTTCCTAGCACAATCATTTATTTTTCCTTTATATATATTTTAGTGTGCTACAGTTATACTATCCAGGCTCCTAGCACAAACAGTTATTTTTCCTTTATATACACTATCCAGTCTCCTAGCACAAACATTTATTTTTCCTTTATATATATTTTAGTGTGCTACGAGTTACATTATCCAGGCTCCTAGCACAAACATTTATTTCTCCTTTATATATACTTTAGTGTGCTATGCGTTACACTATCCAGGCTCCTAGCACAAACATTTATTTTTCCTTTATATATACTTTAGTGTGCTACCAGTTACACTATCCATGCTCCTAGCACAAACATTTATTTTTCCTTTATATATACTTTAGTGTGCTACGAGTTACACTATCCAGGCTCCTAGCACAAACATTTATTTTTCCTTTATATTTACTTAGTGTACTTACCAGTTACACTATCCAGGCTCTTAATACAAACATTTATTTTTCCTTTATATATACTTTAGTGTGCTACCAGTTATGTTATCCAGGCTCCTAGCACAAACATTTATTTTTCCTTTATATACACTTAAGTGTGCTACCAGTTACACTACCCAGGCTCCTAGTACAAAAAATTATTTTTTCTTTATATATACTTTAGTGTGCTACCAGTTACACTATCCAGGCTCCTAGCACAAACATTTATTTTTCCTTTATATATACTTTAGTGTGCTACCAGTTATGCTATCCAGGCTCCTAGTACAACAATTTTTTTTCTTTATACTTACTTTAGTGTGCTACCAGTTATACTATCCAGGCTCTTAGCACAAACATTTATTTTTCCTTTATATGTACTTTAGTGTGCTACCAGTTATACTATCCAGGCTCTTAGCACAAACATTTATTTTTCCTTTACATATACTTTAGTGTGCTACCAGTTACACTATCCAGGCTCCTAGCACAAACATTTATTTTTCCTTTATATATACTTTAGTGTGCTACCAGTTACACTATCCAGGCTCCTAGCACAAACATTTATTTTTCCTTTATATATACTTTAGTGTGCTACCAGTTACACTATCCAGGCTCCTAGCACAAACATTTATTTTTCCTTTATATATACTTTAGAGCACTACCAGTTACATTATCCAGGCTCCTAGCACAAACATTTATTTTTCCTTTATGTATACTTTAGTGCGCTACCAGTTACACTATCCAGGCTCCTAGCACAAACATTTATTTTTCCTTTATATATACTTTAGTGTGCTACCAGTTACACTATCAAGGCTCCTAGCACAAACATTTCTTTTTCCTTTACATATACTTTAGTGTGCTACCAGTTATACTATCCAGGCTCTTAGCACAAACATTTATTTTTCGTTTTTTATATACTATCCAGGCTCCTAGCACAAACATTTATTTTTCCTTTATATATACTTTAGTGTGCTACTAATTATACTATCCAGGCTCTTAGCACAAACATTTATTTTTCCTTTATATATACTTTAGTGTGCTACTAGTTACAATATCCAGGCTCCTAGCACAAACATTTATATTTCCTTTATATATACTTTAGTGTGCTACCAGTTACAGTATCCAGGCTCCTAGCACAAACATTTATATTTCCTTTATATACACTCCCCAGGCTCCTAGCACAAACATTTATTTTTCCTTTATATATACTATCCTGTCTCCTAGCAGAAACATTTATTTTTCCTTTATATATACTTTAGTGTGCTATGAGTTACACTATCCAGGCTCCTAGCACAATCATTTATTTTTCCTTTATATATATTTTAGTGTGCTACAGTTATACTATCCAGGCTCCTAGCACAAACAGTTATTTTTCCTTTATATACACTATCCAGTCTCCTAGCACAAACATTTATTTTTCCTTTATATATATTTTAGTGTGCTATGCGTTACTCTATCCAGGCTCCTAGCACAAACATTTATTTTTCCTTTATATATACTTTAGTGTGCTACCAGTTACACTATCCATGCTCCTAGCACAAACATTTATTTTTCCTTTATATATACTTTAGTGTGCTACGAGTTACACTATCCAGGCTCCTAGCACAAACATTTATTTTTCCTTTATATTTACTTAGTGTACTTACCAGTTACACTATCCAGGCTCTTAATACAAACATTTATTTTTCCTTTATATATACTTTAGTGTGCTACCAGTTATGTTATCCAGGCTCCTAGCACAAACATTTATTTTTCCTTTATATACACTTAAGTGTGCTACCAGTTACACTACCCAGGCTCCTAGTACAAAAATTTATTTTTTCTTTATATATACTTTAGTGTGCTACCAGTTACACTATCCAGGCTCCTAGCACAAACATTTATTTTTCCTTTATATATACTTTAGTGTGCTACCAGTTATGCTATCCAGGCTCCTAGTACAACAATTTTTTTTCTTTATACTTACTTTAGTGTGCTACCAGTTACACTATCCAGGCTCCAAGCACAAACATTTATTTTTCCTTTATATATACTGAAGTGTGCTACCAGTTATGCTATTCAGGCTCCTAGTTCAAAAATTTATTTTTTCTTTATATATACTTCAGTGCACTGCCAGTGCAATGGGAAATCCATTATCACCATTCTTAGCAATTATATTTATGGGTAACTTTGAAAGTCAAGTAACCAAAGCATACCCTTTGATTTATCTTTTATTGGAATTATACACTATGAGGTTTAATTTATGGTAAAATTAAATATTTCTTACATCTCCTCATATAAATCTTCTAAGTAGATTACAATTTCGAGACCAAAACTGTCTCATCTTCAGTACTTTTTTGGCGACTGATGTTATGTCGATCGGAAGAAACTGTTCTTCTTCCCTCTGTTGGTGGACCAATGAACCTCTGGATCAGGTCAAATTTAAATATGGTACATAAGAAAATAAATAAATTTAAAAGAAAAAAATTAATTAATGAAAGCCCACTTATAAAAGAAACAGAACAAATAAAATTCAAGAAATTCACTTACCATCCATTGAAACACCGTAAATTAAAAAAAAAATTTCAAGAAATATAATATAAGATTAGCACCGAAGAACAAATGCAGCCTTAATAGGATAATTAAAACCAATATAAGTGAAAGAACTGAAAATGAAAACAAAACAGGAATTTATCAGATCAAAATTCAGGGAATGTGACAAAATTTATATTGGTAAAAGAAAAGAAATTTGAAAACAGCGTGAAACATCAAAAATGGAGAAGTTGAAAAGTCAGCAGTAGTTACTCATGCTTGGTCATAAAAACATTTAACTGTATCAAAAGCCAGTCTAATTAAACATATAGACAAGCACAAGGAACTCACGATTTGGGAAAAGATCCACATTCAGAAAAACAAAGGAAAACTTATGAACTTTGAAATTCCCGCAAATTTTGACCTGATCCAGAGGCTCATCGGTCCACCAACAGAGGAAAGAAGAAGAGTTTTTTTCTGATCGACATATCATCTGTCGCCAAAAAAATACAGAAGATGAGACAATTATGGTCTCGAAATCACAATCTACTTAGAAGATTTATATGAGGAGAGGTAAGAAACATTTAATTTTACCATACCCTTTGATGTTTAAATTTTGGAGTAGATATGTAGATGATAAGATAGCAATAGTAAAACAGAAACAATTAGAAGATGCCATTAAACTGATAAATATTCGTAATAAAGCATTCAAATTTACAATGGAAATAGAAAATAATCATGAAATACCATTTTTAGACCTTAAATTGATCAGGAATGAGGAAAAAAGAAAATAGAATTTGGAATCTACAGAAAAGAAACTCACATTGATAATTATATAAAAGCAACAGGATTTAACCATTTTTCGCACAAACAGGCAGTATTTAATAGTTTAGCACACAGACTTCTGAACGTTCCCATGAGCAAAGAAAATTTCAATAAAAGAAAAAACACATTATAAAAATTGCAAAGGATAATGGATTTGAAGAAAAGATGATAGACAAGAAAATAAATAAATTCAAGGAACAAAAAATGATTAATGAAAGTACTCTTCAGGCAGATAAAGAAATTGGTAAAAAATTCAGGAAATTCACATATCACCCCTTAGTATTTAACAAGTTTCAAAAAATCTTCAACAAATTCAACATTAAATTAGCACTGAAAAAGATTATAGTTACATAATTTAATAAAAACCAACAAAAATCAGAAATTTATCAAATTAATTGTAAAGATTGTGAAAGGATATACGTAGGAAAAACAAAAAGGAATTTAAATATAAGATTAAAAGAACACCTCAGAAATGTTAAAAATGGAGAAACAGAAAAATCTGTAATAGCTGCACATGCCTGGTCAGAAAAACACAGAATAGAAACCAAAACAAAATTACTTAAACAATTGGTAAAACCAAAGGAGCTCACTATTTGAGAAAAAATTTACATATGCAAGAATAAAAACATAACTATGAATTTTGAAATACCCGGTGATAAGGAGAGGATTTGGAAATCCGTCGCCATCAGATGGCGCGGAGGTCAGTCTGCAGGAGAGGAGGCCATTGGACATCAGTTGTGAATGTGATACAGCATTGAGAATGTCACAAATGCAGTGAAGAAACTCGAGTCTGCGAGGGAGTTAAGAAGTATGAGGTGAGTCAAAAACAGCTCAACATGAATTAAAATAAACCTCATAGTGTTATTTCCTACCTACATAACTTAATAAAGTGGCATGTTGTTAGTACATTGCCTCAGTGAGACATCTAGTAGGCAACTAAGGTATTATATTTGAAGAGAAAAATGATACGCTCAGACTGGGGTTTGAACCCAGGTCCTTTAGCTTTCTAGGCCAATGCTCTACCATTGAGCTATCTGGGCACTCCAGTCTAAATGCAAATTTTTCTCTTATACATTGTTAATTCCCGATCGCCAAATTCTATGAGCCTTTGCTTTGATTATGCTTCTATTTAAGAAGGCATTTTATTGGAAATTTAAACATTACTTTATAAGTCAGCAGGGCTTCTTTCAATATTTTATAGTATAGGCTTAAACATAGGGATATCTTCCTAGGAACAGTAATGAGAATTCCTTATAGGATATGTATTAATAAATATTTCATTTACTTATTTACTTTTCTCCTTCTATTAGACTATTTGGAGGAGATACAGAATACAGATCACACACTAATTTTTACTGCAACATAAATAAATTTCAGATTTAAATCCCAGTACTGATTGAAAGTTTTCCTAGCTTTTTTAAGGCAAGGGTTGTAATTTTATTATCAGGGCCCATAAATCATAGCTATTCACTATTTCAGAATATCATTAAAAATAAGTAAACATATGTTAAAGCTTCTATAAATAAGAATAAAATAGAAATATGATTCATTAAGTATATTACATCATTGGTGGTATTGCAGGAAATTTGACATTTCTTAGGCAGCATCATCAATCTAATTATTTGACAAATTAATCTAAATTCTAATTTATATTTTAGAAATAATAAGTGTTACCTCCCACTTTGATTTTAATTAAAAAAGTGTAGTTAAGTTTTAATTTGACAATCATTTTTTTATTTTAGGGATCGACTTGTATTGATAATTTTAGGTTTATTTCATCAGTCTCTTCAATTCTCTTTGTTCATCAATCATCATTTTAAGCTGTTTGTTCATTTCTGTTAAATGTCTACGGTGATATGTTCATTGTGAGAAGTTTATTAACAGCTGTTTACCTGAGATGCCGATGCATATGGAAGTACTGGATGTCAGACCTACTTCCTCCACTTTGAACACTGCAGTCACAGATAATTTTGTCTGCTTTAAGAGTAGCCAACAGACTTATTATTTGAAATAAATCAGTTTCCTCTTAATTTTAATTTAAAAAATTATCATTTCATAAATGTTTGTTTCAATTCAAGCTCGTAATATTAGTTCTGAATCATTTATTTGTATTTCTTTCTATTTAATATTATAACAAACTGTATATTTTATTTTATTATGTTGGATGCATATTTTAAAATATATATAGGATCGGTAGGATCAGGTAACCATTTTTGTTCGTTTAATTACAGGAAATAAGACTCATCAACTGTTATTCTGATGTAAGGTTTAACGGTTTAGGAGAAATTAGTATTCCATTGTCAATTTTTGCTGGACCATTGTTCTGTCATTGAAGGAAACATTGATTCACGACAAAAGAACAATGGTAGAGTAAAAATTGGCAATGGTAAAACGATTTCTCCAAAATCAATTTAAAAACAAGACAAAATATGGTGTCAGATGTTATTTTTGTTAATAAATACTTAGGGGAAAATATTTCACTTGTGGTATCCATAGTAATTCTGCCCGAAGACAGGTCCTTCACTGCAACCATAGCATTTTCATGCTATGCTTCCAGCTTTACTAGGGAATATTGTAGGTATGGCAGCTTCCCATTGCTTTCCACACCAGTGAAGAATGATGATGATGGCCATGTGATTTTGGGGACCGTTTGGGCCTTAAAGTTTTCCTGACATTTGTCTTATAGGTGAGGAAAAACCCCGATAAAAACCTCACCCGGAAAACTGCCCTGAGATCGAACCCGAGCCCGCTGCGTGACAAGGCAGCACGCTACCACGAGACCACAGCAGTGGACACTTGTGGTATAGGGTATAGTAAATGCCGAAAATAACGATTTAGCTACCGTGATCAGTAATTATTAATTTTCTGTAACCCAACAGATGGCGCTATTATTTCTAGAAAGATCGCTTGAGGTCTCTGGAGTCTAGGCATCGCCGTTTAACATTTTCGTCGGCAATCTCTTTTAGTGAGTTATCGCTGGTAAGGATTATACTCTATGATTGTCATAGCGTGTCACTATATGAAATGAAAAACAGTCTATTTTAATATTTGTTATTTAAAGAAACAGTTGATAATAAGATCGTCACCATCTGCCAGAATTTGGCAAATGTCCCAACTTGAAAGAATTTGGAGCTCAGTAATTACAATTTTAATCGTAGTAAGTAGAACAAACAGTGGTATAAAATATGCTAATGTTTTTGTACACTGAAAATTCCAAAATTACGTGTAGTTTTACTGTTTTTGTGACCGTTTTTACTGCATAATTATTATGATATTCATTACCTCATGAACTTTACGGTGCAGTCTGTAGCCGTTGTCTACTGCATATCATATATATATATATATATATATATATATATATATATATATATATATGTAATTACATAGAAATCCTAGCCTCAGTTTTTCATCCATAATGTGATACTGACGAAAACACCGCGCATTCATAGAGAATGCAGATGTACTTTCCATGCCTGATGTTAACCACTTTACCTACAGATTCTATGGTAAAATTCACGGGTCGCGACTCGAAATTTGGTTTCTTCATTCGTGTGTATTGATATCAAGTGTTGGGTAGAATTCTGCATCTACCAATATTGCATTTTCCTCTCTTTCGCTAACACATACCTCACACGCATATGTGCATTGTGAATCGTTGCCCTGCATCTCAGCATCACATTCCTCACAAAGAAGTGTGTGACCGTGTTTGCAACGTATGAATGATGTTAACTGGCACTATCGAACTCGGAGGCTCATGGTCACGCGCGAGCATAAGCTCTCCACACATCCCTATTCGAAGCTAATGTTTTTCAGTAATCCCCTAAATAATTTACCTTTTTCAAATCATGATTGTATTTTTCCACTCATTTTTCGCCCATCTACTGGACCATTTCGCTCTGGTTCACCTGTAAGTTTCCATGCCCTTCTTTCAATCCGAATTCGTACCACTTGCCCTGCCCATCGTAGTCTACGAGAATTAACTGTTATTATAATATCTGGTTTCCCTTAAATATAATGTAGCTCACTATTATGTAGTCTTCTGCATTCATCTATTTATCTGTCTTTGGTCCAAAATTTTCCTAAGAACTTTATTCTCAAATATTTATAATATTTCCACCTTCCTTAAAGTAAGATACCATGTTTGGCAGCCATATAATATAACTGAGAGAATAACAATTATTTATTTATTTATTTAAATGCAGTGGCTTTTGAAATTTTTCATTAGCCAATAATGACTGAGGAAAACAAACAACAACAATAACAAGAAATATTATAAAATGTTCATCATCTTTTCCCTGGCTTCCCAGTATCTGTCCACGAAACTGCTGGTTGTTAGGGTTGGGCAAGTTCGGATGTCATGAGCATCCATATCTTTCATAGTGTTGCAGAGGATACATTGTTGAGTTGATAGAAGACCGAGGCGATGAATGTGTTTTCCTAGGCAGTCCTGTCCTGTTGCAGTACGGAATGATGCAACGGCTACTATTCTCGACCAATCTGGCAGTGTAGTTTGGATGGATGTTTTCCAACGTTTGTCAGTCATTTGGAGCTCTAGGAAGGTTCTGAAGGCTTCTCTCACTCTGAAGCGGATGTCCATAACTGCTTTAGAGTAAAATATAATGTTCAGTGATGTGTGAAGAATGTGGGTTCCTTTCTTGGCCAGCAAATCTGCCATTTCGTTCCCTGTAATGCCACAATGGGATGGTATCCACTGCAGAGAAACATTTTTACCTGCGATATTGAAATGTCTGATGATCTGTCTACTCTGTAATATTTCTTTGTTAGCAGGAGATGCTAGGTAACTTGCTGTTGCTGATATGGCTGCATTAGAATTGCTTAAGATGACGCATTCAGAAACGATTGAGATCTGCATGTTAGTTGACTCAGAACTGTGGATAATAGCTCTTATCTCGCCGTCAAATTATGTCTGATGTCTTCCAAGAGAGGTATGTGGAGAAGAGTTGGCAGTGGATTCCTGCTCCGGTATTTCCACTCTTATCTAATTGGGAACCATCTGTGTAGACATAGAACCATTTGTCTATAGGGTATCGAACATGTAATGTCTCCAGAGCTGTAGTTCGAAGTACCTCATCATAAACATCGTATTTTCTTGTGTATTTCCAATAGGTCTAGGTTGTAATTTATGTGATGTAGTTCAAGGGGGTTGTTTATTGGGAGCAGTTCAGATCCCTTCCAGGATATATTTAGTTGTTTTCTTTTAATTAATGTTTTTTGTAGGAAACCTTCTTGTGTTTTGAGCCTACGGTTATGACGTGTGTTTTTAGGAGGGTAGTCACTTCAGGCTAACTTATTAGTTTTTCATTTACTTTGACTGCTATTTCAATAATTTCTGATTTTATGTCCATATTATTGGTATATTGGAGTAGGGAGCTAATCGGAGTTGACTTATGTGAGATTTCATGTTGATGTAGCACCACCCCATTTTGTACCAGCCAGTCTCTTCAGAACATTGAGCCTTTTACAAGTTCTCATGGTTATGTCGGCTATGTGTTCTTTCCAGGTCATAATTATGTATATTTTAATTTTTTTAGGGAAGTTGAAATATCAAGAGTCCCTGTAATGCATAATAGCATGCATTTCCAGAATTTTACCTATATTTAATTTCTTTCTCCATCTCATTCCTATTTGCAGTTATTGTTCCTAGGTATCTGAATTCAGCCAATTTTTAAAAATTTCGGGGATAGTCCACTTTAACTTATATTATATATTTTAAAGTCCTATAGAACAACAGTGCGCATGCGCCAGAGTTTGTAGAGCCAGTGATAACCCACTATCGAACCACATATCGATTATTATCATTTCTTTTGTGTATTTAGACACATTTAAAATGTAAAATAAAAACAAAAGCTAACTAACTAACTCACACTGAACCTAATTCAATTTTTCTAACCTAGGGTGGATCCCATGAAACGCCCCTTTTTTTTCACTCATTAATAATCGCAACCATCGATAACCCACTGGTTCCAGCTATATAATATTCTCTCTGGAGAAAATAACAAGTCACCATCACAATATGTGTATTTGAATAAATAGTTAAAAAATCTAAAATTAAGTTATAAAAATTGTTTTAAACATTTTAAAATATTTAAAAATGTTACTCAATACAGAAGAAGAGTTATAATTCACAACAATAAACTGAAAAATCAAGGGTAAGTGTTTCTATACTTCAGCCAACATAATTAACTGTCCATTTCCATTATATAGTATCTCTATGTGCCAATATACTTACTTACTCACTGGCACTATCGAACCCGTAGGTTCATGACTTAAGCTCTCCATACATCCATATCCTGAGCTAATGCTTTCCAATCATTCCCTGTATAATCTACTTCGTTCAAATCATAGTTAATATTATTCTCCCACCTCATTCTTGGTCTACCAACTGGGCGGTTTCCCTCTGGTTTTCCTACAAGAAACTTCCATGCAAGTCTTTCATTGCCCATACGTGCAACATGCCCTGCCCATCGCAGTCTACGAGACTTAACTGTTCTTATTATATCTGGCTTCCTATAAAGACCATGTAATTCACTGTTAAGCATTCTTCTCCATTCACCTGTCTGTTCATCTCTCTTTGGTCCAAAAAATTTCCTAAGTACTTTATTCTCAAATACCTGTAATCTCCTTTCCTCCCTTAAAGTAAGAGACCATGTTTCGCATCCATATAATATAACTGGTAGAATAATAGTTTTATATATTTTCAGTTTAACGTTTTTTGAAAGGAGTCTCTGCAATGCATAATAGTACGCATTTCCAGAATTGAGCCTATGTTTAATTTCTTTGTGCATCTCATTCCTATTTGTGATTATTATTCCTAGGAATTTGAATTCAGCCACTTCCTCAAAATTTCCCTCATTTGTCATTAGCTGCACATTTCCATTACATAATGAATGTATACGTGTGAACATAAATTTAGTTTTATTAATATTTTCTTCCAGTCCTAATTTCTTAGTGTTACTCAATAGTGTGAGCATGTTGTCCTTTAGTATCTCCTCGCTATCGGCCAATAATACTACATCATCAGCATAAACTAACAGCTTATTAATACCATTGAGTTGTAAGCCTTCCTCATTCTCTAAAGATTTAATGGCATGCTCTGGTACAAAATTAAATAGTAGAGGAGATAGTGCATCTCCTTGCTTCAACCCATTCGGATTTCAGAAGCATCCAAAAACTGTTTGCCTACACGCACCCCACTCTTTGTGCCATTTAGACACATTCGTATAAATCTAACTGACTTTTTAGGAATTCCGAAGTCCAGCAGGATACTATATAACTTCTCCCTCTTAATTGAATCATGTGCTTTTTTGAAGTCTACATATAGTTGATGTACAATACCATTATATTCCCACTTATTTTCTAAAATCAGTCTTATACTAAAAATCTGATCTGTTGTAGAACGGTTTGTTCTAAATGCACATGAATGAGCTCCTAGAATGTCATCAATGTAGGGAGTAAGTCTACTTACTAATATATTTGTAAGAATTTTGTATGAAGTTGAAAGTAATGAGATGCCCCTGTAGTTGTTGCAATCAATTTTATCTCCTTTCTTATAAATTGGTACGATAATTGATTCTTTCCATTCATCTGGAAGAGCTTCTTTTTCCCAAATCATACTAGGCAACCGGCGTATCTTATCCATCAATTTTACTCCCCCTGATTTTATCAGTTCTGCTGGGATCTCATCCGAACCTGATGCTTTAAACATCTTCAATTTTTCAATCGCTATTTCAACCTCTAATGCACTTGGTTCTGCGACTAGCAGTTCTGCTGTCTGTAACTTATCCTCCTCAATGTCCTGTTCTGTACGTACATTTAATAGCTGATTAAAGTAACTTTTCCATCTATTTAATATACTGGTAGTAAAAGATTCCGGGCTATGTGGCCGTGGTCTATAACTGGCGTTTCTTCCAGACGTTTCTCCCTCAACTGCGGAGGGCATCTTCAGTGGCGAGCGCTTCAAGCTGTTGTTTCCCTGTCGTAGACTCGACTACTCGTACGATTACTCGTAGTCGAGTCCACGACAGGGAAACAACAGCTTGAAGCGCTCGCCACTGAAGATGCCCTCCGCAGTTGAGGGAGAAACGTCTGGAAGAAACGCCAGTTATAGACCACGGCCACATAGCCCGGAATTTTTACTACCATGATTACCGGCCGTGAAAGCCTGCATTCCACTATTTAATATACTCCTGGAATCTGCAATCATATCCCCATTTTCATTCCGAATTATGTTTGTTCTAGCCTGAAACCCTTTCTTCTCTATAATAATTCCCTGATATAATTCTCTAATGTTCCTATTTTTTTGCGTTCATTTCAAGATCATTAATCTTCTCTCTCAAATATTCCCACTTTTTACTCTTTAGAAACTTGGTGGTTTCCCGTCTAATACTACCCAATTGCTCTAAATTTACCTCATTTGGCTAGTGTAACCATTTCATTTTTGCTAATTTTCTTTTTTTGCAATGTCGGCACATTCCTCATCAAACCATTTCTTGTTTTGCCTCTTTTTTAAACAACCAATACTTTCTGATGCTGACAATTTAATAGTATCTCTTATAGCCTCCCATTCTTTATTTATATCAGTTTCGTCTTCGTTTGCCACATTGTCATCTGAAGATTCCAGTACTTCAAATCTATTAGCAATTTTGATTCGGTATTCTTCCCGCATTTCATCATTTTTTAAGTTTTTTAATTCAAATTTTACAGAATCGTTTTTAGCGTTCGTTCCTCTCATAAGCGATTGCCGTTGTCTGCTTTTCATTCTGACCAGATGATCCGAATTGCAGTCTGTCCCTCTAACTGATCTAATATCGATGATGCTACTGTGCCAGCGTTTATCCACTAATTCATGATCTATCTGGTTCAGAGTTTCTCCATCTGGGGACGTCCAGGTGTATTTATGAATATCCTTATGCTGAAATGTTGTGCTCTTAACAATGAGATTCTTTGATGTGGCAAATGTGACTAATCTAACCCCGTTGTCATTACTATCTTCATGAAGACTAAATTTGCCTATTGTTGGTTTGAATATATCTTCCCGCCCCACTTTTGCATTAAAATCTCCTAAGACAATTTTCATATGATATCGTGAAAGGCTATCAAATAAGCATTCTAATTCTTCATAGAACTCATCCTTGATCTTGTCATCTTTATCTTCTGTGGGGGCATGTACATTTACAATTATAAAACCATGTCGTTTACCCTTTAGAATTATGTATGATATCCTATTACTAACAAACTTAATATCTCGGATATCGGATAGGATCCTCCTTCTGAATAAAAAAACCCGTTCCAAATGCAGGTCTTTCTGCACCCCCGTAGTATAATGCAAAGCTTCCTGATTCCTGACTACCTTCTCCTGGCCACCGATCTTCCTATAAAGCGACTATATCTAAGAGCGATTTATCTAATTCCAGCATTAATATCTCTAGTGCCCCGCTATTGTATAAAGTCCTAACATTCCATGTTCCTAGGAACATGTCCCTGTGTTTGAGCCTTTGACATGGGTTCCCTGAAGTAGTCCCCGCCCGGAGAACCGAATGGGGGATTATTTGAACTCCGGAAAATTTTATCCCAGTTGAACCCATGTCCGCATTTCTTGACATTTGTATTTTACGGTGAAAGATCGTCACTCTTTCGACCAAGGTACTTTTTTCGTCTGGCTTTTCACCTTCGACCAGTCCGGCATGGGTAACCCTATCGGCAGGAATGCTACCGCCGGCATAGCTCTCAGGATCATTTAAGCACGCAAGCCACTCCACCAGGACAAGGTATAGATATCATATTTTGTTTTATTGATATTTACTTCCAGCCCAAATTTCTTTGTGATATTCATTATAATGTTCATGTTGCCCCTTATTTAATCCTCGCTGTCTCCTCATCAGCGTATTGTAATATTTTATTAATACTGGTGAGTTGTAGCGCCTTCTTTATCATCTAAAGGTTTGATGACATGCTCTACAGTGGAGGAAATTGGTATAAAGGCACTAGATTTTAGTAGTAAAACAACTTGAAATATTTATGCAAATACCGTATGTGTGTCATATACTGTATTACATACAATTATCTTGGACATAATTTCACACAGGTCTCCACATTTTGTATTTATTATGTACGTAAATATTACGTAAAAACTAAGAAAACGCTGTCCTATGGGTGGAAATCGGTATAAAGGCAGGCCAACTTCTGGCTCTTACAGAGACTAAAATGTAAACAAAACACTGCAGTTACATGGAGACGACGTGTCTGTGAGCATCGTTCATCAGTTACAAGTCAGTAGTAAGTACAATGCCGCGTGGAAAACCTCTATCAAATGAAGAGAAATCAAGAGTTAGTGCCTTCAAGGAGATGGGCCTTTCCAATCGACAAATAGCCACGAAATTGGAGCTTCAAGATGCGTCATTGATAATTTTGTCAAATTGGGCTCATAATATGGAAAAAACGGGAAGTATGGACGGACAAGAAAATTGTCTGGGCGCACTAAACGTCTCATTTTACGTAAAGCAAAAGGTAAGAGTATGTTTTCTTCTCAAATCCAGGCTGATTTGAAGTTGCCAGTAACAGCCAGACGAGTAAGACAAATTCTGTCAGAAGACAAGAACCTAAAATTAAAAAAAAGTCTTAGTAAACCACCTCAGGACAATGCACATAAGACAGCTAGAATGACTTTTGCTGAAGAACACATGTCCTGGACCTCAGAATGGAATAAAGTAATATTCAGTGACAAGAAGAAGTTTATTCTGGACGGGCATGATGGCTTTCAGTATTACTGGCATGACCTCCGTACTGAAGAGCAAGTTAGAATGAGTAGAAACTTCGGTGGTGGAGTTGTATGATTTGGGCAGCATTCTGTTTTAAAGGAAGATCGAAACTGGCATGGATACGCACCAAGATGAATTCTGAGTCCTACATTGAGGAGATTCTGGAGTCCGAATTGATATGAATGTATGAGGAATTTGGCGAAGATCTAATTTTTCAGCAAGATAATGCTTCCATTCACGTGTCTGCCAAATCAAAGGAGTGGTTCAGGAAGAAAGAAATACCTATTTTGACGTGGCCAGCCAGATGTCCTGATTTAAACCTGATTGAGAACTTATGGGGGATCCTGGCAAGGCCTGTGTATCGCAATGGACGGCAGTTTGGGACAGTGACTGAGCAGAAAAATGTTATTCGGGAAGAGTGGACTTCAATCTCAGTGGAAGAAATAAACACCCTCATCAAGTCGACGCCAAAGAGAATCTTCCAAGTAATTAACAACAATGGAGGTCAACTACATTTTAGAACTTAGTTGTAAACTTTGTGCTCAGTCTTTTTGTTTTAATCTGTGAAATACACAAAGTGCCTTTATACTAATTTCCACCCATATGTGAGAGTGGTTTCAGTTTTCATATACTATTTTTGGACGGAAATGGATAATTAATTTTGACATTATTTGTGAGTGTTTTATACTCAATCACCTCCTAAGTTAAGATAGAGAAATGCCAAAGAAAGAGTAAATAAACTTGTGTTCACACTTCTAACAAGTGCCTTTATACCAATTTCCACCACTAAAGTAAAGTGATCCCACAACAGGCCCGGAGGCCCTTGGGTTAGTAGGAGGTTAAGGCTCCCACTTTTTCTAGACAATCGGCACTTTATGTCAGCCCTGCGTGACGGCCGCCTTTACCCCCAGAACAGGCGTCTGGTACTCAGTTCCGTTAGAGGCTGAGTCGACCCCAGGGCCATAGTGCCGCCAGAAGATTTGGGTCAGTTTAAAAATCCTGGCCCCCAACGGGACTTGAACCCTCGACTTTCCAGCTTGTAGCGCATTGCTTTAGCCACTACGCTACGGCGTACTTGTAGTACAGAATTGAATTGTAGAGTAAATAGTGCTTCTCCTTACTTTAACTCATTGTGAATGTCATAAGTATCTAAAA
Source organism: Diploptera punctata (assembly GCA_030220185.1). Taxonomy (NCBI): domain Eukaryota; kingdom Metazoa; phylum Arthropoda; class Insecta; order Blattodea; family Blaberidae; genus Diploptera; species Diploptera punctata. The sequence continues at coordinate 261,651 of JASPKZ010003451.1, read as the reverse complement.
AAATGTTTGCTTACCTGCACCCTATTCTTTGTGCCATTTAGACACAAAAATTGTTGCTGTTCCCGCAGAATACTATACAGCTTCTCTCTCTTAATTGAATCTTATGTTTCTTAAGTCTACATAATTATTATAGTTGATGTACAGTGGCGTTATATTACCATTTATTTTGTGAAATATACTAAAAGTCTGATATATATTGTATAACCTTATTTCTTATAAATGTTCATTGATGATCGTCAAGGCCCGTCTCCTGTTAAGTGGTAGCACGATATTTTTATTGGCCGAGTACAATAAATGAGACGGGCTTAACATTAAATCAAGGTCAGGATTTACCTAATTTTGCGAAGGATTGCAAAGCTAAGGAATTAATGGCAGTCACATAAATAAAGTAAATCTAAAACGAAAATATATATTTAACAAATTAAAAATAAGAGAAAAGTGAAACATATTAAAATTTAGACGTTAATCATATACACAGTTTATAAAGAGAGCTGATGCAAAGTTATTTCTATTAAGAGTTTTTCTTTAATATTATACGAAGTTATATGCTGAGTTTATTAGGCCTATCTAAATCTATGACAAATACTACTTGCGGCATATCTTTCGGAGGCACGAGGATCTCTTTAGGGCGTGTTTTAGATTATGCTATTTCTGGGTTCTACCGATGTGAAGGACAAGGAATTCGATGATCAGTAACAATGAGTAGTGTAGTTAATAAAAACGGGTTTATTCTGTGAACCTCTTATATACAACACAATACACAATGAATTAATATGTCTTGAAGGGTACTGAGAAAATCAAGTATATTTACGTACAATAAATTGATTTTAACTTTTATGTAATAATATGGGAGCAAACAGGCTCCTCTGAATACTTGTAATATGATAAACTAGCCCACTCTGTTTCCGTAAGGTAGCCACTGGCCACACTGTATACACTCGTATGGGCCACCAACCACACTCCGTGTGTGTATGAGCTACTAACCACACTGTTCGTATAAGCACAACAGACCACACACTGTGTGATCGTATGAGAGCGACCAACCACACTCTTATCGTATGGGCCACCAGACCACACACTGTGTGATCGTATGAGAGCGACCAACCACACTGTTATCGTATGGGCCACCAGACCACACACTGTGTTAACAATAACATTTCTTGGCATTTTATATTAATTTTCCAAGGACGTTTTAAATTGGCTCAAGTATTCCTTTTAACAAAATTTATTGTTTTGCAAATTTGACCATATTCAACACGTCAATCAAATTTACACTTTTATAATAAACATTAGTTTCACTTCGCCAGGTACATATACCTGCCAACCCTTGAGTTACCGTTAACCACTGTATAACAAAAGCTTATTATGTGGTCCCAAACAATAACCAAATTAATTCTAGGAACCACCCTGCTTCATACTCTATGAATAAGTATAAACAAGTACGCCGGCTTACGTTTGTCCCTGGTAGGAGACCTCGGAGTCGAGGACGCTCGCTGCAAACAGCCACATGGGGGTTAGAGCCATCTCTCCAACCCCCGACGAGTCTGATCTAGGGGTTGAAACCCCGAGTTTATATATATCACTAAGTGGGTCGCTTTCATCTGACGTGGAAGCGTTAAGAATAACTTTTCTGTGAACCGATACGTGATTGGTACACGTCAACCAGATATGCATTTATATTAAATAAACTGTCTAAAAAGCCCTAATAATTATAATAACCTAATAGTTATAGGGTAATAATTAATGTTTTAATAATGTCATTTAGTTAACTATAACCCCCAGCTATCCCACTATCCAAACAATGAGTTAATAAAGCCTATAAACTTTGGGTTATAACAATGATCACCTATTATGTTGTCAATATAGGACATAATTCTGGATACTAATCCATTTCTTAGAGTTTTGTACAAAGTTGAAAATAATGAGATGTCCCTATAGTTGTTGCAATCAATTTTATCAGATCTGCTGTATTCCCATCTGAACCCGATGTTTTATAATCTTTAATTCCATTTCTTGTAAAACTATCAACTAGCAGAAAGAAGAATACCAGGACGTCCACCCAAAAATACTTATATATTATATTTATATTGAGCCCGAAACAGGTCAACAAATGACCTAAATTCGCGAATGGACATTGATGTTGAAAATTTCATTTCGACCTTTAATAGGCTTGGCTTTGTAATAATATTTCCGTCTTAAACCATCCTCTTCAATATCCTGTTATGTATGTAGGCTACATTTAATAGCCGAATTCAAGTAATTTTTCCATCTAATTAATACACAGTCGTATTTCCATTTTAATTCCTAATTATATTCGTTCTAGCCTTTATTTTCCGTCTTAATCCCCTTATATAATTCTCAGATGTTTCTATTTTTTTGTATCCATTTCAAGTTCATTAATATTCTATGAGATATTCCCTCGTTTTACTCTTTAAAAACTCTTTACCCAATGATTATAAATGTACTTAATTTGGTCCGTGTAATCTTTTATTTTTTGCTCGCTTTCTTTTCTTTACATGACTGAACGTTCCTCATCAAACCGTATCTTATTTTGCTTTTTTTAACCTATGCTTTCTCATATTTAATAATACCTCTTATAATATGAGTATTCAATTCTCTATTTATATTAGTTTCTTCTTCGCTTAAGATCGATGCTATAGTGTTATTTTTTTATAAAAGCGGTCCATACTGTTATAATGAACGGTTGCTGTTATTAATATTTTTTTAAACACATTACGAAACTCTGTTGAGGTCACTGTGTTAAAGTTTTAAGAAATGTATTTCATTTTGAGAATTTTCCTCATCATTGAGGGTTTTCTCCAACCAATCTTAGTAATTAACAGTTTGCAACAAACATTCACAAATTTCCCTTAATTAAAGTTCTCCATCGTTCTCTGACCTCTGTGTCTTCATCTGTTACACCAAATTTCCTCATTGAATTTTGATGGTTGGGGTGTATTATAGTCGATTTTTACTTACGCGATCGATCACAATTCTAATGCAAATATTGGTATTTCGTAGTGGTATTAATGAAGTGAATATTTGGAAAGGAAGCATTATTAAAGTATTTAAACATTATATGAAATAAATTTGCTTGAATACGTCATTTCCATTGTAACCGTCGACCATTTTGGAATTTAATGGAAGAACTGTATAGGACAACTTTTGTAGAAGATAACTCTTATATATGTATAAGAAACTAAAAGCTATCCTAACCTTCATGTATAGGAATGCTAACCTAACCTAATTCAATTACTCTAACTTACTCTAAAGTAATTTAATATCTAAAAGCAGTCCTAAAGTAATGTAATTCTATAAAAATTAACCATAATTATTAGCAGCACATTTTCGGTGTTATTGATATAGCTGGTTGCACAAATTGTGCGCATTTCAGTTATTAGCAGCGATAACCCACGTTATTAGAAGGTTATTAGTATTGTCATGACCTCCATGACGTAATATTAGAGCGGTCGGGACAGGAAATAGTCCCACTTTTCTTTTTCTTTTCATATTTACGACTAAAATAAGATGAAGATAATAATTTTCCGTGACTAAAAACAATAATTATATAATTATATGCATATTTGTTGCATTTAAACTGTGTTAAACTGCGTAAGTAAAAATCGACTGTGTTACACCCCACCCATTCTGAATGTTGTTGATACAGGTTGTTCTTGGTCTTCCTTTTCTTTTCCTTCTTTCAATTTCCCATGCATAGATGGCCACAGAGCACCCGTGTGTAGACGGCCTTTGACAGTCTTCTTTCCTGCATTCTTCTTAAGTGTCCATACCATTTTAGCCTTCTGTGTTCAATCTGATCCATTATATTTCTTTCTGCATTCTGTATTTAATCTTAAAACTTTAATACTGTTATTAAAAAAAACATAATCGAATAGCTACTGTTATTTCAAATAGCAGTTTAAAATAATGTTTATGTGTGGCAGTGGGTTATCGCTGTGTGTGGCTGTGTGGGTTATCTCTATGTGGGACTTCTTTCTCTGTGGCGTGGGATTGTTAAGTAAGATTGTCAAGCTGTGAAAGTATGAAAGGCGGTGTATTGTGTTTTATTTGAATACAAAGCAATAACTCTTTGTCTTAAATATCACATTTAGTAATTTGGCATTACCAGAATTACTATTAGAATAATAGTGTTTTATAATGTACAGATCTTACGAACAAAACCAAGATGTTTCAAATGCAATGTCTGCTATGTCTAAAAAGATGGGTAAGGAAATTAATTGTTGCGTAAGTTACTAACAATACCACATTTTTGTAATTTATATTTGAATTATGATGGGAATATTCGGAAATATTTTAATGACGGTTCATTGGCAGTAAGTTGCTATTATCAAGAATCTGTATTTGTGTCTTTAAAAAAGTACAAACAATTCTTAAAATTATTTACTAAGACAGCATCATTAAGGTTAAGTTTTGAGTTAAGTTTCAGTTATAGTTCAATCATTGTGAAACTTGATAAAAGCATAACCATAATTTGACTAAATGTTTGGTAATTACATAACTGGAAGAAAGGTGAACTCGTTCATATTGATGAACGATTATTAACAAAACTTTACAAAGGATTCTAGTGCAAATAATATACGGTAAATCTCGGCTCAACTATAGATTAGGTCTCACTATGGTATACCAAGCAATATTCATGACACTGTTGCACTTTTACTTTTTCCGTTTCTACTTTTAACATTTTTTAACGATTATTAAAGTAGTTTTTATAATTGTTGAATACATGATTACTGCATTGGGAAAAACTGCACTTAAACTAGCGTGAAATATTTTCGAAGTCGTATAGAACAACAGTGCACATGCACCAGAGTTTATAGAGCCAGCGATAACCCACAATCGAACCACATATCGATTATCATCCTCGATTACTATCCGTTGCTATGAAATTTAAATGACCAATATTTGCAATAAATCCCCAAAGCTATGTTTAAAAAATAGGCTCAACTGCACTTCTACTAGAGTTTAATTTTTCAGTTATATTGTTGTAAACTATAGCTCTTTTTCTGTATTTACCAACATTATTTAATATTTTAAGCTTTTTGAAACAATTTTTTAACATTATTAGACAATTTTGAAGTATTTATTAAAATATGCAAATCACAATATTATGACAGTTAGACAATATTGTGATGCTGCTATTTTCTCCACACAGTATATTACTTAGTCTATGATTTTTCTGGATCAGCGTTAAGGAGTAGTAAGTAAGTGTACACCCATTTTTAATAAATGTTTGGTAATTTTAATATTATTAATATATTTTATTAACATAGATTTGGGGATTTATTGCAAATATTGGTAATTTAAATTTCATAGCGACAGATAATATGTGTATCAGATTCATATTTAATGTTCGAAAATATGACCATATTTGTCCATTATTCCACGAATTGTCATGGCTACATCTAAAAGAGAGAAGAAAATCACACTGTCTAATTCTCTTATTTAAGATCCTACATACCCCGATTCCCCATTATTAATCATCCCGTTTCCAGTATCTATCCTCAAACCATAACTTAAACACAAGATCACAACATAGTCTCTTGCTTAATATACCGCAACATAGGACATCACATCACTCCATGTCATATACCATCTTCGGAAAACTGCACTTACACTAGCATGAAATATTTTCAAAGTCCTATAGAACAACAATGCGCATGCACTAGAGTTTATAGAGCCAATGATAACCCAATCGAACCATATATTGATTATCATCCTCGATTATTATTATAATAATAATGCTTTATTTATTCTGGCAGAGTTATGGCCATAAGGTCTTCTCTTCTACTCAACCAGCACAAATATAAATAAATATTTGACAAATATAGATATACACTATACTAATTATAAACAGTTAAAGATACATTAAATGTAGCAATGTAAATTTCATGTACAAACAACATTTTATAGGATAATAATAATAATATAATATAAATATGGTAAATTATTCGAGAAACACCAATTAATATATATATGTACCTTACACTGGGGTAATAATGAAGTCGAGGTTAGAGCAAATATAAATTTAGATTTCTTTTAAAAGATGCCAATATCTGACACCCCCTTATTTCTTGTGGTAGGGAATCCCAGTTGTGAGAAGTGAAGATGGGGCTCAACTGCACTTATACTAGCACTTGATTTTTCAGTTATATTGTTGTAAACTATAGCTCTTCAGTATTTACTAACATTATTCAATATTTTAAACTTTTTCAACCAATTTTCATAACATTATTAGACAATTTTGAAGTATTTATTTAAATATGCAAATCACAATATTATGACACTGTTAGACAATGTTGTGATTCTAACTGCCATTTTCTCCACAGAGTATATTACTTTGTCTATGATTTTTCTATCGCTGTTTTGGATTATCACTGGTTGGATCAGCATTAAGGAGTGATAAGTAAATGTACACCCATTTTTAATAAACATTTGGTAATTTTAATACTATTAATGTTTTTTGGAAAAACTGGTTGAAAAAGTTTAAAATATTGAATAATGTTAGTAAATACAGAAGAAGAGCTATAGTTTACAACAATATAACTGAAAAATCAAGTGCTAGTATAAGTAATAATAATACTTTATTTATTCTGGCAGGGTTAAGGCCATAAGGCCCTCTCTTCCACTCAACCAGTACAAATACAAATAAATATTCGACAAATATAGATATACACTATACTAATTATAAACACTTAAAGATACAATAAATGTAACAATGTAAATGTCATGTACAAACAACATTTTATAGGGTAATAACAATAATGATACGATAATAATAATAATAATAATATAAATATGATACATTATACGGGAAACACCAATTAATATATATATATATATATATCTTACACTGGATAATAATGAAGTCGATTTTAGAGCAAATATAAATTCAGATTTCTTTTAAAAGATGCCAATGTCCGGCAGCCCCTTATTTCTTGTGGTAGGGAATTCCAGTTGCGAGAAGTGGAGATGGTATATGACATGGAGTGATGTGATGTCCTATGTTGCGGTATATTAAGTAAGAGACTATGTTGTGATCTTGTGTTTAAGTTGAGCCCTGCACTGTAAAGTATGGGATTACTGCACTTATTTATGAACCCGAAATTTCTCAGTAATTTCTTCCGAGTTCTACATAACCATAGTGCGTAACTTCGTCAACAGATGATAGTCTGGTATGACCAACCTTCAAATAAGAAATTGCACTGATACTTTATTTGGTTGGCTGAGATTTACTGTTTGTCTCACACGATTTACCATACAACATCCTTATGCTACTGTTGCACTATACACTTCAAATTCGTTTTGTACTATTTTAAACCATTTTGGAACCATTTTATAAACATTTCTTACGATTTTCAATTATTGAAAATATTTATATAATTACGTGAATATTGTGAATCAAATTCTACAGATGCGCAAATGCTTAATGTAACATCCGCTAGATGGCTCTCAAATCGGTGTTACCAACATTCGCAAACATTTCCAAACCATATTTCAAGAAATTAACTTCATTTTGTTAGATTCTGAGACAAGTTAGGGTACATAAAATTAGTTTATAATTGATTAAATAATATGCATGTAATTTATTTTGTTAGGTTAGGAAATGGGAAGTTAGTTTACGTCCATTTTTTTTTAACATTTGGGAATTTATTCCAAAAGTTGACAATGCCGAGTTCAGAGTCATCTACCGGAAGCTACATTAACAATTACAACATGCACACTGCGATTCTGTAGAATTTAGAAGAATCCATGTGAGACAAAGAGTACACTTTATCCATGATTTACTTTCTTAGGTTATAGTCCTACCCCTTGGAGCAAGTTCATAGTGCATGCACACTACTAATCTGCAGGACTTAGAAAAAATCATGGTGATACTTAAAGTGTGGTTTCTCCAAACACATGTGAATAATGACCTGATGAATATGTTACTTTGGCAAAAACTGAAAAGGCAGGAGACATTGAACTAAATAGTAACAATACAAAATCGGAAGAACAATTTGTTTATTATGAAAATGCTTAATTTATAATTATATAAATGTATAATTTTGAGGTTCTATTTGATAAATAAGTTTAGTCTGTCTTCATCTTCTAATTATGAGGTAAGTTGAAGGAAGATCAGACTTATTTATCAAATAATTAATTGTTGGAATACCTGAGAGAAATATATACATATATCTATGGTGATTTTTTTTTCCCAAAAAATGTGAGAAATGCCTTAAAATTAAGTGAGAAGTTGAACTCAAAGTAACCTAAAATCACCACATTTACAATGTAGAATATGTATTAGTGCCACCTTATCACAAAAACACATTAATAAACAAGTGAATGCTAAACTAATCTGGTGTACACTAACTTGCCCACTTTCGCACCCTAACTTATCCAAACTAATCTGCTGTACACTAGAGTCCTTTTATATGTGAGTAAATTCATATTGGCAATTGTCCTTAGTGGGAACATGTATTATTCATTGGACAACATGACACTAGCAGTCACTTGTTCTCTGTCTAATCTGTCATAGAATATCCCAATTTCCTTACTTTAAGTCAGTATTTAATGTATTCATGTGTATGATTTTGATTTGGGTGGTTTGGCGACTGATCCACAATATTGAACCTATGTCAGAATCACCAAGATTAATTCCAATCTTATTTTGAGGCAAATGAAGTCAGATTTCCTACTTGAAGAGAGAAGAGTTGAACCAAATGAAGCTGTTGATCAACACACTGATCTGTTAGCAAGAAGATCGAAGGGAAACTTCATCAAGACAATATGAAGAGTAACTCCAAGAACAAAAATACAAATGTTCAGAAGTACTATTTGAAGATGCCAAGAAATGTGACACACCAAAAAAATATATTAAAAATATTTATATTTGAAAGTATTAACAGTGATCTATATCAACAAAGTAATATGTTGGAACAAGAAGTATAAATTTGGAATAAGAATATCAGAAAATACAAAATTAAACTCCTTATTTTTTGCAGATGACCAAATAATAATTGTAAATGCAGTTAAGATAACCTAAAGAAAGGTCTGTATGAACTTCAGAGAAGTATATTAGCATATGTACTGAAGATATCTACAGAGAAAACAAAAATTATGGCATTTCGAGGTGTAGATCCTGTCAGAAGTAAAATTATACTTGACAATAAAATTTTGGAGCAGGTGAATAATTTTACATATCTAGGATGCAGTATCTCATATAAAGAAGAAAAGGATGTAAATGCAAAAGTATAAGCATTTTTAAGGATTTTAGGGTTAATAAATTCTATCTTAAAGCCACAGTTAGTCCAAAAACAAGACTAACATACTATGCTACCATACAAGAAAGTTGGCTCTTCCAACTGGTAGACTTTGAAATAGAAGGATATACAGAGACTTAGATTTATCGAAATGAGATATCTTTGGAGGACTGCTGGTTACACACTACTACATTATAAAAAATGACCTTTAAAAAACAAAATTTCTGATTATAAGTCAAGATGGATGCAACATGTTCATCAAAGGAGGATCACTGGATACCCATACAAATGTTAAGCTTAATTATTAATGAGTTGGATATTTTGACTTACCTCATATTTCTTGATTGCATAAAAATCAAGAAATGTGAGATGATATTTGAAAAGAAAAATATACGCCAAGACCTTTGACTCTCTATGTCAATGCTCTTCCATCTGAGCTACCTAGGCCTCCAATCTAAACGCGTATTTTTCTCTTACACATAGTTAATTCCCTAACCCCAAATGCTACGAGCCGTTGCTATGATTTTTTGCAAATGGCGGCTTCTTTATTAAGAAGACTTTTTATTGGGAATTTAAACATTACTTATAAAGCCAGTAGTACTTCTTTCAATGTTAATATTATTCGTTTTTAAACATCTTATTGATGGACAAATTATATTTGAAAAGAAAAATATATGCCTAGCCTGGGATTTGAACCCAGGACCTTTAACTCTCTATGTCAATGCTCTTCCATCTGAGCTACCTAGGCCTCCAATCTAAACGCGTATTTTTCTCTTAGTCATAGTTAATTCCCTAACCACAAATGCTACCAGCCATTGCTATGATTTTTTGCAAATGGTGGCTTCTTTATTGAGAAGAATTTTTATTGGGAATTTAAACATTACTTATAAAGCCAGTAGTGCTTCTTTCAATGTTAATATTATTCGTTTTTAAACATCTTAATGATCGACAAATTATATTTGAAAAGAAAAATATATTATATTTGAAGAGAAAAATTTTCGCCTAGACCGAGACTCGAACCCGGGATCTTTGGCTTGCCGGGCCAAATGCTCTACCAACTGAGCTACCGAGGCGAGTTACGATCTAGATGCAAATTTTTCTCTTATATACGTTGTAATTCCCTCTCACCAAATGCTTTTGAAACCATTGTTTCTATCTTTGCAAATGCCTAGACTGGGGTATTATAATTTGTCCATCATTAAGATGTTTAAAAACGAATAATATTAACAAAATGTGAGATGAGTCAAAATATCCAGCTCATTAGGCCTAATAATTAAAAGAAATCTCATGATGTTATTTCCTACATATATTTAAAAAATGTTAAGCTACTAACCTGCAGGAAGAAGAAGACCAGGATGTCCACTCAAAAGACTTTTGGATGGTGTTTCTATTGAGGCCGAAACAGGTCAGCAAATGGTCTAAATTCGTGAATGGACTATGGTGATAATGATGATGATGTATTAACACTAAATTTCCAAGCAATGAATGGCTTCATACCGGTATTGCATTGATAGATCCGTTTTCTCCAACCAAAAGGGAGCAGATGCTAGTGCTATAGGCGTATATCAACTCTTCTCATTTTATCTTCTTCGGAATTTTACCATATGAACTTTATTAGTACCGGTATAGACTGTAACTTCAATGTTCTGCAATTTATGTTTGTTTTTGTAGTAGGGAACTGCTAATTCATGTTTTCAATATATATATAGATATATATGTATATTTTTTTGTCTATTTTTCTTAGAAATACAATAGACCGTCATTTGCACTAGAACACCTTTGACAATTTTTTTTTATCACTGCATCTCCATGTAGTTGATTTACATATTTTAACCATCATCATCATCATCTTAAGGTATTACAACTTCAAAATTGAATGTTTTGGCCTTCTGAATAATCTTCTGCCAGACTCTTCTATCTTCTTCCAATTTCAAGTTTGTCACCATCTTCTTCAAATCCTCCCAAACATTGCCCTGCCATCTCATCTTAGGTCTACCAACAGCTCTAGTTCTTGTAGGCCTCCATTTATGCAGTTTTTTTAACTAATTTCTGTTGATCCATTCTCATCAGATGACCAAATCATCGAATCCTAAGAGATCTGATATGATTTATTATATTTTGATTTTTAACCATTCACTATTTGTTTTGATTTTCCAAGTTTGGTCTGGACCATAAATTTTTCCAAGTATCTTTCTTTAAAAAATCAACAATTTTGTTTGATTGTTTCTCTGAGAGTCCAAGTTTCACTTGCATAAGTCACTATTGGTCTTATTAGTGTTACATATTTTAATAATTAGTTTAATTAAATATATATTGTAAGTGAATTAACTATAATTGAATCGATGAGTTGAAAAGGGAAGAAACTATACTGCCTTCGAAGAGCTATAAAACACATATGCAACATAGAAATTATGAATTCTTGCTATATTTGCATTCCGAGTAAGAAGAGAATTAATATTGTAATTGATCAAAAATTTATTAGAGCAAGCTGTAAAAAATTATATAGTTTTTAAAGGTTTTCTCAAAAGTAGGGTACTTAGAGTCTTCCCTTTTCAACTCAGCAATTCAATTAAGATAATGCAAGAGAATTTTCTGGCAGCTCCATTACCCTGGAGTTGACTCAGCCAGACTATGAGCTGGGGGTAAAGGCATGTCACTCTTGTACTTGCTGGATCTGTGATGTGATGTGACTCCAGCAGTTCAGCAGGACCTTCTAGGCTTTTTGTGTCATGGAGTTTAGTTTTTAAGACTATTTAACTCATGCCACAAATGCTAGTCAATGACCAATCACGTTTCAATGAATATTGTTTTACAACCAATGACAGTCGTGTTTCACCTCACTCTTTATCGAAAAGCTCCTGCTTTTGTGATAAAGAAAGCTCCTCCTTTTTTAATATTCTGAACAGGTTAGACCATTATTTTTCTCCAACAAATACATTGAATATAGCAAATATTGAATAGATTCAGTGATTTTACTGAGTTGTGTATTCAAAATATAAATGATTAACCTATAATGTTTGACGTGTTTCATCATTTCTCCACTAGAGTGCATTCTTACTAACCTATAATGTTGATAATAATAGTTTGACGTGTTTCATCATTTCTCCACTAGAGTGCATTCTTACAATATTGCGATCCTATTTGGCAATAAATAATATGATCGAGTTGCAGTGAATGAACATAACCTCACATTTCCAATTTGTTTTCAAAAATTGCCGTTTACATTAAATATATAAATATTTTAAAATAACTATAGTTAAACAATGATTTGTGAGTAAACAGCTTAATTTTATTCATTAAAAAGTCCTAACAAATGCCATTCTTGATTTCCAAATTATCTACATAAATTCACTCCTCACTTCGTGAGTCGTGACTTTATCGATAATTTGTAAATCACTCGTGGCATTACTTATGAGAATCTTATAGACAGGAAAGTCTCTATGGAATTTCTTAGCCTAGAATGTTGCTTTTCTTTTTCAGAATCAGTGAATGAACAGTTAGCGCAGCTGTCGAAAGTACATGAAAGTCTCCTAAATTACAACCTTCGAGTGGTTAAATATATTGAGAGACTTCAGGTTAAACTCAATGAAGTAGAAGTTAAAAAAGCTGAATAGTTTCAGGTATTTGAAAAATGTTATACAGTATTATATATCATCATTATAATTTCTCGTTGCTGGAGTTTTGGGGGTTGAATTTTAGATGTAAGTCTACAGTGTTCAGATTCTTATGGTGGGATTACAATCACTGTTTGTTGATGTTGCATTGCGTTATGTTGCGTTGAGAGGGCAAGCTACAATGCACAATTTGTTTAGGTGTATCATGATCAACTTTCATTGATGTTTATGGCTGTTAGCTTACTCTGTTGTCGATACCGAGAACTGCAAAGGCTCACAGTCAGCTGCTTGATGAACCACTGATTTATTTGCATTTTTATATACTGTATTTAAAGAAGGGAAATATGTTAAGGTGAAATATGGTAAATATATATTATGTTTTTATTATTCGTTTTTAAACATCTTAATGATGGACAAATTATATTTGAAAAGAAAAATATATGCCTAGACTGGGGTTTGAACCCAGGACCTTTGACTCTCTATGTCAATGCTCTTCCATCTGAGCTACCTAGGCCTCCAATCTAAATGTATATTTTTCTCTTATACATAGTTAATTCCCTAACCCCAAATGCTACAAGCCGTTGCTACGATTTTTGCAAATGGCGGCTTCTTTATTAAGAAGACTTTTTATTGGGAATTTAAACATTACCTATAAAGCCAGTAGTGCTTCTTTCAATTTTAATACTATTCGTTTTTAAACATCTTAATGGTGGACAAATTATAGATGTTCTTGTCCTTAGGTGCACGAGATTGTATAAGAGAGATAAAAAATTTCTGTTCAAAATGAGGTACCTAAGTAGCACAGTGGTTTAGTGCACCTGTATATAGAACTAGAGACCTTGGGTTCAAATCCTAGTTTAGTCGAAAATGTTTCTCTTCAAATATTAATTTGCCTTTCAGTATGAGTGATAAATTAAAAATAATAACATTGAAATATTCATCATCATCCTTAGGCACGATATCTTTAAAATTGAAAGTTTTGGCCTTCTCAACAATCCTCCTCCATTCCAATCTGTCTCTTGCCATATTCAAATTTGTCACTTTCATATTCTTTATATTGTTCATTGTGTCATCCTCCCATCTGATCTTCTGTCTTCCAACAGCCTGCCTCCTATAGGTTTCCATTTATAGAGCTTCTTGGCCGGTCTCTGATCATCCATTCTTATCAGATGTCCAAGCTAACTAATTCTGAGAGATCTTATATGGTTCACTATATTCTGATTTTTAATTAATTTGTGTAGTTTATTTGTTTTGATTCTCCAACAGTTATCAGTTCATCTATTTGGTCCAAATATTCATCTTAAAATTTTCCTTTAAAAATTAATAATTTCCGTTTTATTGTTTCTTTTAGGACTAAGTTTCACTAGCATGTGTAACTACTGGTCTAATGAGTGTCTTGTATAATCTTATTTTTGCTGTTTTTGACATTAATTTGCTTTTAAATAGAGTTCTATTTGCAAAATAAGCTTTATTCTCATTTACCAATCTTTCCGTAATTTCCTCTTCTAATGCATTATGTACATTTACTTTGGTACCTAGGTATTTAAATGATTCTACTGTGTTAATTTGTAGATTTTCAGATTTTCTGTTGTGATTACTACATTATAAATATTTTGTTTTATCTTGACATATTATTAGACCAAATTCTTTTTATTTCTCTTACAATTTTGTGAAGGTTTCACATAATGCTTGTTTGATTCTTGCTGTAATCACATTGAAATATTAGATTTACTAATAGTAGTGTTAAAATCCAGTAAGTCTTCTTGAATAAGAAGCAGGCATATGGCATATAAAATACATTTTCTTGGGTTGGAGCACACAGGATTTGTATAAGAAAGAGAAACATTTTCGTTAATTTTTCTTTTCAAAATAATATTGTCCAGTATTGGGAAGTGTTAAATTTAAAATATTGTATAAAATATTAAGCTTTACTTCTTAAAATGTAGTGTCAAATTCTCATTAAAAATACTTCTTTAATAGAAGCCGGCCATTGGCTGTTGGTAGCACCATCTATCTGCCTTCGGATGGTTTGAGAATTGTTATAAGTGGAAAGAAATGTTAACATTTGTATCATAGCTTGAATGGTGTAATGGATAGCACACTCATATGGAGAACGTAAGGTCCAGGTTTCAAATTCTGGTTCATGCATTAATTTTTCTTTTCAAAATAAATAAACTGTATTTAATTAATTTAACAATTAAAATTTTCAACCCTGCCGAGTATCGAACCCATGTCTGTTAAACAGGAAGCACGCATGCTACCACCTGGGCTAGCACAGCAGACATAGCTGAAAATTTAAACACTAAAAATGAGCATAATGTGTCTCTGATCATCTTTAGCCATCGCCCTTCATTCAATTTAATTAACAAATAAACATAATGTACTGTGTAACTAAATCACTGGCACTTTTGAATTGTAGGTTCATACATCCCTATCCTGAGCTAATGTTTTCCAAACATGACCTGTATAATATAATTCCCTCAAATCATGGTTAATGTTATTCTTCCACCTTGGTCTGCCATCTGGGTTGTTTTCCCTCTGGTTTTGCTACGAGAAGTTTCATGTCATGTAAAACAACATTGCTTAGTTTATGCAGTTCTTACATGTTTTTGTTAGTTGTGTTAACATTAATGGCTAAACTTAACCTGTGACGCGACTTTTTTAATTCCTTCATAAACTGCTGTCAAATTTTATTATTAGGATTTCATTTTTCAAATTCTTTCGCACCATTTACAATGATTTACATTTTTTCTAAAGATTATTTCAATATTTTTTTCTATGATATTTAACTACATATGTAGCATGAAGATGCGATAGCCATATTGATTTTTAATGAATATTCTATGCAACAACAAAGAGTGTTCCAGTGCAGCCAACATAGAGTATGTACTAAATTAATTGTACACATATACTTCAGAATTTCAGAACTTACAATTTATTTTTGGGCATTGCATTCTTTTACAGGTTAGAGTGATTAAATTGCATTAGGTTAGCTTTGAGGTTCATTAAATATCAATGTTTTAGCTGCATCCTGTGATTCTGTAGTGTAAACTGCTTTGCATTTGTTGGTGCATGCACATGGTGTATGATTGGAACTTAGAAAAGTTTTTCACATCACGTGTTTTAAAGTATTTCCACATTAATATAGCGAAGATCTTCCTGTAATAAATTCACATGTTTGAATCTTTTTATGTCATCATCATCCTCTTATCGTGCCTCCTTTCGGAAGGTCGATTCCAAATACGCCTCCAACCCATGCTTTGCTTCTTTTTAGTTCTTCCCAGTCGTATCCTCCCTCTTGTAGACTTTTATTCACCTGGTTAATCCATCTTTCTTGTGGTCATTTTCCTTGTATCTTGAGATTTAACAGTCTTTGTGGTAAGTCTTTCCTTTTCCATTCTTTTCAAATGTCCAAACCATTTTAGTCTTTTTTCATGTCGTTAATTTTTCTACACTTAATGTCTCCCTGATTTTGTCATTCCTTATTCTATCTCTCCTTGTTTTATGTACCATTCCACGTAAGAATTTAATTTGTGTAGCTTGGATTCTGCTGAAATTCTTTTTTGTTTATATCCAAGTCTCAGCTGCATATGTTAGTACTGGTTTGAAATAAGTTTTATACATTGTCATTTTACTCTTGATGGGTATATCTTTATTCCAGATTAATTGTTTAGTTTGAATATTTTTATGCATTACAGATAAAGCATTATAACCATGGCATATTCTGGTGAGAAACAAGGTGCTATCAACTTTGCAAATACTTACTGTAATTTATTGGATAAGCATCGTACAAGACTGTGTTTATACTTGGCTGATGATGCTGTATTAGATTGGTTTGGTCGAACCATTCGGGGTAAAGAATCAATTTCTGGATTTATGAATTTAGAACTGCCACAAACTGTACATACTTTGACATCAGTTGAACCTTCAGGTCCCATTCAACATCGCAGTAAACCATCAATTGAACATATGGATGAAGATGGTAACAATGTAATTTCAAAAAAGGAAACTGGTAATTATCTTTCTAATCATGATCTTGCCACACCCTTGGATTATTCCAAGTCTACGTTACAAACAAATGAAGATGACTTACTCTCTGAACTTAGCTTAAATAATTTGAGTTTCAGAGAAAATAATAAAGATAAAGAAACAGATTGTATTCAGTCTTGGGAAACTCAGTTCACTACTCCAGTCAACTGTGATATTTCTAAAGAGTTTAAAAAAGTTGTCCTTGAAGAAGGTCAAGGAGACTGTTTATTAAAAACAGTAGTCCACACTTTTACAGAAGCAAATAAATTTCTAGAGGCACGAGGAAGTATCGAATTTCAACGTTGTAAGCAAAGTAAAGTAATGCCAAAAAATATGAAACTGCTATCAGATACCATGAAATGGTCTCGTGTTTGCAAGTTGCAACTTGCATACAGCACGTCTGGTAGTGGATTCCTGAATAACGACTGTGGGGACGGATTGGATAACAATTTCAAAATATGGCTTGTTGTATATCAGGATAACACAAGATGCAGAAGAAATCTGTTAGATGCATTCGATCAAGTTAATTGATTTTTTTTATTTTTGTGCCATTGTTACGAGAATTTGTAGTACAGATTCCAAATATAAAATACTTGTAAAAAAAAAAGGAAAATTATGAATTTGAAATGTTTCATTTAACACATTTTAATTTGCTATTATTATTTTTCTTTTTAAACATTTTACATTCAATTTTTCATTTAAATTAATGTTCATTCATTTTTTATATAGCATTTCAAGCTTAAAACTTTAAAACTTAGATGTTAAATTTCAGAATGCTATATAGTTAAATTGGTATAAATTAACTAAGGATAACAGGTATCATTGCTTGCCTTTATTTAAAAAAATAAATAATATATGACTTAATTTCCTAAATGTTTTGCAAAAATGGCATAAGTTAATGTAATATTCTGAAGTAATTCCAAATAATAACCATGTTTTTTTAAGTTAATATATTTTTATGAAAAAACTCCTTTAAATCATTAATAAAAATCCAAAATACTGCATTTATGTGTTAAAGACACCTCGAAAATTAGCACAATAAAGGAATTATTTGTAAAAAAATATTATTTAAAAAAAAACCACTATAGATTAAATAATTCCCTCCTGTCCTTTAATCCTTTGAATGCCACTCCTGATAATAGTTGGTGATGTTGGAAATACTTAGCTGTATCTCTTTCAAACTAAGTTCCAGTTGTAATGTAAACAAACCAGATGTATAACTGCATTTTCATTGGTCGAATAATGGTTTTACATTTTAGCATGTAAGAAAAAGTAGTTGGCTATCTATCACTCAAAATAAAGGAATTAAGAACAATAAAAAGTATTAAAAAGCCCATATCTATATAAGGCAGATGCTAGAATTTTAAAAACATAATTAACAATTTTAATAGATTAAATAAGCATTGTTATATTATTATGCAATGCAGAATATTAGCATTTGTACTGCTTCAAAATGGTTGCTTTCTGTAGAATTTCTTAAAACAGGGGAAAAAGAAACCATTTGAAAATCGGAGAGAAACAAATTATTTTGATGTTTTCAAACAGTTTAGTGAAAAATATCCTACAGTAGCCATTGAGGATGTGGTGAAATTAACAGAATTTACAGGTGAGCTAGCATAGAGCATATCTGCTCGTAAAGAAATTGCAAATAAAGGATGTCTTCAACATGGAAAAGCATTCATGTCTAATGTATTGACTTAGACTTTCACAGCTGGAGTTAGTATGATCTTGAAGATTTCCGGGTTGTTGGCCTTGGTCTTCAGGCTTAAAGTTCCCCGACGTTTGCCAGAGACTGTGTCCAGCATCCTCTAATGTTGTCTTGAGACTCAAGCAGTCTCTGGCGTAATGTCGGGGAACTTCAAGTCTCAAAACCTTGGCCAACAGCCCAGAAATCTTCTTCAAGATCTCATCATTCATGTCTGATTATTGCTACTATTTTACCTTGTATTCTGTCATATTTCCATAAAATGCAAACTTATTCATGAGTAATTTTGAAAACAAAATAACCAAAGCACATCCTCTCATGTTCAAATTTTGGTGTAGATATGTAGACGATGTTGTTGCCATAGTTAAAGAAAAACACATAGAAGATACCTTAAAACTTTTAAATATACAGAAGAAAACAATCAAATTCACTCTAGAAAAAGAAATGAACAAAGAATTACCGTTTTTTGATCTGAAATTACACAGGAATGAAGAAAAGAAGAAAATAGAATTCAGCATTTACAGAAAAGAAACACACACATAAACTATATCAGATCAACAGGTTTCAACCATATTTCACACAAAAGGGCGGTCTTCAACAGCTTAGTACATAGATTGGTAAATATACTCATGAACAAGAAAAATTACGAGTTAGAGAGAAAACACGTAAATAAGGTTGCAAAAGAAAATGGTTTCTGTGAAAAAATGATGCACAAAAAAATTGAGAAGTACAAGAGACAAAAATTGAGGAACGAAAGTACTCTTCAGACAGAAAAAACCTAAAGATAAGAAATACAGGAAATTCACATATCACCCTTGAGCACACAACAAATTTCTGAAGATTTTTGGAAAATTTAATATTAATTTAGTACCAAAGAATGATTATAGTTTAAATAAATTAATAAAAACAAATAAAAATGGAAAGATTGATGATGGTAAAAAATCAGGAATTTATCAAATAAAATGTAAAGACTGTGATAAGATATACATAGGGAAAACAAAAAGAAATTTAACCGTTAGAACTAAAGAACACATAAGGAATGTAAAAAAAAGGGAAGTAGAAAAATCTGCAGTGGCTGCTCATGTTTGGTCAGAAAAACACAAAATAGATGTAAACACAAAATTATTAAAACAGTTAGAAAACAAAAATGAACTCACCATATGGGAAAACATCTATATACAGAAGAACAAGGAAAGAATTATGAACTTTGAAATTCCCGCAGAAAGGAACCTCATTAGTAAATTCATTGGACCAGAGGCAAAGAGAGCAGGAATCAAGAATTCAGTCTGTAATCTCTGACGATGGGGCTAAGAAGCTCTGAAACATGTTTTACAAAAACAAGTATAAGAGGTAAGAATGAACAGACAAAATGTTTTAATTATTAAACAAACCTCTTAATAAGAATTAAATGAATCGTGATTTCTTCTTACCTCATACTTCTATGTTTTTCTAAACACAGCACTGCAGTATCAGCGACCATCGTTACCATCTTCAGCTGTTTTCACGACTGTCAATTTTTTTCTTTTGCCGGTAATTATCCAAACTGCCATCTGGTGTTCTTTTGAAGGAATTATTTTCTAAACTGCCATCTTGTGTTCTTTTGAAGGAATCTTTTCTAAACTGCCATCTGTTGTGCTGTGTTTAAAAGAACATAGAAGTATAAGGTGAGAAGAAATCACGATTCATTTAATTCTTATGAATTAAACCTCATAATGTTGAAAATTCCCAAATTTATTATATAAACCTCTTAATGTTACTTCCTGTTGTATTTTAAAATAAATGCAATGTTACCTAAGAACAATGTTTCTAACGATGACAGTATTGTACACAATTCAGCCATATGGTGGGAAAAAGTAGCACCATGGTTCCCTGAATAGACGGAGTCAGCAGAGTAATACCTTATGCAAGTTTGTTTACACTACAAGTGGAACTTAGCTCGGAATTAGTATAGTCCAAGATTTGTTTTAAATATGATCGCTGGAAAATATCAGGCTACCAGATAGCTAAGGAAGATAGGAATATGTGTCATGTTATATGCCATTTTTTTTTAACAACACCAAGACTAAAGCTATGGAATACTCAATCGAGTAATTTAGCATTTAGATTGGATTTCTTGCATTAGAAATCCCGGACACACCATCATCGTCATCATCATCCAGGGATTAAGCCCGTTGGCTCGTTCTGGTTTCATGAAAGCTAGAATTGTTAAAATAGTTCAGACCATCTTCTGTGTGGGCATCCAACATTTCTCCTTCAGTGCGGTTTATAATTTAGTAATAATTTTGGAAATTTTCCTACTGGCATTCTATCAATATGTTCTTTCCAGTCATTCCTATATTTAATTATTCGATCTGTAAGTTTGAAAATATTTAGTTCCTTTCTTATATCTTCATTTCTTTTCTTATCCAGCAGAGTATATCCTGCTGTATTTCTTAAAAATCTCATCTCAGCTGCTTCCAATCTTTGTTCTTGTCTTTTAATGATTGTCCAACATTCTGATCCATACATCAATACAGGAACAGCCATTACTTTATAAAATTTCATTTTTGTTTCTTTTCTTGTGTTTTTAAGGGTTCTTTTAATAGTGCCAGACATTAGATTAAATTTATTTATTTTGTCATTAATGTGGTGAAATAACTATTAATAATAACGGAAAACTTTTAATAGACTTTGTCATCTATAATAGCTTTAAAGTAACGAATACCTTTTTTCCACATTTAGATATTCACAAATATACATGGAGTGCCAGAGGAAGTAGAAGTATAATTGATTATGTAATTGTAAATAAAAAACTTTCAAATCTAGTTCAGGACACCCTCTAAGACTACATTTTTGCAGTTTTAATAATTAGGAAAATTTAGATATTTTTGAGGAAAACACAAAGACTATATAGCCTTGGAATACTGTATCGGGAAATTTTGGATTTAGACTGGATTTTCTGCTTTAGAAATACTGGACACACCCTCTAGACTGAATTTTTGCTGTTTTCAAAATTTTGACATTTTTGGGAAAAGCACCAAGACTATGTATGGCTTAGAATTCTCAATCGAGAAATTTAGGATTTAGACTGGAATTTTTGCATTAGAAATCCAAGACTGAATTTTTGCAATTTCCAAAATTACGAATATCTTGTAATTTTTTCTAAAAACACCAAGGAATACTCAATCGGGAAATTAAGACCGGATTTTTTGCATTAGAAATCCCGGACACAGACTCTAGACTGGATTTTTTGCAGTTTTCAATATTTTGAAAATTTTGACTGTTTGAGAAAAAAAACAATCACCATAGCCTTGTAATACTCAATCGGGAAATGTTTTATTTAGACCGGATTTTTTGCATCAGGAATCCCAGGCACATCCTCTGGACTGAACTTTTGGAGTTTTCAAAATTTCTAAAATTTTGTCGTTAAAAAAAAAAGAATAGCCTCATCTACTATGGAGAAATTTTGGATTCAGACCGAATTTTTTTAATTCTCAGTCGGGAAATTTTGGATTTAGGCCTTTTTTTTGCACTAGAAATCCCGGAACTTCTTCTAAACTGAATTTTTGCAGTTTTCAAAATTTTGAAATTAAAAAAAGGGGGAATTTTGGATTCAGACGGCCTTTTTTGCATCAGATTATCCAAACAAATCTTCCGGACTGAATTTTTGCAGTTTTCAAAATTTGGAATATTTTGATTTTTTTTAACACAAAGACTCCGAAATTTTTTTTAATTAGACCGGATTTTTTCATTACATATTCTGGTCACACCCTCTAGACTGAATTTTTGTACTTTTCAAAATTTTGAGATTTTTTGCAAAAACAAAATTATAGCCTAGAAGTACTCAATCGGAACATTTTGGAATTAGACCGGATTTTCTGTATTACAAATCCCGGACACTCTCTAGACTGTGCACTTCTCAAAATTTCGTTATTTTTTCTAAAAATACAAAGAATATAGCCTTGAAATACTCAATGGGGAAATTTTGGATGAGGACCGGGTATTTGCATTAGAAATCCTGGACGCACCCTCCGGCTGAAATATTGCAGTTTTCACAATTTCGAAAAATTTGCAATTTTCATAATTTCGAAAATTTGTATTTATTTATTTTTTCTAAAAACACCAAGACTATGTATGGTCTTGGAATCAAGACTATTTATAGTCTTGGAATCAAGACTATTTATAGTCTAGGAATACTCATCCGGAAAATTTGGATTTAGACCGGATTTTTTTTGCATTAGAAATCCTGAATACACTATACTTGAATTTTTGCAGTTTTCAAAATTACGAAATTTTGACGCTTTTGGGGGAAAAAACTTTGGAATACTCAATGGAGAATTTTGGATTTTTTTTTTGCATAGAAATCCCAGACACACCCTCTAGACTGATTTTTTACAGTTTTCAAAATTTTGAAAACATTTCTATAAACACTAAGATTATAGCCTTGGAATATACTCACTGGGGAAATTTCGGATTTACACAGGATTTTTTCCATTAGAAATTCCGATCACACCCTCTAGACAGAATTTTTACAGATTTGAAAATTTTGTCTTTTTTTTTTTCTTTCTAAAAACACCACTACTAATGCCTTGGAATACGAAATCGGAAACTTTTGGATATAGACAGGATTTTTTTGCATTAGAAATCCAGTTTGCAGTGTTTAAAATTTTGAAAATTTTGTCATTTATTACTAAAAACAGGAGGATAGAACACAGACGGCGGAGATGATGTATCTAAGACAAGTAAAAGGATGTACAAGACTTGATAGAATAAGAAATGAGGATATAAGAGAAGAATTGAAAGTACAGCCATTATTGAATAAGGTCGCGAATTACAGGCAGAAATGGATTGATCATATGGATGGAATGAGTAAGGAGAGGTATCCATTGTTAGCAAGAAATTATCAAGCAAGAGGAAGACGTGATGTTGGAAGACCTAGAAGACGTTGGGCTGATGTATTATGAAGTCGGAACGGGCAATTGCCTAATCCCTGGAGTGATGATGATTACTAAAAACACCAAGACCTTGGAATACTCAATGGGAAAATTATTGATTTCAACCAGATTTTTTGCATTAGAAATTGCGGACACACCCTCCAGACTGAAATTTTTGCAGTTTTCAATACTTAGTAAATGTTGACTTTTTGGGTAAAACACCAATAGTATAACCTTGTAATTGTCAATCGGTTAATTTTTTATTTAGATTTGATATTTTGCATTAAAAATCCCTCACCCACCCTGTAGACTGAACTCTTGGAGTTTTAAAATTCTCGAAAAATTTGCTATTTTTTCTAAAAATATGAAGATTATAGTCTTTGAATACTCAATCGGGAAATGTTTAATATAGACAGCATTTTTTTTTGCATTAGAAATCCTGGACATAACCTCTAGACTGAATTTTTGCATTTTTGAAAATAAAAAAAGTCTATAGCATCGGGACATACAATAGGGAAATTTTAGATTTAGTCCGAGTTTTTGCGCTAGAAATTACGGAGAATTTTCTAGTCTGAATTTTTTGAATTTTCAAAATTTCGATTTTTTTTTTTTTGCTTTTCCTAAAACACCAAGAAGACTCTAGCCTTAGAATTATGGCATCGTTGCTATTGCGAACTGCACAGTGCCAGGTGAAGCTAGGAGCTCCTTAAAAATATACAGGTCTTGCCCGTACGCATAAATTGCGTTCGAGCGAAACAATTCAAACACGTCGGCCAACAACAGCACGTCTAAATATAAATAATAATTGTATTGTTCAAATAAAAAAAATCACCCCATATGTGAAATGCTAAATATTTATTTTTCATAACATTGTGCAATTCCGAATACCACGCCTTGTCAGAATCCGGCAATTGATCGTCTAATTTTGCGGGAGAGTCGAACCATTTGTAAGGAAAGGTGGCCTTACGAGTGGCTTCGGAAGGGACAAATTTAAAACACGTCACAGTGGATGTCAAATTTTACGGGGATGTGGCCAAATAATTATACGTGACCATGAATCTAATTCTATATTGCATTCCTTCGATTGCAATTACATCAAATGTATTAAACGATTTCCCTAATATATTTACGTCTGTACCAAATCGACATATAAGATTGCGTACAATCAAATTATTGCCGTACCCTTTAAAGTTACGAAAATATACAGGACATGTATTTTCGGGCACGCTCCAACATCTAAAATGATATGACCCCGGATTACCGTCTATGTAATTTTTACGACCCGACACGAATTCTTCATCACTGTTTAGTGCTTCACCGCATATGCCACACTTATTTGTTTTAACATCAAACGCGCATGACCAATCGTATATCCAATTTACAATTTCATCCACAATGTTTGCGTCACATCATTACAGTCGTTTACCGTTTTTAAAGATTCTTTTATTACATCTTGACACACTGCCGCCCAGCAATAGCCAGAGGGTACGTGTTGCTGTTCGACACCGCTTGTGTATGCCTCAAAATCTGCATAGCAAACAAGCCTGTGCCTACAATTTGGAATGTCCTTTGCTGTAATTGTATTATCGGCTTTATTGCCAACCGTGTGAATAGTAACGTCACATGGTACTTGCAACAATTGTTGCAATACTCGCGCACGTCACGCGTTCTGTTTGCAAAAACGCGTCAAATTTAATTATTAGTTTATATCGCGCCATTCCCATATAATATAAATTAATTAAGTCAGGATTTGCAAGATCAAACCTTTTTTGATACACAACATTACCACTATTATTGAAGACTCGTAAATTATGTTGTTTTATTCTCGAATGCCATGCTGCCAACTCTGAGATGTGCATACGTACGCTCGTCGTCGAATCCAATCCCGCACCTTTTTCTTCCTCTGAGCCGTGTTGTCACCGCTGCGATGGGTGTGGTGCAGAGCTACATACATCCAATAATGGTATCCGACGTTCGAGTTATCACCAAATCAGTTCGTTGACCATCCACTTCGTCAACCTCCATTGTTTCGTGCTCCGTGGATAACACATTTCTATTTGTAACATTGGCTGTGTTGTTTGGTTGACACGGTGCGATTTTTAATAAATGATAATCCCGATCCGGCTGCGTCGGGGTATTCATCTGGATCAGTAAGTTTTTTGAATACGTCGCCAAAAAAATCACCAACTTGAATTGTGTCCAAATCCAAAATTGTGTCAACAGAGACAGGGATATGTATAATGACTTCTCCGTCTTTTACAAACAATGCTGAAGTGTGTATTACTAATTTTATACTTTTTTGGTTTTATAAATTGTCCCGCGCCGTAGCCGAGCGGTTAAGGTAGAAAGCCTTGGCGCAGAGCTACGGGACTTGCGCTGGTTCGAGTCTCCTTGGGGGAAGACATTTTCTCATGGTATTTCTGCCAGTATGGGACCGGTGCCCACCCAGCATCGTGAGGCAATTGGGTAGCTACAATAAGTAGCGGCTCCAGGTTGAGGAACCAGCTATAACGGCTGGGGGACTCGACATGCTAACCACATGTCACCCCTACACTGGCTGTTGATCATCTACCTCTGTGATTGACACATGTGGATGTGAAGGGCCAGCAGCCGGCTGGTAAAAAGGGCAACCGCTGAAAAGTGGAAAGACCCTCAATCGGTTTTATAAATAAGTTAAAATGTAATTAACGCAAACATCGTAGTTGTCTGAGATAAAATATCCAGCTGTAGGCACGAAACATGCTTCTGCCGTCAAAGCTTGAGCCATGTTTGCGAACTATAATTCTGCATCAAAATCAATCTGTTTATATAGGCGAGCTGAAAATTGGGAACATTGCCAAGGTTGCCTCACGAACGACCGTTTTCACGAAAAAACTCAAGCCCGCCAACAGGTCGCGAAACCGGTCTATTTCCAATATATATTTTGGATTAGACCTGCAATAGAAATACCGGACTCACCTAGACAGTATTTTTACAAATTTCAAAATTTGAAAAAAAATTGTCATGTATTTCTAAAAACACCAAGACTATAGCCTTGGAATGCTCAATCGTGAAATTTTGGATTTATATGGGATTTTTTTAATCCTGGACGCACCCACTAAACTTATTTTTTACAGCTTTCAAAATTTAAAAAAAATAGACATTTTTGGGAAATACTCGAACGGGAAATTTTGGATTTAGACCGTAATTATTGCATTTAGAAATCCCAGACACACCGTGTAGATACATTTTTGCAGTTTTTACAGTTTCCAAAATTTTGACATTTTTAATCAAAACATCAAGATTTGAATACTCGGTCGGAAAATTTTGGATTGAGACCGGATTTTTTGCATTAGAAATCCCGGACACACTCTCTAGACTAAATTTGTTGCAGTCTTTACAATATTGAAAATTTTGTCGTTTTTGGTCACAAATATGTAGACAATAGAGTTGGAAAACTCGATCGGAAAATTTTGGATTTAGACCGGATTTTTTGCATGAGAAATCCAGGACACATCCATCAGACTAAACTTTTGCAATTTTTACATTTTTTTTTTCATTTTCGGTCAAAAACACCAATACTATAGCCTTGGAATACTCGATCGGGAAAATTTGGATTTCTACCGCATTTTTTCCCCCGTTAGATATCCCAATTATTTTCAGTTTTTAAAATGAAAAAAAATGTGACTTTTTTAAACACCTAGACTATAGCCGTGGAATACTCGATCGGAAATTTTTCAATTTTAAACCGGATTTTTTTGCATTAGAAATCCCTGACACACGCACTAGAGCAAATTCTTACAGTTTTTACAATTTACAAAATTTTGGTAAAGAAAAAAAAAGCACCAAGTCTACTTATTGCCTTGAATACTCGATCGGAAAATGTTGGGTTTAGACCGTATTTCTTGCATTATAAATCCTCGAAACACACCGTAGACTAAATTTTTACAGTTTATAGGATATCGACAATTTTGACTTTCATTGTCATACACGATACCCGGTGGGGAAATTTTGGATTTACACCGGTTTTTTTATTTTAGAAATCCCAGACACGACTTGTAGATTAAATTTTTTGCAGTTTTTACAATTTCGAAAATTTTTGGTCAAAAATACTCGATGGGAAAATTTTCATTTACGCAGGAATTTTTTGCATCAGAAATCCCGGATACGCCCTCCAGATAATATTTTTAATTTGAATGCAGTTTAAAAATTTGCCATTTTTGGTCAAAAATACCAAGACTATGACTTTAAAATACTCTATTGGAAAATTTTGGTTTTAGATCGGATTTTTTTTTTCGTCAGAAATCCAGGTCACAAGAAAATTTTTTTGCAGCTTTATAATTTCCAAAATTTTGACTATACCCTTGGAATACTTCATCGGGAAATATTTCATGTAGACCGATTTGTTGCGTTAGAAATAAGAACACATCATACAAATTGCTAAGGATAATGGTTTTCACAAGAAAATGATACACAAGAAAATAAATAAATTCAAAGAACAAAAAGTCATCAATGAAAGTACTCTTCAGACAGATAAAAATATAGGCAAAAAATTCAAGAAGTTCACATACCATCCTTTCGTATTTGACAAGTTTCAAAAAATTTTCAACAAATTCAACATTAAATTAGCACCGAAAAATGATTACAGCTTAGGTAATTTAATAAAAACCAACAAAAATGAAAAAATTGAAGACTGCAAAAAATCGGGAATTTATCAAATTAATTGTAAAGATTGTGAAAAGATATACATAGAAAAACAAAAAGGAATCTAAATACAAGATTAAAGAACACCTCAGAAATGTTAAAAATGGAGAAACCGAAAAATCTGCAATAGCTGCACATGCCTGGTCAGAAAAACATAGAATAGAAACCAAAACAAAATTACTTAAACAATTGGAAAAACCGAAGGAACTCACAATTTGGGAAAAAATTTACATATGCAAGAATGAAAATACAACTATGAATTTTGAAATACCCGGTTATAAAGAAAGAGGCCTGATTTGGAAATTCTTCGGTCGGCCACCAGATGGCGCGGAGGTCAGTCTGCAGGATAGAAGGCCGTTGGACGTCAGTTGTGAACATGACGCAGCATTGACAATGTCACGAATTACGTGAAGAAACCCTGGGTCTGCTATAAATTATGAAGTATGAGGTGAGTGAAATGATAAAAAATAAACAATATTAAAGAACCTCATAGTGTTATTTCCTATCTACATAACTTAATAATGGACACATACTCAAGATTAAAATGATCGGTTTTTACAATTTGGAAAATTTGAATTTTTTGTCAAAAACACCAGGACTATAGCCATAGACTAACACGATCAGAAATCTTTCGATATGGACTGAAATTTTTCCATTAGGTATCCCAGACACAACATCTAGAATATATTTTTTTTTACATTTTAATTTTAAATTTATACCGGATTTTTTGTATTAGAAAAATCGAACACACCTAGTAGACTACATTTTTGCAGTTTTCATATTTTCCAAAATGTTGCCATTTTTACTGGAATACTGGATCGGGAAATTTTCAATTTACACCGGATTTTTTGCATCAGGAATACCGGACACACCCTCTAGACAATTTTTTTTTGCAGTTTTTACAATTTCGAGAAATTTGGCATTTTTTTTTGTGAAAAACACCAAGGCCTTGGAATACTCGGTTCAATCTAGAGGGCATGTCCTGGAAATCTAATGAAAAAATTCCGGTCTAAATCCAAAATTTCATAATTGAGTTTTCCAAGGTTGCTGTTTTACCCCAAAATTGTCAAAATTTTGGAAATTTGGAAAACTGCAAAAATTCCATCTAGAGGTCGTGTTCGGGATTTTTAATGCAAAAAATCCGATCTAAATTCAAAATTTCATAATTGAGTTTCCCAAGGTTAGTCGATGTTTTCCCCAAAAATGTCAAAATTTTGGAAATTTTGAAAACTGCAACATTTGAATCTAGAGGTTGTGTCCCGGAATTCTAATGCAAAAAATCGGATCTAAATCCAAAATTTCAAAATTGAGTTTTCCAGGCTATAGTCTTGGTTTTTTCAAAAAAGGCAAAATTTTGGAAATTTTGAAAACTGTAAAAAATCAATCTAGGGATTTATAATGCAAAAAATCCGGTCTAAATCCAAAATTTCAGAATTGCGTTTTCCAAGGCTATAGCCTTGGTTTTTTCCCCCAAAAATATCAAAATTTTCGAAATTTTGAAAACTGCAAAAAATCAATCTGGATGGTGTGTCCGGGATGTATAATGCAAAAAATTCGGTCTTAAACCCAAAATTTCAGAACTAAGATTTCCAAGGCTATAGTCTTTTTTTTTTTTTTTTTTTTTTTTTTTTTTTTTCAGAAAATGTTAAAATTTTGAAAACTGCAAGAAAATCAATCTAGAGGATGTGTCCGGGATTTTGAATACAAAAAATCCGGCCATAGTCCAACATTTCAGAACTGAGTTTTCCAAGGTTATAATCTTGGCTTCTTTTTTTTTTTTTTTTTTTTTTCAAAAAATTCAGAATTTTCGAAATTTTGAAAACTGCAAAAATCAATCTAGAGGGCGTGTGTACGGGATTTATAATGCAAAAAAATCCTGTCTAAATCTAATATTTCAGAATTGAGTTTTCCAAGGCTAGTTTTTTTCAAAAAATGTCGAAATTTTGGAAATTTCAAATAAATCTGCAAAAATCCTACTATATGTGTTGGAGATGATTTTTTTTTGTTGACCACTTTAATTTTATCTCAAGCATGTTGGAAATTAAAATTATTTTTCATTTTTTTATTTCGGTTTTCTAATAAAGCGTGTTGTTTTAGTTTTTTAAAACTATTATTTATTTTTTAGTTTTAATATTTTGCGGAATAAGATAAAAATGTAAATATCTTTAAATTCGATACTATTTTAGTATGAGCCTGATTTTAACCAGCAACCTATGGATTAGTGAAATTATATACCACTAGAGTTCACCGCTCTACCAACTAAGCTCTTACAACGATTGACTAAAAAGTCCGCAACCTGTTATACCAGTTTTCATTTTCTTGATTTTCTCATGATTCTGACTAGGAATTTAGAAACTAAATATGAAATTATTGTATTGTCACGGGTCCTTTACAAGAGTATACAAAGTTTCAAGTCGATTCAATGTTTCTAAGTGGGTGAATATCGTGTTACATAGATACAAATACACTTTTTTATTTTCTGACGATTCTGGCCGGGATTTTAGAAACAAATATGAAAATATTGTATTGTCACGGGTCCTTTACAAGTATACAAAGCTTCAAGTCGATCCAAAGTTTCTAAGTGGGTGAAAATCGCGTTGAAAGATACCGTGACGTAGATAGATAGATACAGGTTAAGCTACGTAATATAAAGCCTGTAAAAAAATAATTTTACCATCAAAAGCGTGAGGTGCTTTTTATAGTTTTTACGTTTCCTTCTTAGGGACTTTACTTCTACCAGCATCTGTTTACTATCAAATAAATTAATTGATATAGAACACCCCACGCTTTTGATGGTAAAATTATTTTATTTTTGTTGATAACTCTAGTTTTATTCTATATGTGTTGGAGATGATTTTTTTGTTGTCCACTTTAATTTTATCCCAAGCCTGTTGGAAATTAAAATTATTTTTCATTTTTTTATTTCGGTTTTCTAATAAAGCGTGTTGTTTTAGTTTTTAAAACTATTATTTATTTTTTTTATTTCTTAGTTTCAATATTTTACAGAAAGATAAAAATGTAAATATCTTTAAATTCGATACTATTGTAGTATGAGCTAAAGGTAATACGCTTCTAAGCAAAAAAAACCCTCCCGGCTGGATTTGAACCAGCGACCTATGGATTACTGAAATTATATACCACTAGAGTTTACCACTCTACCAACTGATCTCTTACAACGATCGACTAAAAAGTCGACAAGTTCGCAACCTATTATACCAGTGTTCATTTTTTTTCTGATGATTCTGGTCAGGATTTTAGAAACAAAATATGAAATTATTGTATTGTCACGGGTCCTTCACACGTATACAAAGTTTCAAAGTGGGTGAAAATCGTGTTCAAAGATTCCGTCACATAGATACAAAGACACTTTTTACACGCTTTATATTAGCTTGACCTGTATCTATCTATCTATCTATCTATGTAACGGAATCTTTCAACGCGATTTTCACCCACTTAAAATCATTGGATCGACTTGAAACTTTGTATACTTGTAGAGGACCCGTGACAGTATAATAATTTCATATGTATTTTCTAAAATCCTGGCCATAATCATCAGAAAATCAATAAATGTGTTTTGTATCAATGTAACGGAATCTTTCAACGCGATTTTCACCCACTTAGAAACATTGAATCGACTTGAAACTTTGTATACTTGTAGAGGACCCGTGACAGTATAATAATTTCATATGTATTTTCTAAAATCCTGGCCATAATCATCAGAAAATCAATAAATGTGTTTTGTATCAATGTAACGGAATCTTTCAACGCGATTTTCACCCACTTAGAAACATTGAATCGACTTGAAACTTTGTGTACTTGTAGAGGACCCGTGACAATACAACAATTTCATATTCATTTTCTAAAATCCTGGCCAGAATCATCAGAAAATCAAAAAAAGTGTATTTTTATTTATGTAACGGAATCTTTGAACACGATTTTCACCCACTTAGAGACATTGGATCGACTTGAAACTTTGTATACTTGTAAAGGACCCGTCACACTACAATAATTTCATATTTTATTTCTAAATTCCTGGCCAGAATCATCAGAAAATAAAAAAAAATAAAACTGGAATAATAGGTTACGGACTTGTCGACTTTTTAGGCAATCGTTGTAAGAACTCAGTTAGTAGAGCGGTGAACTAGTGGTATATAATTTCAGTAATCCATAGGTCGCTGGTTCGAATCCGGCTGGGGAGGGTTTTTTTTTTAGAAAAGTAATACTTTTAGCTCATACTACAATAGTATGGAATTTAAAGATATTTACATTCTTATCTTATTCTGTAAAATATTAAAAATAAAAAATAAAAAAATAAATAATAGTTTTAAAAAACTAAAACAGCACGCTTTATTAGAAAACCGAACTCAAAAATGAAAAATAATTTTAATTTCCAACACGCTTGGGATAAATTTAAAGTGGTCAACAAAAAAATCATCTCCAACACATATAGAATAAAATTAGAATTATCAACAATAAGAAACTAATTTTACCATCAAAAGCGTGGGGTGCTTTTTATGATTTTTACACGTTCTTCGTAGAGAGTTTACTTTTACCAATATCTGTTTATTATCAAATATATTAATTGATATAGAGCACCCCACGCTTTTGATGGTAAAATTAGTTTCTTTTTGTTGATAATTCTAATTTTATTCTATATGTGTTGGAGATGATTTTTTTGTTGACCACTTTAAATTTATCCCAAGCGTGTTGGAAATTAAAATTATTTTTCATTTTTGAGTTCGGTTTTCTAATAAAGCGTGCTGTTTTAGTTTTTTAAAACTATTATTTATTAGTTTTGTAATAAAGCGTGCTCTTTTAGTTTTTTAAAACTATTATTTATTTTATTTCCTAACGATTCTGGCCAGGATTTTACAAACAAATATGAAAATATTGTATTGTCACGGGTCCTTTACAAGTATACAAAGTTTCAAGTCGATCCAATGTTTCTAAGTGGGTGAAAATCGCGTTGAAATATTCTGTTACATAGATAGATAGATTCAGGTTAAGCTAATATAAAGCCTGTAAAAAATAATTTTACCATCAAAAGCGTGGGGTGCTTTTCATAGTTTTTACGTTTCCTTCTTGGAGACTTTACTTTTACCAATATCTGTTTACTATCAAATATATTAATTGATATAGAACACCCCACGCTTTTGATGGTAAACTTATTTTATTACACGCTTTATATTAGCTTGACCTGTATCTATCTATCTATCTATGTAACGGAATCTTTCAACGCGATTTTCACCCACTTAAAATCATCGGATCGACTTGAAACTTTGTATGCTTGTAGAGGGCCCGTGACAATACAATAATTTCATATTTATTTTCTAAAATCCGGGCCATAATCACCAGAAAATAAAAAAAGTGTTTTGTATCAATGTAACGGAATCTTTCAACGCGATGTTCACCCATTTAGAAACATTGGATCGACTTGAAACTTTGTATACTTGTAGAGGACCCGTGACAATACAATAATTTCATATTTATTTTCTAAAATCCTGGCCATAATCATCAGAAAATCAAAAAAAGTGTTTTTGTATCAATGTAATGGAATCTTTCAACGCGATTTTCACCCACTTAGAAACATTGGATCGACTTGAAACTTTGTATACGTGTAGAGGACCCGTGACAATACAATAATTTCATATTTTGTTTCTAAAATTCTGGCCAGAATCATCCGAAAATAAAACAAATGAAAACTGGTATAATAGGTCGCGGACTTGTCGAGTTTTTAGTTAATCGTTATAAGAGCTCAGTTGGTAGATCAGTGAACTCTTAGTGATATATATGATTTCAGTAATCCGTACGTCGCTGGTTCAAATCCGGCTGGTATCGAATTTAAAGATATTTACATTTTTATCTTATTCTGTAAAATATCAAAAATAAAAAATAAATAATAGTTTTAAAAAACTAAAAAAATACTCTTTATTAGAATACTAAAAAATGAAACATAATTTTAATTTCCAATACGCTTGGGATAAAATAACGTGGCCAACAAAAAATCATCTCCAACACATATAGAATAAAATTAGAGTGATAATTAGAGAAAATAATTATACCATCAAAAGCGTGGGGTGCTTTTTATGATTTTTACATTTTCTTCTTAGAGAGCTTACTTTTACCAATATCTGTTTATCATCAAATATATTAATTGATATAGAGCACCCCACGCTTTTGATGGTAAAATTATATTCTTTTTGTTGATAACTCTAATTTTATTCTATATGTGTTGGGGATGATTTTTTTGTTGACCACTTTATTTTATCCCAAGCGTATTGGAAATTAAAATTATTTTTCATTTTTTAGTATTCTAATAAAGCGTGTTCTTTTAGTTTTTTAAAACTATTATTTATTTTTGTTGATAACTCTAGTTTTATTCTATATGTATTGGAGATGATTTTTTTTGATGACCACTTTAATTTTACCCCAAGCGTGTTGGAAGTTAAAATTCTTTTTATTATTTTTATTTCGGTTTTCTAATAAAGCGTGTTGTTTTAGTTTTTTAAAACAATTTTTTATTTTTTAGTTTTAATATTTTACAGAATAAGATAAAAATGTAAATATCTTTAAATTCGATACTATTGTAGTATGAGCTAAAAGTAATACACTTCTAAAAAAATCCTCGCGGCCGGATTTGAACTAGCGACCTATGGATTACTGAAATTATATACCACTAGAGTTTACCGCTCACCAACTGAGCTCTTATAACGATCGACTAAAAAGTCGACAAGTCCGCAACCTATTATACCAGTTTTCATTTTTTTCTTCTTCTGATGATTCTGGCCAGGATTTTAGAAACAAAATATGAAATTATTGTATTGTCACGGGTCCTTTACAACTATACAAACTTTCAAGTCGATCCAATGTTTCTAAGTGGGTGAAAATCGTATTCAAAGATTCCGTCACGTAGATACAAGGACACTTTTTTTATTTTCTAACGATTCTGGCCAGGATTTTAGAAAATATATATGAAATGATTGTATTGTCACGGGTCCTATACAAGTATACAAAGTTTCAAGTCGGTCGAATTATTTTAAGTGGGTGAAAATCGCGTTGAAAGATTCCGTTACATAGATAGATACAGGTCAAGCTAATATAAAGCGTGTAATTAATGTTTGATTGTTTGTACTTTATGCGCGGCCATACCGTTGATCCGATTGTGATGGGTTTTTTTGCAAAATGTTCAGGAAATTACCGGAATGAACATAGGCTATAAGAGAGTTGTGATATTCAACTCCAAACCCTTAAAAATCGCCCTTTGTAGTGGAAAACGTGAATAAATTAGTTATTGGGACGGTCAAATGGCTTATGCTGTCTAAACCATAAGAAATACACAACATTAATGTACACAGAATTAAATATCTCAAAAAGCTCTACAAAAAGTCCGCAACAGCATATGTTTATCTTTTACGGATAACTCACAAAAACCATTTTTGTCTTTCATTGATACCGAGAGTTTCGCGCCGTAGCCGAGTGGTTAAGGCAAGGAGTCTTGGCGCAGAACTACGGGACATACGCTGGTTCGAGTCTCTACGGGGGAAGAAATTTTTCTCATGGAATTTGGGCCAGTATGGGACCGGTGCACAGTGGGTCAGAAATTAAATCTAGGTGGGGGGAAAAAAAACTGTTTTGACTCACTCTCATCAATTTATCTTTTTTTTTCATTCTAATATAATTGTTATATGAAAGTTCTTAACTTATCTGCAAAGGAGGGCACAATTGTAATGTTTATGAAGACAATTTAAACATCGGAAGTTGCCGATGGTTACGAACTCATCTGGTCTATATCCCAGTTGCTTATTTGCGTTGTGTTTTCAAGTTCAGTGAGCTTTTCTTCTTATTCTATATGGATACTTCACTTCAAGGTTTGTAATTTTATTGATATATTTAATGTGTTTCTATATAACCAGTTATGTTAAATACATGTGGAAACATACCTTCCAAGTCTGGGTGTTTTTCCAAAAAATGTGAAAATTTTCCAAATTTCAAAAATTGCAAAATTTATATCTGGGGTGTGTCCGGGATTTATAATGCAAAAAATCCGTTCTAAATCCAAAATTTCTAAATTGAGTTTTCCAAGGCTACGGTCATGATGTTTTGCAAAAAAATTTTTCGAAATTTCACAAATTCCAAAAATCCTATCAAGAGGGCGTGTCCGGGATTTATAATACAAAAAATTCGGTCTAAATCCAAAATTTCAAAATTGAGTTTACCAATGCTATAGTATTTCCAAAAAAATCAATATTTTCGAAATTTCAAAAACTCCACAAATCCTATCTAGAGGGTGTGCCCGGGATTTATAATGCAAAAAAAACCGGTCTAAATCTAAAATTTCAAAATTGAGTTTACCAACGCTATTTTTTCCAAAAAATGTCAAAATTTTCGAAATTTCAAAAACTCCAAAAATCCTATCTAGAGGTTGTGTCCGGGATTTATAATGCAAAAAATCCGGTCTAAATCCAGAATTTCAAAATTGAGTTTTCCAAGGCTATAGTCTGGGTGTTTTTCCAAAAAATGTCAACATTTTGGGAAATTACAAAAACTGCAAAAATCCTATCTAGAGGGTGTGTCCGGGATTTATAATGCAAAAAATCCGTTCCAAATCCAAAATTTAAAAGTTGAGTTTTCCAAGGCTATAGTCATGACGTTTTGCAGAAAATGTCAACATTTTCGAAATTTCAAAAACTCCAAAAATCCTATCAAGAGAGCGTGTCCGTGATTTATAATGCAAAAATCCGGTCTAATTTCAAAATTGAGATTTCCAAGGGCTATAGTCTTGGCGTTTTAACAATACATGTTAAAATTTTCGAAATTCAAAAACTGCAAAAATACTATCTAGAGGCTGTATCCGAAATTTATTTTAAAAAAATCCGGTAAAATCCAATATTTCAAAATAGAGTTTTCTCCGAAAAAATGTCAAAATTTTCGAAATTTCAAGAACTGCACAAATCCTATCTAGAGGGTGTGTCCGGGATTTATAATTCAAAAAATCCAGTTTAAATCCAAAATTTCAAAAATTGAGTTTACCAAGGCTATACTCTTGGTGTTTTTCCAAAAAATGTCAACATTTTCGAAATTTCAAAAACTGCAAAATTTATATCTGGAGTGTGTGTCCGGGATTTATAATTAAAAAATCCGGTCTAAATCTAAAATTTCAAATTTGGGTTTTCGAAGGCTGTAGTCTTGGTGTTTTTCCAAAAAAAGTGAAGATTTTCGAAATTTCAAAAACCGCAAAGATCCTATCTAGAGAGTGTGTCGGGGATTTATAATGCAAAAAATCCGCTATAAATACAAAATTTCAAAATTGAGTTTCCCAAGGCTATAGTCTGGGTGTTTTTCCAAAAAATGTGAAAATTTTCGAAATTTCAAAAACTGCAAAAATCCTATCTAGAGGGTGTGTCCGAGATTATAATGCAAAAAATCCGTTCTAAATCCAAAATTTCAAAGTTGAGTTTTCCAAGACTATAGTCATGATGTTTTCCAAAAAATGTCAAAATTTTCGAAATTTCAAAAACTCCAAAAATCCTTTATAATGCAAAAAATCCGGTCTAAATCGAAAATTTCAAAATTGAGTTTACGAAGGCTATAGTCTTATTTTACCAAAAAAGTCAAAATTTCAAAAACTGCAGAAATCCTATCTAGAGGGTGTGTCCGGGATTTATAATGCAAAAAATCCGGTCTAAATCCAAAATTTCAAAATTGAGTTTTCCAAGGATATAGTCTTAGCGTTTTTCGAAAAAATGTCAAAATTTTCGAAATTACAAAAACTGCAAAGATCCTATCTAGAGGGTGTGTCCGGGATTTATAATGTAAAAAAACCGGTCTAAATCCAAAATTTCAAATTTGAGTTTTCCAAGGCTATTGTCTTGGTGTTTTTCCAAAGAAGTCAGCATTCTCCAAATTTCTAAAACTGCAAAAATCCTATTTAGAGGGTGTATCCGGGATTTACAATCCAAAATATCCGGTATGAATCCAAAATTACAAAATTGAGTTTTCCAAGGCTATAGTCTGGGTGTTTTTCCAAAAGATGTCAAAATTTTCGAAAAATCAAAAACTTCAAAAATGCTATCAAGAGGTCGTGTACGGGATTTATAATGCAAAAACAGGGCTAATTTCAAAATTGAAATTTCCAAGGCTATAGTCTTGGCGTTTTAACAATACATGTTAAAATTTTCGAAATTTCAAAAACTGCAAAATTACTATCTAGACGGTGTATCCTAAAATTATATTTAAAAAAATTCGGTAAAATCCAATATTTCAAAATAGAGTTTTCCAAGGGTATAATCTTGGTGTTTCTCCAAAAAATGTCAAAATTTTTGAAATTTCAAAAACTGCAAAAATCCTATCTAGAGGGTGTGTCCCGGATTTATAATGCAAGAAATCCGGTCTAAATCCAAAATTTGGTGTTTTTCCAAAAAAAGTCAAAATTTCAAAAACTGCAAAACCCTATCTAGAGGGTGTGTCCGAGATTTATAATGCAAAAAATCCGATCTAAATCCAAAATTTCATAATTGAGTTTTGCAAGGCTAACAAAAAAATGTCAAAATTATCGAAATTTGAACAACTGCAAAAATCCTATCTAGAGTATGTGTCCGAGATTTTTAATGCAAAAATTCCGGGCTAAATTTAAAATTTCAAAATTGAGTTTTCCAAGGCTATAGTCTTGGTGTTTTAACAATAAGAGATAACATTTTCGAAATTTCAAAATCTGCAAAAATACTATCTAGAGGGTGTATCCGGGATTTATATTTCATAGAATCCAGTCTAAATCCAATATTTCAAAATAGAGTTTTCCTAGGGTATAGTATTGGTGTTTTTTAAAAAAAGTCAAAATTTTCGAAACTTCAAAAACTGGAAAAGTCCTATCTAAAGGGTGTGTCCGGATTTCTTCTTCTTCTTCCGAATGCAGTATTGGGTGATGATGCCCGTTCTGCGACTACAAAAACTGATCTTTCCATCGGTTGAAGGGTCTTCCAAGGTCTCTTTTGCTTTTGGGGTTGAGGTGGTAAATCATCTTTGGTAAACGGGAATTTGACATTCTCTGGACGTGTTGGAACCATTTAATCTGATAATTTTGTATATGTTCAACCATTTCCCTACTATTCCACTGCATGCTTATCTCATCACTTTTCATTCTATCCCTTAATGTTACTCCAGTGTGATCGGAGGAATCTCATTTGTGAACTATTAATGCGGGATTTATCTTTTGCTCGAAGTGTCCAGCATTCACTTCCGTATAGTAGAGCAGGTTTGGCTATGGCATTATGAAATCTCAATTGGATATCTTTCCTCATTTGTTTTCCAAAATTTCTCCTAATTATACCATTTAATCTGTTATATTTTTCTAAATTTGTTTCCGCATCTTATTGATTATGAAACTAAATAATTATTACCTAAATAATTAAAGTGTGTTACTTGTTCTATTGGTTTATTATTTATTATTATTTTTACTCTCGAAAGTTCCTTTCCAGTGATTGCCATGGATTTGGTTTTACTTTCAGATATTTACATGTTGTATTTTTTCCAGGGTATCTTGTAGTCTTTCGAGTATTTAAAGTTTTCTCCATTATAGGTTACCAGCCTATAGTTGGGTAAGTCCAGTGGTGGGGTTGCCACCTCAATGCCTGTGTCCGGATTTATAATGCAAACATCCGGTCTAAATACAAAATTTCAATATTGGTGTTTTTCCAAAGAAATGTGAAAATTTTCGAAATTTCAAAAACAGCAAAATTAATATTTGAGTGTGTATCCGGGATTTATAATGCAAAAAACCTCTCTAAATCCAAAATGTCAAATTTGAGTTTTCCAAGGCTGTAGTCTTGGTGTTTTTCCAAAAAACGTGCAGATTTTCGAAATTTCAAAAACCGCAAAGATCCTATCTAGAGCATAGAGAACCGAATAGAGTGGCCTCTCTGTGTTAAATTTTGGACGCAATTTTCTACCGCTGCGCCGTCTTAAGATGACCTGGGTTCTACATGCTACTACTTTGGCCGGTCACGGTGGCTCAATCGGGGTGTCGGTGGCTCAATCGCAAGAACAGTACCCTACCCTTTCCATTCATTTAAAAATAAAATTGTAAGTTCAACACAAGTAATGCTACTTTGTGAACAATTTTCGCATGTTTTATTCTTACTCTCATCAGTAGAAAATTACAAGAACTTTGCCAACTTTTCAGATGTCTTTAACTATATTATTTTCATTTTTCTTTATTTCAAAATTCATCAATTAGTAGGTTGACTAAAATAATTTACACAATTTCCCAAGTGTTTATTAAAAAACAATTTCACTCTTAGATGAACACAGTGAATATGGAAAATCACTATTTATTACAAAGTAATTGAAAATGTTAGACATATAGAACAAAAATATTGGCAAAATTTTTGTAATAATTTTCTGAAGTAAAAATAAAAAATGCAAAATTGTTTACAAAGTAACATTTCTTGTGTTATTTCCATTAAGAAATATAAAAAAGGATCTGGATAATGATATGCTATGGCGGCACCATTTGACGAGCCTGGTCTAATGAGTAATGATATGCTATTTGTTTTTAGGAGTTTTAAGAACCGAAACCATAAAGTAATTTAAGTTCAAGTTTTTAAATATTCTTAAAACGAAAATTTATAAATACCTTAATTTGATAAGAATGTAGCAAAAATAAATTCAAACTAAAACCTATGCATTGTTTCACTATTCTGAACTACTCACATGTGAATGCGTGCACATCAACTCTTGTTTAGTAACCAGACTTGTCTTGATGAGTTTGTTTGCTTTTAAAAATGAAATAACATGATTCATTTATTGCCTTGTATTAAAATTAATAATTTCAAAAAATATATACATTTTATAGTTACTGCAGGATGTACATTATTCAAGATGAACAGAATTTTCTCAATGAAACTTAATTTACATACATAGTTAAAGATTCAATAAACATAATTATTTTATATGTAATTTTATAAGAAGACTATTTGAACATTTATTTACTAGCTTTCTATTACCCCAAGGGTCTTCCAAGCCCTATAATGAGAAAATCCGATAGTTCATTAGAAAAGAAACCATATTATGTATATTCTCCAAGGAGCAACACATTGAGAATGCCCTTGGCCTACCAGCTAGCTGCTGGCTCAACATTCACCTGCAAGAAAAATCCAAATTGACTTTTAGGCTTAACATTTATTTAAGCCTAACAGAAATGCCTACCTTGATTATTACCAGGAAATCACTGAATAGTTGAAGGTTAGGACTAATTATTTTTGTTAAAAGACATCAGTTTTGTTCTCTAAGTAATTACCAACACTTCATAATAAGATATATTTTGCACATGTTAAATAAATGTTATAAAAGACAGTTCTTAATGAGGTAGAAGTACGGATGAATTGAAGTTTACATAAGTACGGATGAATTGAAGTTTACATAAAACAATGTTAACTTAATTTTAAAATTTGTAATTTAAAATATTTCCTGTAATAGTTCAATTAAAAATTTGGGCTCAACTGCATTTCTACTAGTGCTTGATTTTTCAGTTATATTGTTGTAAACTATAGCTCTTCTTCTGTATTTACTACCATTATTTAATATTTTAAACTTCTTCAAACAATTTTTATAACATTATTAGACAATTAAGTTATGTAGATAGGAAATAACACTATGAGGTTCTTTAATATTGTTTATTTTTTATTATTTCACTCACCTCATACTTCATAATTCATAGCAGACCCTGGGTTTCTTCACATAATTTGTGACATTGTCAATGCTGCGTCACGTTCACAACTGACGTCCAACGTTGTGAACATGACGCAGCATTGACAATGTCACAAATTATGTGAAGAAACCCAGGGTCTGCTATGAATTATGAAGTATGAGGTGAGTGAAATAATAAAAAATAAACAATATTATTAGACAATTTTCAAATATTTATTTAAATATGCAAATCACAATATTATGACACTGTTAGACGATATGGTGATGCTAACTGCTATTTTCTTCACAGAGTATATTACTTAGTCTATGATTTTTCTATCAGTTTTGGGTTATCGCTGGTTGGATCAGCATTAGGGAGTCATAAATAAGTGTACACCCATTTTTAATAAACGTTTGGTAATTTTAATATTATTAATATATTTTTTAACATAGATTTGGGGATTAATTGCAAATATTGGTCATTTAAATTTTGTAGCGACGGATCGTAATCGAGGATGATAATCAATATGTGGTTCGATTGTGGATTATCACTGGCTCTATAAACTCTGGCGCATGTGCACTGTTGTTCTATAGGACTTAGAAAATATTTCACGCTAGTTTAAGTGCAGTTTTTCAAAACTTGTTTTTAATAAAAAACACACACAAACACTTTTCTGTATAGTCTATAATGTACTGGTATGTTCTTGCAATACACTTGTAGATATTCTTGAAGCGCAACTTCAATAATTTAAAATATTTGCTATAATAGTTCAATTAAAAATTTTTTTTAATAAAAAACAAAAACACTTTTCTGTATAGCCTATAATGTACTGGTATGTTCTTGCAAAACAGTTGCAGATATTCTTGAAGCACAACTTTATTACATCTACTGTAGAGTCTGAAAAAAAAAATTAAATAAATAAATATATATATATATATATATGTACAGATACAGTGGTTTCACTTGACCTGCGGCCGATAGCGGGAAAAATGACTGCAAGCATTGAGTCAACAACTCACGCTACCCACATAGTGTCTTCGCTAGTGGGTCGCAAGTCAAGTGAAAGTCAATGCATTTGTCAGTGTCCTTCACAATGAAGGTATCTCCAACTCTTAAGTAAATAAAATTATTTTCCCATATCTATGAACATCCGATGAATAAAACAAGAATTATATATTCCAATTTTCTAAAGGTGTTACTAATTAAAAAATATTGAATTTCTGATTTATTATCAAATAGCTATGAAAATGGAACATTCACTTAACCTCATAACAAGAACTGTAAAAAAATGGACTTCAAACAGTGCGATACTAAACCATTGTATATGTATTATGAACATGTACACACATACATTTTTTGAAGTTTCTTTGTAATATTTCACAAACAATCAAAAATTACATTGAAAATTGAAATGACAATTCTTGAAAATACTTGACTTAAAAGAATGAAATACTAATACCATAAATAAACTAATAATAATGATTATTATTAATATTAAGGATTTATTGCAAAGGTTGGTCATATCGATTTCACATCTACGTGGTTTCATCTATCAATTCAACTCTATAAACTTTTTATAAATTTTTGCACATGTTCACTATTCTGCAGGACTTGGAAAAATTATTAGGAAAGGTAAACTGAAGTTTTTCATTTTTTTGTCACATAATGGAAACTTTATCCCTAAATTTCGGTTATCTTTTAAGATTTTATTTTTAGACTTACAGGTGTTCTAGATAATGCTACCTCACTCATAACTTAACCTACACAAGAAATTTAATCTATAAAAATATGATAGGGTAATTTAGTTTAGCTAACTTTTATCAGGTTAAATCAATTTAAGGTTAAACACCCGAGTTAGTAAAATGAAGGTAGAAGCATTAGATCCACTTACCTAAAATTATATACGTATGTAGACTTCCCAATCACTGTTATAAGGAAATACGCCCATACGATTTGATCTTGACAGCCTCATTTATTCTGTGAAAGAAATATTGATGAATAAGTGTCACATTACAGACCAAGATATAAAAAATAATATGAAATATAAACAAGCTTTTTTTAAAGGGATATTACAATTCAAATACAAACATTATAATGTCACGATGCAAACAAAATGTACGGCATGCCAATTTACATAGTTCACAGTATTATTTGAAAACACGATTTTGAAAAGTGGACCAAATTTTTGAGGGAAAAAAATGTCATATGTAATCATTCTCTTACCTTCCATTAGCTGTATTTTCCAGCTTCACTTTCTCCTTCAGATTGTAGAAAATTAATCAATTTAATAATTAACTTCGATGCATTAACAATATTATATTATATTGAACCTCAAATTTCTCTTCGAACAGTACGTAATAATTCTACCGTTCATTTTTCAAATTTAGTTCGACATTCAATTTTACATTTCGATTTGTTTGTCATAACCTTCATAACGTAGTATCAATTCTACCGTTGATTTATTTAAATTTAATCCACATATAGAGAACCGTAGAGAACGAGATCATCATCATCATCATAGTACATTCACGAGATCGGACGAGATAAAATAGCGACGGTGGCGCAGTCTTAAGATGACCCGAGTACTACGTGGAAAAAAAAAAATAAAAAAATTCTGCGTCCAAATCTCCCTATAATGATTCACAGGCCTGATCTAGAGGGTGTGTCGGAGATTTATAATGCAAAAAATCCAGTCTAAATCCAAAATTTCAAAATT
The DNA here is from genome assembly GCA_030220185.1 of Diploptera punctata. Classification (NCBI taxonomy): domain Eukaryota; kingdom Metazoa; phylum Arthropoda; class Insecta; order Blattodea; family Blaberidae; genus Diploptera; species Diploptera punctata. The sequence continues at coordinate 217,044 of JASPKZ010003451.1, read as the reverse complement.
GAATTTTCCAAGGCTAACAAAAAAATGTCAAAATTGTCGAAATTTCAAAAACTGCAAAAATCCTATCTAGAAGGTGTGTCCGAGATTTTTAATGCAAAAATTCCGGTCTAAATTCAAAATTTCAAAATTGAGTTTTCCTAGGGTATAGCCTTGGTGTTTTTCCAAAAGAAGTCAAGATTTTCGAAACTTCAAAAAACTGGAAACTTCCTAACTAGAGGGTGTGCCGGGATTTATAATGCATAAAATCCGTTTTTAAATCCAAAATTTCAGAGTTGAGTTTTCCAAGGCTATAGTCATGATCTGCAAAAAATGTCAAAATATTCGAAATTCCAAAAACTCCAAAAATTCTATCAAGAGGGCGTGTCCTGGATTTATAATGCAAAATATCCTGTCTAAATCCAAAATTTCAAAATTGAGTTTACGAAGTCTTGGCGTGTTTCCAAAAAAATTGAACCGAAAGTGCCTTTTGCGGTTCAGTTATCATCTTCGTGCTCCTTCCCGCTTACGAACATTTGTGAAGCCTGCCAATGTTTCCTGTGTTCCGTGTGGTTACCCCTTCCTTCTTTACCCTTTCCATTGCGCATCTTGGTAGCGCACATCCCTTCTCCTGGCGAACCTGATATATGCTCGGCAATCTCAGTGGACTGGAACAGTCAGTCGATCGGCCTAACAAGTGGCGTTTGGGTTCTTTACGAGTGGATTCAGTGTTGGAATCCTACTCTGGTGTACCATGCAAAGGACGAAGTTAGCATGGTAATGCAGAAGATAAGCATGTGGATTGTACACCGAAGAATGGTCGGATTTAATTTAATCTAAGTCAGCATGGAAGAAGGACTTTCGATTCTGCTTAGAGACGTTTGAGTGTGATTGTTTGAATGGTACGTCGTTATCTTATTATGTTTTGTTTATTATTGGGCTCAGATTGATTGTTCCAAGATATAGTTCTGTTATTTATATTACTTTATTTTTTTATAATAATCCACACTTATTTTGTATTAAAAACCAATATTTTATGTTAAGCCCCTTGTTCTTATTTAAAGAATAGCCATTGTTCTCTATCCCATAACGAAATTAGTTCAGTCCATGCAAATTATAATCAGTGTTATATTCACATGCATGTTCAAGTGGAAAAAGAAAGATGAATGGTTAGCCGCCTTCTATGGGCCCGAGGCAGGCTGTTTTGTTGTAAATAACTTCGTTGAATGTTTGGAATCCTTTACTAAGTACAGCAGTATCATAACCCAGCGATCCCGGAAGGTAGCAGTGACGTCTACGTACAAAATTATTAAGCAGCGCATGGTTGGTAAAACCAAGTCGCTACAAAATAGTTATCAGAGCGTGGTTCTACTCGCCACAAATGGTTTCTCAGAGCGTGGTTAAGGGTTTGGTTTTTTGGGTTTAATTGCGCCCAAATGGTAACAAAGTGTTTACTTTGTATTTTTCATATTGAAAGATATGCTGTACTTATGTTGAAGTTATTAAGTACTGGTTTACGTGTTTGTTGTACTTTACGTAAACATTGATTCATCTTTCTTCGTTCCAAAACAGAGACTGATTTATTCAAGTAATACTACGTTCGCTTATTGTTGTTTACATCTTGTGTCTATCATACTTTATAAACATGCCTAGCTGGGTGGATGTGATATCCAGAGATAAGCTCGTTTGTGAATTAGGCATGCTAGGTATAGAAGTTGAAGGTGATGTAAACACATTACGTCAGCGGCTTAAAAATTACATGAATTCTCTCTCCCAACCTGAACAAATATTAATAAAGCGTAAGTTCATTGTAGATGGTGCAACCCAAGAAGATTATTTGGCAGAACAACACAAGAGCATGAGTGATCGTAGACTTAGTTCTATTAAAGATTTATCTAGTGGAACTGTCTCCAACCTTTCTTCTTTTATGGAGCAGAATAATCAGCGGATTTTCCGAGAGTTGATTGGAAAGTTGATCCCTGTGATGGTGAAGATAAAGAATCGTTAGTGGTCTTCCTCATCAAAAATTAACTCGATTTTTGAATTGAAATTGGTTTCCGATGAGTATTTTGTAAACTCGATTTTGAGTTGCATCGGAGGAATTTTATTGAATATCTGGAGTGAAATTGTTAAATTGAGATTCTCTTGGATGGAAAGTTTAGAACATGTGAAGTGTTCATTGTTGCCTCCTAGATTGTTGGAAGACTTTTGGATTAAATTTGTGTCACGTCGATTCCAAATGCCTAAGGAATCTTTGTTGGAGTTTATCTCCAATGTGCAAGGAGCTTCACTTGTGTTGAATCCTTCATTTTCGGAAGAGAAGTTAATTGACCTTATTCTGCAAAATATGTCCCCGGCTACTAGACAGCATTTGGTATTTTCTACAAAACCTCAAAATATAGCCGAAATGTGTCTCTTAGCCAGAAAAGTGGCGGATTTCGAAATTGCTGAAAGACAGAGGGACTTTAGTGAAAGAAGTAAAGCTGACAATTTAAATAAATCTAATACTTCGGCGAATCGTCCTTCTGGGTATTCAAAAAAGAATCTACAGTGTTGGAAATGTCAGCGGTATGGGCATTTGTCCAGAGAATGTCAATCTTAGTTTACGTAGTTTGTTTATATATGTATATATTTTCGTTTGGGATAGTAGAATGTATTACTGATGAACAACGCATCGGAAAACTTATGTTCAAATGGTCTGAACCCTATGTTGTAAAACGCTTGCTAACACCAGTAACTCTGGAGTTAGAAAACGTCAGTGGCCATGTCAAATTGTGTAACGCTACGAGTAATTCCAAGCATGTTTGTTATAAATGAAAAAGAGCTGAATGTTAAAGCTAAATTACTATGTATTATGACACATGTTAAATTAGCATATCTATGGTTCTGCTTTCCTGTTTGCGCCTGTTCTTTGTTTCAGTTACCTTTCCTTAAACATTGGCAGTTCTACAGTCTATATGCCTGGAGTGTTCGGCAGTCGAGCGCTTGGAGGATCCGGCCGACCCCCGAGTGCCCAGCTGACCGACATAGTGGCTTTGGAACTATGGATTCCTGGAAAGCGGTGGAACGGGATTGCGATCCGGCAATCCGATGATTATCGTCACCCGAGTCTTCACCTGGAACGCCGCAATGTTGTGCTATGGCGGCTGAAGCAAATTGGAGTCTATTTTTCAGCGCTGGAATAGTCTACATGAAAGCAGGTGTGGTGATCGTGATATTGGGGACGATGGAAAATTTGCTTTGAAGTTACCGCTGGAATCCAATAGTGCTTATGTTCCCCTCCCAACGTGGGATTGCTTCTCTGGACTTTATTTGGAAGTCTATGGACTTTTTCTTTTTACCCGGAGGGTGTAGCGGGAGCTATTGAACCGAAAGTGCCTTTTGCGGTTCAGTTATCATCTTCGTGCTCCTTCCCGCTTACGAACATTTGTGAAGCCTGCCAATGTTTCCTGTGTTCCGTGTGGTTACCCCTTCCTTCTTTACCCTTTCCATTGCGCATCTTGGTAGCGCACATCCCTTCTCCTGGCGAACCTGATATATGCTCGGCAATCTCAGTGGACTGGAACAGTCAGTCGATCGGCCTAACAAGTGGCGTTTGGGTTCTTTACGAGTGGATTCAGTGTTGGAATCCTACTCTGGAGTACCATGCAAAGGGTGAAGTTAGCATGGTAATGCAGAAGATAAGCATGTGGATTGTAAACCGAAGAATGGTTGGATTTAATTTAATCTAAGTCAGCATGGAAGAAGGATTTCCGATTCTGCTTAGAGACGTTTGAGTGTGATTGTTTGAATGGTACGTCGTTATCTTATTATGTTTTGTTTATTATTGGGCTCAGATTGATTGTTCCAAGATATAGTTCTGTTATTTATATTACTTTATTTTTTTATAATAATCCACACTTATTTTGTATTAAAAACCAATATTTTATGTTAAGCCCCTTGTTCTTATTTAAAGAATAGCCATTGTTCTCTATCCCATAACGAAATTAGTTCAGTCCATGCAAATTATAATCAGTGTTATATTCACATGCATGTTCAAGTGGAAAAAGAAAGATGAATGGTTAGCCGCCTTCTATGGGCCCGAGGCAGGCTGTTTTGTTGTAAATAACTTCGTTGAATGTTTGGAATCCTTTACTAAGTACAGCAGTATCATAACCCAGCGATCCCGGAAGGTAGCAGTGACGTCTACGTACAAAATTATTAAGCAGCGCATGGTTGGTAAAACCAAGTCGCTACAAAATAGTTATCAGAGCGTGGTTCTACTCGCCACAAAATGTCAAAATTTTCGAAATTACAAAAACTGCAAAATTTATATTGGAGTGTGTGCTGATGATGTAGTACTACTGGCCGATAGCGAGGAGATACTAAAGGCCAACACGCACACACTATTGAGTAACACTAAGAAATTAGGACTGGAAGTAAATATCAGTAAAACTAAATATATGGTCACACGTAGAAATACATTATATAATGGAAATGGACAGCTAATGACAAATGAGGGAAATTTTGAGGAATTGGCTGAATTCAAATACCTAGGAACAATAATCACAAATAGGAATGAGATGCACAAAGAAATTAAACATAGGCTCAATTCTGGAAATGCATGCTATTATGCATTGCAGAGACTTTTGATGTCCCAACTCCTTTAAAAAAACGTTAAGCTGAAAATATATAAAACTATTATTCTACCAGTTATATTATATGGGTGCGAAACATGGACCCTTACTTTAAAGGAGGAAAGGAAATTACGAGCATTTGAGAATAAAGTTCTTAGGAAAATTTTTGGACCAAAGAGAGATGAACAGACAGGTGAATGGAGAAGACTACATAACAATGAACTACATGGTCTTTATAGGAAGCCAGATATAATAAGAACAGTTAAGTCCCGTAGACTGCGATGGGCAGGACATGTTGCACGTATGGGGAATGAAAGACGTGCATGGAAACTTCTTGTAGGAAAGCCAGAAGGAAAACGCCCAGTTGGTAGACCAAGAATGAGGTGGGAGAACAACATTAACTATGATTTGAGGGAAGTAGATTATACAGGAAATGATTGGAAAGGATTAGCTCAGGATAGGGATGTATGGAGAGCTTATGTCCGCGCGGCCATGAACCTACGAGATCGATAGTGCCAGTGAGTAAGTAAGTAAGTGTGTGTCCGGGATTTATAATGCAAAAAATCCGGTATACATCCAAAATTTCAAATTTGAGTTTTCCAAGGCTGTAGTCTTGGTGTTCATCCTAAAAACGTGAAGATTTCCGAAATTTCAAAAACCGCAAAGATCCTGTCTAGAGGGTGTGTCCGGGATTTATAATGCAAAAAATCCGGTCTAAATCCAAAATTTCAAATTTGAGTTTTCCAAGGCTATAGTCTGGGTGTTTTTTCCAAAATATGTCAAAATTTTCGAAATTTCAAAAACTGAAAAAATCCTATCTAGAGGGTGTGTCCGGGATTTATAATGCCAAAAATCCGTTCTAAATCCAAAATTTCAAAGTTGACTTTTCCATGGCTATAGTCATGATGTTTTGCAAAAAATGTCAAAATTTTCGAAATTTCAAAAATCCTATCCAGAGGGCGTGTCCGGGATTTATGATGCAAAAAATTCGGTAAAAATCCAAAATTCCAAAATTGTGTCTACCAAGGTTATAGTCTTGGTGTTTTTCCGAAGAGTGTCAAAATTTTCGAAATTTCAAAAACTGCAAAAATCCTATAAGGAGGATGTGTCCGGGATTTATAAAGCAAGAAATCCGTTCTAAATCCAAAATTTCAAAATTAAGGTTTCGAAGGCTATAGTCTAGGTGCTTTCCAAAGAAATGTCATAATTTTCGAAATTTCAAAAATGTAAAATTTATATCTGGAGTGTGTGTCCGGGATTTCTAATGCAAAAAATCCGGTCTAAATCTAAAATTTCAAATTTGAGTTTTCCAAGGCTGTAGTCTTGGTGTTTTTACAAAAACGTAAAGATTTCGAAATTTCAAGAACAGCAAAGATCCTATCTAGAGGGTGTGTCGGGGATTTATAATGCTAAAAATTCAGTCAAAATCAAAAATTTCAAAGTTGACTTTTCCAAGGCTATAGTCATAGTGTTTTGCAAAAAATGTCAAAATTTTTCGAAATTTCAAAAACTCCAAAAATCCTATCAAGAGGGCGTGTCCGGGATTTATAATGCAAGAAATCCGTTCTAAATCCAAAATTTCAAAATTAAGGTTTCGAAGGCTATAGTCTAGGTGCTTTCCAAAGATACATCCAAAATTTCAAATTTGAGTTTTCCAAGGCTGTAGTCTTGGTGTTCATCCTAAAAACGTGAAGATTTCCGAAATTTCAAAAACCGCAAAGATCCTGTCTAGAGGGTGTGTCCGGGATTTATAATGCAAAAAATCCGGTCTAAATCCAAAATTTCAAATTTGAGTTTTCCAAGGCTATAGTCTGGGTGTTTTTTCCAAAATATGTCAAAATTTTCGAAATTTCAAAAACTGAAAAAATCCTATCTAGAGGGTGTGTCCGGGATTTATAATGCCAAAAATCCGTTCTAAATCCAAAATTTCAAAGTTGACTTTTCCATGGCTATAGTCATGATGTTTTGCAAAAAATGTCAAAATTTTTCGAAATTTCAAAAATCCTATCCAGAGGGCGTGTCCGGGATTTATGATGCAAAAAATTCGGTAAAAATCCAAAATTCCAAAATTGTGTCTACCAAGGTTATAGTCTTGGTGTTTTTCCGAAGAGTGTGTCAAAATTTTCGAAATTTCAAAAACTGCAAAAATCCTATAAGGAGGATGTGTCCGGGATTTATAAAGCAAGAAATCCGTTCTAAATCCAAAATTTCAAAATTAAGGTTTCGAAGGCTATAGTCTAGGTGCTTTCCAAAGAAATGTCATAATTTTCGAAATTTCAAAAATGTAAAATTTATATCTGGAGTGTGTGTCCGGGATTTCTAATGCAAAAAATCCGGTCTAAATCTAAAATTTCAAATTTGAGTTTTCCAAGGCTGTAGTCTTGGTGTTTTTACAAAAACGTAAAGATTTCGAAATTTCAAGAACAGCAAAGATCCTATCTAGAGGGTGTGTCGGGGATTTATAATGCTAAAAATTCAGTCAAAATCAAAAATTTCAAAGTTGACTTTTCCAAGGCTATAGTCATAGTGTTTTGCAAAAAATGTCAAAATTTTTCGAAATTTCAAAAACTCCAAAAATCCTATCAAGAGGGCGTGTCCGGGATTTATAATGCAAGAAATCCGTTCTAAATCCAAAATTTCAAAATTAAGGTTTCGAAGGCTATAGTCTAGGTGCTTTCCAAAGAAATGTCATAATTTTCGAAATTTCAAAAATGTAAAATTTATATCTGGAGTGTGTGTCCGGGTTTTCTAATGCAAAAAATCCGGTCTAAATCTAAAATTTCAAATTTGAGTTTTCCAAGGCTGTAGTCTTGGTGTTTTTCCAAAAACGTAAAGATTTCGAAATTTCAAGAACAGCAAAGATCCTATCTAGAGTGTGTGTCGGGGATTTATAATGCTAAAAATTCAGTCAAAATCAAAAATTTCAAAGTTGACTTTTCCAAGGCTATAGTCATAGTGTTTTGCAAAAAATGTCAAAATTTTTCGAAATTTCAAAAACTCCAAAAATCCTATCAAGAGGGCGTGTCCGGGATTTATGATGCAAGAAATCCGGTCTAAATCCAAAATTTCAAAATTGACTTTTCCAAGGCTATAGTTATGGTGTTTTTGCAAAAAAATGTCAAAATTTTCGAAATTTTAAAAACTGCAATAATCCATAATTTCAAAATTGAATTTTCCAAGGCTTTGCGTTTTTCCAAAAAATATTAAAATTTTCGAAATTTCAAACCCTGCAAAAATCCTATCAAGAGGGTGTGTCCGGGATTTATAATGCAAAAAAATCCGGGTCTAAATACAAAATTTCAAAATTGAGTTTTCCAAGGCTAACAAAAAATGTCAATTATCGAAATTTCAAAAACTGCAAAAATCCTATCTAGAGGGTGTGTCCGAGAGTTTTAATGCAAAAATTCCGGTCTAAATTCAAAATATCTAAATTGAGTTTTCCGAGGCTATAGTCTTGGTGTTTTAACAATAAATGATAAAATTTTAAAAATGTGCAAAAATACTATCTAGAGGGTGTATCCGGGATTTATATTTCTAAGAATCCGGTCTAAAACCAATATTTCAAAATAGAGTTTTCCAAGGGTATACTATGGCCCTGGGGTCGACTCAGCCTCTAACGGAAATGAGTACCAGACGCTTGTTGAGGGGGGTAAAGGCGGCCGTCACGCAGGGCTGACAACCCGGCTGACATAAAGTGCCGATTGTCTAGAAAAAGTGGGAGCCCTAACCTCCTACTACCCCAAGGGCCTCCGGGTCTTTTGTGGGATCACTTTTATAGTTTTGGTGTTTTTCCAAAAAAAGTCAAAATTTTCGAAAAATCAAAAACTGGAAAAATCCTATCTAGAGGGTGTATCCGTGATCTATAATGGAAAAAATCCGTTTTAAATCCAAGATTTCAGTGTTGAGTTTTCCAAGGCTATAGTGATTATGTTTTGCAAAAAATGTCAAAATTTTCGAAATTTCAAAAACTCCAAAAATCCTATGAAGAGGGAGTGTCCTGGATTTATAATGCAAAATATTCGGTCTAAATCCAAAATTTCAAAATTGAGTTTACGAAGTCTTGGTGTGTTTCCAAAAAAATGTCAAAATTTCGAAATTCTAAGAACTGCAAACATCCTATCTAGCGGGTGTATCCGGGATTTACAATGCAAAATAACCGGTCTAAATCCAAAATTAAAAATTGAGTTTTCCAAGGCTATAGTCTGGGTGTTTTCCCAAAAGATGTCAAAATTTTCGAAGAATCAAAAACTGCAAAAATCCTATCAAGAGGGCGTGTCCTGGATTTATAATGCAAAATCCGGGCTAATTTCAAAATTGAGATTTCCAAGGCTATAGTCTTGGCGTTTTACAATAAATGTTAAAATTTTCGCAATTTCAAAAACTGCAAAAATCCTATCTAGAGGATGTATCCTAGATCTTTAATGCAAAAAATCCGGTCTACATTCAAAATTGAGTTTTCCGAAGCTATAGTCTTGGTGTTTTTCCAAAAAACGTGAAGATTTTCGAAATTTGCAAAACCGCAAAGATTGTATCTAGAGGGTGTGCCGATGATTTATAATGCAAAAAATTCGGTCTAAATCCACAATTCCAAATTGACTTTTCCGAGGCTATAGTCATGGTGTTTTGCAAAAAATGTGAAAATTATCGAAATTTCAAAAACTCCAAAAATCCTATCAAGAGGGCATGTCGGGGATTTATAATGTAAGAAAACCGTTCTAAATCCATAATTTGAAAGTTGAGTTTTCCAAAGCTGCAGTCATGATGTTTTGCAAAAAATGTCACAATTTCGAAATTTTTTAAACTTCGAAAATCCTATCTCGAGGGTGTGTCCGGGATTTATAATGCTAAGAATCCGTTCTAAATCCAAAATTTCAAAGTTGAGTTTTCCATGGCTATAGGCATGATGTTTTACAAAAAATGTCAGAATTTTCGAAATTTCAAAAATTCCAAAAATCCTATAAGGAGGGCGTGTCCGGGATTTATTACGCAAGAAATCCGTTCTAAATCCAAAATTTCAAAGTTGAGTTTTCCAAGGCTATAATAATGTTTTGCAAAATAGTCAAAATTTTCAAAATTTCAAAAACTGCAAAAATCCTATCTAGAAGGTGTGTCCGGGATTTATATTACCAAAATTCCGTTCTAAACCCAAAATTTCAGAGTTGATTTTTCCAAGGCTATAGTCATGATTAAAATATATATGTAGTCAATATGCCCATTTCACCAATTAATGTTTTAAAATGGTCAACAAGTTTCTACAGCCAAGCTGTCATTCTCAAGACCAGATATTGACTCAATATCTGGTCAATATCTGGTCTTGAGAATGACAGCTTGGCTGTAGAAACTTGTTGACCATTTTAAAACATTAATTGGTGAAATGGGCATATTGACTACATATATATTTTAATATTATATCACCAAGAAGATCACTTGTGTATTAAATATAGTCATGATGTTTTGCAAAAAATGTCAAAATTTTCGAAATTTAAAAAACTGCAAAATCCTATCTAGAGGGTGTGTCCGGGATTTATAATGCAAAAAATCCGGTCTAAACCCAAAATTTCAAAATTGAGTTTTCCAAAGCTATAGTCTTTGCCTTTTTCCAAAAAAATGTCAAAATTTTCGAAATTTCAAAAACTGCAAAATCCTATTTAGAGGGTGTGTCCGGGATTTATAATGCAAAAAACCCGGTATAAATTCAAAATTTCAAAATTGAGATTTCCAAGTCTATAGTCTTGGTGTTTTAACAATAAACGTTAAAGCTTTGGAAATTTCAAATACTGCAAAAGTACTATCTAGATTGTGTATCCGGGATTTATATTCAAAAAAATCCGGTCTAAATCCAATATTTCAAAATATAGTTTTCCAAGGGTATAGTCTTGGTGTCTTTCCAAAAAAAGTCAAAATTTTTGGAATTTCAAGAACTGCAAAAATCCTATCTAGGGGTGTGTCCGGGATTTTAAATGAAAAAATTCTAACAACATCCAAAAATCTCAAAAATTGAGTTTACCAAGGCTATAGTCTTGGTGTTTTTCCAAGAAATGTCAAAATTTTCGAAATTTGAAAAACTGCAAAAATCCTATCTAGAGGGTGAGTCCGGGATTTATAATGCAAAAAATTCAGTCTAAATAAAAAATTTCAAAATAGAGTTTTCCAAGGGTATAGTCTTGGTGTTTTTTCGAAATTTCAAAAACAGCAACAATACTATCTAGAGGGTGTATCCGGGGTTTATATTTAAAATTTCCGGTCTAAATCTAATATTTCAAAATAGAGTTTTCCGAGGGTCTTGGTGTTTTTCCAAAAAATGTCAAAATTTTTGAAATCTCAAAAACTGCAAAAATCCTATCTAGGGGGTGTGTCCGGGATTTATAGTGCAAAAAGTCCGGTCTAAATCCAAAATTTGAAAATTGAGTTTTCCAAGGCTATAGTCTCAGCGTTTTTCCAAAAAAATGTCAAAATTTTCGAAATTTCAAAAACTGCAAAATCCACTCTAGAGGGTATGTCCGGGATTTATAATGCAAAAAATCCGGTATAAATCCAAAATTTCAAAATTGAGTTTTCCGAGGCTAACAAAAAATGTCAAAATTATCGAAATATCAAAAACTGCAAAAATCCTATCTAGAGGATGTATACGAAATCTTTAATGCAAAAAATCTGGTCTAAATTCAAAATTTCAAAATTGAGTTTTCCGAAGCTATAGTCTTGGTGTTTTTCCAAAAAACCTGAAGATTTTCGAAATTTGAAAAACCGCAAAGATCGTATCTAGAGGATGTGCCGATGATTTATAATGCATAAAATTCGGTCTAAATCCAAAATTTCAAAGTTAACTATTCGGAGGCTAGTCATAGTGTTTTGCAAAAATGTCAAAATTTCCGATATTTCGAAACCTCCAAAAATCCTATCAAGAGGACGTGTCCGGGATTTATGACGCAAGAAACCCGGTCTAAATCCACAATTCCAAATTGACTTTTCCGAGGCTATAGTCATGGTGTTTTGCAAAAAATGTGAAAATTATCGAAATTTCAAAAACTCCAAAAATCCTATCAAGAGGGCGTGTCGGGGATTTATAATGCAAGAAAACCGTTCTAAATCCATAATTTGGAAGTTGAGTTTTCCAAAGCTGCAGTCATGATACTTTCCAAAAAATGTCAAAATTTTCGAAATTTCAAAAACTGCAAAAATCCTATCTAGAGGGTGTGTCCGGGATTTATATTACCAAAAATCCGTTCTAATTCCAAAATTTCAGAGTTGATTTTTCCAAGGCAATAGTCATGATGTATTGCAAAAAATGTCAAAATTTTCGAAATTTCAAAAACTGCAAAATCCTATCTAGAGGATGTGTCCGGGATTTATAATGCAAAAAATCCGATCTAAATCCAAAATTTCAAAAATGGGTTTTTCGAAGTCTTGGTGTGTTTCCAAAAAAATGTCAAAATTTTCAAAATTACAAAAACTGCAAAAATCCTTTCTAGAGGGTGTGTCCGGGATTTATAATGCAAGAAATCCGGTCTAAATCCAAAATATCAATATTGAGTTTACCGAGGATATAGTCGTGGTGTTTTTCCAAAAAAAAGTCAAAATTTTCGAAATTTCAAAAACTCCAAAAATCCTATCTAGAGGGTGTGTCCGGGATTTATAATTCAAAATATCCGGTCCAAATCCAAAATTTCAAAATTGAGTTTTCCTAGGCTATAGTTTTGGTGTTGTAACAAAAAATGTCAAAATTATCGGAATTTCAAAAACTTTAGATATCCTATCTAGAAGGTGTGTCCGAGATTTTTAATGAAAAAAATCCGGTCTAAATCCAAAATTTCAAAATCGAGTTTTCCAAGGCTTACAAAAAATGTCAAAATTATCGAAATTTGAAAAACTGAAAAAATCGTATCTAGAGGGTGTGTCTGATATTTTTAATGCAAAAATTCCGGTCTAAATTCAAAATTGAGTTTTCCGAGGCTATAGTCTTGGTTTTTAACAATAAATGATAAAATTTTCAAAATCTGCAAATATACTATCTATAGGGTGTATCCGGGATTTATATTTTAAAGAATCCGGTTTAAATCCAATATTTAAAAATAGAGTTTTCTAAGGGTTCAAACTTGGTGTCTTTCCAAAGAAAGTCAAAATCTTCGAAACTTCAAAAACTGGAAAAATCTTATCTAGAGGGTGTGTCCTGGATTTATAATGCAAAAAATCCGTTTTAAATCCAAAATTTGACCCCTTTTCTGTGTCAATTTGAGCTAAACGACAGTTAGCGGAAGCATTTAAACATATTCAGGAAAAAGGTTCACAGGAATATAATGTACTGTTAAAAACTATAAAATAGTTATCTTGTAGGTCCGTATCCTCAACATAAGTTATTTTAAAACTCTGTAGGCCTTTCGGGACTAGTCCCATCATCAGCAGAATGCATTAGGTCCTGCATTCTGCTGATGATGGGACTAGTCCCGAAAGGCCTACAGAGTTTTAAAATAACTTGAGGAGACGGACCTACAAGGTAACTATTTTACAGTTTTTAACCGTACATTATATTACTGTGAACTAATACCTCAACGGAAACTTACCATGCATTTTACTAGTATCTATTAAGGAAAAAGGTTGAAGTAAACGAAGCAGCCATACTTGTTGATTTCTCAGAAAATTATACCTACAAAGAATAAAATGAGATCCAGGTAGTTCAGTGGAAAAATTAGCATAGGCCTTTCTCAATATTAATTGCTGTTGCCTAGTTTAGATGGAAGGTGACAGAGAAGTTCAGAAGAAATACTTTGTTTTAGTGTCAGGTTATGTGACACATAGCATGTGTGCTAGGCTATACATGTTTGCTATAGAAAAGTGTTTTTCTGAACTATAGTGATTTGTTCCTAAACTTGAGGTGATACAAATTTTGAGTTGAAACAGCAGGTAATAGAAATAGGCCTATACATTTAGCAATGTGACTCTGCTTACGTGCATATTTGGATTTTGACATAAAATGGAACTTCTTTGAATCGTGCGTGCCATGGAAAGGGGAACTATAGATGCGATTGGCGGCCAAGTAAAAAAGATGGCACGGATGTATGAAAAATCGGGAAAGAAGATACAAAATGGTGCAGAATTATGTAATGTGAGTTGTAAAACCAACTAAATAACTGGAGAAACAAAATGATATAGAAGAATGAAAGAATTTTTTAGACAAACAATTTGAATGTCTTGCATCTGTCACAGACTCATTGCGTATACAACGTGAAAGCGTTGGACCCGTATGTTATAGAGTATGCACAACTGTCAAACAATCAGCGCAACAAATTCATAAGTACGTGTGTTAAAAAACTGAATGGCGTGACAGGCCTAGAAAGCCCTTGGCTGCTAATCTCACATCCAAGTATATCAATCACAGAGGTGGACAATCATCTAACCAATATATAGGGTGACATGTGGTCAGCATGTCGGATACTCCTGCCGTTATGACTGGTTTTCTCGACTGCAACCGCTAAATATTGTAGCTGCCCAAATGTTTCATGATTCTGGGCGAGCACCAATCCTATTGTGGCCGAAATTTCATGAGAAAATTTCTTCTCTCATGATCGACTCGAATCAGTGCTCTCTATTGTGTCATCTTGACTCAAACCATTCAGTTACAGCGTGGGACTTCATGCCAGACAGGAAAAATTATTTTTATTAATGGGTCAAGTTAGGTGAAGTTAGCGGCGAGAAGTGATTGTATATGCGATCTCATAATATATCGGTGTTATGTGAGTCATCAGAACTGGGCTAATTAGAGTTATGTTTTTATGGTTGTTTAAAAGTAGAATTCAGTAAACGTCAGCAATATTGTTTACTAACTACAGCTTACTAATGCGATTTACGATAATGTGTTTTAAAAGTACATGCACTCTGATAAATAACTAGCTTATTAAAAATGTGTATACATTCTGGGGGCTTATTTTTATTTCAGAGGTTCAATCTAGAAATCAAAAATATTAAATCTTATATCAGGTAAACTGTAATAAACTCCACTCCAAGCGCGACAGGCCTAGAACGCCCTTGGTCTACCAACCGGCTGCTGGCCTCACGTCCACATGTGTTAATCACAGAGGTAGACGATCATAAGCCAGTGTAGGGGTGACATGTAGTCAGCATGTCGGGTCACCCAGCCGTTATAATTGGTCTTATCAACCTGCAGTCGTTACTTAATGTAGGTACCCAATGCCTCACGTTGTTGGGTGGGCACCGGTCCCATACTGGCCGAAATTCCATGAGAAAATATCTTTCTCCATGGGGACTCGAACCAGCGGAAGTCCCATAGCTCTGCGCCAAGGCTTCTTGCCTTAACCACTCGGCTATGGCGCCAGACTAAATTGTAATCAGTTACTATATAATATACACACACATACATACAATTTTAGTAGGTATATTTAACAATATTGTTAGTAAGTATTTAATAGTTTCGTTATTTTTATAATTTAAAATGATACAAGGGAAGCGAGTTAATTTAATTACATTGTTGATTTAGATTAATATTTATTTTACAGCTAAATTAAATTTAACAATTTTCGTAGAATTGATAAAGTATTTGCAGTTCTTTATTAAACTCTGTTACTGAAGCTGTTTATCTACATTCATATTATTTTGTTACAATTGTGTAATATTTGAATTTTGAAATTCTAAATAAAATTCAGATATGTCAGTCAGTCAAAAAACAATGTCAGTCAGTCACACATAACATATTAGGTCATAACTTCGGTATCAATTGTGATTTAGGTTTATTTTTTGATTTAAAATGTAACTTGAAATGTGCCCTCCAAACGGTATTTTGGAAAATTGAATTAAAAATCACATTTCAGAGAATGATGTAGATGAACATGTTAAGCTGCATGATGAGTTGACATTTATGTCAGTCAGTCACACATACTTTGATCGATAATAAATAACATTGTTTTTCTTCAGAAGTTGTATATTTATGTACAATCTTAACCAGACACTTTTCCTCTTTCATATCACGTATATAACACCTCTAAATTCA
Source organism: Diploptera punctata (assembly GCA_030220185.1). Taxonomy (NCBI): domain Eukaryota; kingdom Metazoa; phylum Arthropoda; class Insecta; order Blattodea; family Blaberidae; genus Diploptera; species Diploptera punctata. The sequence continues at coordinate 201,453 of JASPKZ010003451.1, read as the reverse complement.
ACAAATTGTAATATTTATGCAAGCATTTTGCAGCAAAAGTATATTGTAAATGTCAGTCAGTCACATATGGAATTGCTCATAAATAAAGAATCGGAGGCTATAAGAGATACTATTAAATTGTCAACATCAGAAAGCATTGGTTATTTAAAAATGAGGAAAAACAAGAAATGGTTTGATTCGGAATGTGCCAACATTGCAAAGAATAGAAAGCTAGCAAAAATGAATTTGTTACACTAGCCAAATGAGGTAAATTTAGAGCAATTGGGTAGTATTAGACAGGAAACCACCAGACTACTAAAGAGTAAAAAGAGGGAATCTCTGAGAGAAAAGATTAACGATCTTGAAATTAATGCAAAAAATAGGAACATTAGAAAATTATATCAGGGAATTAGTATAGAGAAGAAAGGGTTTCAGTCTAAAGCAAACATAATTCGGAATGAAAATGGGGATATGATTGCATATTCCAGGAGTATATTAAATAGATGGAAAAGTTACTTTAATCAGCTATTAAATGTACATACAGAACAGGACATTGAGGAGGATAAGTTACAGAGAGCAGAACTGCTAGTTGCAGAACCAAGTGCATTAGAGGTTGAAATGGCGATAGAAAAGTTGAAGATGTATAAAGCATCAGGTTCGGATGATATCCCAGCAGAACTGATAAAAAAAAAGGGGGAGAAAAATTGATGGACAAGACACGCCGGTTGCTTAGTATGATTTGGGAAAAGAAGCTATTCCAGCTGAATGGAAAGAATCGATTATCGTAACAATTTATAAGAAAGGAGATAAAACTGATTGCAACTACTACAGGGGCATCTCATTACTTTCAACTTCGTACAAAATTCTTACAAATATATTAGTAAGTAGACTTACTCCCTATATTGATGACATTCTAGGAGATCATCAATGTGCATTTACAAAAAACAGGTCTACAACAGATCAGATATTTAGTATAAAACAAATTTTAGAAAAGAAATGGGAATATAATGGTACTATACATCAACTATATGTAGACTTCAAAAAAGCATATGATTCAATTAAGAGGGAGAACTTTTATAGTATCCTGCTGGAGTTCGGAATTCCTAAAAAGTTAGTTAGACTTATACGAATTTGTCTAAATGGCACAAATAGTAGGGTGCGTGTAGGCAAACAGTTTTCGGACATCTTTGAAATCCAGAATGGGTTGAAGAAAGGGGCTGCACTATCTCCTCTACTATTTAATTTTGTATTAGTGCATGCCATCAAATCTTTAGAGAATGAGGAAGGCCTACAACTCAATGGTATTAATAGGCTGTTAGTTTATGCTGTTGATATAGTACAATTGGCCGATAGCGAGGAGACACTAAAAGACAACATGCACACTATTGAGTAACATTAATGAAATAGGACTGGAAGTAAATACCAATAAAACTAAATATATAGTCACACGTAGAAATGCATTATATAATGGAAATGGACATCTAATGACAAATGAGGGAAATTTTGAGGAAGTGGCTGAATTCAAATACTTAGGAACAAAAATCACAAATAGGAATGAGATGCACAAAGAAATTAAACATAGGCTCAATTCTGAAAATGCGTGCTATTATGCATTGCAGAGACTTTTGATGCCCCAACTCCTTTCAAAAAACGTTAAACTGAAAATATATAAAACATTTAACTACCAGTTATATTATATGGGCGCGAAACCTGGACTCTTACTTTAAGGGAGGAAATGAGATTACGAGTTTTTGAGAATAAAGTTCTTAGCAAATTTTTTGGACCAAAGAGAGATGAACAGACAGGAGAATGGAGAAGATTACTAAACAATGAACTACATGGTCTTTATAGGAAGCCAGATATAATAATAAGAACTGTTAAGTCTCGTAGACTGCGATGGGCAGGACATGTTGCACGTATGGGGAATGAAAGACGTGCATGGAAGCTTCTTGTAGGAAAGCCAGCGTGAAAACGCCCAGTTGGTAGACCAAGAGTGAGGTGGGAGAACAACATTAACTATGATTTGAGAGAAGTAGATTATACAGGGAATAATTGGAAAGCATTAGCTCAGGATAGGGATGTATGGAGAGCTTATGTCCGTGCGGCTATGAACCTACGGGTTCGATATTGCCAGTGAGTAAGTATATATATTACAAATGTAATAAAATAACTCTTAAAGGGAAGAAGGAGATTACGAGTATTTGAGAATAAAATTCTAATACAAATTTTTGAACCAAAGAGAGATGAGTAGACAGGTGAATGAAGAAGACTGCTTAACAATGAAATTATATGGTCTTTAGAGGAAGCCAGATATAATTTAGAAAATATAAGTTTCGTTGACTGCGATGGGCAGGATATGTGGCACGAGTGGGGAATGAAAGACGTGCATGGAGGCTTGTTGTAGGAAAACCAGAGGTTAAAAGGCCCAGTTGATAGACCAAGAATGAGGTGGGAGAATAACACTAACTGTGATTTGAGGGAAGAAGATTTGATTATAGAGGCGGATGATTAGAAAAATACTGGCTAAGGATAAGCATGTATGGAAAGCTTATGTCCGCGCGCCCATGAAGATACGGGTTCGATATTACCAGTTAGTTAGTTAGTTGCACAATTTTCATCTTTTTACATCAATCAATTTTTAGTATGAACGTAAACAAATGAATGAGGAATTCACACACCAAACTCCTTAAAAATTGTTCAATTTAATAATGGTATATTTGTAACACGCACAAACACAAAACATATATAGATAGATATATATAGATTTAACCTTCAAAGTAAGCTATAATCGGCTGGTGGACCCAACATGCATACCACATGTCTCACACACACACCCACACACTGGCAGGATGATGATGATTATTATTATTCATATTATTATTATTATTATTATTATTATTATTATTATTATTATTACTATTATCATTATTATTATTATTGTGGAAGGTTTGGCACTGGAGTACAGATTTTTCTTTTTCTTACAATATATCTTATATATAAATATATTTTATATTTCCTTTACCTAAACTGAAACGTCACTTAGTAGGTTCATGGCCACGCGGACACAGGCTCTCGATACATCGGTACCCTGAGCTAATGTTTTCCAATCATCGTCCTGTATAATCAATCAATCAATCAATCAATTAATCAATCAAATCATTGGTTAAATCTTATTCTCTCACCTTGTTTTCGGTCTACATATAATCTGGGCATTTTCCCTCTGGTTTCTCCTACAAGAAGCTTCTTCTTCTTCTCCTTCTTCTTCTTCCATGCCACATGACCTGCCTGTTTTCTCATTAAAATATCTTCCTTGCTGCGTATAAAGACCGTTTTAGTTCAATGTTGTTGCAGTCTTCTCCATTCACCTGTATCTTCATATCTCTCTACCTCTCTCTATCTCTCTCTGTCTCTCTCTCTCTCTTTCTCTCTCTCACTCACTCTCTCTCTCCATCCGTCCAAAATATTTTCTAAGAATTTTATTCCTATATACTCGTAATATCGTTTTCTGCCATGTTTCGCAACCAAATATAATAAAAATAACTGGTAGTAGAATAACAATTTTATTAAATATTAAGCTAGTAACCCAGCATTCACTACTACGGCTAAATAAATTAACAATAATTGGGGGGGGGGTTTATGTTTAATTAAATAAGTGTAACGAAAATTATTAATTATAAAAATTTATATATTTATATACCCGGTGCTGATTCCCCGAACATCTTGACATAAATGAGCTGAAAGAAAAAATTCGTAATTGAGTGAGATATCCGTAAAACATAAACAAATATGCAGCCACGGACTTTCTTGTAGAAAACTTTATTAGATATTCAATTCTGTGTGCACATTAATTCTTTTTGGCATGTTAATTTTCTTCACGTATAATGATAATAATAATATTAATAATAATAATAATAATAATAATTACATTATATATGTATACACGATGGGATATATATATATATATATATATATATATATGAGTGTGTGTGAGTGGGCGCGCATTGATTTTAATATATTTCCGCTACGCAACATTGAACGTTTGATCAGAAATACAAATTTCGTAATAATAACTTACGTAGCGGAGCAACGCCACTAAATATGAAACTGAAAAAAGTAAATTTTAATTAGCATTTGTTATAATATAAATATTTAACGGATTAAATCTGTTTATAACCCGTAAATTTGTGGTATGAACAATGACCAACTTTTCCTTCATCAGGTAAATACTAGTTACATTTCGAAAAACCATATTTATCATAGAATTAAATATTTGAAAATATATTATATGTTGTACTGTTCACATTTGAAAGCTAAATTGCTTACACATTATAACGAATTTAAATATAAAATATGAAATGATCTGTTTTATATGTTTTAGATAAGAATATATGTTATTCTAATTAGAAACGTAACATTGAAATAAATAAATAAATAAATGTATGTATGTATATATATATATATATATATATATATATATAGATAGATATATATATTACAAATATAATGGGATAAGAGATTACGAGTATTTTGGACCAAAGAGAAATCAGCAGACACGTGAATGGAGGAGACTGCTTAACAGTGAAATTTCATGGCTTTTATTGGAAGCCAGACATAATTTAGAAAATCTATGTCTCGTTGACTGCGATGGTCAAGTCATGTGGCAGGAGTGGGGAATGAAATACATGCATGGAAGCTTCTTTTAGGTAAACCAGAGGGTAAACGCCCAGTTGGTAGATCAAGAATGAGGTAGGAGAATAACATTAACTGTGATTTGAATTAGTAGATATGATTATACAGGCGGATGATTGGAAAAACATTGGCTCAGGATAGAGATGTTTGGAGTGCTTATGTCCGCACGGCAATGAACCTACGTGTTCGATAGTACCAGTTAGTTAGTTAGTTAGTTATTTACACAATTTTCTTATTTTTACATCAATCAATTTTTAGTATGGAGGTAAACAAATGAATGAGGAATACACACACCAAATTCTTTAAAAAAATGAATTTGTTTTATTTGATAATGGTATATTTGTAACACACACACAAAAATATATAGAAAGATGGATATACATTTTACCTTCAAAGTAAGCTATAATCGGCTGGTAGACCCAACATGCTTACCACATGTCTCACACACACACAGACCCACACACTGGCAGGAGGTTATTATTATTATTATTATTGTGGATGGTTTAGCGCTGGAGTACAGTTTTTTTTCCTTTTCTTAAAATTTTTCTATATAACTATATTGTATATTCCCTTTATATAAACTGAAACGAAACAGTCGAACCCGTAGTAGGTTCATAGCCGCGCGGACACAAGCTCTCGATGCAACCCTATCCTGAGCTATATTTTCCAATCATCGCCCTGTATGATCAATCTATCAAATCATTAGTTAAATGTTATTCTCCCACATAGTTTTCGGTGTACATATGAACTGGACATTTTCCCTCAGGTTTTCCTACAAGAAGCTTCTTCTTGTAGCTGTCGTTCTTCTTCTTCTTCTTCTTCTTCTTCTTCCTTCATGCCACGTGACTTGCCTGTTCTTCTCATTATCTCATCTTGCTTGGTTCGTATAAAGACCTCTTAAGTTCAATGTTGTTGCAGACTTCTCCATTCAACTGTACCTTTATCTCTCTCTCTCTCTCTCTCTCTCTCTCTCTCTTTCTCTCTCTCTCTCTATCTATCTATCTATCTCTCTTTTATGTTTTTTTAATAAGCAAAAGGAAAAATAATTAATTATAAAAATATATATTTTTTAGATACCCTGTGCTGATTTGCCGAAATTGTTGACATAAATGAGCTGAAAGAAAAAATACGTTATTGTGTGAGATATCCGTAAGAGATAAACAAATATGCTGCCGTGGATATTATTGTAGAGGGCTTTTGAAATATTCAATTCTGTGTGTACATTCATTTTTTGGCATGTTAATTTTCTTCACGTATACTACTACTACTACTACTACTACTACTACTACTACTACTACTACTACTACTACTACTAATAATAATAATAATAATAATAGTAATAATAATAATAATTTAATTATATGTGTATATATGACGGGAGACTGGCAAATCCACACCGGATATATATATATATATATATATATATATATATATAAGCTTGCATTGCTCAATGTTAAATATTTAATTATAACATATATATATATATATATATATATATAAAAGTAAAGTAAAGTGATCCCACAACAGACCCGGAGGCCCTTGGGGTAGTAGGAGGTTAAGGCTCCCACTTTTTCTAGACAATCGACACTTTATGTCAGCCAGGTTGTCAGCCCTGCGTGAAGGCCGCATTTACCCCCAGAACAAGCGTCTGGTACTCATTTACCATTTACCATTTAAGGCTAAGTCGACCCCAGGGCCATAGTGCCGCCAGAGGGTTTGGGTCAGTTTAAAAATCCTGACCCCAACGGGACTTGAACCCTCGTCCCTCCGGCTTGTAGCTCGGTGCCTTATAACATATATATATATATATATATATATATATATATATATACGCAAAATTTAACGTTTTACCAAAGATACAAATTTCGTAATAATAACTTACGTTGTGGAGCAACGCCACTGCATATAAAATTAAAAGAAGTAATTTTAATTAGAATTTTTTAAAATATAAATAATACACGGATTAAATCTCTTTATAACCCGTAAATTTGTGGTGTGAACAATGAGCAACTCTTCCTTTATCAGGTAAATACTAAATACAAATTTGAAAATACCATATTTATCTTGGATTTAAATGTTTTAAAATATATTACGTATTGTACTGTTCACATTTGAATGCTAAACTGCTTACACATTATAACAAATTTAAATATAAAGTTTGAAATGTTCTGTTTTATATGTTTATAGATAAGAATACATATAATTCTAATTAGAAAGTAACATTGAAGTAAATAAATAAATATATATATATATATATATATATGTTACAAATAGAATGAAATCACTCTTACTTTAAGGTAGGAAGGGAGATTACGAGTATTTGAGAATAAAACTCTTAGGAAAATGTTTGTACCAAAGAGAAATGAGCAGACAGTTGAATGGAGAAGACAGCTTAACAGTGAAATTACATGGTTTTTATAGGAAGCCAGATATAATTTAGAATATTTAAGTTGCGTTGACTGCGATGGGCAGGACATTATGGCACGAGTGGGAATGAAAGAAGTGCATGGAAGCTTCTTGTAGGAAAACCAGATATTAAACGCCCAGTTGAAAGACAAAGAATGAGGTGGGAGAATAAGATTAACTGTGATTAGAGGGAAGTAAATTTAATTATACAGGAGGACGATTGGAAAAAAATTGGCTCATGATAAGAATGTGTGAAGATCTTATGTTCGCGAAGTCATGAATATACGGGTTCGATAGTACCAGTTAGTTAGTTATTTACACAATTTACTTCTTTTTACATCAATCAAATTTTGGTACGAACGTAAACAAATGAATAAGGAATACACACACGAAATTCCTTAAAAAAATTAATTTGTTTAATTTAATAATGGTATATTTGTAACACACATACAAACATACATGGATAGATAAAGATTTTACCTTCAAAGAACGCTATAATCAGCTGGTGGAACCAACATGCTTACCACATGTCACACACACACGCACACGCACACACACACACACACACACACACACTCACACACACACCACACACACAAACACACGCACACATTGGCAAGAGAAGATTATTATTATTACTTATTATTATCATTATTATTATTATTATTATTATTATTATTATTATTATTATTATTATTATTATTGTGGAAGTTTTGGCGCTAGAGTACAGATTTTTTCTTTTCTTTAAATATGTTATATATTGTATGTTCCTTTTACATAAACTCAAACGTCACTCTCGAAACCATAGGTTCATAGACGCGCTTACACAAGCTCTCGATACATCCCTAACCTGAGCTGATGTTTTCCAATCATCGCCCTGTATAATCAATCAATCTATCTATCTATCTATCTATCAATCAAATCATTAGTTAAATAGTATTATCACACGTCGTTCTCGGTCTACATATAAACTGGTCATTTTCCTCTGGTTTTTCCTACAAGAAGCTTCTGATTCTTCTTCTCCCATGCCACATGACTTACCTGTTATTCTCATTATAATAACTTGCGTGGTTCGTATAAAGACCTCTTAACTTCAATGTTGTTGCAGTCTTCTCCATTCACCTGTATCTTCATCTCACTCTCACTCTCTCCATCTGTCCAAAATTTTTCCTATGAACTTTATTCCCAAATACTCGTAATCTCATTTCCTCCCACGTTTCGCAGCCAAAAATAATATAAGTAACTGGTAGTAGAGTAACAATTTTATTAAATACTAAGCTAATAACCCGGCGTACACTACTGCGCCTAAATAAATGAAGATAATGTGTTTTTTTATGTTTAGTTAATAAGTAAAAGGGAAAATAATCTTATGTATAAAAATTAATGTTCGTTTGTTTGTTTGTTCCTACTTTATGCACGGCCATACCGTTGATCCCATTGTGATGGGGTTTTTTGCAAAATGTTCAGGAGATTACCGGGATAAACATAGGCTATAAGAGAGTTGTGATACTCAACTCCTACACCCTTAAAAATCGCCCTTTGTAGTGGAAAACGTGAAAAAAGTAGCACTTTCGTCGCTTAAATGGCTTACGCTGCCTAAACCATAAGAAATACACAAAATTAATGTACACAGAATTGAATATCTCGAAAAGCTCTACAAAAATGTCCGCGACAGCATATATTTTTCTCTTACGGATAACTTACAAAAACCATTTTTGTCTTTCATTGATACCAAGAGTCCCTTATCTCTTATGGAAAACTCACAATAACCATTTTTGTCTTTGATTAATACCAAGTGCCTTGCGCCGTAGCCGAGTGGTTAAGGCAAGAAGTCTTGGCGCAGAACTACAAGGCTTACGCTGGTTCGTGTCTCTATGGGGGAAGAAATTTTTCTCATGGAATTTCGGCCAGTATGGGACCGGTACACAGTGGGTCAGAAATGCAATCTACTCGTAGCTGGGGGGGGGACTGTTTTGACTCGCTCTCATCAATTTATCTTTTTTTTTTTCACTCTAATGTAATTGTAATATGACGGTTCTTAACTTATCTGCAAAGGAGGGTACAATTTAGAAGTGGAGGTTTACTTGAAATCAATCACACTCCTTGAGCCACAACAGAAGGCTGTAAGGGGTTTTCTTGCGAACTTATTTAATAATATCTAATTATGTCCTAATTGCTGAATTTTATGGTAAAAAAGTAACATACTTTTATCGTCCGCCCATGACATGAGAATTGAACGTTCGGGCAGAATAACGTCTGCTGGGTACGCTAGTTAATTATAAAAACATATAATTTTTAGATACCCCGTGCTGATTTGCCCAACTTCTTCACATAAATGAGCTGAAAGAAAAAGTTCGTTATTGTGTGAGATATCCATAAGAATAAACAAATATGCTGCCGCGGACTTCCTTTTAGAGAGCTTTTTGAGATATTCAATTCTGCGTTTACGTTAATTTTTTTTGGCATGTTAATTTCCTTCACGTAAATAATAATAATAATAATAATAATACTACTACTAATAATAATAATAATAATAATAATAATAATAATAATAATAATAATAATTTCATTATATGTGTATATATGCCCTCCATGGTATCTTTACCTTGTCGTGGTGGAGTGGCTTGTGTGCTTAAATGATCCTGAGAGCTATGCCGGCGGTAGCATTGCTGCCGTTAGGGTTACCCATGCCGGACTGGTCGAAGGTGATAAGCCAGACGAAATAAGTACCTTGGTCGAAAGAGTGACGATCTTTCACCGTAAAAATACAACCGTCAAGAAATGCGGACATGGGTTCTACTGGGGTAAAATTTTCCGGTAGGTCAAATAGTTCCCCATTCGGTTCTCCGTTGGTTCCTGGGGGACTACTTCAGGGAACCCCATGCCAAGGCTCTACACAAACTGCGAAGGGGCAGGACATGTTGCGCCCGTCCCATGGGGAACCTGACAGACGTGCATGGAAACTTCTTGTAGGAAAGCCAGAAGGAAAACGCCCAGTTGGTAGACCAAGAATGAGGTGGGAGAACAACATTAACTATGATTTGAGGGAAGTAGATTATACAGGGAATGATTGGAAAGCATTAGCTCAGGATAGGGATGTATGGAGAGCTTATGTCCGTGCGGCCATGAACCTACGGGTTCGATAGTGCCAGTGAGTAAGTAAGTAAGTGTATATATGACGGGAGACTGGCAAATCCACACCGGATATATATATATATACATCAGGTGCGGAGTTCCGGGTTCGAGTCCCGTCCAGGCATTTATTTTTCTTATCATGCCATATATATATATTTGTGTGTGTGTGTGGGTGTGGGTGTGATACGTAACATTTAACGTTTTATCAAAAATACAAATTTCGTAATAATAACTTACGTTGCGGAGCAACGCCACTGAATATGAAATTGAAAAAAGTATGTTTCAATTAGAATTTGAAAAAATATAAATATTTCACGGATTAAATCTGTTTATCGCCCGTAAATTTGTGGTCTGAACAATCAGCAACTCTTCCTTTATCATGTAAATGCTAAATACATTTCAAAATACCATATTTATCATAGAATTAAATACTTCAAAATATATTACGTGTTGTACTGTTCACATTTGAAAGTTAAACTGCTTACACATTATACTTACTTACTTACTTACTTACTTACTTAATACAGCCTTTCCACTTTACAGCAGCTTGCCCTTGATTCCTGCTTTCCAGAGATTCCTATCTTCCCATTGTCCATCTTCCATACCCCTCTTCATCATGGCATCATATATTCCCTCATACCATGTTCTTCTACTTCTTCCCCTTCTCCTTCTGCCTGGTACCATCCAATCCAACACCTGTTTAGGCCACTGGTCTTCCGGCATCCGTTGTAGATGTCCATACCATTGTAGAGCTCTCTTTGTTATCCTATCGATAACAGTATCCTGTGCATCCATTTCTTGTCTGATATATGTATTTCGAATATGTTGTAGCCTGGATATTCTCATACTTCTCCGTAATCCATCCATTTCTGTCGCCAAGATTCTTTTCTGCATCCTTTCATTTATTGTCCAGCTTTCTGATCCATATGTAAGTATACTTTCTATTATTGTCTGTATAATCCCCTTTTTTGTTTTTCTGGTCAAATTTCTATTCCATAAAAGACCATTCAGGGATCTAATCGCCTTCCTTGCACAATTTGCTCTGTTAGTAATATCTTTTTCACAAGTACCAGATTTATCTATTATAGATCGAAGATATTTAAATTCTTCAACACGTTTAATTATCATATTATTTATTTGTAGGTCTTCTGAATTTCCTCCGATTACCATATATTCTGTTTTAATATAATTTATCTTCAGTCCACCTACCTCAAATGCATCGACCAACTTTCTTATCATATATTCTATATCTTCTTTATCTTGTCCTATTATAATCTGGTCATCAGCGAATAATAAATTGTGCAGTAAATGGTCATTAATGTCGATTCCCATTCCCCTACATGACTTATTCCATTTCATTAATACTGCTTCTAAATATATCTTAAACAATGTTGGTGACATCCCGCATCCTTGTCTTAATCCTTTTGTTATATCAAATTCTGATGATATTCTATTTCCAACCTTAATACTTGCTTTACAATCATACATTCTTTTTATAAAATGTATGAGAGATTTAGATATTCCAAAATTCTCCATTGCCAACCAAAGCTTGTTGATGGGTACAGAGTCATATGCTTTTTCCAGGTCTATAAATGCCATATGAACTTATTTTCCTTTAGCCAACATCTTTTCCGTAATCTGCCTGATCACAAATATATTATCAAGGCACGATTTACCTGCTGTGAAACCTGTTTGTTATTCTGATATTCTATTTTGTATTAGTTCCTCCAATCTGATTTTAATAATTGTACTTAACGTTCTACTAATTGCTGCCATAACACTGATGCCTCTATAGTTTGATGGATCTCTTTTATTCCCTTTATTTTTGTATATTGCACTAATATACGATAACTTCCACTCATCTGGATTAGGATCTCCTTCTATCACTTGGTTAAAAAGTCTAGTTAAAATTCTTATAATTCCTGAACCACCATATTTAATTAGTTCCAGGGTTATTCCTCTTGGACCTGCCGCTTTTCCATTTTTTGCTGTTCTCAACACGTTTCTTACCTCCTCTTCTGTTATAGGTTCTATTAAGTCACCCTTTCCATTATCCAGTGTAGCATAGTCTATAAATTCTCTCCTAGTTTCTGTTAAAAGCTTTTTAAAATATTCCTGAAAAGTTTTCATTGGTACTAAATTAAAACTCTTAGCCATATTATCATTTCGCGTGTTTATAATTGTCCTCCATGCTTGGGCTGACTTTGAATAGCCTACTGTATGCTCGATTTCTCCACATACCCTATTTCACATTTCTTTTTTATGTTTCCTGACTTCTGTTTTAACCTTTCTTTTAAGCATGTTATAACTTTGATAATCTTCATCTTTCTTGTAACTTAAATATTTTTGATATGCATTTTTCTTTTCTGTTATGATATCAAGTATTTTCTTATTCACCCAATGGTTGCTTACACATTATAACAAATTTAAATATGAAATTTGAAGTGTTGTGTTTTATATGTTTTAGATAAAAATATATGTTATTCTAATTACAAACGTAACATTGAAATAAATAAATAAATAAATAAATAAATAAATATATATATATATATATATATATTACAAATATATATATTACAAATGTAATGGGAAAAGAGATTACGAGTATTGGACAATAAAGCTCTTAGGAAAATTTTTGGACCAAAGAGAAATCAGCAGACAAGTGAATGGAGAAGACTGCTTAACAGTGGAATTACATGGTTATAAAGGAAGCCAGATATAATTTAGAACATTTATATCTCGTTGACTGCGATGGGCAGGGCATGTGCACGAGTGGGGAATGAAAGACATGCATGGAAACTTCTTTTACGAAAACCAGAGGGTAAACGCCCAGTTGGTAGACCAAGAATGAGGTGGGAGAATAACATTAACAGTGATTTGAGGGTAGTAGATATGATTTTACAGGTGGATGATTGGAGAAACATTGGCTCAGGATAGGGATGTATGGAGTGCTTATGTCTGCACGGCAATGAACTTACTGGTTCGATAGTACAAGTTAGTTAGTCAGTTAGTTACACAATTTTCATATTTTTACATCAATCAATTACGCACGATTGCGTTACATTTAGGCTTGGGTTGTCTATTTTAGGTTGAGGTTAGGTTAAAGTTTATGATAGGTTAGGTTAGGTTACGTTAGGTTCCGTCAGTATATTACAGGTCAAGTCATTTAAGCGCTCAAAAGTAGTTTTTTTAAAGTTTTTCACTACTAAGGGTGGTTTCAAGAGGTGTAGGATTTGAGAGTATCACACAAGTCTCTTACAGCCTTACAGTTTTAACGAGAGTGGCGGGACGATGTGTGAACGGACGCACCAGTAAGTGTGCGAATAATTGGTGTAGAGATTTGCTTTACTCATTATTAAATTCCATCTCATGTCAGCATCAATTAAACTTCAAAACTGTATTATTATAGATATTATTTGCCGAAACGCGCAAACACAATTCAGTAACACAAACAAATTGGGACTGGGAGTAAAAAAGTCATTAAAAGTAAAATATATTTTATTGGATGTCGCACAGCGGCCGAATTCTATCACTTTCTTTAAAGTTTTTTCGCCAATACGTCATTCATGCACAATCATTTTCGAATTATTTTATAAATACGAACGATAGGAAAATGTATCCTACTACTACTACTACTACTACTATTACTACTACTTCATCTAATATATAAAAGAATGAATGTTTGTTTATTCGTACTTTATGCGCGGCCATACTGCCCAATGAGATAGGGTTTCTTGCAAAATGTTCAGGAGATTCTCGGGATGAAGATAGGCTATATAAGAGAGTTGAAATACTAAACTCCTACACCCTTAAAAAGCCTTTGTAGTGAAAAATGTAAAAAAAGGATTTTTGTTTACCATTTAAATGCCTTACGCTGCCTAAACCATAACAAATACAAAAACATTGCTCTTCACAGAACTGAATATCTGAAAAAACTCTACAGAATATATTTTATCTTTCAAGGATAACTCACAATATAAATTTATTTTGTCTTTTATTTATGCCAAAAAAATCGGGATGCATAGATTCACTGGCAACGCCGGGTAATCAGCACGGGGTAACTAAAAATAATGACAATATCAATTTGTATTTTATTTTTGTTTCACTTATTGAACTAAATGCAAAAAAACAGAATTATCGTATATTTAGTTGTAGCAGCAGCGCACGCCGGGTATTAGCTTTATATATAACATAAGAAAAATAAATTTGTGAAAAATAAATTTATTTTTCTTATCATGTCATATTAAGCTTTTATTGCTCAACGTCAACATTTTAATTATAACATTATATATACATATATATATACATGTGTGTGTGCGCACGCGCGCATTCATTTTTATATATTTCTGCCACGCAACATTTAATATTTTATCAATAATATAAATTTCGTAATAATAACTTACGTTGCGGAGCAACGCCACTGAATGTTAAATTGAGAAAAGTAAGTTTGAATTTGAATTTTAAAAAATATAAAAAATTCAGGGATTAAATCTGTTTATAACCGTAAATTTGTGGTATGAACAATGAGAAACTCTTCCTTTATCAGGTAAATACTAAATCATTTAAAAATACCATATTTATCATAAATTTAAATGTTTGAAAACATATTACGTGTTGTACTGTTCACATTTGAAAGCGAAACTGCTTACATATTATAACAAATTTAAATATAAAATTTGAAATGTTCTGTTTTATATGTTTCTAGATAAGAATATATGTTATATCAATTATAAACGTAACACTGAAGTAAATAAATAAATAAATACATAAATAAATAATTAATTATATATGTATTACAAAAATGTAATTAAATTACTCTTACTTCAAGGGAGGAAAGAGATTGCGAGTATTTGAGAATAAAGCCTTAGGAAATGTTTTGGATCAAAGACAGATGAGCAGACAGGTGAATGGAGAAGATTGCATAACAGTGAAATTACATGGTCTTTATAGGGACCAGATATAATTTAGAACAGTTAAGTCTGATTGACTGCGATGGACAAAACATGTGGCACGAGTGGGGAATGAAAGACGAGCATGGAAGCTTCTTGTGGGAAAACCAGAGGGAAAACGCCCAGATGTAAGACCAAGAATGAGGTGGGAGAATAACATTAACTGTGATTTGAGGGAAATAGATTTTATTATACAGGAGGATGATTGGAAAAACCTTGACTCAGGATTGGGATGTATTGAGAGCTTATGTCCGCGCGGCCATGAAGATACGAGTTTGATAGTACCAGTTATTTACTTAATTGCACAATTTTCTTATTTTTACATCAATCAACTTTTTAGTATAAACGTAAACATATGAATGAGGAATACACACAAATTCCTATAAAATATCTCATTTGTATAATTTAATGGTAGAATATTTGTAACACACACACATATATAGATAGATACATAGGTAGATATAGATTTTACCTTCAAAGTAAGCAATAATCGGCTGGCGGACCAGACATGCTTACCACATGTCTCCTTCTCTCTCTCTCTCTCTCTCTCTCTCTCTCTCTCTCTCTCTTTTACTCACACACTCACTCACTCACACACTCACACAACTCACACACACATACCCACATACACACATACACACACACTCACACATACACACACATATACACATACACTGGCAGGATAATAATAATTATTATTATTATAACTATTATTAAGGCCTCGGTGATAACTACCGAGGCATTACCTTACTCCCAACTGCATCTAAATTATATGCCAACATAATTAAAAATAAGTTATCAGTAAGTACTGAAACATTTTTGGAAGAAGAACAATGTGGATTTAGAAAAGGGAGGAGCACTATAGATGCAATATTTACCCTGCAACAAATTATGGAAAAAAGGAGAGAATTTAATCTCCCACTGTACATACTATTTATAGATTATGAAAAGGCATATGATAATGTAAACCGAGATAAACTTTGGCAGATACTGCATGAAGAACATATACACTCACATGTAATACGAGCCATACAAAGCTTATATCAAAATTCTAAAATCAAAATTAAATTACCAGATGGAGAAATTACAGAACACATAACACACAGGCAAAGGTGTTCGACAAGGATGTGGACTATCTCCACTCTTATTTAATATATATATTAACAGAATAGTGCAAGAATGGAAACAAACAGTAAACAGTGGAATTTCAATAACTAGGAATAAAATAATTCAAACAATATTATATGCTGATGATCAAATAATATTATCAGATTCCGAAGATAGCTTACAAATAGCAGCATATCAATTATTCAAAATTGCCAGCAAATATAATATGAAAATTTCCACATCAAAATCCAAAACAATGGCAATGTGTGGAAAAAAACATACAACGGGTGAAAATTGAGATTGATGGAAAAATTATAGAACAAGTGTCAGATTTCTCTTACTTAGGAAGTGTATTTGCAGAGTATAAGAGTGACATTGATTCAAAATTACAAAAATATAATAAAATGAATGGGGTAATACGAAGACATTTTGGTAAACAGATGAGGACAGAGACAAAACTAAGATTACATAACGTCACATCAAAAGCTGCTCTAAAATACGGAAGTGAAATTGGATTTAAATAAAAGAAACTCTCATAAACTTCAAGTAAGCCAAATGCGCTTCTTACGATCATTGTTAGGAGTTAATAGACTGGATCACCAAAGGAACACTACTATCAGAGGAAAACTTGGAGTAGCAAGTTTAAATGAAGATATCCAAAAATACCAACAAGAATGGAAAAATCATCTGAGAAGAATGGCAAGAAATAGACTTCCAAAATTGGCATTCCAATATACCCCAACTGGACATAGGGACCAAGGAAGACCAAAACATCGGTGGAAAGATCAAGACCATCTTCGCTAGGTTTACCGTACAGACCACATGGCCTAAAACGAATTTGTTCATGATGATGATGATAACTATTATTATGGTGGAAGCTTTGGCGCTGGAGTATAGATTGTTTCTTTTTCTTACAATATGTTGTATATAAATATATTGTACATTTCCTTTACATAAACTGAAATGTCACTGTCGAGCCCGTACTAGATTCACGGCCGCGCTGAGTCAAGCTCTCCATTCATCCCTATGCTGAGCTAATGTTTTCCAATCATCGCCCTGTATAATCAATCAATTAAATCATTCGTTAAATGTTATTCTCCCACCTTGTTTTCGGTCAATATATAAACTGGGCATATTCCCTCTGGTTTTTCCTACATTGAGTTTCTTATTCTACTTCTATGCCACATGACCTGCCTCTTCTCCTCATTATAATATATTGTTTGCTTCGTATAAAAACCCTTTGAATTCAATGATATACAGACTTCTCCATTCACCTGTCTCTTCATATCTCCCTCCCTCTCTCTCTCTCCCTCTCTCTCTCTCTCTCTCTCTCTCTCTCACTCACTCTTCAACTCTCCCTCCCATCCTCCCTCCCTACCACACTTTCTATTTCTCTCTCTTTCTCCCTTACTCTCCCTCTCACTCCTCCTTTCTCTGCTTCTCTCTCCCTGCTCCATCCCCTCTCTCTCTTTCTCTCTCTCTCCCTCCCTCCCTCCCTCTCTCTCTCTCTCTCTCTTCAAAATTTTTCCTAAGGACTTTATTCCCAAATACTCGTAATCTCATTTCCTCCCATGCTTCGCAGCCAATATAATAGAAATATCTGGTAGTAGAGTAACAATTTTATTAAATATTAAGCTAATAACCCGGCGTGCACTGCTGCGTCTAAATAAATGAAGATTAATGTGTGATTTTTATGTTTAGTTAAATAAGTAAAAGGAAAAATAATTAATTATAAAAAATTATATTTTTCCATACCCCATGCTGATCTCCAGAACTTCTTAACATAAATGAGCTGAATGGAAAAAGTCGTTATTGTGTGAGATATGCGAAAGACATAAAGAAATATGCTGCCGAGGACTTTCTTGTATGGAGCTTTTTGAGATATTCAATTCTGTACTTACTTACGTACTCATTGGCACTATCGAACCCGTAGGCTCATAGCCGAACGGACATAAGCTCTCCATACATCCCTATCCTGAGCTAATGCTTTCCAATCATTCTCTGTATAATCTAGTTCCCTCAAATCATAGTTAATGTTATTCTCCCACCTCATTCTTGGTCTACCAACTGGGCGTTTCGTACAAGAAGCTTCCATGCAAGTCTTTCATTCCCCATACGTGCAACATGTCCAGCTCATCGCAGTCTACGAGACTTAACTGTTCTTATTATAGCTGGCTTCCTATAAAGACCATGTAGTTCATTGTTATGTAGTCTTCTCCATTCACCTGTCTGCTCATTTCTCTTTGGTCCCTTTTTTATCAGTTCTGCTGGGATCTTATCTGAACCTGATGCTTTATACATCTTCAATTTTTCAATCGCCAGTTCATCCTCCAATGCATTTGGTTCTGCGACTAGCATTTCTGCTGTCTGTAAATTATTCTCCTCAATGTCCTGTTCTGTATGGACATTTAATAGCTGATTAAAGTAACTTTTCCATCTATTTAATATACTCCTGGAATATGCAATCATATCCCCATTTTCATTCCGAATTATGTTTGTTCTAGCCTGAAATCCTTTCTTCTCCATACTAATTCCCTGATATAATTCTCTATGTTCCTAATTTTTGCTTTCATTGTAAGATAATTAATCTTCTCTCTCAAGTATTCCCTCTTTTTACTCTTTAGTAACTTGGTGGTTTCCCGTCTAATACTACCCAATGGCTCTAAATTTACCTCATTTGGCTCGTGTAACCATTTCACTTTTGCTACCTTTTTTCTTTACAATGTCGGCACATTCCTCATCAAACCATTTCTTGTTTTGCCTCTTTTTTAAACAACCAATGCTTTCTGATGCTGACAATTTAATAGTATCTTTTATAGCCTCCAATTCTTTATTTATATCAGTTTCTTCTTCGTTTGCCACATTATCATCTGAATATTCCAGTACTTCAAATCTATTAGCAATTTTGATTTGGTATACTTGCCGCATTTCATCATTTTTCAAATTTTTTAATTCAAATTTTACAGAATCATCTTTAGCGTTTGTTCCTCTCATAAGCGATAGCCGTTATCTGATTTTCACCCTGACCAGATGATAATCCGAATTGCAGTATGTGCCTCTAACTGATCTAACATCGATGATGCTACTCTTCCAGCGTTTATCCACTAATACATGATCTATCTGGTTCCGAGATTCTCCATCTGGGGACGTCCTGGTGTATTTATGAATATCCTTATGCTGAAATGTTGTGCTCTTAACAATAAGATTCTTTGATGTGGCGAATGTGACTAATAACCCCGTTGTTGTTACTATCTTCATGAAGACTGAATTTGCCTATTGTCGGTTTGAATATATCTTCCCGCCCCACTTTTGCATTAAAATCTCCTAAGACAATTTTCATATGATATAGTGAAAGGCTATCAAATAAGCATTCTAATTCTTCATAGAACTCATCCTTGATCTTGTTATCTTTTTCTTCTGTGGGGGCATGTACATTTACAATTACAAAATCATGTCGTTTGCCCTTTAAAATTATGTATGATATCCTATCACTAACAAACTTATTATCTCGGATAGCGAATAGGATCCTCCTTTTGACTAAAAAAAAACCTTTCCAAATGCAGATCTTTCTGCACCCCCGAAGTATAATGCAAATGTTCCTGATTCCTGACTACCTTCTCCTGGCCACCTAACTTCCTATAAAGCGAATATATCCAAGGGCGAATTATCTAATTCCCGCGTTAATATCTTTAGTGCCCCGCTATTGTATAAAGTTCTAACTTTCCATGTTCCTAGGAATATGTCCCTGTGTTTGAGACTTTGGCATGGGTTCCCTGAACGGAGTTCCCGCCCGGAGAACGGAATGCGGGACTATTTAACCTCCGGAAAATTTTACCCCAGTTGAACCCATGTCCGCATTTCTGGACGGTTGTATTTTTACAGTGAAAGAACGTCACTCTTTCGACCAAGGTACTTTTTTCGTCTGGCTTATCACCTACGACCAGTCCGGCATGGGTAACCCTATCGGCAGCAATGCTACCGCCGGCATAGCTCTCAGGGTCATTTAAGCACGCAGGCCACTCCACCACGACAAGGAAAAGATACCATGGAGAGCACTTCTGTGTGTACATAATTTTTAGGCATGTTATTTTCCTTCACGTATAATAATAACAATAATAATAATAATAATATAACTAAAATAAAAATAATAATTACATTATATATATATATATATATATATATGTAGATATTACCTTCAAATACTAAGTAAGCTACAATCAAGTCAGTTGCGGTTAGATATTAGGTTACGATAGGGTAGTATAAGTTAGATTAGGTTAGATTTAAGTAGGTTAGGTCGCGATCAATTTTGGTTTTGGTTCCGGTTCAGGCTAGTTTCAAGTTAGGTTAGGTTAGGCTAGGCACGATGGCGTTAAATTTATGTTTGGGTTAGGTTTATTGTAAGTTGAGGTTAGGTTAAGGTTTATGTTAGGTTAGGTTAGGATACGTTAGTTTCGGTCAGTATATTACAGGTCAAGTCATTTAAGCGCTCATAAAGCTACTTTTTTTTTACGTTTTTCAATACAAAGGGAGGTTTGTAGAGGTAACAGGAGTTGAGAGTACCACACAAGACTCTTACAGCCGTACAGTTATAACGAGAGTGGCGGGACGATGTGTGAACGGATGCACAGGTAAGTGTGCGAATAAATGGAGTAGAAATTCGCTTTATTGACTATTGAATTCCACTTGATGTCAGCACCAATTAAACTTCAAAACTGTATTATTGTAGATATTATTTGCCAACACGCACACACTATTCAGTAACACAAAACGAATTGGGACTGGAAGTAAAAAAGTCAATAAAACTAAGATATATTTTACTAGAAGTCGCACAGCGGCCGAAATTCTATCACTTTTTTTTTAAGTTTGTCACCAATACGTCACTTATGAATATTAATTTTCGAATTACTTTTAAAAATACGAACAATAGGAAAATTTATCCCACTAATACTACTACTACTAATTCATCTAATATATAAAAAAAATGAAAGTGTGTTTGTTCGTACATTATGCGCCCCATACTGCCGATTGCGATAGGGATTCTTGTAAAATGCTCAGGAGATTCTCGGGATGAAGATAGGCTTAAAAAACAACCTTTGTATTGAAAAAATGTAAAAAAGTCCTTTTTCTTTTTACTCCTTCAATGGCTTACGCTGCCTAAACCATAACAAATACACAAAAATTACTGTTCACAGAACTGAATATCTGAAAATAAAAAACTCTACAGAATATGTTTAATCTATTATGGATAACTCAAAATATCAATTTATTTTGTCTTTTATTGATGCCAAGAAAATCGGGATGCGTAGATTCCCGGGCGACTGCGGGTAATCAGCACGGGGTATCTAAAAATAATAACAATATAAATTTATATTTTATTTTTCCTTCTACTTATTCAAGTAAATGCAGTAGCGCACGACGGGTATTAGCTGATATTAAGCTTACATTGTTCAACGTCAAGATTTTAATTATAATATTTCATATATATATATATATGTCTGTGTTTGTGTGTGTGTGTGTGTGGATGTGTGTGTGCGCGCGCAATGATTTTTAAAATATTTCCGCTACGTAACATTTAAGGTTTTATCAAAAATATAAATTTCGTAATAATAACTTACGTTGCGGAGGAACACCATTCGTAAAAAATAAAAAAGTAAGTATTAACTCAAATTTAATAAAAATATAAAAATTTCACGGATTAAATCTGTTTATAACCCGTAAATGTTTGGTATGAGCAATGAGGAAATCGTCCTTTATCAGGTAAATACTAAAACTAAATACATTTAGAAATACCATATTTATCATAGTTTTAAATGTTCAAAATATATTATATCTTGCACTGATCCCATTTGAAAGCTAAACTGCTTACACATTATAACAAATTTAAATATAAAGTTAAAAATGTTGTGTTTTATATGTTTTTAGATAATAATAAATGTTTTTATAATTACAAACGTAACAAACCGGTATATATATATATATTACAAATGAAAGCTATGCAGGCGGTAGCATTGCTGCCGAGAGTGTTACCCATGCCGGACTGGTCGAAGGTGATAAGCTAGAAGAAAAAAGTACCTTGGTCGAAGGAGTGACGATCTTCGAACGTAAAATACTACCGTCAAGAAATGCGGACATGGGTTCAACTGGGGTAAAATTTTCCGGTGGTCAAATAGTCCCCCATTCGGTTCTGCGGGCGGGGACTACGTTCAGGGAACACATGCCAAAGGCTCAAACACAGGGAAATGTTCCGTGGAACATGGAATGTTAGGACTTTATACACGAGGGGCGCACTAGAGATATTAACGCGAGAACTAGATAAATCGCCCTTGGATATAGTCGCTTTACAGGAAGTTAGGTGGTCAGGAGAAGGTAGTCAGGAATCAGGAAGTTTTGCATTATACTACGGGGGTGCAGATCGACCTGCATTTGGAACGGGTTTTTTAGTCAGAAGGATGATCCTGTCCGCTGTCCGAGATATTAAGTTTGTCAGTGATAGGATAGCATACATAATTTTAAAGCGTAAACGACATGATTTTATAATTGTAAATGTACAAGCTCCCACAGAAGATAAATATGACAAGATCAAGGATGAATTCTATGAAGAATTAGAATGCTTATTTGATAGCCTTTCACGATATCATATGAAAATTGTCTTAGGAGATTTTAATGCAAAAGTGGGGAGGGAAGATATATTCAAACCAACAATAGGCAAATTCAGTCTTCATGAAGATAGTAACGACAACGGGGTTAGATTAGTCACCTTTGCCACATCAGAAATCTCATTGTTAAGAGCACAACATTTCAGCATATTCGACACGGTAGACTTGGACTTCGACACGGTAGACTTGGACTTATTGTTGCATAAACTTAAAAACCTCTTACTCTCTGATAGTGCCACGAAATGGTTCAATTCCTACCTTCATGAGCGCCAGCAATCTGTTATAGGAAATCATACATTATGTTCTTCTTGGTCCTTCCGTAAAGCTGGGGTTCCACAGGGTTCGGTACTTGGACCTTTGCTTTTTTCAATCTACATAAATGACATATCTAACTCCCTAAAGCATTGCAAACATAATTTATTTGCAGACGACATGCAAATCTACATCCACACAGACAAATATTCACTAAATGACGCTGTTGCCAAAATTAACGAGGATCTTGACTCACTAATGACTTGGACAGTTAAATATGGACTGCAATTAAATCCTACAAAGTCACAATCAATCATTATGGGTCATCAGAGACTATTATCTACAATTAACCTAAACACAGTTTCGCATGTGTCACTAAACGGAGTTCAAATCCCTTATAGTGAGACAGTAAAAATTCTAGGAGTATTTATTGACAAAAAAACTTAAATTGGAATACACAAATAAACCATACATGCAAAACAGTCTTCTCAATAATACATTCATTAAATCGTGTACGAAATTGTTTGCCATTCGCCCTTAGGAAAATGTTAGTAGAAACACTTGCAATGCCCCATTTTGATTATTGTGACACTCTTTTTACAGACTTAAATATTATTTCCACTCAAAGACTTCAACGTGTTCATAATTCTTGCGCACGTTTTATTTGTGGTATTCGCAAATTTGACCATGTTACACCGTCCCTGGAACAATTATCGTGGTTTCGTCTAAGAGATCGTAGAACTGTCCATTCCCTATCCCTTCTCTATAAAATACTTCACACATCATCGCCTAATTATTTATCACGCCGCTTCATCAGACTATCCGACACACATAAATCTTGACACTCGATCCCATCAGCACATTGTCCTTTATATCCCGCCTCATCACACTGTATATTATTCATTATCTTTTACGGTGTCACTTACCAAAACATGGAATTCCCTTCCACCCTATGTCAGAGACTGTCAAACTATAACATCCTTCAAAAACAAACTAAAGAATTATTTAATAACAAACTGACTTATACACCTCACTGATAGTATTCTTTTAGCAATATTAATATATTTAATTATTTATGTAAATAATATTAAGAATAACAAATATTTTTATTTGTTTTGTTTTAAATATTGTATAATCGTAAAATTAGTTTTCTATATCTCATTATTTTCCTGTTTTTTATATACACTAGACAGGGACAATTTAATATGTCTTGCTTGTATACATTTTATTATTAGTTTTAGTCTTAATTTTAACTAATATTAACTGGTTGTATTATAGATCGTAATATGTATATTAGATATTATCTTTTGATCAAATTTTTACTTAGTGTTTAATATTAGAGTTAATTAACATTGTTATATTCTTATGTAATATATGTTTGTCCTGGTGAGTGGAAGAGAAGGCCACATGGCCTTAACTCCACCAGGCTAAATAAATCTTAAATAAATAAAAAAAATAAATAAAATAAATATTAATAAATACACCTGGACGTCTCCAGATGGAGAAACTCGGAACCAGATAGATCATGTATTAGTGGACAAACGCTGGAACAGTAGCATCATCGATATTAGATCAGTTAGAGGGATAGACTGCAATTCGGATCATCATCTGGTCAAGGTGAAAATCAGACAACGGTTATCGCTTATGAGAGGAACGAGCCCTAAAGTTGATTCTGAAAAATTTGAATTAAAAAACCTGAAAAATGAAGAAAATGCGGCAAGAATACCAAATCAAAATTGCTAATAGATTTGAAGTACTGGAATATTCAGAAGATAATGTGGCAAACGAAGAAGAAACTAATATAAATAAAGAATGGGCGGCTATAAGAGATACTATTAAATTATCAGCATCAGAAGGCATTGGTTATTTAAAAATGAGGAAAAACAAGAAATGGTTTGATGAGGAATGTGCCAACATTGCAAAGAATAGAATGCCAGCAAAAATGAATTTGTTACACTAGCCAAATGACGTAAATTTTAGAGAAATTGGGTAGGAATTAGACAGGAACCCACCAGACTACTAGAGTAAATAAAGGAGGGACATAGATGAGACGAGAGAGAGACGATTAACGTTCTTTGAAATTAATGCAAAAAAATAGGAACATTAGGAAAATAGTCCAGGGAAATTAGGATTAGAGAAGAAAGGGGTTTCAGTCTAAAGTAAACATAATTCGGAATGAAAACGGGGATATGATTGCAGATTCCAGGAGTATATTAAATGGATGGAAAAGTTACTTTAATTAGCTATTAAATGTACATACGGAACAGGACATTGAGGAGGATAATTTACTGATAGCAGAAATACTAATCGTAGAACCAAATGCATTAGAGAATGAACTGGCGATTGAAAAATTGAAGATGTATAAAGCATCAGGTTCGGATGAGATCCCAGCAGAACTGATAAAAAAGGGGAAGAAAAATTGATGGACAAGGTACGCTGGTTGCTTAGTATGATTTGGATAAAAGAAGCTCTTCCAGATGAATAGAAGGAATCTATTATCGTGCCAATTTATAAGAAAGGAGTTAAACTGATTGCAACTACTACAGGGGCATCTCATTACTTTCAACTTCGTACAAAATTCTAACAAATGTATTAGTCAGCATACTTACTCCATATATTGATGAGACATTCTAGGAGATCATCAATGTGGATTTAGAAGAAACAGGTCTACAACAGATCAGATATATAGTATAAAACAAATTTTAGAAAAGAAATGGGAATATAATGGTACTATACATCAACTATATGTAGACTTCAAAAAAGCATATGATTCAATTAAGAGGGAGAAGGTATATAGTATCCTGCTGGAGTTCGGAATTCCTAAAAAGTTAGTTAGACTTATACGAATGTGTCTAAATGGCACAAATAGTAGGGTGCGTGTAGGCAAACAGTTTTCGGACACCTTTGAAATCCAGAATGGGTTGAAGCAAGGAGATGCAATATCTCTTCTACTATTTAATTTTGTACTAGAGCATGCTATCAAATCTTTAGAGGATGTGGAAGGCCTACAACTCAATGGTAGTAATAAGCTGTTAGTTTATGCTGTTGATATAGTACTATTGACCGATAGCGAGGAGACACTAAAGGACAACATGTACACACTATTGAGTAACATTAAGGAAATAGGACTGGAAGTAAATACCAATAAAACTAAATATACAGTCACACGTAGAAATGCATTATATAATGGAAATAGACATCTAATGACAAATGAGGGAAATTTTGTGGAAGTTGCTGAATTCAAATACCTAGGAACAATAATCACAAATAGGAATGAGAAGCACAAAGAAATTAAACATAGGCTCAATTCTGGAAATGCGTGCTAATATGCATTGCCGAGACTTTTGATGTCCCAACTCCTTTCAAAAAACGTTAAACTGAAAATATATAAAAATTTTATCTACCAGTTATATTATATGGGTGCGAAACATGAACTCTTACTTTAAGGGAGGAAATGAGATTACGAGTTTTTAAGAATAAAGTTCTTAGGAATATTTTTGGACCAAAGAGAGATGAACAGACTGGTGAATGAAAAAGACTACATAAGAATGAACTACATGGTCATTATAGGAAGCCAGATATAATAATAAGAACAGTTAAGTCTCGTAGACTGCGATGGGAAGGACATGTTGCACGTATGGGGAATGAAAGACATGCATGGTGGCTTCTTGTAGGAAAGCCAGAGTGAAAACGCCCAATTGGTAGACCAAGAGTGAGGTGGGAGAACAACATTAACTATGATTTGAGAGAAGTAGATTATACAGGGAATGATTGGAAAGCGTTAGCTCAGGATAGGGATGTATGGAGAGCTTATGTCCGCGCTTCTATGAACCTACGGGTTCAATATTGCCAGTGAGTAAGTAAGTAAGTATAAATATTACAAATGTAATAAAATCTCTTACTTAAAGGGAAGAAGGAGATTACGAGTATTTGAGAATAAAATTCTAATACAAATTTTTGAACCAAAGAGAGATGAGTAGACAGGTGAATGAAGAAGACTGCTTAACAGTGAAATTATGTGGTCTTTAGAGGAAGCCAGATATAATTTAGAAAATATAAGTTTCGTTGACTGCGATGGGCAGGATATGTGGCACGAGTGGGGAATGAAAATCGTGCATGGAGGCTTCTTGTAGGAAAAACAGAGGGTAAAAGGCCCAGTTGGTAGACCAAGAATGAGGTGGGAGAATAACACTAACTGTGATTTCGGGGAAGAAGTTTTCAATATAGAGCCGGATGATTGGAAAAATATTGGCTAAGGATAGGCATGTATGGAAAGCTTATGTCCGCGCGCCCGTGAAGATACGGGTTCGATATTACCAGTTAGTTAGTTAGTTAGTTGCACAATTTTCTTCTTTTTACATAAAAAAAATTTTTAGTATGAACGTAAATAAATGAATGAGGAATTCACACACCAATCACCTTAAAAAATCATTGTTCAATTCAATAATGGTACATTTGTAACACGCACAAACACAAAACATATATATATATATAGATTTTACCTTCAAAGTAAGCTATAATCGGCTGGTGGACCCAACATGCATACCAGAGGTCACACACACCAGGATGATGATGATTATTATTATTGTTATTATTATTCATATTATTATTATTATTATTATTATTATTATTATTATTATTATTGTTATTATTATTATTATTATTATTATTATTATTATTATTATTATTATTATTATTATTATTATTATTATTGTGGAAGGTTTGGCGCTGGAGTACAGATTTTTTTCTTTTTCTTAAAATATCTTATATATAAATATATTTTATATTTCCTTTACGTAAACTGAAACGTGAATTTCAAACCCTTAGTAGGTTCATGGCCACGCGGACACAGGCTCTCGATACATTGCTATCCTGAGTTAATGATTTCCAATCATCGCCATGTATAATCGATCAATCAAATAATTAGTTAAATGTTATTCTCCCACCTGGTTTTCGGTCTACATATAATCTGGGAATTTTCCCTCTGGTTTCTACTACAAGAAGCTTCTTCTTCTTCTCCTTCTTCTTCTTCTTCCATGCCACATGACCTGCCTGTTTTTCTCATTAAAATATCTTGCTTGATGCGTATAAAGACCGTTTAAGTTCAATGTTGTTGCAGTCTTCTCCATTCACCTGTATCTTCATCTCTCTCCCCCCTCTCTCTCTCTCTCTTTCTCTCTGTCACTCACTCTCTCTCTCTCTCTCTCCATGCGTCCAAAATTTTTCCTAAGAATTTTATTCCTATACACTCGTAATACCGTTTCCTGCCATATTTCGCAACCAAATATAATAAAAACAAAGTTTAGGAATTATTAATCAAGTTATGAAACCATCCCTTGTACAAAAAACACCAGATTTCGTTTATATAACACTTTGGCTAGAGCAGTGTTGATCTATGGTAGTGAAGCATGGACACTAAAAAGACAACACGAAAGCAGAATAACGGCTTGTGAAATGAGATTCATGCGCAGAACAGCGGGTTACACCAGATGGGATCGGAAAAGGAACACCGACATCTTAAAAGAATTGAAGACTACGCCAATTTTGGAATATATTAAACAGTACCAACTAAATTGGAAACACCATCTTGAAAGAATGAGTTCAAATCGGATCCTCAAAGCTGTTTATAACTATATACTAAGAGGACGAAGATTTCTGGGCCGTCCTATGAAACGCTGGAGGGAAAATTTTCTATACGATCGTAACAGGCCTTGGCCTAATACTTGGAAGGAAGAAGAAGAAAAATATAATAAAAATAACTGGTAGTAGAATAACAATTTTATTAAATATTAAACTAATAACCCGGCGTGCACTGCTACGCCTAAATAAATTAAAAATAATTGGGGGTTTTTACGTTTAATTAAATAACTGTAAGGAAAAATAATTAATTATAAAATTTATATATTTACATACCCGGTGCTGATTCCTCGAACTTCTTGACTTAAATGAGCTGAAAAAACATTCGTAATTGAGTGAGATATCCGAAAAAGATAAACAAATATGCAGCCACGGACATTCTTATAGAGAACTTTTTTAGATATAAAATTCTGTGTGCACATTAATTATTTTTGGCATATTAATTTTCTTCACGTATAATGATAATAATATTAATAATAATAATAATAATAATAATAATGATAATAATAATTACAATATATATGTATACACGATGGGATATATATATACAAGCCGGGAGGGCGAGGGTTCAAGTTCCGATGGGGTCAGGATTTTTAAACTGACCTAAACCTTCTGGCGGCACTATGGCCCTGGGGTCGACTCAGCCTCTAACGGAAATGAGTACCAGACGCTTGTTGTGGGGTAAAGGCGGCCGTCACGCAGGGCAGACAACCCGGCTGACACCAAGTGCCGATTGTCCAGAAAAAGTGGAAGCCTTAATCTCCTACTACCCCAAGGGCCTCCCGAGGCCTGTACTTTACTTTTATATATATATATATATATATATATATATGAGTGTGTGTGAGTGGGCGAGCATTGATTTTAATATACTTCCGCTACGCAACATTTAAGGTTTTATCAGATATACAAATTTTGTAATATTAACTTACGTTGCGGAGCAACGCCACTGAATATGAAATTGAAAAAGTAAGTTTTAATTAGAATTTGTTATAATATAAATATTTAACGGATTAAATCTGTTTATAACCCGTAAATTTTTGGTATGAACAATGACCAACTCTTCCTTCATCAGGTAAATACTAGTTACATTTCGAAATACCATATTTATCATAGAATTAAATATTTCAAAATATATTACGTGTTGTACTGTTCACATTTGAAAGCTAAATTGCTTACACATTATAACAAATTTAAATATAAAATATGAAATGATCTGTTTTATATGTTTTAGATAAGAATATATGTTATTCTAATTAGAAACGTAACATTGATATAAATAAATGTATATATATATATATATATATATATATATATATATATAACAAATATAATGGGATAAGAGATTACGAGTATTTGACAGTAAAGCTCTTAGGAACATTTTTGGACCAAAGAGAAATCATCAGACATGTGAATGGAGGAGACTGCTTAACAGTGAAATTTCATGGTTTTTATTGGAAGCCAGATATAATTTATAAAATTTACGTCTCGTTGACTGCGATGGGCAGGTCATGTGGCAGGAGTGGGGAATGAAAGACATGCATGGAAGCTTCTTTTAGGAAAACCATGGGGTAAACGCCCAGTTGGTAGATCAAGAATGAGGTGGGAGAATAACATTAACTGTGATTTGAGTTAGTAGATAAGATTATATTGGCGGATGATTGGAAAAACATTGGCTCAGGATAGGGATGTATGGAGTGCTTATGTCGCACGGCAATGAACCTACGGGTTCGATAGTATCAGTTAGTTAGTTAGTTAGTTACACAATTTTCTTATTTTTACATCAATCAATTTTTAGTATGAAGGTAAACAAATGAATACAGACACCAAATTCCTTAAAAAAATGAATTTGTTTAATTTGATAATGGTATATTTGTAACACACACACACAAACATATATAGAAAGATGGATAAACATTTTACCTTCAAAGTAAGCGATAATCGGCTGGTAGACCCAACATGCTTACCACATGTCTCACACACACACAGACCCACACACTGGCAGGAGGTTGTTATTATTATTATTATTATTATTATTATTATTATTATTATTATTATCTCCTAAAAGAAAATATACACCTAAACATAGAAACAGTGAAAGAAGCAATAAAGTCATTAAAGAATAGAACGTCACCAGGAAAAGGAAATATTCCAGCTGAATTAATAAAACATGGAGCAGATAAATTGTTCGAATTATTGAGAAGTAAATGCATAAATGGAGAAGATATACCATCAGATTGGAAAATAGGATATATTTCAACTATACATAAAAAAGGAAAAAAAGATGAATGCAAAAACTATAGGGGAATTACAGTCAATAGTACACTAAGTAGACTATATGGAAAGACAATCAAGTATTTCCTACAAATTGAATACAAAGAGTTAGAACCAGAGGAACAGGCAGGATTTAGAGTGGGCAGATCAACAATAGACCACATTTTCAGCATACGACAGATTATAGAAAAGAAAACAATCAGAGCATAACCGCTACATCTAGTATTTATAGATATAGAAAAAGCTTACGATAACATTCCTACATCAAAATTATGGAAAGTCTTAAAACTAAAAAAAAAATAAATCCAACACTGATTGAAGAAATTCAAAAACTATATTCAGAATCATATGTGCAAGTAAAAATGGGAAAGTACTTGTCTAAAGGTTTTCAAACAAATAAAGGATTACTACAGGGATTCTGTATATCTCCAACATTATATAATATTTATGTTGAAAAAGCTATTGAAGAATGGAAAAAGAAATGTAAACCGATGGGAATACCACTGGATGATAATTCAACAATATATACACTCCAGTTTGCAGATGACCAATTGATATTGGCTCAAGAATTTAAAGATATAGAATACCTCACTAGAAAATTAATACAAGAATATAGTTTATGGGGTTTAAAGATCAATATGGATAAATCTAGATATATGACAATATGGGATCTTCCTCAAGATTTAATACTAGAAGAAAATTTAGGGACAATTAAATACACTGAAGAATATAAGTATTTGGGAATTAAAATTACTAAAGATGGAAAAACAAGAAACAGAGATAAGAAACAGGATCAATATAGGAAAGTATGCTATATCTGCCCTAAATGGAATAGTATGGGACAAACATATCTTCAAAGAAACAAAAAAACTATTTTTAATACAATAATCAGAAGCATTATTACCTATGGAGCTGATGAGTGGGCTTTAAATGCACAATGAAAAAAAAAATTGCTCGCCACTGAAATGGACTACTGGAGACGTGCTGCAAGAATATCCAGGAAGGATAAAATCAGAAATTCATATATAAAAGAAAAAATGCAGGTACCAATATTCAATATTAGATTTTATAAAGAAGAAACAATTAAATTGGTATGGACACATTAGAACGATGGAAGAAGGAAGACTACCTAAGATAATCATGGATTGGGAACCACAAGGAAGGAAAAGAAGGGTAGACCAAGTACACTGCTCAAAAAAATTAGGGGATATTGTAGAATAACCTATTAAGATTATGTTTTTAGGAACAGTATTAGATGCAATCACTTTCTATTGTTCCAAAAGAATGTAAACAAGAGTTTGAAGTCATTACGTAACCTCTATACCACACCAGATGTCAAAGAGATCATGATTAGGTATATGGCAAACAAACAAAGCAACATTAACATGGGTGAAAATGTTTCTTTAGTATGGTGTATGGTCTCCTCGAACGGCCAGCACTGCCTCACACCTGTGTGGCATTGATGCAATGAGGTTAGCAATGAGTTCTTGGGGGATACGTGGCCACTCTTCCATAAGAGCAATGTGCAGCTCTGGAACAGTTGTGGGAGGTGCTGGTCTGTCTGCAATGCGCCTGCCTAATGCATCCCACATATGCTCAATCGGATTTAAGTCCGGGGAGGAAGCTGGCCATTGCATACACTCGATACCCTCCACTACCAGCATGTCGTCCACCAAGCCAGCTCTGTGGGGTCGTGCATTATCGTCCATAAAAAGAAAAGAATCACCTATGGCACCAGCATAAGGCACGACAAAAGGTCGGATAATCTCATCTCTATACTTTACCGCAGTCAAAGTACCACCTTGGATGACGTAGAGGTCCGTACGTCCACCACTACTGACTCCTGCCCACACCATCAATCCACCGCCACCATATGGGGATCTTTCACGTACAAAAGCTGGATTGTTTCGTGTCCCTTTTTCCCTCCAAATGAATACACGCCGACTATCACATTCCACGTTGAATCGCGACTCACCAGAAAAAAGAACTGATCTCCATTCAGCATGCCTCCACCCACGATGTTCCTCCGCCCAGTTTCTGCGATCTCTACGGTGTTGTGGAGTTAACCTGGTACACACCATGGGCCTACGGGCATAGAGACCACTTCCATGCAGTCGATTACGGACAGTTTGAGTTGACACCCTGCGTCCTGTTGCTGTTTGAAGTGTATTTCGCAGTTGAGTTGCATTCTGCTGTCTATTCCGACGGGCTGTTAACATGAGGTAACGGTCATCCCTTGCTGTTGTTGTCCGTGGTCGACTTGTCCGGCTCTTCTGTGAACAGTATCTGTTCTTTGAAAACGATTCCAAAGTCTGGAAATCACGCTTTGAGACACCCCAATGGCTTGTGCCACCTCTTGTTGTGTCTGTCCAGCTTCCATCCTTCCTATGACCCTCGAAGCCATTGGTTCAGGTAAATCACGTTGTCGAGGCATTACTGTCCCTAAGGCAAGTCATTCACTAACTGAAAACTGGACTGGATTTAAAAACAGCAACAAAACATTCACCTCCACACCACCCTTTCACATCAACAGTACAGACACTGCCCTCTGGTGTGGTACCGAGGTTACGTAACAACTTCAAACTCTTATTTACATTATCGTGGAGTAATAGAAAGTGATTGCATCTAATACTATTCCAAAAAACATAGTCTTAATAGGTAATTCTACAATATCCCCTAATTTTTTTGAGCAGTGTATTACGTGGATTCAGGGAATCAATGAAACTAAGAGGGAATGGGAAATAGAAGAAGATATATGGATGAACAGACAAGAATGGAAAAATGTGTTGAAACAAATGTGTAGTTAACTGTGAACATGGGTACCGGAAAAATGTATATTCATTGTAAAAGCCGGAATAATAAAAAAAATATCATTATTATTATTATTATTATTATTATTATTATTATTATTGTGGATGTTTTATCGCTGGAGTACAGAATTTTTTTCTTTTTCTTAAAATAATTTATATATGAATATATTGTATATTCCCTTTATATAAACTGAAACGAAACAGTCGAACCCGTAGTAGGTTCATAGCCGGGCGCACACAAGCTCTCGATGCAACCCTATCCTGAGCTATATTTTCCAATCATCGCCCTGTATGATCAATCTATCAAATCATTAGTTAAATGTTATTCTCCCACATAGTTTTCGGTGTACATATGAACTGGGCATTTTCCCTCAGGTTTTCCTACAAGAAGCTTCACCTTTTTCTTCTTCTTCCATGCCACATGACCTGCCTGTTCTTCTCATTATCTCATCTTGCTTGGTTCGTATAAAGACCTCTTAAGTTCAATGTTGTTGCAGTCTTCTCCATTCTACTGTATCTTTATTTCTCTCCCTTACTCTCTCACTCTCTTTCCCTCTTCCTCTCTCCTTCTCCCTCGCCCTCTCTCTCTATCTCTCTCTCTCTGTCTTTCCATCTGCCCATAATTTTTCCTAACAACTTTATTCCCTAATATTCGTTATCTCATTTCCTCCCATGCTTCGCAGCCAAATATAATAAAAATAACTGGTAGTACAATAACAATTTTATTAAATGCTAAGCTAGTAACCCGGTGTGCACTGCTACGATTAAATAAATGCGTGTTTTTTTATCTTTAGCTAATAAGTAAAAGGAAAAATGTTTAATTATAAAGAATTATATTTTTCAGATACCCCGTGCTGATTTCCCGAAATTCATTACAAAAATCAGCTGAAAGAAAACATTCGTTATTGTGTGAGATATCCATAAGATATAAGCAAATATGCTGCCGCGGACTTTCTTGTACAGAGCTTTTCGAGATATTCCATTCTGTGTGTACATTAATTTTTCTTTGGCATGTTAATTTCCTTCACGTAAGTTACTATTACGAAATTCGTAAATTTGATAAAACGTTAAATGTTGCGTATCGGTATTATATTTAAATTAATGCGCGCGCTCACACACACACACACACACACACACATATATATATATATATATACACCTTGTGGTGTTGCCAGTCTCCCATCATTTATATAATGATAATAATAATAATAATAATAATAATAATAATAATAATAATAATTATTATTATTATTATTATTATTATTATTATTATTATTATTATTATTATTATTATTATTATTATTATTATTATTTATGGAAGGTTTGGCGCTGGAGTACAGATTTTTTCTTTTTCTTAAAATATGTTATATATAAATATACTTTCTATTCCGTTTACATAAACTGAAATGTCACTGTCGAACCTGCAGTAGATTCATGGCCGCGCGGACAAAAGCTCTCGATACATACCTATCCTGTGCTAATGATCTCCAATCATCGCCCTGTATAATAAGTCAATCAAATTATTAGTTAAATGCTATTCCAAGACCTCGTTTTCGGTCTACATATAAAGTAGACATTTTCCCCCCACTGGTTTGTCCAACAAGAAGCTTCTCCTTCTTCTACTTCTTCTTCCATGCCATATGACCTACCTGTTCTTTACATTAAAATACCTTGCTTGCTTCGTATAAAGTCCGTTTAAGTTCAATGTTGTTCCAGTCTTCTCCATTCACCTGTATCTTCATATCTCTCTCTCTCTCTCTCTCTCTCTCTCTCTCTCTCTCTCTCTCTATCTCGCTCTTTTATGTTTAGTTATTAAGTAAAAAGAAACAAAAAATATAAAAATATATATTTTTTAGATACCCTGTGCTAATTTGCCGAAATTCTTGACAAAAAAATGAGCTGAAAGAAAAAATACGTTATTGTGTGAGATATCCGTAAGAGATAAACAAATATGCTGCCGTGGACTTTATTGTAGAGAGTTTTTTGAAATATTTAATTCTGTGTGTACATTAATTTTTTGGCATGTTAATATCCTTCACGTATAATAATAATAATAATAATAATAATAATAATAATAATAATAATAATAATAATAATAATAATAATAATCTATCTCTATCTATCTTCGGGTTTTTACAGCTGCTGCCGTCTTCCCGTGCCAAACCTCCAAAGCCTACGGTCTTGGGCATCTTCGATGCTTAGCCCTCTAGCTTGCATTACTGTCTTCATGTTTTCCTTCCATGTTAACCTTGGTCTCCCTCTTTTCTTCTTTCTGTTAGGATGCCATTCATATAGTTGCTTCGGCCATCGCTCATCTTCCATTCTTAAAACATGTCCTAACCACTTTAATTCCTTTTCCTCAATTCTTTCAATTATGCTTTCTTCTGCTTCCATTATGTTTCTAATTTCCTTATTTGTGACCCGTTCTAATTTAGACTTTCTGGCACTTCTTCGTAAATAATCCATTTCTAGAGCTATTAGTCTATTCTTGTAGTACTTATTGATTGTCCATACCTCACTTCCGTACATTGCAACAGATTCCACCAATGTTTTACCAATATATTTTTTTGTGTCTTTCCAAATATGCTTATCCCACCATATGGAATACTTTTTTCTGTCCGGCTTTGATTGATTTGGTCTTTTAGCATTTTGTTTTTTTTTCTAATGTGTGGGGAGCTGGCCCACAGCATAAACCCCCAACCTGGAGGACCAGGAAAATTTCTGTCTGGGTTTTCCTCCCATAGCCTTTGAAGATCCCTCTTCACCGCAAGGCAGCGTTTCTCTATTTCCCTTAGAGATAGGGTTGCCTCTTCCGCCAGATCCGCCGTGATGAAGGACTCCTTCTGCGCCGACTCTGCCGTTGAGGTCTTCACCGTAACCCTGGCTAGGGGCCTTACAGAGTACTATCAGTCGGAGCCAACTGAACCCTGGTTTTTTTACCGAGGTTGTTACTCCTCCCCCTCCTCCTTTCTCATCCGGGCTTGGGACCGGCCATGGCGGAGTTAATAATAATAATAATAATAATAATAATAATAATAATAATAATAATAATAATACTAATAATAATAATAATAACATTATATGTGTATATAAAAAGGGAGACTGGCAACTCCACACGGGATATGTATATATATGTGTGTGTGTGCGCTCGAATTAATTTTAATATATTTGCGCTACGCAACATTTAACGTTTTATCAAAGATACAAATTTCGTGATAATAACTTACGTTGTGGAGCAACGCCACTGAATATAAAATTGAAAGAAGTAATTTTAACT
The DNA here is from genome assembly GCA_030220185.1 of Diploptera punctata. Classification (NCBI taxonomy): domain Eukaryota; kingdom Metazoa; phylum Arthropoda; class Insecta; order Blattodea; family Blaberidae; genus Diploptera; species Diploptera punctata. The sequence continues at coordinate 164,285 of JASPKZ010003451.1, read as the reverse complement.
AGAATTTTTAAAAATATAAATAATACACAGATTAAATATCTTTATAACCCGTAAATTTGTGGTATGAACAATAAGCAACTCTTCCTTTATCAGGTAAATACTAAATACAAATTTGAAAATACCACATTTATCTTGGATTTAAATGTTTTAAAATATATTACGTATTGTACTGTTCACATTTGAAAGCTAAACTGCTTACACATTATAACAAATTTAAATATAAAATTTGAAATGTTCTGTTTTATATGTTTATAGATAAGAATATATATAATTCTAATTAGAAAGTAACATTGAAGTAAATAAATAAATGAATATATATATATTAAAAATATAATGAAATCACTCTTACTTTAAGGGAGAGAGGGAGATTACGAGTATTTGAGAATAAAACTCTTAGGAAAATTTTTGTACCAAAGAGAAATGAGCAGACAGTTGAATGGAGAAGACAGCTTAACAGTGAAATTACATGGTCTTTATAGGAAGCCAGATATAATTTAGAATATTTAAGTCGCGTTGACTGCGATGGGCAGGACATTATGGCACGAGTGGGAATGAAAGAAGTGCATGGAAGCTTCTTGTAGGAAAACCAGATGTTAAAAGCCCAATTGGAAGACAAAGAATGAGGTGGGAGAGTCAGATTAACTGTGATTAGAGGGAAGTAAATTTAATTATACAGGAGTATGATTGGAAAAAAAATTGGCTCCAGATAGGAATGTATGAAGAGCTTATGTTCGCGAAGTCATGAATATACGGGTTCGATAGTACCAGTTAGTTAGATATTTGCACAATTTACTTCTTTTTAGATCAATCAACTTTTTAGTACGAACGTAAACAAATGAATGAGGAATACACACATGAAATTCCTTAAAAAAATTAATTTGTTTAATTTAATAATGGTATATTTGTAACACACATGCAAATATATATAGATAGATAAAGATTTTACCTTCAAAGAAAGCTATAATCGGCTGGTGGAACCAACATGCTTACCACATGTCTCACACAAACACACACACACATTGGCAGGAGAAGATTATTATTATTATTATTATTATTGTTATTATTATTATTATTATTATTGTGGAAGTTTTGGCGCTAGAGTACAGATTTTTTCTTTTTCTTAAAATATATTATATATATTGTATATTCCTTTTACATAAACTCAACGTCACTTCGAACCCGTAGGTTCATAGATATGTATTCTTTTTCCGAGGTATTTGAATTCAGCAACTTCCTCAAAATTTACCTCATTTGTCATTAACTGTCCATTTCCATTATATAATGTATTTCTACGTGTACACCATATACTTAGTTTTATTGATATTTACTTCCAGTCCTAATTTGTTAGTGTTACTCAATAGTGTGTGCGTCTTGTCCTTTAGTATCTCCTCGCTATCGGCCAATAGTACTACATCATCAGCATAAACTAACAGCTTATTAATGCCATTGAGTTGTAAGCCTTCCTCATTCTCTAAAGATTTAATGGCATGCTCTAGTACAAAATTAAATAGTAGAAGAGATAGTGCATCTCCTTGCTTCAACCCATTCTAGATTTCAAAACTGTCCGAAAACTGTTTGCCTACACGCACCCTACTCTTTGTGCCATTTAGACACATTCGTATAAGTCTAACTAACTTTTTATGAATTCCAAACTCCAACAGGATACTATATAACTTCTCCCTCTTAATTGAATCATATGCTGTTTTGAAGTCTACATATAGTTGATGTACAGTACCGTTATATTCCCATTTATATTCTAAAATCTGTCTTATACTAAAAATCTGATCTGTTGTAGACCTGTTTCTTCTAAATCCACATTGATGATCTCCTAGAATGTCATCAATATAGAGAGTAATTCTGCTTACTAATATATTTGTAAGAATTTTGTACGAAGTTGAAAGTAATGAGATGCCCCTGTAGTAGTTGCAATCAGTTTTATCTCCTTTCTTATAAATTGGTATGATAATTGATTCTTTCCATTCATCTGAAAGAACTTCTTTTTCCCAAATCGTACTAAGCAACCAGCGTATCTTGTCCATCAATTTTTCTCCCCCTGATTTTATCAGTTCTGCTGGGATCTCATCTGAACCTGATGCTTTATACATCTTCAATTTTTCAACCGCTATTTCAACCTCTAATGCACTTGGTTCTGCGACTAGCATTTCTGCTGTCTGTAAGTTATCCTCCTCAATGTCCTGTTCTGTACGTACATTTAATAGCTGATTAAAGTAACTTTTCTGTCTATTTAATATACTCCTGGAATCTGCAATCATATCCCATTTTTCATTCCGAATTATGTTTGTTGTAGCCTGAAAAACTAATATGAGTATTACAAATGTAATGTAAGCACTCTTACTTTAAGGGAGGAAAGGAGATAACGAGTATTTGAGAATAAAGCACTTAGAAAAACTTTTGGACCAAAGAGAGATGAGCAGACAGGTGAATGGAGAAGACTGCTTAACAGTAGAATTGCATGATCTTTCTAGGAAGCCAGATATAATTTAGAACATTTAAGTCTCGTTGACTGCGATTGCGATGGACAGAACATGTGGCACGAATGGGGAATAAGAGACGTTCATGGAATCTTCTTGTAGGAAAATCAGAGGGTAATCGCCCAGTTGGTAGACCAAGAATGAGGAGGGAGAATAATATTAAATGTGATTTGAGCGAAGTAGATTCGATTATACAGGCGGATGTTTAGAAAAATGTGCGCTCAGAATAGGGATGTATGGAGAGCTTAAGTCCGCGCTTCCATGAACCTACGGGTTCGATAATACCAGTTAGTTAGTTAGTTGCACAATTTTCCTCTTTTTACATCAATCAGTGTTTAGTATGAACCTAAACAAATGAATGAGGATTACACACACCAAATCCCTTTAAAAAAGTAATTTGTTTAATTTAATAATCGTATGTTTGTAACACACACGCACAAACATATATAGATAGATATATATAGATTTTACCTTCAAAGTAAGCTAAAATCGGCTGATTGACTCTACATGCTTACAACATGTCTCACACACACACACACATGCTGGCAGCATAATGATGATGATGATGATTATTATTATTATTATTATTATTATTATTATTATTATTATTATTATTATTATTATTATTATTATTATTATTATTATTATTATTATTATTGAATATTTAGCGCTGGAGTACAGATTTTTCTTTTTCATAAAATATGTTATATATAAATATATTTTATATTCACTGTCGAACCCGCAGTAGATTCATGGCCGCGTGGACACAATCTCTACATACATCCCTATCCTGTGCTAATGTTTTCCAATCAACGCCCTGTATAATCAATCAAATAAATTATTAGTTAAATGATATTCTCTGACCTTGTTTTTGGTCTTAATATAAACTGGACATTTTCCCCCCACTGTTTTATCCTACAAAAAGCTTGTTGTTGTTGTTCTTCTTCGTCCATGCCACATGACCTGCCTGTTTTTCTCATTAAAATATCTTGCTTGCTTCGTATAAAAACCGTTTAAGTTCAATGTTGTTTCAGCTTTCTCCATTCACCTGTATCTTCATCTCTCTCTCCCTCTCTCTATCTCTCTGTCTGTCTGTCTCTCGATCTCTCTCTCTCTCTCTCTCTCTCTCTCTCTCTCTCTCTCACTCACTCTTTCCTTCTCCATGTGTCCAAAATTTTTCCTAAGAATTTTATTCCCAAATACTCGTAATATCGTTTCCTGCCATGTTTCGCAGCCAAACATAATAAAAATAACTGGTAGTAGAATTACAATTTTATTAAACATTAAGCTAATAACGCCTAAATAAATTAAAAATAATTGAGGGGTTTTGTGTTTAGTTAAGTAAGTATAAGGAAAAATAATTAATTATAAAAACGTATATATTTAGATACCCGTGCTGATTCCCCGAACTTCTTGACATAAATGAGCTGAAAGAAAAATTTCGTAATTAAGTGTGATATCCGTAATAGATAAACAAATATGCAGCCGTGGACTTTCTTGTAGATAACTTTTTTAGACATTCAATTCTATGTGCACATTATTTTTTTTGGTATGTTAATTTCCTTCACGTATAATAATAATAATAATAATAATAATAATAATGACAATGATAATAATAATAACAAAATAATACATCATATATATATATATACATCATATATATATATATATATATATATATATATATATATATATATATATATATATATAAGAAAAATAAGTGTTTGAATTGGATTCGCCTGGTAGTGTAATGGATATCACGCTGAGGTACAGACTCAGAGATCCGGGTTCGAATCCCGTCCAGGCACTTATTTTTCTTATCATACCATATATATATATATACACATGATGGGAAACTGGCAACTCCTTATGGGATATATATATATATATATATATATATATATATATATATATATATATATAGCTGGCCCGGCAAACGTCGTATCGCCTTTAAATATTTTTACGTTAGTTTTTCCGATGTTTTAATAGTTATCTGCTATTCGGGGCGGAAACAAATCCAACAAATCAGAGATCATAAAATTCGGTCCAGCCGTTCTTGAGTTATAAATAGTGTAACTAATCCGACTTTGTTTTATATATATATATATATAGAAGTCCCGGCCACGCGTTCCTGTGGCTAAGGTATACGTTAAAATATGTTGTAGTAAACTAAGTGAGAAATCTAAATCAGAAAGTTTTTGTTTTACACAATTTTTTAGTTCTGGTACGTTAACTACACCCGGTATAAATATGGGTGATGGTTTATGTGGAAGTGGTTTTGTTGATTGAGAAGAATTTATGTTGTCTGCATTCTCAGTATCATCCATAAGTGTATCATAAGGATTATATACATTTATTGATGGAATATTTCGAGGCTTGCTGATTTCATTATACTTTCGTTTTTTTCTACGAACTTCTTGGCAGTTTGGATTCTCATCATCATCAAGAAGTCTCTGTATAGTAATATCATCTTGTGATATATTATAGTCATCTTGTTTTTCATTTAATTGAGGCATGGAGATTGTTTCTGTAATATTAGGCATATTATTATAACTAACAGACTTACTTACAGTTCTGTTATTCCGTTCCTTAGGACCTTCATATGTTTTTAAATTGACATTCTTCTTAAATGTAAGCTTTATGTCACATAGGCCTATACCAATTTGCGGAAATTCACTTGATATCTTTATCATTCATGGTCTCTAGAACTGATCCACCATATTGTTCAATGTCTCTTCTCGGTCCAGTTAAATTTGAATTAAGTTGCTGTCTTTCAGCCAGATTACTTAAAACTAATACACATGAAATTAATATTATTATCAATATATTAAAAATAAAATAAACACAAACACACTTAAATTATGAAATAATCAATAGTTGTAATTCAATTGAAATTCGCGGTTGCAAAAAAAAGCACAGCCACCTGGTTAAATAATAAACCAATTACCTTACACGGCCATCTGTTAGAATCGTATGGAACTCACAGATAATTATAACTCTTTGTTAAATAATAAACAAATAATTTTCAATAAAAATAAAGCGACTATAAATTTAGTTATAAACTTCCCTAAGTCTCAAGTTGGATCAAACTGCACACAGTGTGCAATATGTTATTAAAATCGGTTCAGTAGTTTAAGATTCCATCGCGGACAAACAACGTGACACGTAATTTATATATATATATATTATATATGATATATATAATTAAGATATATATGAGTGTGTGTGAGTGGGCGCGCCTTGATTTTAATATATTTCCGCTACGCAACATTTAACGTTTTATCAGAAATGCAAATTTCGTAATAATAACTTACGTTGCTCCGCAACACCACTGAATTTGAAATTGAAAAAAGTAAGTTTTAATTAGAATTTGTTAAAATATAAATATTTCAAGGATTAAATATGTTTATAACCCGTAATTTCTGGTATGAACAATGACCAACTCTTCCTTTATCAGGTAAAAACTAGATACATCTCGAAACACCATATTTATCACAGAACTACATAGAACTAAATATTTCAAGATATATTACGCGTTGTACTGTTCACATTTGAAAGCTAAACTGATTACACATTATAACAAATTTAAATATGAAATCTGAAATGTTCTGTTTTATATGTGTTAGATAAAAATATATGTTAATCTAAATGCAAACGTGACATTGAAATAAATATATATATATATATATATATATATATATATATATATATATATATGTATATATATACCGTATATGTTACAAATGCAATGGGATAAGAGATTACGAGTATTTTTACAATAAAGCTCTTAGGAACATTTTTGAACCAAAGAAAAATCAGCAGACATGTGAATGGAGGGGACTACTTAACAGTGAAATTGGATGGTTTTTATAGGAAGCCAGATATAATTTAGAACATTTATGTCTCGTTGACTGCGATGGGCAGGTCATGTGGCTGCAGTGGGGGATGAAAGACGTGCATGGAAGCTTGTTTTAGGAAAACCAGAAGGTACACGACCAGTTGGTAGATCCAGAATGAGGTGGGAGAATATCATTAACTGCGATTTGAGTTAGTAGATATGAATATACATGCGGATGATTGGAAAAACATTGGCTCAGGATAGGGATGTATGGAGTGCTCATGTCCGCATGGCAATGAACCTACGGGTTCGATAGTACCGGTTAGTTAGTTACACAATTTTCTTATTTTTACATCAATCAATTTTTAGTATGAACGTAAACAAATGAATGAGGAATACAAACACCAAATTCCTTAAAAAAATTAATTTGTTTTATTTAATAATGGTATAATAGTAACACACATACAAACATATATAGATAGATATATATATAGATTTTACCTTCAAAGTATGCTATAATCGGTTGTTGGAACCAACATGCTTACCACATGTCTCACACAAAACACACAGACCCACACACTGGCAGGATGTTGTTGTTGTTATTACTATTATTATTATTATTATTATTATTATTATTATTATTATTATTATTATTATTATTATTATTATTATTATTATTATTAGGGATGGTTTAGCGCTGGAGTACAGATTTTTTCTTTTTATTAAAATATTTTATATATAAGTATTTTGTATATTCCCTTTATATAAACTGAAACGAAACAGTCGAACCCGTAGTAGGTTCATAGCCGCGCGGACACAAGCTCTAGATGCAACCCCATCCTGAGCAATAATTTCCAATCATCGCCCTGAATGATCAATCTGTCAAAGCATTAGTTAAATGTTATTTTCCTACATAGTTTTCGGTGTACAAATGAACTGGGTATTTTTCCTCAGGGTTTCTTACAAGAAGCTTCTTCTTCTCCTTCTTCTTCTTCTTCCATGCCACATGACCTGCCTGCTCTTCTCATTATCTCATCTTGCTTGGTTCGTATAGAGACCTCTTTTTTGAATGTTGTTGCAGTCTTCTCCATTCACTTGTATCTTCATCTCTCTCCCTCTCTCTCTCAAGCTCTCTCCCTCTCTCTCTCCGTCTCTCTCCATCTCCCTCCCTCTTTCTCTCTCTCTCTCTCCCTCTCTCTCTCTCTCTCTCTCTCTCTCTCTCTCTCTCCTCTCTCTCTCTCTCCATCTGTCCATAATTTTTGCTATGAACTTTATTCCCAAATACTCGTTATCTCATTTCCTTACCATGCTTCGCAGCCAAATATAATAAAAATAACTGGTGGTACATTAACAATTTTATTAAGTGCTAAGCTAGTAACCCGGCGTGCACGGCTACGATTAAATACATGAAGATTAATGCGTGTTTTTTTATGTTTAGCTAATAAGTAAAAGGAAAAATGATTAATTATGAAGAATTATATTTTTTAGATACCTCGTGCTGATTCCCCGAAATTCTTGACATAAATCAGCTGAAAGAAAAAAATCGTTATTGTGTGAGATATCCGTAAGGGATAAGAAAGTATGCTGCCGCGGACTTTCTTCTGCAGAGCTTTTCGAGATATAGAATTCTGTGTGTACAATAATTTTACTTTGGCACGTTAATTTCCTTCAAGTAATATAATAATAATAATAATAATAATAATAATAATAATAATAATAATAATAATAATAATAATAATAATAATAATAATAATAATTACATTATAAATGATGGGAGACTGGCAACTCCACAAGGTGTGTATATATATATATATATATACATACATATATATGTGTGTGTGTTAGCGCGCGCATTGATTTAAATATAATTCCGATTCGCAACATTTAACGTTTTACCAAAATTACGAATTTCGTAATAGTAACGTACGTTCCGGAGCAACGCCATTGAATATGAAATTGAAAGAATTAAGTTTTAATTAGAATTTGTTAAAGTATAAATATTTCACGGATTAAATCAGTTTATAACCCATAAATTCTTGGCATGAACAATGAGCAACTTTTCCTTTATCAGGTAAATACTAGATACATTTCGAAATACCTTATTTATCATAGAATTAAATATTTCAAAATATATTACGTGTTGTACTGTTCACATTTGAAAGGTAAACTGCTTACACATTATAACAAATTTAAATATAGAATTTGAAATGGTCTGTTTTATATGACTTTAGATAAGAATATAAGTAATTCCATTTACAAACGTATCATTGACATAAATAAATAAGTAAATAAATATAAATAAATAAATAAATAAATAAATAAATATATATATATATAATACATACATATAGAATATATATATATGGAATTTTACAATACACAATGTACAGCACTCTGACTTTAAGGGAGGAAAACGAAATAACGAGTAAAATGAGAAGAAGATGCTCTTACAGAAAATTTTTTTGAACAAAGAGAGATGAACAGCCAGGTGAATGGAGAAGACAGCTTAACAGTGGAAATGCATGGTCTTTATAGGAAGCCAGATATAGTTTAGAATATCTAAGTCTCGTTGACTGCGATGGGCAGAACATGTGGCACGAGTAGGGAATAAAAGACGTTCACGGAAGTTTCTTGTAGGGAAATCAGAGGATAATCGCCCAGTTGGTACACCAAGAATGAAGAGGGAGAATAATATTAACTGTGATCTGAGTGAAGAAGATTTGATTATACAGACGGATGTTTGGAAAAACGTGCCCTTAGAATAGGGATGTATGGAGAGCTTATGTCCGCGTTTCATGAACCTACGGTTCGATAGTACCAGTTAGATAGTTAGTTGCAAAATTTTCCTCTTTTTACATAAATAAATTTTTAGTATGAACCTAAACAAATGAATGAGGATTACACACACCAAATTCCTTTAAAAAATTAATTTGTTTAATTTAATAATGTTATAATTGTAACACACACACTCAACCATATATAAATAGATAGATATACATTTTATCTTCAAAGTAAACTATAATCGGCTATTGCACCCAACATACTTACCACATGTCACACACACACACATACACACACACACACACACACACACACACATACACACACAAACACTGGCAGCATGATGATGAACATTATTACTATTATTATTATTATTATTATTATTATTATTATTATTATTATTATTATTATTATTATTGTGGAAGGTTTGGCGCTGGAGTACATATTTTTCTTTTTCTTAAATATGTAATATATAAATATACTTTATATTCCCTTTACATAAACTGAAATGTCACTGTCCAACCCGCAGCAGATTCATGGCTGCGCGCATACAAGCTCATGATACATCCCTATCCTGTGCTAATGTTTTCCAATCATCGCCCTGTATAATCAATCAATCAAATTATTAGTTAAATGCTATTCTCAGATCTCGTTTTCGGTCTACATATAAACTAGACATTTTCCGCTCACTGGTTTATCCTACAAGAAGCTTCTTCGTCTTCTTCTTCCATGCCACATGACCTGCCTGTTCTTTTCATTAAAATATCTTGCTTGCTTCGTATAAAGTCCGTTTAAGTTCAATGTTGTTGCAGACTTTTCCATTCACCTGTATCTTCATCTCACTCTCTCTCTCTCTCTCTCTCTCTCTCTCTCTCTCCCTCTCTCCATGTGTCCAAAATTTTTCCTATGAATTGTATTCCCAAATACTCGTAATCTCATTTCCTCCCACGTTTCGCAGCCAAATAACTACCAAATAACTGGTAGTAGAATAACAATTTTATTAAATACTAAGCTAATAATCCGGCGTACACTACTACGGCTAATTAATGTAGATTAATGTGTGTTTTTTATGTTTAGTTAATAAGTGAAAGGGAAAGTAATTAATTATAAAAATATATATCTTTTAGATACCCCGTGCTGATTTGCCGAACTTCTTGACATAAATCAGCTGAAATAAAAAATTCGTTATCGTCGGAGATATGCGTAAGGAAAAACAAATATGCTGCCGCGGATTTCCTTTTAGAGAGCTTTCTGAGGTATTCAATACTGTGAGAACATTAATTTTTTTTGGCATGTTAATTTCCTTCACGTATAATAATAATAATAATAATAATAATAATAATAATAATAATAATAATAATAATAATAATAATAATAATAATAATAATAATAATAATTACATTATATGTGTATATAATGGGAGACTAGCAAATCCACACCGGATATATATATATATATACATATGTGTGTGCGTGTGTGTGGGTGTGGGTGTGCTACGCAATATTTAACGTTTTATCAGAAATACAAATTTCGTAATAATAACTTACGTTGCGGAGCAACGCCACTGAATATGAAATTGAAAAAAGTATGTTTCAATCAGAATTTGATAAAATATAAATATTTCACGGTTTAAATCTGTTTGTCATCCGTAAATTTGTGGTATGAACAATCAGCAACTCTTTATTTATCAAGTAAATACTAAATATATTTGGAAATACCATATTTATTATAGAATTAAATATTTGAACGTATATTACATACGTAACATTTCACATTTGAAAGCTAAACTGCTTTCACATTATAACAAATTTAAATATGAAATTTGTAGTGTTCTGTTTTATATGTTTTATATAAGAATATATGTTATTCTAATTACAAACGTAACATTGAAATAAATAAATAAATAATAAATAAATAAATATATATATATATATATATATATATATTACAATGTAATGGGGAAAGAGATTACGAGTATTTGACAATAAAACTCTTAGGAAAATTTTTGGACCAAAGAGAAATCAGCAGACAGGTGAATGGAGAAGACTGCTTATCAGTGAAATTACATGGTTTTTTATAGGAAGCCAGATATAATTTAGAACACTTATGTCTCGTTGACTGCGATGGTCAGGGCATGTGCACGAGAGGGGAATTAAATACATGCATGGAAACTTCTTTCAGCAAAACCAGACGGTAAACGCCCAGTTGGTAGACCAAGAATGAGGTGGAAGAATAACATTACCTGTGATTTGAGAGTAGTAGATATGATTATATAGGTGGACGATGGGTAAAATATTGGATCAGGATACGGATGTGTGGAGTGCTCATGTTCGCGCGGCAATGAACCTACGGGTTCGATAGCACCAGTTAGTTAGTTAGTTAGTTACACAATTTTCTTATTTTTACATCAATCAATTTTTAGTATTAATGTAATCAAATGAATGAGGAATACACACACCAAATTCCTAAAAAAAATGCATTTGTTTAATTTAGTAATGTTATATTTGCAACACACACACAAATATATATAGAGACATGGATATAGATTTTACCCTCAAAGTAAGCTATAATCGGCTGGTGGACCCAAGATGCTTACCACATATCTCACACATACACACAGACCCACACACTGGCAGGACATTATTATTATTATTATCATTATTATTATTATTGTTGTTGTTGATGGTTTAGCGCTGGAGTACAGATTTTTTCTCTTTCTTAAAATATTTTATATTTTGTATTGTAAGCCTTTGTTTTTCCCTTTACAGAGATTTAGGCGCTCTCCCCTTACAGGGAAGAATTTGAACCATACTAATTTAGTTACACTTTGTTTTCGTATAGATGTCATTTTTGAGTGGTACGTGGTCAGCGTTCCGCCTCATACTGACAACTAGGAAACCAAGGTAGTACTAGGACGGGAAAATTCGGTAAATTTTGCTTAGAGGCCTTTTCATTCAGGCTTAAGGATTTTTTACGAGCCTGAAAATCTTCAGACTCGGGACCCACGGCTTAAAGTCCCTCCCGGAGGACTTGCTCTTGGATTTTTCCATCCTAAAAAATCCATCGACCCCGGCCGGGTTTGAACCCGCGACCCTCGGGACCAGAGGCAAGGAGCATAACCACTAGTCTACCGCGGGCCGATTAAATATTTTATATACAAATATATATATATTCCCTTTATATAAACTGTAACGAAACAGTCGAACCCATAGTTGGTTCATAGCCGCGCGGACACAAGCTCTCGATGCAACCCTATCCTGAGCTATATTTTCCAATCATCACCCTGTCAAATCATTAGTTAAATGTTATTATCCCACAGAGTTTTCGGTGTACGTACGAACTGGGCATTTTCCCTCAGGTTTTCCTACAAGAAGCTACTTCTTATTGTTCCTTGCCATATGACCTGCCTGTTCTTCTCATTATCTCATCTTGCTTGGTTCGTATAAAGACCTCTTAATTTCAAAGTTGTTGCAGTCTTCTCCATTAACCTGTATCTTCATCTCTCTCCCTCTCCCTCTCTCTCTCTCTGTCTTCTCTCCCCTCTATCTCTCCCCTCTAAATCTGTCCATAATTTTTCCTAAATCTATATTCCCAAATACTCATAATCTCATTTTCTCCCATGTTTCGCAGCCAAATATATTAAAAATAACTGGTAGTACAATAACAATTTTATTAAATGCCAAGATAGTAACCCGGCGTGCACTGCTACGATTAAATAAATGAAGATAATGTGTGTTTTTTAAGTTTAGCTAATAAGTAAATGAAAAAATGATTCATTATAAAGAATTATATTTTTTAGATATACCCCGTGCTGATTTCCCGAAATTCTTGACACAAATCACCTGAAGAAAAAATTCGTTATTGTGTGAGATATCGGTTAGAGATAAGAAAATATGCTGCCGCGGACTTTCTTGTACAGAGCTTTTCGAGATATTCAATTCTGTGTTACATTAATTTTTCCTTGCACGTTAATTTCCTTCACGTAATAAAATATTAATATTAAGTAACCCCACTACAGGCCTGGGAGGCCCTTTTGGTAGTGGGAGGTTAAGGCTCCCACATTTTCTAGACAATCGGCACTTGATGTCAGCCGGGATGTCAGCCTTGATTGACGGCCGCCTTTACCCGCTGAACAAGCGTCTGGTACTAATTTCCGTTAGGGGCTAAGTCGACTCCAGGGCCGTGGTGCCGCCAGAAGGTTTTGGTCAGTTTAAAATTCCTAACCCACCGGAACTTGAACCCTCGACTTTCTGACTTGTGCGCAGTGCCTTAACCACTACGCTACGGCGTGTCATTAATAATAATAATTACATTATATGATGGGAGACTGGTAACTCGACAAGTGGTATATATATATGGTGAGAACGCGCATAGATTTAAATACGAGGGCGGATCGAAAAGTAACGCACAATAATTTTTTCCGCCTTGGTATTGCAGCTAGAAGTTGAAATTTCACAGATATATAGTTTGAAGTTTTCACTACAGATGGTATTTTTTTTTTCTCAGGTGCACCTCTTGCGAGAGAAGCTTGAACTATGCAACAAAGATGGCGTGCATGCTACAGTCGTCCACCTGTGAGGAACAGAGAAGTGTTGTTCGATTTTTGTGGGCCAAAGGGCATAAACCCAGTGAAATTCACAGGGACATGCGTGGCGTGTATGGGGATGATTGTATGGACCGTAGCAATGTCTCCAGGTGGTGCACATTCTTCCAAGAGGGACGCGTGAACCTTAGTGATTCGCCACGTGATTCGCCTTAGTGATTCCTGGCCGGCAAACGCTTTGAGGCAGATGTGGAAGTGAAATCAGCAGTGCGCAGATGGTACACTCCAACCAAACGGACTTCTACGAACAGGGCATATTGAAACTGGTAACACGATGGGAAAAATGTGTTGAGAAAGTTGGTGACTATGTCGAAAAGTAGGTAAAAGATGTAAGTTCATTTGTGATTTTTTCCCTTTTTTTTACTATTAAACTTTTTTAAAAAAAATATTGTGCGTTACTTTCCGATCCGCCCTGTGGACGACTGTAGCATGCGCGCCATCTTTGTTGAATAGTTAAAGCTTCTCTCGCAAGAGGTGCACCTGAGAAAAAATACCATCTGTAGTGAAAACTTCAAACTATATCTTTGTGAATTTCAACATTCTAGCTGCAATACCAAGGCAAAAAACAATTATTGTCCGTTACTTTCCGATCCGCCCTCGAATATGTCCGATACACAACTTTAACGTTTTATCAAAAATACGAATTTCGTAATAGTAACTTACGCTCCGGAGCAACGCCACTGATTATGAAATTGAAAGAAGTAAGTTTTAATTAGATTTTGTTAAAATATAAATATTTCACGGATTAAATCTGTTTATAACCGGAAAATTTGTGGTATGAACAATGAGCAACTCTACCTTTATCAGATGTATATAGTAATATATTTAGAAATACCATATTTATCATACATTTAAATGTTTGAATATATATTACGTGTAGTACTGTTTCACATTTGAAAGCTAGATAAGAGTATATGTAATTCTAATTACAAACGTAACATTGAAAGAAATAAATAAGTCAATAAATATAAATAAATAAATAAATAAATAAATATATATATATATATATATATATATTACAAATGTAATGTAAGCACTCTTACTTTAAGGGAGGAAAGGAGATAACGAGTATTTGAGAATAAAGCTCTTAGAAACATTTTTGGACCAAAGAGATGAGGCAGACAGGTGAATAGAGAAGACTGATTAACAGTCAAAATGCATGGTCTTTATAGGAAGCCAGACATAATTTAGAACCTTTAAGTCTCGTTGACTGCGATGGGCAGGACATGTGGCACGAGTGGGGAATAAAAGACGTTCATGGAAGCTTCTTGTGGGAAAATCAGGGGGTAATTAATCGCCCAGTTGGTGGACCAAGAATGAGGAGGGAGAATAGTATTAAGTGTGATTTGAGCGAAGTAGATTTGATTATACAGGCGGATGTTTGGAAAAATGTGCGCTAGGAGTAGGGATGTATGGAGAGCTTATGTCCGCGCTTCCATGAACCTACGGGTTCGATAGTACCAGTTAGTTAGTTAGTTAGTTGCACAATTTCCCTCTTTTTACATGAATCAATTTTTAGTTTGAACCTAAACAAATGAATGAGGATTACACACACCAAATCCCTTTAAAAATGCATTTCTTTAACTTAATAATCGTATAGTTGTAAAACACACAACAAACATATATAGATAGATAGATATAGATTTTACCTTCAAAGTAAGCTATAATCGGCTGATTGACCCAACATGCTTACAACATGTCTCACACACACACACACACACACACACACACACACACACTGGCAGCATAATGATGATGATGATGATTATTATTATTAATATTATTATTATTATTATTATTATTATTATTATTATTATTATTATTATTATTATTATTATTATTATTGTGGAAGGTTTGGCGCTGGAGTACAGATTTTTTATTTTTCTTAAAATATGTTATATACAAATATATTTTATAATCACTGTTGAACCGGAAGTAGATTCATGGCCGCGCGGGCACAAGCTCTACATACATCCCTATCCTGTGCTAATGTTTTCCAATCATTGCTCTGTACATTCAATCAATCAAATTATTAGTTAAATGCTATTCTCAGACCTCGTTTTCGGTCTACATATAAACTGGGTATTTTCCCCCCACTGGTTTACACTACAAGAAGCTTCTTCTTCTTCCTCTTCTTCTTCCATGCCACATGACCTGCCTGTTCTTTTCATTAAAATATCTTGCTTGCTTCGTATAAAGACCGTTTAAGTTGAATGTTGTTGCAGTCTTCTACATTTACCTGTATCTTCATCTCAATCTCTCTCTCTGTCTCTCTCTCTCTCTCTCTCTCTCTCTCTCTCTCCTCTCTCTCTCTCTCTCTCTCTCTCTCTCCATGTGTCCAAAATTTTTCTTATGAACTTTATTCCCAAATATGCGTAATCTCATTTCCTCCCATGTTTCGCAGCCAAATATAATAAAAATAACTGGTAGTAGAATAACAATTTTATTAAATACTAAGCTAATAACCCGGCGTGCACTGCTGCGCCTAAATAAATGAAGATTAATGTGTGTGTTTTTTTTATGTTACTTAGTAAGTAAAAGGAAAAATAATAATTCATAAAAATATATTTGTTTTAGATACCGCGAGCTGATTTGCCGATCGTCTTGACATAAATGAGCTGAAAGAAAAATTTCGTTATTGTGTGAGATATCCGTAAGAGATAAATAAATATGCTGCCGCGGACTTGATTGTAGAGAGCTTTTGCGATATTCAATTCTGTGTGTACATTAATTTTTTTGGCATGTTAATTTCTTTCACGTATAAATAATAATAATAATAATAATATAATAATAATATAATAATAATAATAATAATAATAATAATAATAATAATAATAATAATAATAATAATAATAATAATAATAATAATTTAATAATAATAATAATAATAATAATAATAATAATAATATATAATATCATTATATGTATATAATGGGAGACTAGCAAATCCACACCGGATACATATATATATATATATATATATATATATATAATATATATATATACAGTGTGTGTGTGTGTGTGTGTGTGGGTGGGTGTGGGTGTGCTACGCAATATTTAACGTTTTATCAAAAATACAAATTTCGTAATAATAACTTGCGTTGCGGAGCAACGCCCCTGAATATGAAATTGAAAAAAGTATGTTTCAATCAGAATTTGATAAAATATAAATATTTCACGGTTTAAAATCTGTTTGTCATCCGTAAATTTGTGGTATGAACAATCAGCAACTCTTTATTTATCAAGTAAATACTAAATATATTTGGAATACCATATTTATTATAGAATTAAATATTTGAACATATATTACATACGTAACATTTCACATTTGAAAGCTAAACTGCTTTCACATTATAACAAATTTAAATATGAAATTTGTAGTGTTCTGTTTTTTATGTTTTATATAAGAATATATGTTATTCTAATTACATACTTAACATTGAAATAAATAAATAAATAAATAAATAAATATATATATATATATATATATATATATATTACAATGTAATGGGGAAAGAGATTACGAGTATTTGACAATAAAACTCTTAGGAAAATTTTTGGACCAAAGAGAAATCAGCAGACAGGTGAATGGAGAAGACTGCTTATCAGTGAAATTACATGGTTTTTAATAGGAAGCCAGATATAATTTAGAACACTTATGTCTCGTTGACTGCGATGGTCAGGGCATGTGCACGAGAGGGGAATTAAATACATGCATGGAAACTTCTTTCAGCAAAACCAGACGGTAAACGCCCAGTTGGTAGACCAAGAATGAGGTGGAAGAATAACATTACCTGTGATTTGAGAGTAGTAGATATGATTATATAGGTGGACGATGGGTAAAATATTGGATCAGGATAGGGATGTATGGAGTGCTCATGTTCGCGCGGCAATGAACCTACGGGTTCGATAGCACCAGTTAGTTAGTTAGTTACACAATTTTCTTATTTTTACATCAATCAATTTTTAGTATTAATGTAATCAAATGAATGAGGAATACACACACCAAATTCCTAAAAAAAATGCATTTGTTTAATTTAGTAATGTTATATTTGCAACACACACACAAATATATATAGAGACATGGATATAGATTTTACCTTCAAAGTAAGCTATAATCGGCTGGTGGACCCAAGATGCTTACCACATATCTCACACATACACACAGACCCACACACTGGCAGGACATTATTATTATTATTATCATTATTATTATTATTGTTGTTGTTGATGGTTTAGCGCTGGAGTACAGATTTTTTCTTTTTCTTAAAATATTTTATATTTTGTATTGTAAGCCTTTGTTTTTCCCTTTACAGAGATTTAGGCGCTCTCCCCTTACAGGGAAGAATTTGAACCATACTAATTTAGTTACACTTTGTTTTCGTATAGATGTCATTTTGAGTGGTACGTGGTCAGCGTTCCGCCTCATACTGACAACTAGGAAACCAAGGTAGTACTAGGACGGGAAAATTCGGTAAATTTTTCTTAGAGGCCTTTTCATTCAGGCTTAAGGATTTTTACGAGCCTGAAAATCTTCAGACTCGGGACCCACGGCTTAAAGTCCCTCCCGGAGGACTTGCTCTTGGATTTTTCCATCCTAAAAAATCCATCGACCCCGGCCGGGTTTGAACCCGCGACCCTCGGGACCAGAGGCAAGGAGCATAACCACTAGTCTACCGCGGCCGATTAAAATATTTTATATACAAATATATATTATATTCCCTTTATATAAACTGTAACGAAACAGTCGAACCCATAGTTGGTTCATAGCCGCGCGGACACAAGCTCTCGATGCAACCCTATCCTGAGCTATATTTTCCAATCATCACCCTGTCAAATCATTAGTTAAATGTTATTATCCCACAGAGTTTTCGGTGTACGTACGAACTGGGCATTTTCCCTCAGGTTTCCTACAAGAAGCTACTTCTTATTGTTCCTTGCCATATGACCGGCCTGTTCTTCTCATTATCTCATCTTGCTGGGTTCGTATAAAGACCTCTTAATTTCAAAGTTGTTGCAGTCTTCTCCATTAACCTGTATCATCTCTCATCTCTCTCCCTCTCCCTCTCTCTCTCTCTGTCTATCTCTCCCCCTCTAAATCTGTCCATAATTTTTCCTAAATCTATATTCCCAAATACTCATAATCTCATTTTCTCCCATGTTTCGCAGCCAAATATATTAAAAATAACTGGTAGTACAATAACAATTTTATTAAATGCTAAGATAGTAACCCGGCGTGCACTGCTACGATTAATAAATGAAGATAATGTGTGTTTTTTAAGTTTAGCTAATAAGTAAATGAAAAAATGATTCATTATAAAGAATTATATTTTTTAGATATACCCCGTGCTGATTTCCCGAAATTCTTGACACAAATCACCTGAAAGAAAAAATTCGTTATTGTGTGAGATATCGGTTAGAGATAAGAAAATATGCTGCCGCGGACTTTCTTGTACAGAGCTTTTCGAGATATTCAATTCTGTGTTACATTAATTTTTCCTTGGCACGTTAATTTCCTTCACGTAATAAAATATTAATATTAAGTAACCCCACTACAGGCCTTGGGAGGCCCTTTTGGTAGTGGGAGGTTAAGGCTCCCACATTTTCTAGACAATCGGCACTTGATGTCAGCCGGGATGTCAGCCTTGATTGACGGCCGCCTTTACCCGCTGAACAAGCGTCTGGTACTAATTTCCGTTAGGGGCTAAGTCGACTCCAGGGCCGTGGTGCCGCCAGAAGGTTTTGGTCAGTTTAAAATTCCTAACCCACCGGAACTTGAACCCTCGACTTTCTGACTTGTGCGCAGTGCCTTAACCACTACGCTACGGCGTGTCATTAATAATAATAATTACATTATATGATGGGAGACTGGTAACTCGACAAGTGGTATATATATATGTGAGAACGCGCATAGATTTAAATACGAGGGCGGATCGAAAAGTAACGCACAATAATTTTTTTCCGCCTTGGTATTGCAGCTAGAATGTTGAAATTTCACAGATATATAGTTTGAAGTTTTCACTACAGATGGTATTTTTTTTTTCTCAGGTGCACCTCTTGCGAGAGAAGCTTGAACTATGCAACAAAGATGGCGTGCATGCTACAGTCGTCCACCTGTGAGGAACAGAGAAGTGTTGTTCGATTTTTGTGGGCCAAAGGGCATAAAACCCAGTGAAATTCACAGGGACATGCGTGGCGTGTATGGGGATGATTGTATGGACCGTAGCAATGTCTCCAGGTGGTGCACATTCTTCCAAGAGGGACGCGTGAACCTTAGTGATTCGCCACGTGATTCGCCTTAGTGATTCCTGGCCGGCAAACGCTTTGAGGCAGATGTGGAAGTGAAATCAGCAGTGCGCAGATGGCTACACTCCAACCAAACGGACTTCTACGAACAGGGCATATTGAAACTGGTAACACGATGGGAAAAATGTGTTGAGAAAGTTGGTGACTATGTCGAAAAGTAGGTAAAAGATGTAAGTTCATTTGTGATTTTTCCCTTTTTTTACTATTAAACTTTTTAAAAAAAAATATTGTGCGTTACTTTCCGATCCGCCCTGTGGACGACTGTAGCATGCGCGCCATCTTTGTTGAATAGTTAAAGCTTCTCTCGCAAGAGGTGCACCTGAGAAAAAATACCATCTGTAGTGAAAACTTCAAACTATATCTGTGTGAAATTTCAACATTCTAGCTGCAATACCAAGGCAAAAAACAATTATTGTCCGTTACTTTCCGATCCGCCCTCGAATATTTCCGATACGCAACATTTAACGTTTTATCAAAAATACGAATTTCGTAATAGTAACTTACGCTCCGGAGCAACGCCACTGATTATGAAATTGAAAGAAGTAAGTTTTAATTAGATTTTGTTAAAATATAAATATTTCACGGATTAAATCTGTTTATAACCGGAAAATTTGTGGTATGAACAATGAGCAACTCTACCTTTATCAGATGTATATAGTAAATATATTTAGAAATACCATATTTATCATACATTTAAATGTTTGAATATATATTACGTGTAGTACTGTTCACATTTGAAAGCTAGATAAGAGTATATGTAATTCTAATTACAAACGTAACATTGAAAGAAATAAATAAGTCAATAAATATAAATAAATAAATAAATAAATAAATAAATATATATATATATATTACAAATGTAATGTAAGCACTCTTACTTTAAGGGAGGAAAGGATAACGAGTATTTGAGAATAAAGCTCTTAGAAACATTTTTGGACCAAAGAGAGATGAGCAGACAGGTGAATAGAGAAGACTGATTAACAGTCAAAATGCATGGTCTTTATAGGAAGCCAGACATAATTTAGAACCTTTAAGTCTCGTTGACTGCGATGGGCAGGACATGTGGCACGAGTGGGGAATAAAAGACGTTCATGGAAGCTTCTTGTGGGAAAATCAGGGGGTAATTAATCGCCCAGTTGGTGGACCAAGAATGAGGAGGGAGAATAGTATTAAGTGTGATTTGAGCGAAGTAGATTTGATTATACAGGCGGATGTTTGGAAAAATGTGCGCTAGGAGTAGGGATGTATGGAGAGCTTATGTCCGCGCTTCCATGAACCTACGGGTTCGTAGTACCAGTTAGTTAGTTAGTTAGTTGCACAATTTCCCTCTTTTTACATGAATCAATTTTTAGTTTGAACCTAAACAAATGAATGAGGATTACACACACCAAATCCCTTTAAAAATGCATTTCTTTAACTTAATAATCGTATAGTTGTAAAACACACAACAAACATATATAGATAGATAGATATAGATTTTACCTTCAAAGTAAGCTATAATCGGCTGATTGACCCAACATGCTTACAACATGTCTCACACACACACACACACACACACACACACTGGCAGCATAATGATGATGATGATGATTATTATTATTAATATTGTTATTATTATTATTATTATTATTATTATTATTATTATTATTATTATTATTATTATTATTATTATTATTATTATTATTATTATTATTATTATTATTATTGTGGAAGGTTTGGCGCTGGAGTACAGATTTTTTATTTTTCTTAAAATATGTTATATACAAATATATTTTATAATCACTGTTGAACCGGAAGTAGATTCATGGCCGCGCGGGCACAAGCTCTACATACATCCCTATCCTGTGCTAATGTTTTCCAATCATTGCTCTGTACATTCAATCAATCAAATTATTAGTTAAATGCTATTCTCAGACCTCGTTTTCGGTCTACATATAAACTGGGTATTTTCCCCCCACTGGTTTACACTACAAGAAGCTTCTTCTTCTTCCTCTTCTTCTTCCATGCCACATGACCTGCCTGTTCTTTTCATTAAAATATCTTGCTTGCTTCGTATAAAGACCGTTTAAGTTGAATGTTGTTGCAGTCTTCTACATTTACCTGTATCTTCATCTCAATCTCTCTCTCTGTCTCTCTCTCTCTCTCTCTCTCTCTCTCTCTCTCTCTCTCTCTCCATGTGTCCAAAATTTTTCTTATGAACTTTATTCCCAAATATGCGTAATCTCATTTCCTCCCATGTTTCGCAGCCAAATATAATAAAAATAACTGGTAGTAGAATAACAATTTTATTAAATACTAAGCTAATAACCCGGCGTGCACTGCTGCGCCTAAATAAATGAAGATTAATGTGTGTTTTTTTATGTTTACTTAGTAAGTAAAAGGAAAAATAATTAATCATAAAAATATATTTGTTTTAGATACCGCGAGCTGATTTGCCGATCGTCTTGACATAAATGAGCTGAAAGAAAAATTTCGTTATTGTGTGAGATATCCGTAAGAGATAAATAAATATGCTGCCGCGGACTTTATTGTAGAGAGCTTTTGCGATATTCAATTCTGTGTGTACATTAATTTTTTTGGCATGTTAATTTCTTTCACGTATAATAATAATAATAATAATAATAATAATAATAATAATAATAATAATAATAATAATAATAATAATAATTAATAATAATAATAATAATAATAATAATAATAATAATTATAATATCATTATATGTGTATATAATGGGAGACTAGCAAATCCACACCGGATACATATATATATATATATATATATATATATATACATGTGTGTGTGTGTGTGTGTGTGGGTGGGTGTGGGTGTGCTACGCAATATTTAACGTTTTATCAAAAATACAAATTTCGTAATAATAACTTGCGTTGCGGAGCAACGCCACTGAATATGAAATTGAAAAAAGTATGTTTCAATCAGAATTTGATAAAATATAAATATTTCACGGTTTAAATCTGTTTGTCATCCGTAAATTTGTGGTATGAACAATCAGCAACTCTTTATTTATCAAGTAAATACTAAATATATTTGGAAATACCATATTTATTATAGAATTAAATATTTGAACATATATTACATACGTAACATTTCACATTTGAAAGCTAAACTGCTTTCACATTATAACAAATTTAAATATGAAATTTGTAGTGTTCTGTTTTATATGTTTTATATAAGAATATATGTTATTCTAATTACATACTTAACATTGAAATAAATAAATAAATAAATATATATATATATATATATATATATATATTACAATGTAATGGGGAAAGAGATTACGAGTATTTGACAATAAAACTCTTAGGAAAATTTTTGGACCAAAGAGAAATCAGCAGACAGGTGAATGGAGAAGACTGCTTATCAGTGAAATTACATGGTTTTTAATAGGAAGCCAGATATAAGTTAGAACACTTATGTCTCGTTGACTGCGATGGTCAGGGCATGGTGCATACGAGAGGGGAATTAAATACATGCATGGAAACTTCTTTCAGCAAAACCATAACGGTAAACGCCCAGTTGGTAGACCAAGAATGACAGTGGAAGAATAACATTACCTGTGATTTGAGAGTAGTAGATATATTTATCGTTGACGGGAAATGGGTACAATATTGGATCAGGATATGTATGTATGGAGTGCTCATGTTCGCGCGGCAATGAACCGAACGGGTTCGATATCACCATTTAGTTCGTTAGTTACAACAATTTTCTTATTTTTACAATCAATCAATTTTTAGTATTAAATGTAAGGATCAAATGAAGGAGGAATACCCCCACCAAATTCCTAAAAAAAATGCCATTGTTTAATTTAGTATTGTTCTATTTGCAAACACACACACAAATATATATAGAGTACATGTATATAGAATTGTACCTTCAAAGTAAGCTATAATCGGCTGGTGGACCCAAGATGCTTACCACATATCTCACACATACACACAGACCCACACACTGGCAGGACATTATTATTATTATTATCATTATTATTATTATTGTTGTTGTTGATGGTTTAGCGCTGGAGTACAGATTTTTTCTTTTTCTTAAAATATTTTATATTTTGTATTGTAAGCCTTTGTTTTTCCCTTTACAGAGATTTAGGCGCTCTCCCCTTACAGGGAAGAATTTGAACCATACTAATTTAGTTACACTTTGTTTTCGTATAGATGTCATTTTTGAGTGGTACGTGGTCAGCGTTCCGCCTCATACTGACAACTAGGAAACCAAGGTAGTACTAGGACGGGAAAATTCGGTAAATTTTTCTTAGAGGCCTTTTCATTCAGGCTTAAGGATTTTTTACGAGCCTGAAAATCTTCAGACTCGGGACCCACGGCTTAAAGTCCCTCCCGGAGGACTTGCTCTTGGATTTTTCCATCCTAAAAAATCCATCGACCCCGGCCGGGTTTGAACCCGCGACCCTCGGGACCAGAGGCAAGGAGCATAACCACTAGTCTACCGCGGCCGATTAAAATATTTTATATACAAATATATATTATATTCCCTTTATATAAACTGTAACGAAACAGTCGAACCCATAGTTGGTTCATAGCCGCGCGGACACAAGCTCTCGATGCAACCCTATCCTGAGCTATATTTTCCAATCATCACCCTGTCAAATCATTAGTTAAATGTTATTATCCCACAGAGTTTTCGGTGTACGTACGAACTGGGCATTTTCCCTCAGGTTTTCCCTACAAGAAGCTACTTCTTATTGTTCCTTGCCATATGACCTGCCTGTTCTTCTCATTATCTCATCTTGCTTGGTTCGTATAAAGACCTCTTAATTTCAAAGTTGTTGAGTCTTCTCCATTAACCTGTATCTTCATCTCTCTCCCTCTCCCTCTCTCTCTCTCTGTCTATCTCTCCCCCTCTAAATCTGTCCATAATTTTTCCTAAATCTATATTCCCAAATACTCATAATCTCATTTTCTCCCATGTTTCGCAGCCAAATATATTAAAAATAACTGGTAGTACAATAACAATTTTATTAAATGCTAAGATAGTAACCCGGCGTGCACTGCTACGATTAAATAAATGAAGATAATGTGTGTTTTTTAAGTTTAGCTAATAAGTAAATGAAAAAATGATTCATTATAAAGAATTATATTTTTTAGATATACCCCGTGCTGATTTCCCGAAATTCTTGACACAAATCACCTGAAAGAAAAAATTCGTTATTGTGTGAGATATCGGTTAGAGATAAGAAAATATGCTGCCGCGGACTTTCTTGTACAGAGCTTTTCGAGATATTCAATTCTGTGTTACATTAATTTTTCCTTGGCACGTTAATTTCCTTCACGTAATAAAATATTAATATTAAGTAACCCCACTACAGGCCTTGGGAGGCCCTTTTGGTAGTGGGAGGTTAAGGCTCCCACATTTTCTAGACAATCGGCACTTGATGTCAGCCGGGATGTCAGCCTTGATTGACGGCCGCCTTTACCCGCTGAACAAGCGTCTGGTACTAATTTCCGTTAGGGGCTAATTCGACCCCAGGGCCGTGGTGCCGCCAGAAGGTTTTGGTCAGTTTAAAATTCCTAACCCACCGGAACTTGAACCCTCGACTTTCTGACTTGTGCGCAGTGCCTTAACCACTACGCTACGGCGTGTCATTAATAATAATAATTACATTATATGATGGGAGACTGGTAACTCGACAAGTGGTTGGATATATATGTGAGAACGCGCATAGATTTAAATACGAGGGCGGATCGAAAAGTAACGCACAATAATTTTTTTCCGCCTTGGTATTGCAGCTAGAATGTTGAAATTTCACAGATATATAGTTTGAAGTTTTCACTACAGATGGTATTTTTTTTTCTCAGGTGCACCTCTTGCGAGAGAAGCTTGAACTATGCAACAAAGATGGCGTGCATGCTACAGTCGTCCACCTGTGAGGAACAGAGAAGTGTTGTTCGATTTTTGTGGGCCAAAGGGCATAAACCCAGTGAAATTCACAGGGACATGCGTGGCGAGTATGGGGATGATTGTATGGACCGTAGCAATGTCTCCAGGTGGTGCACATTCTTCCAAGAGGGACGCGTGAACCTTAGTGATTCGCCACGTGATTCGCCTTAGTGATTCCTGGCCGGCAAACGCTTTGAGGCA
Source organism: Diploptera punctata (assembly GCA_030220185.1). Classification (NCBI taxonomy): domain Eukaryota; kingdom Metazoa; phylum Arthropoda; class Insecta; order Blattodea; family Blaberidae; genus Diploptera; species Diploptera punctata. Next base: position 138,141 of record JASPKZ010003451.1, on the reverse strand, counting down.
GATGTGGAAGTGAAATCAGCAGTGCGCAGATGGCTACACTCCAACCAAACGGACTTCTACGAACAGGGCATATTGAAACTGGTAACACGATGGGAAAAATGTGTTGAGAAAGTTGGTGACTATGTCGAAAAGTAGGTAAAAGATGTAAGTTCATTTGTGATTTTTTCCCTTTTTTTTACTATTAAACTTTTTTAAAAAAAATATTGTGCGTTACTTTCCGATCCGCCCTGTGGACGACTGTAGCATGCGCGCCATCTTTGTTGAATAGTTAAAGCTTCTCTCGCAAGAGGTGCACCTGAGAAAAAATACCATCTGTAGTGAAAACTTCAAACTATATCTTTGTGAAATTTCAACATTCTAGCTGCAATACCAAGGCAAAAAACAATTATTGTCCGTTACTTTCCGATCCGCCCTCGAATATTTCCGATACGCAACATTTAACGTTTTATCAAAAATACGAATTTCGTAATAGTAACTTACGCTCCGGAGCAACGCCACTGATTATGAAATTGAAAGAAGTAAGTTTTAATTAGATTTTGTTAAAATATAAATATTTCACGGATTAAATCTGTTTATAACCGGAAAATTTGTGGTATGAACAATGAGCAACTCTACCTTTATCAGATGTATATAGTAAATATATTTAGAAATACCATATTTATCATACATTTAAATGTTTGAATATATATTACGTGTAGACTGTTCACATTTGAAAGCTAGATAAGAGTATATGTAATTCTAATTACAAACGTAACATTGAAATAAATAAATAAGTCAATAAATATAAATAAATAAATAAATAAATAAATAAATAAATATATATATATATATATATATATATATATTACAAATGTAATGTAAGCACTCTTACTTTAAGGGAGGAAAGGAGATAACGAGTATTTGAGAATAAAGCTCTTAGAAACATTTTTGGACCAAAGAGAGATGAGCAGAAGGTGAATAGAGAAGACTGATTAACAGTCAAAATGCATGGTCTTTATAGGAAGCCAGACATAATTTAGAACCTTTAAGTCTCGTTGACTGCGATGGGCAGGACATGTGGCACGAGTGGGGAATAAAAGACGTTCATGGAAGCTTCTTGTGGGAAAATCAGGGGGTAATTAATCGCCCAGTTGGTGGACCAAGAATGAGGAGGGAGAATAGTATTAAGTGTGATTTGAGCGAAGTAGATTTGATTATACAGGCGGATGTTTGGAAAAATGTGCGCTAGGAGTAGGGATGTATGGAGAGCTTATGTCCGCGCTTCCATGAACCTACGGGTTCGATAGTACCAGTTAGTTAGTTAGTTAGTTGCACAATTTCCCTCTTTTTACATGAATCAATTTTTAGTTTGAACCTAAACAAATGAATGAGGATTACACACACCAAATCCCTTTAAAAATGCATTTCTTTAACTTAATAATCGTATAGTTGTAAAACACACAACAAACATATATAGATAGATAGATATAGATTTTACCTTCAAAGTAAGCTATAATCGGCTGATTGACCCAACATGCTTACAACATGTCTCACACACACACACACACACACACACTGGCAGCATAATGATGATGATGATGATTATTATTATTAATATTGTTATTATTATTATTATTATTATTATTATTATTATTATTATTATTATTATTATTATTATTATTTGTGGAAGGTTTGGCGCTGGAGTACAGATTTTTATTTTTTCTTAAAATATGTTATATACAAATATATTTTATAATCACTGTTGAACCGGAAGTAGATTCATGGCCGCGCGGGCACAAGCTCTACATACATCCCTATCCTGTGCTAATGTTTTCCAATCATTGCTCTGTACATTCAATCAATCAAATTATTAGTTAAATGCTATTCTCAGACCTCGTTTTCGGTCTACATATAAACTGGGTATTTTCCCCCCACTGGTTTACACTACAAGAAGCTTCTTCTTCTTCCTCTTCTTCTTCCATGCCACATGACCTGCCTGTTCTTTTCATTAAAATATCTTGCTTGCTTCGTATAAAGACCGTTTAAGTTGAATGTTGTTGCAGTCTTCTACATTTACCTGTATCTTCATCTCAATCTCTCTCTCTGTCTGTCTCTCTCTCTCTCTCTCTCTCTCTCTCTCTCTCTCTCTCTCTCCTCTCTCTCTCTCTCTCTCTCTCTCTCTCTCCATGTGTCCAAAATTTTTCTTATGAACTTTATTCCCAAATATGCGTAATCTCATTTCCTCCCATGTTTTCGCAGCCAAATATAATAAAAATAACTGGTAGTAGAATAACAATTTTATTAAATACTAAGCTAATAACCCGGCGTGCACTGCTGCGCCTAAATAAATGAAGATTAATGTGTGTTTTTTTTTATGTTTACTTAGTAAGTAAAAGGAAAAATAATTAATCATAAAAATATATTTGTTTTAGATACCGCGAGCTGATTTGCCGATCGTCTTGACATAAATGAGCTGAAAGAAAAATTTCGTTATTGTGTGAGATATCCGTAAGAGATAAATAAATATGCTGCCGCGGACTTTATTGTAGAGAGCTTTTGAGATATTCAATTCTGTGTGTACATTAATTTTTTTGGCATGTTAATTTCTTTCACGTATAATAATAATAATAATAATAATAATAATAATAATAATAATAATAATAATAATAATAATAATAATAGTAATAATAATAATAATATTAATATTAATAATAAATAATATTAATTATTATTATAATTAAATTATATGTGTATATACGATGAGAGTCTGGCAACTCCACACGGAATATATATATATATATATATATATCAACTGGTTTTAGCGCAAGACAAATTTGATATGATGGACTTCATGATAAAAATGTTGTAAAACACATATGAATAATGCGGTCTCACAGTAAATTTACAAACAAAAGCAGAATATCTGGCAGTAAATACGAGTAGCAATGAAAAAGAACATTTAATATTGGAGGAAGGAATCCAAATAAAACAAGTGAAACAAACTAAATATTTGGGAATAATTATGGATACCATTGAAGGTATAGGCAAAGAGAATATAAAACATAGAATTGAATTGAGTAGCAAAATAATATCATCGTTAAATTTCATATGGTGGGATAAGCATATTTGGAAAGACACAAAAAAATATATTGGTAAAACATTGGTGGAATCTGTTGCAATGTATGGAAATTGAGGTATGGACAACCAATAAGTACTACAAGAATAGACTAATAGCTCTAGAAATGGATTATTTACGCAGAAGTGCCAGAAATTCAAAATTAGAACATGTCACAAATGAGGAAATAGAAATGTAATGCAAGCAGAAGAAAACATAATTGAAAGAATTGAGGAGAAGGAATTAAAGTAGTTAGGACATGTTTTAAGAATGGAAGATGAGCGATTGCCAAATTAACTATATCAATGCCATCCGACTAGAAGGAGGAAGAGAGGGAGACCGAAGTTAACATGGAAGGAAAACATGAATACATTAATGCAAGTAAGAGGGCGAAGCATTGAAGATGCCCAAGATCGTAGGATTTGGAGGTTTGGCACGGGAAGACGGCAGCAGCTGTAAAAAAAACCCGAAGATAGATAGATATATTAAAAATATTTGTGTGTGCGCCGGAATTAAATTTAATATATTTGCGCTACGCAACATTTAACGTTTTACTAAAAATACAAATTTCGTAATAATAACTTACGTTGTGGAGCAACGCCACTGAATATGAAATTGAAAGAAATGAGTTTTAATTAAAATTTGTTAAAATATAAATTATACACGGATTAAATCTCTTTATAACCCGTAAATTTGTGGTGTGAACAATGAGCAACTCTTTCTTTATCAGGTAAATACTAAATACATAATTGAAAATACCACATTTATTTGGATTTAAATGTTTTAAAATAGATTACGTGTTGGACTGTTCACATTTGAAAGCTAAACTGCTTACACATTATAACAAATTTAAATATAAAATTTGAAATGTTCTGTTTTATACGTTTATAGATAAGAATATATATAATTCTAATTACAAAGTAACACTGAAGTAAATACATAAATAAATAAATAAATAAATAAATATATATACAATTGTTAAAAATATAATGAATTCACTCTTACTTTAAGGTAGGAAGGGAGATTTCGAGTATTTGAGAATAAAACTCTTAGGAAAATGTTTGTACCAAAGAGACATGAGTAGCCAGTTGAATGGAGAAAACAGCTTAACAGTGAAATTACATGGTCTTTATAGGAAGCCAGGTATAATTTAGAACATTTAAGTCTGGTTGACTGCGATGGGCAGGACATGTGGCACGAGTGGCGAATGAAATAAATGCATGGATGCTTCTTGTAGGAAAACCAGAAGGTAAACGCCCAGTTGGAAAACCAAGAATGCGGTGGGAGAATAATATTAACTGTGCTTACAGAGAAGTAAATTAGATTATACAGGGGATGATTGGAAAAACATTGGCTCAAGATAGGAATGTATGAAGAGCTTACGTCCGCGCGGCCATGAAGATACGGGTTCCATAGTACCAGGTAGTTAGTTGCACAATTTTCTTCTTTTTACATCAATCAATTTTTAGTATGAACGTAAACAAATGAATGAGGAATACACACACGAAATTCCTTTAAATAATTAATTTGTTTAATTTAATAATGTATACACATACAAACATATATAGATAGATATAGATTTTACCTTCAAAATAAGCTATAATCGGCTGGTGGAAGCAAAATGCTTACCACATGTCTCACACACACACCCAAACATTGTCAGGAGATTATTATTATTATTATTATTATTATTATTATTATTATTATTATTACCCTCCATGGTATCTTTACCTTGTCGTGGTGGAGTGGCTTGTGTGCTTAAATGATCCTGAGAGCTATGCCGGCGGTAGCATTGCTGCCGATAGGGTTACCCATGCCGGACTGGTCGAAGGTGATAAGCCAGACGAAATAAGTACCTGGGTCGAAAGAGTGACGATCTTTCACCGTAAAAATACAACCGTCAAGAAATGCGGACATGGGTTCTACTGGGGTAAAATTTTCCGGAGGTCAAATAGTCCCCCATTCGGTTCTCCGGGCGGGGACTACTTCAGGGAACCCATGCCAAAGGCTCAAACACAGGGACATGTTCCTAGGAACATGGAATGTTAGGACTTTATACAATTGCGGGGCACTAGAGATATTAACGCGGGGATTGGATAAATCACCCTTGGATATAGTCGCTTTACAGGAAGTTAGGTGGCCAGGAGAAGGTAGTCAGGAATCAGGAAGCTTTGCATTATACTATGGGGGTGCAGAAAGACCTGCATTTGGAACAGGTTTTTTAGTCACAAGGAGGATCCTATCCGCTATCCGAGATATTAAGTTTGTTAGTGATAGGATATCATACATAATTCTAAAGGGTAAACGACATGATTTTATAATTGTAAATGTACATGCCCCCACAGAAGATAAAGATGACAAGATCAAGGATGAGTTCTATGAAGAATTAGAATGCTTATTTGATAGCCTTTCACGATATCATATGAAAATTGTCTTAGGAGATTTAAATGCAAAAGTGGGGCGGGAAGATATATTCAAACCAACAATAGGCAAATTCAGTCTTCATGAAGATAGTAACGACAACGGGGTTAGATTAGTCACATTTGCCACATCAAAGAATCTCATTGTTAAGAGCACAACATTTCAGCATAAGGATATTCATAAATACACCTGGACGTCCCCAGATGGAGAAACTCGGAACCAGATAAATCATGTATTAGTGGATAAACGCTGGCACAGTAGCATATTAGATCAGTTAGAGGGACAGACTGCAATTCAGATCATCATCTGGTCAAGGTGAAAATCAGACAACGGCTATCGCTTATGAGAGGAACAAACGCTAAAGATGATTCTGTAAATTATGAATTAAAAAACTTGAAAAATAATGAAATGCGGCAAGAATACCAAATCAAAATTGCTAATAGATTTGAAGTACTGGAATCTTCAGATGACAATGTGGCAAACGAAGAAGAAACTGATATAAATAAAGAATGGGTGGCTATGAGAGATACTATTAAATTGTCAGCATCAGAAGGCATTGGTTATTTAAAAATGAGGAAAAACAAGAAATGGTTTGATGAGGAATGTGCCAACATTGCAAAGAATAGAATGCTAGCAAAAATGAATTTGTTACACTAGCCAAATGAGGTAAATTTATGGCAATTGGGTAGTATTAGACAGGAAACCACCAGACTACTAAAGAGTAAATGAGGGAATATCTGAGAGAGAAGATTAACGTTCTTGAAATTAATGCAAAAAATAGGAACATTAGAAAATTATATCAGGGAATTAGGATAGAGAAGAAAGGGTTTCAGGCTAGAACAAACATAATTCGGAATGAAAATGGGGATATGATTGCAGATTCCAAGAGTATATTAAATAGATGGAAAAGTTATTTTAATCAGCTATTAAATGTACATACAGAACAGGACATTGAGGAGAAATGCTAGTCGCAGAGCCAAGTGCATTAGAGGTTGAAATGGCAATTGAAAAATTGAAGATGTATAAAGCATCAGGTTCAGATGAGATCCCAGCAGAACTGATAAAATAAGGGGGAGAAAAATTGATGGACAAGATACGCTGGTTGCTTAGTATGATTTGGGAAAAAGAAGCTCTTCCAGATGAATGGAAGGAATCAATTATCGTACCAATTTATAAGAAAGGAGATAAAACTGATTGCAACAACTACAGGGGCATCTCATTACTTTCAACTTCGTACAAAATTCTAACAAATATATTAGTAAGCAGACTTACTCCCTATATTGATGACATTCTAGGAGATCATCAATGTGCATTTAGAAGAAACAGGTCTACAACAGATCAGATTTTTAGTATAAGACAGATTTTAGAAAATAAATGGGAATATAATGGTACTGTACATCAACTATATGTAGACTTCAAAAAGCATATGATTCAATTAAGAGGGAGAAGTTATATAGTATCCTGCTGGAGTTCGGAATTCCTAAAAAGTTAGTTAGACTTATACGAATGTGTCTAAATGGCTCAAAGAGTAGGGTGCGTGTAGGCAAACAGTTTTCAGACACTTTTGAAATCCAGAATGGGTTGAAGCAAGGAGATGCACTATCTCCTCTACTATTTAATTTTGTACTAGAGCATGCCATTAAATCTTTAGAGGATGAGGAAGGCTTACAACTGAATGGTATTAATAAGCTGTTAGTTTATGCTGATGATGTAGTACTACTGGCCGATAGCGAGGAGATACTAAAGGCCAACACGCACACACTATTGAGTAACACTAAGAAATTAGGACTGGAAGTAAATATCAGTAAAACTAAATATATGGTCACAGGTAGAAATTCAGTAAATAATGGAAATGGACAGCTAATGACAAATGAGGGAAATTTTGAGGAAGTGGCTGAATTCAAATACCTAGGAACAATAATCACAAATAGGAATGAGATGCACAAAGAAATTAAACATAGGCTCAATTCTGAAAATGCGTGCTATTATGCATTGCAGAGACTTTTGATGTCCCAACTCCTTTCAAAAAACGTTAAGCTGAAAATATATAAAACTATTATTCTACCAGTTATATTATATGGGTGCGAAACATGGACTCTTACTTTAAGGGAGGAAAGAAGATTACGAGTATTTGAGAATAAAGTTCTTAGGAAAATTTTTGGACCAAAGAGAGATGAACAGACAGGTGAATGGAGAAGACTACATAACAATGAACTACATGGTCTTTATAGGAAGCCAGATATAATAAGAACAGTTAAGTCTCGTAGACTGCGATGGGCAGGACATGTTGCGCGTATGGGGAATGAAAGGCGTGCATGGAAACTTCTTGTAGGAAAGCCAGAGGGAAAACGCCCAGTTGGTAGACCAAGAATGAGGTGGGAGAACAACATTAACTATGATTTGAGGGAAGTAGATTATACAGGGAATGATTGGAAAGCATTAGCTCAGGATAGGGATGTATGGAGAGCTTATGTCCGTGTGGCCAGGAACCTACGGGTTCGATAGTGCCAGTGAGTAAGTAAGTAAGTAAGTATTATTATTGTGGAAGTATTGGCGCTGGAGTACAGATTTTTTCTATTTCTTAAAATATTTTATATATAAATATATTGTATATTCCCTTTACATAAACTCAAACCTCACTGTCGAACCCCTAGGTTCATAGCCGTGCTTTCACAAGCTCTCGATGCATCCCTATCCTGAGCTAATGTTTTCCAATCATCGCCCTGTATATTCAATCAATCAAGCCATCAAACCATTAGTTAAATATTATTCTCACACCTCGTTCTCGGTCTACATATAAACTGGTCAAATTTCCCTCTGGTTTTTCCTACAATAAGCTTCTTCTTCTTCTCCCATGCCACAAGACCTGCCTGTTCTTCTCATTATAATATCTTGCTTTGTTCGTATAAAGACCTCTCAAGTTCAATGTTGTTGCAGTCTTTTCCATTCACCTGTATCTCCATCTCTCTCTCTCTCTTTCTCCTTCTCTCTCTCTCTCTCCCCCTCTCTCCATGTGTCAATTTTTTTCCTATGAACTTTATTCCCAAATACTCGTAACCTCATTTCCTCCCACGTTTTGCAGCCAAATAACTACCAAATGGTAGTAGAATAACAATTTTATTAAATACGAGTACTAAGCTAATAACCCGGCGTACAGTACTACGGCTAAATAAATGAAGATTAATGTGTGTTTTTTATGTTTAGTTAATAAGTAAGAGGAACAATAATTAATTATAAAAAAATATATTTTTTAGAAACCCCGTGCTGTTTTGCCGAACTTCTTGACATAAATGAGCTGAAAGAAAAAAATCGTTATTGTGTGAGATATCCGTAGGGAAATAGAAATATGCTGCCGCGGACTTCCTTGTACAGAGCTTTTTGAGATATTCAATTCTGTGTGCACATTGATTTTTTGGCATGTTAATATCCTTCACGTATAATAATAATAATAATAATAATAATAATAATAATAATAATAATAATAATAATAATAATAATAATAATAATAATAATAATAATAATAATAATAATAATAATAATAATAATAATAATAATAATAATAATAATAATAATAATAATAATAATAATAATAATAATAGTTATATTATATATGTATATATGATGGGAGACTAGCAACTCCACAGAGGATATATATATATATATATATATATATATATATATATGTGTGTGTGGTTGTGCGTGCGTATTGATTTTAATATACTTCCGCTACGCAACATTTAACGTTTTATCAAAAATACAATTTTTTTAATAACTCACGTTTCAATTATAATTTGATAAAATATAAATATTTCTCGGATTAAATCTGTTTATCACCCGTAAATTTGTGCTATGGACTATGAGCAACTCTTCCTTTATCAGGTAAATACTAAATGCATCTAGAAATACCATATTTATAATAGATTTAAATGTTTGAATATATATTATGTGTTGTACTGTTCACATTTGAAAGCTAAACTGCTTACACATTATAACAAATTTAAATATATAATTTTAAATGTTCTGTTTTATATGTTTTTAGATAATAATATATGTAATTCTAATTACAAACTAACATTAATAATTATATATATATAATTATATATATATATATATTACAAATTTAATAAAATCACTCTTATTTTAAGGGGCGAAATGAGATTGCGAGTAATTAACAATAAAACTCTTGGGAAAATTATTGGACCAAAGAGATATGAGCAGACAGGTGCATGGAGATGACTGCTCAACTATGAAATTATATGGTCTTTATAGGAAGCCAGATATAATTCAGAACATTTAAGTCTCGATGACTGCAATGGGCAGGATATGTGGCACGAGTGAGTAAGGAAAGACGTGGATGGAAAATTATTCTAGGAAAACCAGAGATTAAACGCCCACTTGGTAGACCAAGAATGAGGTGGGAAAAGAACATTAACTGTGATTTGAGGGAAGTAGATTTGATTATAAAGGGGGATGATTGGAAAAAACATTGGCTCAGGATAGGGATGTATCAAGAGATTATGTCCGCGCGGTCATGAAGATACGGGTTCGATTGTACCAGTTAGTTAGTTAATAAGTTGCACAATTTCCTTCTTTTTACATCAATCAACTTTTTAGTACGAATGTAAACAAATGAATGAGGAATACACACACCAAATGCCTTAAAAAATCATTTGTTTAATTTAATAATGGTATATTTGTAACACACACACACACACACACACACACACATATATATATATATATATATATATATATATATATATAGAGAGAGAGAGAGAGAGAGATTTTACCTACAAAGTGAGCTATAATCGGCTGGTGGAGCCAACATGCTTACCACATGTCACACACATACACACACACACTGGCAGGAGATAATTATTATTAAAATTATTATTATTATTATTATTAATGTGGAAAGTTTGGCCCTGGAGTACAGATTTGATTGTTTTACGTAAAAAATGTATATTTCAATATATTGTATATTGCCTTTACATAAACTGAAACGTTACTGTAGGACCTGTAATAGGTTCATAGCCGAGCTTACATAAGCTTTCGATGCATCCCTATCCTGAGCTAATGTTTTCCAATTATCTCCCTGTATAACCAATCAATTAAATCGTTGGTTAAATGTTATTCTGCCACCTCGTTCTCGGTCTACATATAAACTTTGCATTTTCCTTCTGGTTTTTTCTACAAGAAGCTTCTTTTTCTCCTTCTCCCATGCCATATGACCTGCCTGTTCTTATCATTCTTAATTTTTGCTTGCTTCGTATAGAGATTGTTTAGGTTCAATGTTGTTGCAGTCTTCTCCATTCACCTGTATCTTCATCTCTCCCTCTTTGCATCTCTCCCTCTCCCCCTCTCCTTCTATCTCTTTCACTCTGTCTCTCTCTCTCTCTCTCTCTCTCTCTCTCTCTCTCTCTCTCTCCCTATCTATCTCTCTCTCCATCTGTCCAAAATATTTCCTAAGAACTTAGTTCCCAAATACCCGTAATCTCATTTCCTCCCATGTTTCGCAGGCAAATACAATAAAAATAACTGGTAGTAGAATAGCAATTTTATTAAATACTAGGCTAATAATTTGGCGTGCACTACTAAGCTTAAATAAATGAATATTTATGTGTGTTTTTTATGTTACTTAAATAAGTAAGAGGAAAAATAATTAATTATAAAAGTTTATATTTTTGTGGATACCCCGTGCTGATTTCCCTAACTTCTTGAAATAAATGAGCTGAAAGAAAATAATCGTTATTTTGTGATATATCCGTAAGAGAAAAACAAATATGCCGCCGCGGACTTAGTTGTAGAATGCTTTTTGAGTATTCAATTCTGTGTATATGTTAATATTTGTTTGGCATGTTAATATCCATCACGTATAATAATAATAATAATAATAATAATAATAATAATAATAATAATAATAATAATAATAATAATAATAATAATAATAATAATAATAAAAATAATAATAATAATAATAATAATAATAATGATAATGATAATGATAATAATAATAATAACAATAACAACAATAATAAAAATAAAAATAATAATAATAGGTAGATAGATCATCGGTTGATTAATGCCTTTAACATTGTCCGATTCCTAATAGCCAATTTTGTCGGTCCATCCAATCTTCTGGTTGTAGATGTTTCTCCTTCATATATAAACATATTCCCTGACTCCAGGAGGTTTTAGGCCTTCCTCTTCTTCGCCTTCCCTCAGGTTTGCATTCCAAAACAGATTTTGGTAGTCGATCCTCTTCCATTCGCTGGATATGTCCGTACCATCGTAAATTGCTGAGTTTTAATATAATCTAAAATAATGTCTGCAATCTTCATTTTCTCCCTTATAACTGAGTTCCTAATTTTTTCTCTTCTTGAAATTCTTGCGGCCCATCGTATAAAATCCATTTCTGTTGCCCAAAGGTACTACTACTACTACTACTACTACTACTACTACTACTACTACTACTACTACTACTACTACTAATAATAATAATAATAATAATAATAGTAATTACATTATATATATATATATATATATATATATATATATATATGATGGGAGACTGTCAACTCAAAATGGTATATATATATATATATATATATATATATGTGTGTGTGTGTGTGTGTGTGTGTGTGCGTGCGCGCGCGAGCCGCGCATTGAATTTCTGCTACGCAACATTTAACGTTTGAGATGTACGAAATCAATAATAAAAAATTTAACGTTTTATCAATAATACAAATTTCGTAATAATAACTTACGTTGCTCCGCAACACCACTGAATGTGAAATAGAAAAAAGCAAGTTTTAATTAGAATTTGTTAAAATATAAATATTTCACGGATTAAATCTGTTTATAACCCGTAAATTTGTGGTATGAACAATGAGCAACTCTTCCTTTATCAGGTAAATACTAAATACAAATTTGAAAATACCACATTTATCTTGGATTTTAATGTTTGAAAATATATTATGTGTAGTACTGTTCACATTTGAAAGCTAAACTGCTTACACATTATAACAAATTTAAATATAAAATTTGAAATGTTCTTTTTTATATGTTTATAGATAAGAATATATGTAATTCTAATTAGAAAGTAACATTGAAGTAAATAAATCTTCTTCTTCTTCTTCTTCTTCTTCCTTCCACGTATTAGGTCAAGGCCTGTTACGATCCTATAGAAAATTTTCCCTCCAGCGTTTCATAGGACGGCCCAGTGATCTTCGTCCTCTTGGTATATAATTATAAACAGCTTTGGGGATCCGATTTGAACTCATTCTTTCAAGATGGTGTTTCCAATTTAGTTGGTACTGTTTAATATATTCCAAAATTGGCGTACTCTTCAATTAAGTAAATAAATAAATAACTATAGATATATAAATAAACAAATAAATAAATAAATATAATATTATATATATATATATTGATATGATACAAAATTTAATTAAAATCACTATTTACTTGTAAGGGGTAAAAGAGATTACGAGTATCTGAGAATAAACTCTTAATAACATTTTTGGACCAAAGGGAGATGAGCAAACAGGTGAATGGAGAAACCTGCTTAACAGTGATATTCCATGGTCTTTATAGGAAGTCATTTATAATTTAGAACATTTGAGTCTCGTTGACTGCAATGGGCAGGAGATGTGGCACAAGTGGGGAATGAAAGACGTGGATGGAAGCTTCTTCTAGGAAAACCAGAGAGGATAAAACGGCCCAGTTGGTAGACCAAGAATGAGGCGGGGAAAAGGGAAGGGGAAGACATTAACTGTGATTTGAGGGAGTTGATTTGATTATACAGGAGGATGACTGAAAAAACATTGGCTCAGGATAGGGATGTATGAAGAGATTATGCCAGCGCGGTCATGAAGATACGGGTTCGATTGCACCAGTAAGTTAGTTAATTAGTTGCACAATTTTCTTCTTTTTACATCAATCAACTTTTTAGTATGAACGTAAACAAATGAATGAGGAATACAAACACCAAATTCCTTAAAAAAATAATTTGCTTAATTTAATAACGGTATAATTGTAACACACAGACATGTATAGATAGATAGATATAGATTCTAACTTCAAAGTGAGCTATAATCGGCTGGTGGAACCAAGATGCTTACCACATGTTGCAGTCTTCTACATTCACCTGTATCTTCATCTCAATATCTCTCTCTCTCTCTCTCTCTCTCTCTCTCTCTCTCTCTCTCTCTCTCTCTCTCTCTCTCTCCATGTGTCCAAAATCTTTCTTATGAACTGTATTCCCAAATATGCGTAATCTCATTTCCTCCCATGTTTCGCAGCCAAATATAATGAAAATAACTGGTAGTAGAATAACAATTTTATTAAATACTAAGCTAATAACCCGGCGTGCACTGCTACGCCTAAATAAATGAAGATTAATGTGTGTTTTTTATATTTAGTTAATGAGTAAAAGGAAAAATAATTAATCATAAAAATATATTTGTTTTAGATACCGCGAGCTGATATGCCGATCGTCTTGACATAAATGAGCTGAAAGAAAAATTTCGTTATTGTGTGAGATATCCGTAAGAGATAAATAAATATGCTGCCGCGGACTTTATTGTAGAGAGCTTTTGAGATATTCAATTCTGTGTGTACATTAATTTCTTTGGCATGTTAATTTCGTTCACGTATTATTATAATAATAACAATAATAATAATAATAATAATAATAGTAATAATAATAGTAATAATAATAATAATAATAACAATAATAATAATAATAATAATTAATAATAATAATAATAATAATAATAATAATGATAATGATGATGATGATAATGATGATAATCATAATAATAATAATAATAGGCCTAATAATAATAATAATAATAATGGGGGCACGCCGTAGCGTAGTGGTTAAGGCATTGAGCTAAAAGCCGGAGGGAAGAGGGTTCGAGTCCCGTTGGGGTCAGGATTTTTAAACTGACCCAAACCCTCTGGCGGCACTATGGCCCTGGGGTCGACTCAGCCTCTAATGGAAATGAGTACCAGACACTTGTTCTGGGGTAAAGGCGGCCGTCACGCAGGGCTGACAACCCGGCTGACATAAAGTGCCGATTGTCTAGAAAAAGTGGGAGCCTTAACCTCCTACTACCCCAAGGGCTTCCGGGCCTGTTGTGGGATCACTTTACTTTAATAATAATAATAATAATAATAATAATAATAATAATAATAATAATAATAATAATAATAATAATAATAATAACAATAATAATAATATTAATAATAAATAATAATTATTATTATAATTACATTATATGTGTATATACGATGAGAGGCTGGCAACTCCACACGGAATATATAGGATCAACTGGTTTTAGCGCAAGACAAATTTGATATGATGGAATTCATGATAAAAAGGTTGTAAAACACATATGAATCATGGGGACTACAATAAAAACAGAATATCTGGCAGTAAATAGCAATGAAAGAGAACATTTAATATTGGAGGAAGGAATCCAAATAAAGCAAGTGAAACAAACTAAATATTTGGGAATAATTATGGATAACATTGAAGGTATAGGCAAAGAGAATATAAAACATAGAATTGAATTGAGTAGCAAAATAATATCATCGTTAAATTTCATATGGTGGGATAAGCATATTTGGAAAGACACAAAAAAAATATATTGGTAAAACATTGGTGCAATCTGTTGTAATGTATGGAAGTTGAGATATGGACAATCAATAAGTACTATAAGAATAGACTAATAGCTCTAGAAATGGATTATTTACGCAGAAGTGCCACAAATTCAAAATTAGAACATGTCACAAATGAGGAAATTAGAAATATAATGCAAGCAGAAGAAAACATAGTTGAAAGAATTGAGGAGAAGGAATTAAAGTTGTTAGGACATGTTTTAAGAATGGAAGATGAGCGATTGCCAAAGCAACTATATCAATGCCATCCGACTAGAAGGAGGAAGAGAGGGAGACCGAAGTTAACATGGAAGGAAAACATGAATACATTAATGCAAGTAAGAGGGCTAAGCATTGAAGATGCCCAAGATCGTAGGCTTTGGAGGTTTGGCACGGGAAGACGGCAGCAGCTGTAAAAAAACCGGATATATTATATATATTTGTGTGTGCGCCGGAATTAAATTTAATATATTTGCGCTATGCAACATTTTTAACGTTTTACCAAAAATACAAATTTCGTAATAATAACTTACGTTGTGGAGGAACGCCACTGAATATGAAATTGAAAGAAATTAGTTTTAATTAAAATTTGTTAAAATACAAATAATACACGGATTAAATCTCTTTATAACCCGTAAATTTGTGGTATGAACAATGAGCAACTATTCCTTTATCAGGTAAATACTAAATACAAATTTGAAAATACCACATTTATCCTGGATTTAAATGTTTGAAGATATATTACGTGTTGTACTGTTCACATTTGAAAGCTAAATTCCTTACACATTATAACAAATTAAAATATAAATTTTGAAAAGTTCTGTTTTATATGTTTATAGATAAGAATATATATAATTCTAATTAGAAAGTAACACTGAAGTAAATACATAAATAAATAAATAAATATATATATATATATATATATATATATAAATGTTAAAAATATAATGAATTCACTCTTACTTTAAGGGAGGAAGGGAGATTACGAGTATTTGAGAATAAAACTCTTAGGAATTTAGAACATTTGAGTCTCGTAGACTGCAATGGGCAGGATATGTGGCACAAGTGGGGAATGAAGACGTGGATGGAAGCTTCTTCTAGGAAAACCAGAGAGTAAACGCCCAGTTGGTAGACCAAGAATGAGTTGGGGAAAGTTCATTAACTGTGATTTGAGGGAGTTGATTTGATTATACAGGAGGATGACTGATAAAACATTGGCTCAGGATAGGGATGTATGAAGATATTATGCCAGCGCGGTCATGAAGATACGGGTTCGATTGTACCAGTTAGTTAGTTAATCAGTTGCACAATCTTCTTCTTTTTACATCAATCAACTTTTTAGTACGAACGTAAACAAATGAATGAGGAATACAAACACCAAATTCCTTAAAAAAATAATTTGTTTAATTTAATAATGTTATATTTGTAACACACATACACATGTACAGATAGATAGATATAGATTCTAACTTCAAAGTGAGCTATAATCGGCTGGTGGAACCAAGATGCTTACCACATCTCTCACACATACACACACGGGCACGCAAGCGCGCGCACACACCACACATCCACACACTGGCAGGAGATGATTACTATTATTATTATTCAATTTATCATTATTATTATCATTATTATGATGATGATTATTATTATTATTATTAATATCATTATTGTTAATATTATCATTGTGGAAGTTTTGGCCCTGGAATACAGATTTTATTGTTTTACTTAAAACATTTGTACATATAACTATATTGTATATTGCCTTTACATAAACTGAAACGTTACTATCGAACCTGTAGTAGGTTCATAGCCGGGCTTACATAAGCTTTCGATGCATCCCTATCCTAAGCTAATGTTTTCCAATTATCGCCCTGTATAATCAATCAATCAAATCGTTGGTTAAATGTTATTCTGCCACCTCGTTCTCGGTCTACATATAAACTTTGCATTTTCCCTCTGGTTTTTCCTACAAGAAGCTTCTTCTTCTCCTTCTCCCATGCTATATGACCTGCCTGTTCTTACCATTCTTAATTTTTGCTTGCTTCATATAGAGATTGTTTAGGTTCAATGTTGTTGCAGTCTTCTCCATTCACCTGTATCTTCATCTCTCCCTCTTTCTCTCTCTCTCTCTCTCTCTCTCTCTCTCTCTCACTCTCTCCTATCTCTTTCACTCTCTCTCTCTCTCTATCTATCTATATATCTCTCTATCTGTCGAAAATATTTCATAAGAACTTAATTCCGAAATACTTGTAATCTGATTTCCTCCCATGTTTCGCAGGCAAATACAATAAAAATAACTGGTAGTAGAATAACAATTTTATTAAATACTAGGCTAATAACCCGGCGTGCACTACTAAGCTTAAATAAATGAAGATTTATATGTGTTTTTTATGTTACTGAAATAAGTAAGTGGAAAAATAATGAATTATAAAAGTTTATATTTTGTAGATACCCTGTGCTGATTTCCCTAATTTCTTGAAATAAATGAGCTGAAAGAAAAAAATCGTTGTTGTGTGAGATATCCGTAAGAGAAAAACAAATATGCTGCCGCCAGTGGCGTGTATTCAATAGACGCAAGGTAAGCATTGCTTACCCATGACTAATAAATAAAAATAATGAGAAACATCATAGAAATAATCAATATTGATTAACAGAACATTTCAATGCAATTTAAAAATAATATTAGTGACCTGGTCATTATTTGCGTAGTCGATTTTTCCATCCAGCTCCCCAGCTATAAACCACTCTTGCTCTACACGATAAGCTAGAAGTTGCTCGGATGTGATCGTGTGTCGTCGTAAGTTTTCGTTATCTGTGGTCCTGCAATATGAAATGTGCGGGAATTGACTAGTAGTGGAAACTTATTTTAAATCATAATTATTACACTTTTAATTAAGCTTGTGGTCCTACAATTCTCAATAGTAATTGTCGTGTCTGTATTGAAGTATTGGTACGTTAAGATAGTATTATTATAGTAAAAAATATTAACTTAATTTTAATAATGGAATGTACATATGCGTTATGGCTGGAAGGTAAGCACTTCTGCTTCTTGCGTACAGCAGTGTTGAAAATGTGGAAGCTCACAATCAGTCGGAGCAAGACAGTGGACAAAGCGCATGTGACTGTGTAATATGTGCTATCCTAAAAGTACTTTGCCTGGAGCGCATTCGAAGATGAGGAACGAATAATACAAAGTGGTAGACTTACTCCTGAATTAAATATCACAACTAAGGTATAAAGCGTTTCTTCTTCTTCTTCTTCTTCGGCTTTCCCCCACTTATAGGTATGCCGTCTTCAGTTTCCATTTATCTCTATCATTCCAATCTCCCTCTTCCAAATTCATATCATCCATTATAGTTCTGAAGTAGGTTTTCCATTTCCATATTGGTCTGCCACGTTTATTTCTTCCAGGGGGTGACCATTGGTATATATGTTTTGGCCATCTTTCATTTTCCATTCTTCGTACATGGCCATACCATTTAAGCGTTTGATTTTCAATCTTCTTAACAACAGATGTGGTGACATTCATTTCTCTCCAAAGGAATTCATTTCTTATTTTATCCTGTCTTGTTTTTGGAGGCTTCTTCTAAAATAATCAAATTCAACTGTTCTAATTTTATTCTTTTGTAATTCCGTCAAAGACCAAGTTTCACTTCCATATAACAAAATATTCTGTATTATGCTCTGAGAAACTTTCATTTTAGTTTCCTTTGTAATATTTTTATTCTAAATTATTCCATGTAATGTCTTAGTTGCATTTTTTGCCATTGCAATTTTAGTCTGTACAGCTCTCTCACAGGTACCAAAACTTGTAATTATTGACCAAAGATATTTAAAAAATTCACACCTTTTTATTTTCCCTGTTTCAAGTATGAGGTCATCCACATCCTTTCCCAAACACATATATTCTGTTTTCTGTAAATTTATATTCAGTCCCCATTTTTTTATATTCTTCCATTAGTTTATTTATCATATATTTCATATCATCTTCATCCCCTGCAAAAATTATTTGATCATCTGCAAACAACAATGAATGCAGTACTTTTCCTCCTATAGGAATACCCATTTCAGAACATTTTTTATACCACAAGTTAAGAGCCTGGTCTAAATAAATGTTAAAAAGAATTGGTGATAAACTGCATCCCTGCTTAAGGCCTTTATTCACTGTGAATTCCTCTGTTAAAGTATTCTGTATTTTTACTTTAGCTTTAGTATTACTATAGATCCTCCTAACAATATTAATCCATTTATCATAAGTAATGCCACGAGTGATTTCCAAATTATCGATAAATTCACGACTCACGAAGTGAGGAGTGGATTTATCTAGAGAATTTGGAAATCAAGAGTGGCATTTGTTAGGACTATTTAACGAATAAAATTAAGCTGTTTACTCACAAATAATTATTTAACTATAGTTATTTTAAAATATTTATATATTTAATGTAAACGGCGATGTTTGAAAACAAATGAGAAACGATAGATACGCTTCTACTGCTTCTTTTGTTTATCACTGTAACCAGATCATACTATTTATTGCCAAAGGAACGCAATATTGTAAGGAGGAGCTTTCTTTAATATGGCAATTATAACACTGATAAATATTTGGTGAAACATGACTCTGATTGGTTGTAAAACAGAAATCATTGAAACGTGATTGGTCATTGACTCCCATTTGGGGCATGAGTTAAATAGTCACAGATATTCACATTTCTCATTGCCGTCCATAACAATTGTCGAGGTACACTATCATATGCCATCTCTAAATCAATAAAGGTCATATGTAGTTTTTTATTTTTTGCTAGGATTTTCTCTTGTAATTGTCTAATACAGAAAATATTATCAATACATGATCTTCCACTCCGGAATCCACATTGTTCTTCTCTTAAGTTATCTTTTATCTCCTTAAGTTTAAAATTTACAATTTTACTAAAAATCCTAGCTGTTGAAGGTAAAACGCTTATACCTTTATAATTGGAACACAATTTTTTATCACCTTTTTTAATAAATAATAGTTTAAAAAAACTAAAACAGCACGATTTATTAGAAAACCGAACTCAAAAATGAAAAATAATTTTAATTTCCAACACGCTTGGGATAAATTTAATGGTCAACAAAAAAATCATCTCTACACATATAGAATAAAACTAGAATTATCAACAAAAAGAAAATAATTTTACCATCAAAAGCGTGGGGTGCTCTATATCAATTAATATATTTGATAATGAACAGATATTGGTAAGAGTAAAGTCTCTAAGAAGAACATGTAAAAATCATAAAAAGCACCCCACGCTTTTGATGGTAAAATTATTTTCTTTTTGTTGATAATTCTAGTTTCATTCTATATGTGTTGGAGATGACTTTTTTGTTGACCACTTTAAATTTATCCCAAGCGTGTTGGAAATTAAAATTATTTTTCATTTTTGAGTTCGGTTTTCTAATAAAGCGCGCTGTTTTAGTTTTTTAAAACTATTATTTATTTTTTATTTTTTAGTTTTAATATTTTACAGAATAAGATAAGAATGTAAATATCTTTAAATTCCATACTAATGTAATATGAGCTAAAAGTATTACTCTTCTAAAAAAAAAACCTCCCCAGCCCGATTCGAACCAGCGACCTATGGATTACTGAAATTACATACCACTAGTTCACCGCTCTACCAACTGAGCTCTTACAACGATTGACTAAAAAGTCGACGAGTTTTAATTTTTTTTCTGATGATTATGGCCAGGAATGTAGAAATAAAATATGAAATTATTGTAGTGTCACGGGTCCTTTACAAGTATACAAAGTTTCAAGTCGATCCAATGTCTCTAAGTGGGTGAAAATCGTGTCCAAAGATTCCGTTACATAAATACAAAGACACTTTTTTTGATTTTCTGATGATTCTGACCAGGATTTTAGAAAATAAATATGAAATTATTATATTGTCACGGATTCTTTACAAGTGTACAAAGTTTCAAGTCGTTCCAATGTCTCTAAGTGGGTGAAAATCGTGTTCAAAGATTCCGTTACATAAATACAAAGACACTTTTTTGATTGTCTGATGATTCTGGCCAGGATTTTTGAAAATGAATATGAAATTATTGTATTGTCACGGGTCCTTTACAAGTATACAAAGTTTCAAGTCTATCCTATGTTTCTAAGTGGGTGAAAATCGTGTTCAAAGATTCCGTTACATAAATACAAAGACACTTTTTTATTTTCTTATGATTCTGGCCAGGATTTTAGAAAATAAATATGAAATTATTGTATTGTCACGGGTCCTTTACAAGTATACAAAATTTCAAGTCGATCCAATTATTTTAAGTGGGTGAAAAACGCGTTGAAAGATTCAGTTACATAGATAGATAGATAGATACCGGTCAAGCTAATATAAAGCGTGTAAAAATAGGAGTAATATACGATAAATTCCAGTCTTCTGGGATATCGTCTCCAATTTCAATTTTATTAAAATTTTTGTTAAAAATATTACTAAAATATCTCGTCCATGTTTTAGGAGTTCCGTCTGAATATTTCCTGGTCCTGGTGCTCTCCCATTTTTTGCCTCTTTCAAAGCTCTTTTTACTTAATCTTCTGTTATCTCTGGAGTGTCAAATTCATATTCTACTTCCGTATCTTGAAGTTGAAACTCATTTCTATTTTCTTGAAGTAAACCTTTATTATGTTGCAACTGAATATTTATCTTCTTTCTTTCTGATATTTTGTAATGTTTTCCAAGCTTCTTTGGATCTAGCATATCCAATCGAATGATCTATATTAGAGTATATATTATCCCAGTACTCACTTTTTGTTCTTCTCACTTCCACCTTTGTTTTATGTTTTAAAGTGATATATTCATTTCGAGATGTTGTTGAGTAATCTGATAACCATTTCATCCGTGCTTTCTCTTTTTCTTCTACTAATTTTTTAATATCGTGATTAAACCATTCATTGTTTCCTTTTAGTTCTCGATTTTCTGTCCCAAGTGCTTCTAAAGCTGCTGAATATATACTTTCCTTTAGTTGATCAAACATTTCCACTGCAGATTTATTTTCATTTAAATTAAGTTTTTGCTTTAATCTTGATTGATAAAGATATTTTATACTCTCATCATAGAGTAAACTTACTTTATATCTTTGTTCATTCAAAGGGGTTGTATTTATTCTGTCTTCCGTTACTTCAATATTTTGTTTTTTCCTACTTGTTAATATGAATTTTCTCAAAAGCATATAATGATCACTTCCGCAATCTGGTTTTCTATACACTCTAACATCTTTCACTATCATATCACGTTTTTGTTTGACAATTATATAATCAATTATTGATTTGAGACTTTTTGTTGGCTGTTCCCATGTGTATTTATGAATTTCCCGATGTTGAAAGAAACTATTCATTATCATATAGCCATGTTGTTTACATAAACTTATCAATCTATCTCCATTGTCATCTTCCACTTTTTCCCTAAATGGTCCAATGACTTCATCTTTCATTCTACTTCCTACTCGACTATTAAAATCTCCTGTTATTATTACTTCTTGATGTTTTTTATTTTGTCCAAAATTTCTGACAGTTTGTCAAAAAATTCATTTTTCTGCATGGTTGTTGCATTCTCATTTATGGCATATACTCCTATTATTATAAGCTCTATCCCAAAAAGTTTGAGATTTAATTTAATAATTCTTTCATCAATTTCTTCCCAAGACACTATATTTTTACCAACTTATTTTTTATCAAAATGGATATACCTCTTTTTGCTCTACTAGCTTTTGGTACTCCACTCCAGATACGTGTATAATTTCCTAATTTTTCCTGTCCTTTCCCTTTCTTTTTTGTTTCTGAGAGCACAATAATATCTGCATTCATTGATGTAATCTCATCTATTACTTCTTGTTCTTTAGTATTCAAGCCTTGAACATTCCATGTGCCAATAGCATAGATCCGTTTTCGTAGCATAAGTCTGTCATATTTAAATCCATCCGGTTGACATATTTTACTGAAGTACGTAGCGATATACTTTTTTCCAGGGCCAGGTTGCCAGCCTGATGCCTAACCCCCAGATATGGAGGACCTGGGTTTTTTGTAGGGTTTGCTCCCTTAGCCGACAGGTCTCAGTTTTAAGGCGCTGAGAACTCGCCTTTCGTCCCATCCTGTTAGCTACAGTCTATTACGACTGCAGTCAGGGAGCACGACGAGAATGTATGATTAGGACTTGCTGGCAGAGCTGCTAAAAAAGTCGCAGTGGCATATCTCGAGATTTATTAAGGTATACATAGTCGGCATCTGTATCCTTCTCAAGGCCGTACCAACCATTTCAAGTCGCAAATTTACAATATTAACGAGTGATTAAAACCTAGAAAACAAACGGGAAGAATTTAAAAAAAAAAAAAGAACTTCAGGTGAAACTTTTGACACCAAAACAAAATACAGACAAATGTACGTACAAATGTTTGACACTATACTGTGTCAAATTATAGATTGAGTAATTTAGACTCATTATTATGTTTAGAACATTTGAATGTGAAAAATGTCGACAAGTAAAATCTCTCTTTTTCGATAATTCCATTTCATTCACTAAAATACAGCTATGCATATGTAAGAGAATTAAACTGTTAGACGGAATTAAATTGAAAAGGGAGTAAGTGTCAAAATCGAAAATAAACTGATTTCCTCTCCATGGAAAATACGATCTTTCAGTAAAAAAAAGTTCCTGGCATTTACTCCCAAATTGCTTACCCTAAAAAATATCCAATACACGCCACTGGCTGCCGCGGACTTTCTTGTAGAGAGCATTTTGAGTATTCAATTCTGTGTATACATTAATTTTTTTGGCAAGTTAATATCCATAACGTATAATAATAATAATAATAATAATAATAATAATAATAATAATAATAATAATAATATTAATTACATTAGATATGTATATATGATGGGAGACTGGCAACTCCACGTGGTATATATACATACATATATATATATATATATATATATATATATGTGTGTGTGTGTGTGTGTGTGCGCATTGAATGTAATATATTTGCGCTACGCAACATTTAACGTTTTATCAAGAATACAAACTTCATAATAATAACTTACGTTACGGAGCAACGCCACTGAATATAATATAGAAATAAGTAAGTTTTAATTAAAATTTGTTAAAATATAAATAATACACGGATTAAATCTCTTTATAACCCGTAAATTTGTGGTGTGAACAATGAGCAACTCTTCCTTTATCAGGCAAATACTAAATACAAATTTCAAAATACCATATTTATCTTGGATTTAAATGTTTGAAGATATATTACGTGTTGTACTGTTCACACTTGAAAGCTAAACTGCTTACACATTATAACAAATTTAAATATAAATTTTGAAAAGTTCTGTTTTATATGTTTATAGATAAGAATATATGTAATTCTAATTAGAACGTAACATTGAGGTAAATAAATAAATAAATAAATATATATATATATACATATATATATATATATATATATATATATATATATATATTACAAATGTAATGAAATCACTCTTACTTTAAGGGAGGAAAGGAGATTACGAGTATTTGAGAATAAACTCTTAATAAAATTTTTGGACCAAAGAGAGATGAGCAAACAGGTGAATGGAGAAAACTGGTTAACAGTGAAATTCCATGGTCTTTATAGGAAGCCAGTTATAATTTAGAACATTTAAGTCTCGTTGACTACGATGGGCAGGACATGTGGTACGAGTGGGAAATGAAAGACGTGCATGGAAGCTTCTTGTAGGAAAACCAGAGGGTAAACGTCGAGTTGGTAGGCCAAGAATGAGATGGGATAATAACATTAACTGTATTTGGAGGGAAGTAGATTTGATTATACAGGGGGGGTTTATGGTTGGAGAAGAAACCTTGACTTCTGGAATAGGGATGTTATGTCGTGGAGAGGTTATGTCTTGGCTATGGCAATGAGGATATGGAATTCGATAGTACCAGGTGTTTTATGTTGCCACAGTTTCTTCTTTTAACAACAACAAATTTTTAGATGTGAACGTAAACACAATGAATGAGGAATACACATACGAAATTCCTTAAAAAATTCATTTGTTTAATTTAATAATTGTATATTTGTAACATGCACACACACAAACATATATATATATATATATATATATATATAGATTTTACCTTCAAAGTAAGCTATAATCGGCCTGATGGAACCAGCATGCCACCACATGTCACACACACACACACACACACACACACACACACACACACACACACACACACACACACACACACACACACACACACACACACACACACACACACACACACACTCACACTGGCAGGTGATGATTATTATATTATTATTATTATTATTATTATTATTATTATTATTATTATAAGGCCCAAACGGTCCCCGAAATCATATGGCCATCATCCTTATCATTATCATCCTTACCATTATCATTATCATCATCATCCTTCACCGGTGTGGAAAGCAACGGGAAGCTACCACACCTAAACAATTCCCTAGTAAAGCTGCAAGCATAGCATGAAAATGCTATGATTGCAGTGATGGACCTGCCTTCGGGCAGAATTACTATGGATGGATTATTATTATTATTATTATTGTGGAAGGTTTGGCTCTGGAGTACAGAGTTTTTCTTTTCTAAAAATATGTTATATCTAAATATATTGTACATTTCCTTTACCTAAAGTGAAACGTCACTGTCGAACTCGTAGTAGGTTCTTATCCGCGCGGACACAAACTCTCGATGCATCCCTACCCTGGGCTAATGTTTTCAATCATCGTCCAGTATAATCAATCTATCAAATCATTAGTTAAATTTTGTTCTCGTTTTCGGTCTACATATAAACTGGGTATTTTCCCTCTGGTTTATCCTACAAGTAGCTTCTTGTTGTTCTTCTTATTCTTCTTCTTCCATGCCACATGACCTGCCTGTTCTTCTCATTATAATATCTTGCTTGGTTCGTATAAAGACCTCTTAAATTCAATGTTGTTGCTGTCTTCTCCATTCACCTGTATCTTCATCTCACTCTCACTCTCTCCATCTGCCCAAAATTTTTCCTATGAACTTTATTCCCAAATACTCGTAATCTCATTTCCTCCCACGTTTCGCAGCCAAATAACTACCAAATAACTGGTAGTAGAATAACAATTTTATTAAATACTAAGCTAATAACCCGGCGTGCACTGCTACGCCTAAATAAATGAAGATTAATGTGTGTTTTTTATGTTTAGTTAATAAGTAAGAGGGAAAATAATTAATTATAAAAATATATATTTTTTAGATACCCCGTGCTGATTTGCCGAACTTCTTGACATAAATGAGTTGAAAGAAAAAAATTCGTTATTGTGTGAGACATCCGTAAGAGATAAACAAATATGCTGCCGCCGACTTCCTTGTTGAGAGCTTTTTGAGATATTCAATTCTGTGTGTATATTAATTTTTTTGGCATGTTAATTTCCTTCACGTATAATAATAATAATGATAATAATAATAATAATAATTACATTGTTTATGTATATATGATGGGAGACTGGCAACTCCACACGGGATATATATACATAGATCATCGGTTGATTAATATCTTTGACATCATCCGATTCCTAATAGCCAATTTTGTCGGTCCATCCTATCTCCCGGTTGTATATGTTTCTCCTTCATGTATAAACATATTCCCTGGCTCCAGGAGGTTTTAGGTCTTCATCTGCCTGATCTTGTCTCAGGTTTCCATTCCTAAACAGATTTTGGTAGTCGATCCTCTTCCATTCGCTGGACATGTCCGTACCATCTTAATTGCTGAGTTTTAATATAATCTGAAATAGTGTCTTCCATCTTTATTTTCTCCCTTATAACTGAGTTCCTAATAATTTCTCTTCTTGAAATTCTTGCTGCTCTTCGTATAAAATTAATTTACGTTGCCAAAAGATACTTATTTGTTTTTGTTAGTGGCCAAAGTTCTGCTCCATAAGTAATTAGGCTTTTAGCAATTGTATGATATATATTCATTTTATTTTTATGACTTGTATTTTTATCCCACAATATTCCATTGAGGCAAGCAATTGCAAATTTTCCTTTACTATTTCTATTTCTTATTTCCTCTTCATAACTCCCATTTTTATTTATTTTAATTCCTAAATATGTGATCTCACTAAAACATTTTATTGTTTCTCCATACTCCAAAATTAAAATTTGTTGTGGTTCACCAATTATTAATTTTTTTTTATGTTCAAATTGAATCTCCATTTTTCATATTCTTCTATTAATTTTCTAGTCATATATTCTAAATCTTCATAATCTTGTGCAATTAACAATTGATCATCTCCAAATTTTAGTTGTATAAAGTTTTGTTGTTTGAAATAGGAATTCCCATTCTTGAACATTTTCTCCTCCAATTCTTTAATATTTCATGTACTTATATTTTAAACAGAGTCGGTGACAGACAACAACCTTGACGAAGACCTTTATTTATCGTGAAACCATGTGACAATTTACTGCCAATTTTAATTTTAGATATTCAATTGTCATATAAATTTTGTATAACTTTAATTATTATAGTCTCAATTCCCATACGTCTTAAAGCAATACATAGTTTCTCTATAGGGACATTGTCGTATGTTTTCTCAAGATCTACAAATAGTAGGTGCAAAGGTTGTCCATATTGCAATTTATTTTCTATTACCTGAGTAATGCAAACTAAATTGTCGGTTGTGGAACGACCTGCTCTAAATCCTGACTGTTCCTCTAATTCCATATCACTATAGTTTTTTTTCAAATAACATTTCAGTATACGTCCACAGAGTCTACTCATAGTACTTGTTACACTTATACCTCTATAATTTTCACATTGATCTTTTTTTCCTTTTTTATGCATTGTCGAAATGTATCCCAGTTTCCAGTCTTCAGGAACGTTTTCACTATTCATAAATTTTGTAAATAATTTTCTCAGTCGTTCAAATAAATGGTCGGATCCATGTTTTAATAGTTCTGCTGGTATTCCTCCTGGACCACTAGCTCTTTTATTTTTTAATGATTGAATATTCATTTTAAATGTCCTTTTGTATGGGAATGAATCTTGGATTACCACTACCAAACAAGAAAGTAAAATCCAAGCAGCCGAGATGAAATTTTTAAGAAGAGTAAAAAGCTGCACTAGAATGGACCGGATAAGAAACGAGGATATCCGTGAAGAACTGCAGATCTACTCCATAAAAGAAAATATATTTAACAACAAGATACAGTGGAAAGAATATGTAGAAAGAATGGAAGAAAGTAGATTACCAAATAAAATCTTCCATTATTTTCCAAGAGGAAGAAGAGATGTCGGACGTCCTCGGAAGAGATGGTCTTAGATCTATTAGTGAAGACGGAACAGGCAACTCTTGCCTAAACCAGGAAGTGAAAAAGAATATATTCATTTTAATATCCTCTATGTCCAATTGTATATGTTCATCTTCATTTATTTCTGGAATATTTTGAACGTTATCTAAATTAAATACCCTGTTTTCTGATAGTAATGTTTTGAAATAATTTTCCCATTCAGTCATAAGTATTGTTTGTACATTTGTTTGTCCACTTATTTTATTTATAATTTTTTTTAAGATTCTCCAAGATTCAGTACTTCGTTTTCCTCCAATACATGTTTGAATTTTTAAACAATTTTGTTCCCAGCTCTGATTTTTAGCTGCCGTAATTTTCTTTCTAACTCTTGCTTGAGCTTCTTTATATTGTATTTTGTCTTTCAGATCTTTGGTATTCAACCACATTAAATATTTTTTTTTCTATTACTTTTGCTAAGTCCTCATTCCAAAAATATTTGAATTTATTTATTTCTCTATTTGCTTCTCCTAAAGCTTCTTTTGCCGCCTGATGAATAATTTTTACTATATAGTTGTATTCTTCCTGAGCATTGTCAAACGTAGAGATTAGTAACTGATCGTCTAACCTTTTCTTATACAGATATGATGTGCTCTCATTCTCCAAAGTATCCAAATTGTATAGAGTTTTTGACAAGTCATGGAAACTGTCCTCTACATTTTTAGTTTTATTTAGCCTGTCATTTTTACTTTGGAATGGAAATATTATGTTTTCATTCAATAAATAGTGATCACTTCCGCATAATAATCTTCTGTATGCCCTTACATCTGGGTCTTAAAAATTGAATGTTTCTTAATTATTACAAAATTTATTATCGATTGTAGATTAAGAATATCTTGGTGCCAAGTATACTTATGAATATCTCTATGTTGGTAAAATCCATTTAGGATTTTAAGTAAATATTGTTCACAAAATCCTATCAATCTTCTATCATTATCATTTTTCTCCGATTCTCCATATGGTCCGACTACATTATTTTCTATCTCTTTGCCGATTCTGCTGTTAAAATCGCCAGCTAATATAATTTCTCTTGAGGTCCCCATCTCATCCATAATAGAATTTAATAATGTACTATAACATTTATTTTTCATTAAATGATTTTCGTCCTCACTAATTCCATATATTCCTAATATAGAGCAATTTATGCCAAAAAGAGATATTAATTTTAATTATGTTTTCATTAATTGCTTCCCAGTTTGTGATAAATCTCTTATAATTCTTCTTGATAAGTACTGAACCCCTCTTTTAGCCATTTCTTTCTTTTTAACACCACTGTAAACATGAACATTTCTATTCCTTCTCCTTTGTTTCTGTCAGTACGATTATATCCTGCTTCAAATCCTCCATCTGTTTAAGGATCTCCTCCATTTTATTCCTTATGCCTTGTACGTTCCATGTTCCAATTAGCAGAGTTCGTTTCCGAGCTTGATTCGTTCTTCCTTTTAATCTGACCACCTAATCTCTATTAGGTTTTTTAGCATTGAAATTTTTTTCTGATGGGAGGGGGCTGGCCTACCGCATCAACCCCCAACCTGGAGGACCAGGGATTTTTTTTCATGTGTCCATCCAAAGATCAGACGCTTCCACTACAGCTAAGAGCCTGATCTGCCCTTTAGGAATTATTTTGACAGAAAAGATAAGATGAAATGATCCCCTCGAATATTCTATTACCATCGGGGTCGGAAAACAGAGAGACTGGATAGGGAAAGATAAAAAAGATATATGGTATGGAAGTGGAAGTAATACCATTTCGGTCAATATCTCACTATGCTGACCAGTGCAATTGGTGAGTAGCTCATCCCGTCCGTTCATCACATAAGTTTTACGTATAAGTTATATGGTTACTAACAGCTGCATCACGTGAAGGTGGGATTGGACACTAGGAAAATGTGCAGGTCGGTTCCTCTAAGTATTAGAATTTAAAGTAATTACAGCTCTCCTTCTTCTTAGCATCTTCCCTTTTACAACCAACATATATATATATATATATATATATATATATATATATATACCCCTCAGGGGTCCTCATCTAGGGGATATGTGGATGGCGACCACAAGGTGCCCAAGCTGAGCAAAACATTTCTTCCACTTACTTGTGTTTTGCACTCTTTTAACTTTACTATCTAACCTCTCTTGGTTAACTCTTGTTTTTTTTCGACCCCGACGCTATTAGGGCATCTGAGGGCTAGGGAGTCTTTCCTTTCTTCCATTTCTTCCTTCCTTTATTTTCTTTTCTTCTCCAGAAATGCCTGACCAGAGACTATAAGATGGCAGCCCCATCACTGGTCTTGCCTTCCTTTGGCCAGTAACCAATCGAAGGGACTATTATTATGCTTTCAAGTCTTATACGAGAATTGCCCGGAAGGATCAAACTAATGACGACCAAAGCATGAAAAAGGACAACTCTTGGAAGAAAAAATATATTTTGCTTTTTAGTACATGGAATGTACAAGGGATTAACTATAAAGATGATCAATTACATGCTATATTGTGCAAAAAGGGGATTTCTTTAGCTGTAATATCAGAAACAAAAAAGAAATTACAAGGCACCAAAGGAACTCAAAATTACATTCAGTTTTATAGTGGTGTAAAAAACATATTCATGCACAAGCAGGAGTAGCCGTTATGATTCATAAACGATTTAGAAATTCAATACATACCTATACTTTTTGGAATGAAAGAATAATTCAAATCCGAATAAAATTATCTCTAGGATACTTAACAGTGATAGGTATATATGCACCTGTAGAATTAGATGACCCTCCATGGTATCTTTACCTTGTCGTGGTGGAGTGGCTTGCGTGCTTAAATGATCCTGAGAGCTATGCCGGCGGTAGCATTGCTGCCGATAGGGTTATCGATGCCGGACTGGTAGAAGGTGAGCAGCCAGACGAAAAAAGTACCTTGGTCGAAAGAGTGACGATCTTTCGCCATAAAAATACAACCGTCAAGAAATGCGGACATGGGTTCCACTGTGATAAAATTTTCCGGAGGTCAAATAGTCCCCCATTCGGTTCTCCGGATGGGGACTACTTCAGGGAACCTATGCCAAAGGCTCAACACAGGGACATGTTCCTAGGAACATGGAATGTTAGGACTTTATACAATAGCGAAGCACTAGAGATATTAACGAGGTAATTAGATAAATCACCCTTGGATATAGTCGCTTTACAGGAAGTTAGGTGGCCAGGAGAAGGTAGTCAGGAATCAGGAAACTTTACATTATACTACGGGACTGTACAAAGACCTGAATTTGGAACAGGTTTTTTAGTCAGGAGGAGGATTCTGTCCACTATCTGAAATATTAAGTTTGTCCGTAATAGGATATTATACATAATTCTAAAGGGTAAATGACATGATTTTATAATTGTAAATGTACATGCTCCCACAGAAGATAAAGATGACAAGATCAAGGATGAGTTCTATGAAAAATTAGAATGCATATTTGATAGCCTTTCATGATATCGTATGAGAATTGTCTTAGGAGATTTTAATGCAAAAGTGGGACGGGAAGATATATTCAAACCAACAATTGGCAAATTCAGTCTTCATCAAGATAGTATAATGACAAACGGTGTTAGATTAGTCGCCTTTGCCACATCAAAGAATCTCATTGTTAAGGGCACAACATTTCAGCATAAGGATATTCATAAATGCACCTGGACATCTCCAGATGGAGAAACTAGGAACCAGATAGATCATGTATTAGTGGATAAACGCTGGCACAGTAGCATCATTGATGTTAGATCGGTTAGAGGGACAGACTGCAATTCGGATCATCATCTGGTCAGGGCTAAAAATCAGACAACAGCTATCACTTAAGAGAGGAACAAATGCAAAAGATGATTCTGAAAAATTTGAATTAAAAAGCTTGAAAGATGATGAAATGCAGCAAGAATACCAAATCAAAATTGTAAATAGATTTGAAGTAATGGAACCTTTGGATGGCAATATGGCAAACAAAGAAGAAACTGATATAAATAAAGAATGGGAGGCTATAAGATATACTATTAAATGTCAGCATCAGAAAGCATTGGTTGTTTAAAAAAGAGGCAAAACAAGAAATGGTTTGATGAGGAATGTGCCGACATTGTACAGAAAAGAAAGCTAGCAAAATGAAGTGGTTACACGAGCCAAATGAGGTAAATTTAGAGCATTTGGGTAGTGTTAGACGGGAAACACCAAGTTACTAAAGAGTAAAAAGAGGGAATATTTGAGAGAGAAGATCAATGATCTTGAAATGAATGCAAAAAATAGGAACATTAGAGAATTATATCAGGGAATTAGTATAGAGAAGAAAGGGTTTCAAGCTAGAACAAACATAATTCGAAATGAAAATGGGGATACGATTGCAGATTCTAGGAGTATATTAAATAGATGGAAAAGTTACTTTAATCAGCTATTAAATGTATACAGAACAGGACATTGAGGAGGATAATTTACAGACAGCAGAAATGCTAGTCGCAGAGCCAAGTGCATTAGAGGTTGAAATGGCAATTGAAAAATTGAAGATGTATACAGCATCAGGTTCAGATGAGATCCCAGCAGAACTGATAAAATCAGGGGGAGAAAAATTGATGGACAAGATACGCTGGTTGCTTAGTATGATTTGGGAAAAAGAAGCTCTTCCAGATGAATGGAAGGAATCAATTATCGTACCAATTTATAAGAAAGGAGATAAAACTGATTGCAACAACTACAGGGGGATCTCATTACTTTCAACTTCGTACAAAATTCTAACAAATATATTAGTAAGCAGACTTACTCCCTATATTGATGACATTCTAGGAGATCATCAATGTGCATTTAGAAGAAACATGTCTACAACAGATCAGATTTTTAGTATAAGACAGATTTTAGAAGAGAAGTGGGAATATAATGGTACTGTACATCAACTATATGTAGACTTCAAAAAAGCATATGATTCAATTAAGAGGGAGAAGTTATATATTATCCTGCTGGAGTTCGGAATTCCTAAAAAGTTAGTTAGACTTATACGAATGTGTCTAAATGGCTCAAAGAGTAGGGTGCGTGTAGGCAAACAGTTTTCAGACACTTTTGAAATCCAGAATGGGTTGAAGCAAGGAGATGCACAATCTCCTCTACTATTTAATTTTGTACTAGAGCATGCCATTAAATCTTTAGAGAATGAGGAAGGCTTACAACTGAATGGTATTAATAAGCTGTTAGTTTATGCTGATGATGTAGTACTACTGCCGATAGCGAGGAGATACTAAAGGCCAACACGCACACACTATTGAGTAACACTAAGAAATTAGGACAGGAAGTAAATACCAGTAAAACTAAATATATGGTCACACGTAGAAATTCAGTATATAATGGAAATAGACAGCTAATGACAAATGAGGGAATTTTGAGGAAGTGGCTGAATTCAAATACCTAGGAACAATAATCACAAATAGGAATGATATGCACAAAGAAATTAAACATAGGCTCAATTATGGAAATGCATGCTATTATGCATTGCAGAGACTTTTGATGTCCCAACTCCTTTCAAAAACGTTAAACTGAAAATATATAAAACTATTATTCTACCAGTTATATTATATGGGTGCGAAACATGGACTCTTACTTTAAGGGAGGAAAGGAGATTACGAGTATTTGAGAATAAAGTTCTTAGGAAAATTTTTGGACCAAAGAGAGATGAACAGACAGGTGAATGGAGAAGACTACATAACAATGAATTACATGGTCTTTATAGGAAGCCAGATATAATAAGAACAGTTAAGTCTCGTAGACTGCGATGGGCAGGACATGTTGCGCGTATGGGGAATGAAAGATGTGCATGGAAACTTCTTGTAGGAAAGCCAGAAGGAAAACGCCCAGTCGGTGGACCAAGAATGAGGTGGGAGAACATTAACTATGATTTGAGGGAAGTAGATTATACAGGGAATGTTTGGAAAGCATTAGCTCAGGATAGGGATGTATGGAGAGCTTATGTCCGCGCGGCCATGAACCTACGGGTTCGATAGTGCCAGTGAGTAAGTAAGTAAGTAGAAGGAGATGAAGAAGAAAGTGAAACATTTTATCATGACTTCCAGAAAAGTTAGCTTCATAAATTAAGAATAATGATGGATGATTATAATTTTGGGGTGATTTAAATGCCAGAATTGGTAATACTAAATTTGATACATATATAGGACCATATGGAGAGCAAACCTGTAATAGAAATGGCTTACGGTTAATTGATTTTGTCATGTTTAATCAATTTACAATAATGAACTCAGTATTTAACCACAAGGATAGTCACAAATATACATGGGAAGCCAGGGGTCTTAAATCAATAATTGACTATGCTATATGTAATAAAAATTAGCATCTAAAGTTCTTGATACAAGAGTTTACAGAGGACCTGAAATCGAATCAGACCATTACTTACTTGTTTGTCCAATTCGTATGCCACCGAGATGGAAAAATAAAAATAAAATTAATAATGTAAAATTTGAAAAAGTGGACTATACTTATAAAGTAAGTCTTTTCCGAGATCCCACTATTACCTGGCTATACAAATGCAGATTAGATCGTCTAGTTCAAGAAACACCGGTTGGCGAAAATATTGAAGAAGAATGGCTTGCTCTACAAAGTATTTTGACACAAGCAGCAAATGAAAGCCTGGATATCAAAACTAAATGGAATCGAAAAAAAGGACTACGGATATGGGATGAAAACATCAAAAAAGTAATTGATGATAAACGTGAAGCATACAAAAAAATTTATGTCGACAAAAAAAAGATGAAGATAAAGTAGAGTATCATAGGAAGAGAGGCATAGCTAAAATTGAAGTTCGCAAAAAACATAGACAAAGCTGGGAACAATTTGTCTCATTTTTGGAAAATGATATGACTAGGCCTCAACCAAAAATATATAAAGTTTTAAAAAATTTAAATAATGATTCAAGAGAAAATGCACATTTAAATTGTATATCTAAAGAATCTTGGCTTAACTACTTTCATCATTTATGGACACAAAAGGATGATTTATCAAATACCAATCTCTAATAACACTGCTTTGGAACAAATTTCTATAGATGAATTAACTGATGTTGTTAAATCATTAAAAAGTAACAAAGCTCCCGGAGAAGACCACATTATCAAGAATTATTTAAATTTTCAACTAAAAATTTTTTAGACAGATTTCTTATTCTCCTTAATATGATATGGGAAGGACAAGAACCACCACAAAGCTGGAACAAATCCATTGTACTACCAATCTTCAAAAAAGGAAGTCGCCAAATCAAAGATAACTATCGTGGAATTAGCTTGTTGAACTCTGGATATAAAATTTATACTAATATAGTTAAGAATAAATTGAGGAAAATTTATGAAAATATAATTGGAGAAGAGCAGAATGGATTCAGAAAGGGTAGATCTTGTACAGATGGATTCTTTACTCTAAACTACTATTAGAAAAGCACAAGGAATTCAATATAGAAACTCATATCGCCTTCGTTGACTTCATAAAGGCTTTTGACAAAGTAGACAGAAATATATTACTACAAATTTTAGCTGATGATAACGTTCCACAACAATATATTTACTAATATCTTCAACATCTATAAAGATAATGAAATCTCTGTTAAACAAAATGGCAAATTATCTTCTTGGGAAAAGATCAACACTGGAGTAAGACAGGGATGTGGACTTTCACCGGTGCTTTTCATTATATACATGAATAAATTAATAAATGAATGGAGGAAAACACAACGAGGATATATACCCATCAATAGGAACCTCAAACTCGATGCTATTCTTTTTGCAGACGATTTAGCTCTTCTGGCACTTTCCGAAAATGATTTGCAACGATCAATTTATAATTTACAAAAAATAGGTGCCAAATTTAATATGGAAATATCAATTAACAAAACTAAAATTATGGCATTTCATGGGAAGGACCCCATACAAGGTAAAATCTGTCTCCAGAATAAAATTTTAGAGAGATCCTATCAATTTAAATATCTTGGATATTATCTTTCTATCTAGGATGAAAAGGATATCCCTGAAAAAGTTACTAGTTATAATAAAAGTTTAGGAATTATTAATCAAGTTATGAAACCATCCCTTGTACAAAAAAAAACACCAGATTACGTTTATATAACTCTTTGGCTAGACCAGTGTTGACCTACGGTAGTGAAGCATGGACACTAAAAAAACAACATGAAAGCAGAATAACGGCTTGTGAAATGAGATTCATGCGCAGAACAGCGGGTTACACCAGATGGGATCGGAAAAGGAACACCGATATCTTAAAAGAATTGAAGACTACGCCAATTTTGGAATATATTAAACAGTACCAACTAAATTGGAAACACCATCTTGAAAGAATGAGTTCAAATCGGATCCCCAAAGCTGTTTATAATTATATACCAAGAGGACGAAGATCACTGGGCCGTCCTATGAAACGCTGGAGGGAAAATTTTCTATAGGATCGTAACAGGCCTTGGCCTAATACTTGGAAGGAAGAAGAAGAATATATATATATATATATATATATATATTATACATACACGTGTGTGTGTGTGTGTGTTCGCGCGCATTGATTTTAATATATTTCTGCTACGCAACATTTAACGTTTTATCAAAAATACAAATTTCGTAATAATAACTTACGTTTCGGATTAACGCCACTGAATGTGAAATTGAAAAAAGAAAGTTTTAATTACAATTTGAAAAAAATATAAATATTTCACGGATTAAATCTGTTTATAACCCGTAAATTTGTGGAATGAACAATGAGCAAATCTTCCCTTATCAGGTAAATACTAAAAACACTTAGAAATACCATATTTAACATAGATTTAAATGTTTGAAAATGTACAGGGCAAGTCAAAATGTTGTGCAGGTTTTCAGAAATTTATTATGTGAAATGTAATGAACATATAATATTGTGAGACATATTGTATGAAAGGTAAACTCTCAAAGTTTTTTTTAAATATTCACAGATGTTCTATGTGAGCGCCTTTTGTTACACGACAGATGTCAAGCCGATATTCAATCTCCTGCCAAACTTTCTGTAGCAGTCCGGGGTCGATATCAGCAATGGCTGCTGTGATGCGGGCACGCAGTTCATGCAGTGTTGTTGGAAGTGGTGGTACGTAAACATGATCCTTTACAAGACCCCACATGAAGAAATCACACGGGGTTAGATCTGGTGAACGAGGTGGCCAATGAATGAGTTGTTGATCACCCTGAGATGCACGGCCTATCCAGCGTTTGTGGTAAAGCCGTATTCAAATGGTCTCGAACACTGCCATGGTAATGTGGAGGGGCACCATCCAACTGCAGAATGAAATCTGGACTATCCGCTTCAAGCTGCGGAAGGAGCCATTGTTGTAGCATATCAAGGAAAACATGTCCGTTCACAGTACGTTCATGAAAGAAAAAGGGCCCATAAACCTTTGCATGGGAAATGGCACAAAAGACATTCACTTTCGGAGAATCGCGTTGTTGTTCCAGAGTTGCATGGGGGTTACCAGTTCCCCAAATCCTTACATTGTGTCTATTCACTTTTCCTGAAAGGTGGAAAGTAGCTTCATCACTACTGTAAACTACCCTCTCATGGAACTCATTCTCTTCCATTAATGCGAGAAAATCAACACAGAAGGACGCTCGCAAAGCATAATCGGCGGGTTTTAAGGCTTGAACCAGTTGCAAGTGGTAGGGTTTCATCTGTAAACGTTTCCGGAGAATCCGCCATACAGTTTTTTTGTGGTAGTTGAAGTTCTGTCGCTCCCCGGTAGGTGGATTTCTGTGGACTCCGCAAGAAGCATGTGCGAACGCGTTCGACTGTCTCTTCACTCGTCGACGGACGGCCAGTCGATTTTCGTTTACAGATACAGCCTGAATCCCTAAATTGTGTGTTACCACTTACGAATGGATCTCCCATCCGGCGGGTCTTTATCGTATCTGGTACGGAAATGTCGTTGAACACTAGTCACAGAGTTGTTTACATGGTAATCAAGCACACAGAAAGACTTCTGATCCCCAGTCAACGCCATTTTCCTTTACTGCTCTGCTGTTGACATCTTGCGGGTGAACCGCGGAACTTTAGAAGTGGACAACTAAACTTTGAGAGTTTACCTTTCATACAATATGTCTCACGATATTATATGTTCATTACATTTCACATAATAAATTTATGAAAACCTGCACAACATTTTGACTTGCCCTGTATTACGTGTTGTACTGTTCACATTTGAAAGCTAAACTGCTTACACTTTATAACAAATTTAAATACAAAATTTGAAATGTTCTGATTTACATGTTTTTAGATAAGAATATATATTACTCTAATTACAAACGTAACATTGAAATAAATGAATATATATATATATATATATATATATATATATATATATATATATATATATACACATATATATACATATATATATATATATTACAAATGTAATGAAATCACTCTTACTTTAAGGGAGGAAAGGATATTACGAGTATTTGAGAATAAAGCTCTTAGAAACATTTTTGTACCAAAGAGAGATGAGCAGACAAGTGAATGGAGAAGACTGCTTAACAGTGAAATTACATGGTCTTTATAGAACATTTAAGTCTCGTTGACTGCGATGGGCAGGACATGTGGCAAGAGTGGTGAATCAAAGACGTGCATGGAAGCTTCTTGTAGGAAAACCAGAGGGGAAAACGTCGAGTTAGTAGACCAAGAAGGAGGTGGGAGAATAACATTAACTATGGTTTGAGGGAAGTAGATTTGATTATACAGGGGGATGATTGTTAAAACATCGGCTCAGGATAGGGATGTATGAAGAGCTTATATCCGCGCGACCATGAAGATACGAGTTCGATAGTACCAGTTATTTACTTAGTTACACAATTTTTCTCCCTTTACATCAATCAACTTTTTAGTATAAATGTAAACAAATAAATGAGTAATTCACACAAAATATTCCTTAAAAAATTTAATTTGTATAATTTAATAATGGTATATTTGTAACACACACACACACACACACACACACACACACACACGAACATAAGTAGATAGATATAGGTTTTATCTTCAAAGTAAAATATAATCGGCTTGTGGACCCAACATGCGTTACCACATGTCTCTCAATCAAACACACACACACACACACACACACACACACACACACACACACACACACACCGTATGCACGCACGCACTCAGACACACACACACACAGACACACACTAACACGCAGACACACACACAGACAGACACACGCGCACACACACACGGACACACACAATCACGCACACGCACGAACACACACAAACACACAAATACACACACACGAACACACACACAAACATACAAATACACACACGAACACAAACACACACACAAAAACACAAACAAGCTCACACACAAACAAACATACACAAAAATAAACACACACAAACAAATACACACAAGCAAACACACACACGCAAACAAACCAACACACAGAAACAAACACATGCACACACACAAACAAACACACACATGCAAACACACACACGCATACAAACACACACAAAAACACGCACACACACAAACACACAAACTCAAACACACACACACACACATCCATACAAATACACACAATCAAGCACACACACACAAAAACACACCCACGAACACAAACACACACACAAACAAACACTAACACACACACACTGACAGCAGATGATAATGATAATTATTATTATTAACATTATTATTATTATTAATATTATTATTATTGTTGTTATTATTACTATTATTATTATTTTTATTATTATGGAAGGTTTGGCGCTCGAGTACGGATGTTTTCTTTTTCTTAAAATATGTTATATATAAATATATTGTACATTCCCTTTACTTAAACTGAAATGTCACTGTCGAACCCATAATAGGTTCATAGCCGCGGGGACACAAGCTCGCGATACGTGCCTATCCGGAGCTAATGTTTTCCAATCATCGCCCAGTATAATCAATCAATCAATCAAATCATTAGTTAAATGTTATTCTCCCACCTCGTTTTCGATCTACATATTAACTGGGTATTTTCCCTCTGTTTTTTTCTACAAGAAGCTTTCTTCCATGCCACATGACCTGCCTGTTCTTCTCATTATAATATCTTGCTTGCTTCGTATAAAGACCGCTTAAGTTCAATGTTGTTGCAGTCTTCTCCATTCACCTGTATCTTCATCTCTCTCTCCTACTCCATCCCTCTCTCCTCTCTTTCTCTCTCTCCATTTGTCCAATATTTTTAATTAGTGCGAAATAACACATTAGAAATGTAAAACATGGAGAAATTGAATAAGCTGAAGTAGGTGCCCATGTCTGGTCAGAAAAAACATAAAAATTGATGTAAACACTAAATTAGTAAAACAGTTAGAAAACACAAAAGAGCTCATCAGTTGAGAGAAGAATTACATTTAGAAGAATGAAAATAACATGACCGATTTTCAAATTTCCAGGGGAAAAAACATTATTAACTAGTTATTCGGTTAACCACATGATGGAATGTGGGTCGACATCCATGGTCAACAAATAAAAATCAAGTCTGGACAAGCTTATGATGGTATGGAAACCATATCGAAACATGTCAATTGAAACATCAAGACCAGTGACGTAAGATGACCACATTCTCCGTATTCATTATGTGTAATACTACGCTTATAAAAGTGTCATCGAAAAAACGCTTGAAATATAAAAAAAAAAAGTTAGTAAAGACAGAAAAAGTGCGTAGAGTAACTATTGCCAAAACATACAGAATTGTCATATACTCCACGAGGAGAGAGTGCTGGTGGCCAAAACTTAAAAAAAAAAAAATTGATTAAACTAAATTAAGGTGGCAAATGTGTTTTACGATGAATTTCCTGAGCAAATTGATCTACTATAACGAATAATTTTAATGAATTTTCTTTGCTATGTCTAAGTAAATATCTATTTGATGTGACTTGTTACAAAAATAGAAAACTTGAAATATGTCTCATTAGCAGTAGTAATTATATCCAAGTTATAAGAAACCTGTTTTACATAAAGTACAATAGGGCTATAGTTCTAATATACAACACTATAAATAAATGAGAAAAAACTTAACATTTAAAAAAGACACAGAAAACTTGTGCATGAGATGATAATAATAATAAAAAAATAATTGAAGTCTTAAATACATGACAATACTTTACTTTAATAAGTAATTACGTTTTTCAACTCACAAAATAAGAAATAAGAGGTTTTCTCATCGTGCGCAAAATGAGCTAATATTTCCCATTAGAGGTGAATGAAACTTAAGATACAAATTCTGCCGTGAAGAGGTTCTGAAAATATATATTAAAAAAAGCTACTAGTTCAAGATATGTATATCATCATCATCATCTTCCAGGGATTAAGCCCGTTGGCTCGTTCCGGTTTCATGAAAGCTAGAATTGTTAAAATTGTTCAGACCATCTTCTGTGTGGGCGACCAACACTTCTCCTTCCGCGCGGTTTATAATTTAGCAATAATTTTGGAAATATTCCTTCTGGCATTCTATCAATATGTTCTTTCCAGTCGTTCTTATATTTAATTATTCGGTCTGTAAGTTTAAAAATATTTAGTTCCTTTCTCATATCTTCATTTATTTTCTTATCCAGCAGAGTATATCCTGCTATATTTCTTAAAAATCGCATCTCAGCTGCTTCCAATCTTTGTTCTTGTCTTTTAGTGATCGTCCAACATTCTGATCCATACATCAATACAGGAGCAGCCATTACTTTATAAAATGTAATTAATGTTTCTTTTCTTGTGTTTGTAAGGGTTATTTTAATAGTGCCACACATTAGATTAAATTTATTTATTTTGTCATTAATATCTTCAATTTTAACATATGATAAATTGAAACCTAGATATTTAAAACTGTTCACCTGCTCTAAAATTTTATTATCAATTACTATTTCTGCTCTTAAGGTATCATGTCCTTTAAATGCTAAAATTTTAGTTTTAGTCTTTGAAATTTTTAAATTGTAATTGGCACTTATTTTTTCCTAATTAAAAACAGCTCTTTGTAGATCATCTTCTGAACTGGAAATCACTACTTGATCATCAGCAAATAATATTGTATTCAACAGTTTAAAATGTTTATTTAAATTAATCTGCCACTTTAACATAACTTCATCTATATATAAATTAAAAAGAGGTGATACAGGACACCCTTGTCTGACACCACGATTTATTGTTACCATTTTTTTATGTTTAGATTTAAAACCCCTGTCTATTACAATTTTATATAAATATATATAGCCATAATCAAAAGTTGTGGAATACCTTTATTTGTCATTATATCCCATAATTTATTTCTATTTACCATATCAAAAGCATTTTCATAGTCTATAAATCCTATATATTTTGGATGTTACATTCTATATGCTTTTCAAATAATTGAGTCATTGTGAATATACAGTCAGAACAGTATATTCCCATTCTGAAACAATTTTGAACATCCAATATGATATTTTCTATAATTATGTTTAAGCGGTTTTTTAGAATATTGACATAAATTTTATAGCACGTAATCAATATACTTATTCCTCTATAATTAGGACAATCTTGTCTGTTTCCTTTTTTATATATAGGGTATATTTTGGCGATTTTCCATTCTTCGGGTATATATCCAAATTTCTAACAAATTATTTATAAAATCTAGTAGACGAACCTTTAGAGAAAACGATGCATATTTAATTAATTCTATATATATATATATATATATATATATATATATATAGGCCTACAATTAATTAAAATGAACAATTCCTTGAATTTATATTTTGTAAGAAAAAAAACTCCGCTGTGGTCTCGAGGTAGCGTGCTGTCTCGTCACGCAGCGTGCACGGGTTCGATCCCCGGTCGCGACAGTTTTTCTGGGTGAGGTTTTTATCGGGGTTTTTCTTCACCTGTAAAACAAATGTCAGGAAAACTTTAAGACCCAAACGGTCCCCTAAATCATATGGCCATCGCAATCATCATCATTCATATTCATCTTTGGGTTAGGGACTCTCCTGGCGCACCACTATCGCCATCATCATCATATCATCGGGCACAACGTAATCCCGCCTTCCAGGCGCCCCAACCTCAGAAGTAGGTTACGGGTACGCCAGGACAGGAGAGAACACCAGGAATGTCGAAAGACAACCTGGGGCATCTGCAAAAAAAAACATTTCTCTCATTTCCCATCCCATTGTTGCTCAGAGCCTCGTATTTTGTTTTCTAAGTTGGATACAACTTAGAGCTGGACTCATCGGGCGCCTCCACAGGTGGTGGGTAGGGGGAATCCCAACAGATATGCCACGTACCAGGGAAATCGAATACCTGTGGCGAACCAACCAGCGAAGAGGAGCGGCTGACCACATTGGACGGCTCCTCATGGGCGGACGTAGCTCAAGAACTATGGACAAGGCAATACGTCTAGAGAAGATGATTCGAATCGACTCCCACAGTCCTGGAAACGGTAACATAGCAGCCCTGACGCTGCGTTCGTAACGCAGCCAAGGCGAAATTCTAATTATTGGCAAGTTCCAAATATTAAGCCGGTCGGATACAAATAGAAGATATCCGTAAAGAACTACAAAAATTTATTTTGGCATATAAAATAGGACAGTATAGGAGAAAATGGTATGAACAAGTCTGCAGAATTGATAACAACAGATTGCCTAGGAAAAGTC
The DNA here is from genome assembly GCA_030220185.1 of Diploptera punctata. Taxonomy (NCBI): domain Eukaryota; kingdom Metazoa; phylum Arthropoda; class Insecta; order Blattodea; family Blaberidae; genus Diploptera; species Diploptera punctata. Next base: position 93,902 of record JASPKZ010003451.1, on the reverse strand, counting down.
TAAACTGTCAACCAAGAGGAGCAAATGAGATCAGGGTCGCCCACTTCAGGTATAATACTTGGGGCCGGAACGAACCAAAAAGGTTCATTCCTTACTAGAAGAAGAAGAAGAATTAGGACACAAAACATATATATTCACAATTTTTCAACAACTTTTCTAAATTTATTAAACAGAAGATAATTAATTTAAATTGAACTTTTATAGGAAAAATCACTACGAGGTTTACTTAATATTTAAATTAAATTTTTTTTTTACTTCAAGCCATATCCAGTCTTCTAATTACACAGGTATCGAACTTGGGCAGCTTCATCTTCAGTAATTTCTTGCCGACAGATGTTATGTTGATCAGAAAACTGCTTCTTAATTCCTCTGTTGGTGGACCGATGAACCTCCGGATCAAATCAGAATCCCCGGGAATTTCGAAGTTCATAAGTTTTTTTTGTATGTGGATTGTTTCCCTAACCGTGAGTTCATTTTCTTTTGTTTAATTAGTCGGCTGCGGTGGACTGGTCCCGAGGGTCGCGGTTTCAAACCCGGCCGGGTCGATAGATTTTTTAGGATGGAAAAATCCAAGGATCAAGACCTCCGGGTGGGACTATAAACCGTGTGTCCCGAGTCTGAAGATTTTCAGGCTCGTAAAAATACTTAAGCCTGAATGAAAAGGCCTCTAAGCAAAGCTTACCGAATTTTCCCGTCCTAGTACTAACTTTGTTTCCTAGATGTTAGTATGCGGCGGAACGCCGATCACGGATCACTAAAAAATTACATCTATACGAAAACAAGTGTAACTAAATTAGTATGGTTCAAATTCTTCCCTGTAGGGGGAGAGCGCCTAAATCTCTGTTAAGGGAAAACATAGGCTTACAAGATACAAGATTAATTAGACTGGCTTTTGTATCAATTAGATGCCTTTCAGACAAAGCTTGAGCAGCTACTGCTGACTTTTCCAATTCACCATTTTTGACATTTCTAAGATGTATTTTTCATCCTTGTTTTCAAATTTATTTTTATTTTTCCTACGTAAATTTTGTCACATCCTTGCATTTGATCTGATATATTCCTGATTTGTTTTCCTGTTCAATTTTTTTTTCATTTTTGTTGGTTTGATTAACCTATTTAAGCTCTATTCATTCTTTGGTGCAAATCTTATATTAAACTTAAAAAAAAAATCTAAACTTGTGGTGTTACAATCGATGGTAAGTGAATTTCTTGAATTCTATATTCTCTTCTTCTTGTTTTATAAATGAACTTTCATTAATTAATTTTTGTGTTTTAAACTTATTTATTTCTTATGTAACATATTTTCTTCAAACCGTTTTCTGTTGTTACATTAATGATGTATTCTTTTCATTAATTTTCTTTGCTCATAGGTATATTTACCGATCTATATGTAAAAATATTGAACACTGCCTCATAGTGAACAATATTATTGAATTTCGAGGCCTTAATATAGTAATTTTAATGGATATTCTTTCTGTATATTCCAAATTCTATCTCTTCTTTCTTGTTAAATTTAGAACTGAAACTGGACTTTGTCTTACAATTTCAGTTGCGATGGTAAATTTTATATTTCTACTCTGGATGTCCAAAAGCTTTAAAGCATTATCTAATTGTTTATGATTTACAATAGCAATTATATATTGTCAACATATCTGCACCAACATTTGAAAATTAAAGGTTGTCCAATTGTTACGGTTATGCTCTAACCTTCCCATAAATAAATTACCTAAAAAGTGTGAAAGCGGGTTTTACATAGTACAGAACTTTGTAAAATGTTCCATTCATATGTAAAAATAAACACTTGTTAAATGTATAATAAGTAAAGTGATCCCACAACAGACCTGGAGGCCCTTGGGGTAGTAGGAGGTTAAGGCTCCCACTTTTTCTAGACAATCGGCACTTTTATGTCAGCCGGGTTGTCAGCCCTGCGTGACGGCCGCCTTTACCCCAGAACAAGCGTCTGGTACTCATTTCCGTTAGAGGCTGAGTCGACCCCAGGGCCATAGTGCCGCCAGAGGGTTTGGGTCAGTTTAAAAATCCTGACCCCAACGGGACTTGAACCCTCGACCCTCCGGCTTGTAGCTCAGTGCCTTAACCACTACGCTACGGCGTGCCCCTTAAAAGTAAAGTTATCCCACAACAGGCCCGGAGGCCCATGGGGTAGTAGGAGGTTAAGGCTCCCACTTTTTCTAGACAATCGGCACTTTATGTCAGCCCTGCGTAACGGCCGCCTTTACCCCCAGAGCAAGCGTCTGGTACTCATTTCAGTTAGAGGCTGAATCGACCCCAGGGCCATAGTGCCGCCAGAGGGTTTGGGTCAGTTTAAAAATCCTGACCCCAACGGGACTTGAACCCTCGATCCCCCGGCTTGTAGCTCAGTGCCTTAACCACTACGCTACGTCGTACCCAAATGTATAATATGGATAATTAATAAGATTCATGATGAAGTTCCGTCGAGGTATATATAAAAAATAAACTATAAAATTACGAAATATTTACGTAAAAGGTCCGTCTCTGCAACTTTAATAGTTATTTATCGGTAGCGCTTTCGGGACTATTCCCATCATCAGCAGGATTAAAAAAAGTGAAACACAGGAACTAGTCCCATCATCAGCAGGATTCAAAACAGTGAAACACAGGGACTATTCTCATAATCAGCAGGATTCAAAACAGTTAAACACAGGGACTAGTCTCATCATCATCAGCAGGATCCAAAACAGTGAAACACCGGGACTAGTCCCATCACCAGCAGGATTCAAAACAGTGAAACACCGGAACTAGTGCCATCATCAGCAGGATTCAAAACAGTGAAACACCGGGACAAGTCCCATCATGAGCAGGATTGAAAACAGTGAAACACCGGGACTAGTCCCATCATGAGCAGGATTGAAAACAGTGAAACATCGGGACTAGTCCCATCATCAGCAGGATTCAAAACAGTGAAACACTGGGACCAGTCCCATCATCAGCAGGATTCAAGACAGTGGAACACCGGGACTAGTCCCATCATTAGCAGGATTCAAAACAGTGAAACACCGGGATTGGTCCGATGATCAGCAGGATCCAAAACAGTGAAACACAGGGATTAGTCCCATCATCAGCAGGATTCAAAACAGTGAAACACCGGGACTAGTCCCATCATCAGCAGGATATGAAACAGTGAAACACCGGGACTAGTCCCATCATCAGCAGGTTTCAAAACAGTGAAACACCGGGACTAGTCGCATCGTCAGCAGAATTCAAAACATTGAAACTCCGGGACTAGTCCCATCAGCAGCAGGATTCAAATAGTGTAACGCCGGGAATAGTCCCATCATCAGCAGAATTCAACACAGTGAAACACTGGGCCTAATCTCATCATCAGCATGATTTGAAACAGTGAAACACCGGGAGTAGCCTCATCATCAGCAGGATTCAAAACAGTCAAACACCTAGAGTAGTCCCATCATCAGCAGGATTCAAAACAGTGAAACACCGGGACTAGTCCCATCAACAGCAGGATTCAAAACAGTTAAACAAAGGGACTAGTCTCATCATCAGCAGGATTCATAACAGTGAAACCCCGGGACTAGTATCATCATCAGCAGGATTCAAAACAGTGAAACGCCAGGACTAGTCCCATCATCAGCAGGATTCAAACAATGAACCCCCGAGACTAGTCCCATCATTAGCAGGATTCAAAACAGTGAAACACAGGGATCAGTCCCATGATAAGCAAGTTTCAAAACAACGAAACACCAGGACTAGTCCCATCATCAGCAGGATTCTAAACAGTGAAATACGGGGATTAGTCTAATCAGCAAGATTCAGAACAGTGAAATACCTGGACTAGTCCCATCATCAGCAGGATTAAAAAAAGTGAAACACCTAGAGTAGTCCCATCATCAGCAGGATTCAAAACAGTGAAACACCGGGACTAGTCTCATAATCAGCAGGATTCAAAACAGTGAAACGCCGGGACTAGTCCCATTATCAGCATGATTAAAAAAAGTGAAACACCGGGACCAGTCCCATGATCAGCAAGTTAAAAACAGTGAAAAACCGGGACTAGTCCCATCATCAGTAGGATTCAAAACAGTGAAATATCGGGACTAGTCTCATCATCTGCAGGATTCGAACTAGTGAAACACCGGTTCTAGTCCCATCATCAGCAGAATTCAAAACAATGCAACACGGGGACTAGTCCCATCATCAGCAGGATTCAAAACAGTGAAACACAGGGACTAGTCCCATCATCAGCAGGATTCAAAACAGTTAAACACCGGGACTAGTCCCATCATCAGCAGGAACCAAAACAGTGAAACACCGGGACTAGTATCATCATCAGCCGGATTCAAGAGAGTGAAACACCGGGACTAGTCCCTAAGCGCTACAGGTAAATAACTAATAAGGTTGAGGAGACGGACCTTTTAGGTAAATATTTCATAATCTTATATTTTAATTTGGATAGAATTACATATTCCTTCATGTTTTATTTGTTTGGCTTGTTTTCTTTAACCGTTATTCCAAAATTTAATCGTGATTTCAATAGGGACGCTGGGAAACATTGAAACAAAATCTAATGACACTAATCTGCCTGTTGGTTCTAAATGTGTACTCTCTAATTTTTCTATGAAATGAAATGAGTTATCATTTGAAAGATTATCAAATTCTGCCATTTTTTATTCACTACATAACCATTTGGATATTAGATATGTAGGTTTCCCTATACTCATTTTGTTTCCACACCATTATGAGATTTTTGGAGACTATGCATTTTTAGATTTATAGGGTTTGAAATCTTCAGCTTGAAGTTTTCTTGTTTTGTTAAAATGAATATAAATAGTGTAAATCAACAGTATTATAACAGGTGTAATGGCTATTATAGAGCTAAGAAATCAACTGTCAAATTTAAAAACATGTTTCTGAAAAAAATAAAATAAATTATCTTTCTAATATTTAATATTAGGAAGTTATATTTTGAGGTTATTTTAATTATATTATTTTTAGTCTGAACATCTTAGCTCAATATTAATGTTGATTTATTCTTGAACATGTTTCAAAACAATTCTGTTTTATCGTCAGCTTTTCCAGACTGGTTTTATTTATGTTGCATTATGTTGCACAACCTGGATGTTGCTGTCAGCTCCATCCTGTGGATGGCCAAAGAATCTCCAAACAAGGTTACACTCCATCAGTATATCAAAATTCATAACTCTGTTTTTCTTCTTCTGAATATAAATTTTTTCCCAAATAGTCAGCTCTTTTGTATTTTCTAACTGTTTTAATAATTTAGTGTCTGAATTTTATATTATGTTTTTCAGACCAAACATGAGCAGCAACTGCAGATTTTTCTACATTTTTAATATTTCTTATGTGTTCTTTGGTTCTAATTTTTAGGTTTCTTTTTGTTTTTCCTATATATATCTTTTCACAACCCATGTATTAAATTTTTATATATTCCTGATTTTTTAATTGTATCAGTTTTTTTCATTTTTGTTGGTCTTTATTAGTTTATTTAAACTGTAGTTATTTTTTGGTGCTAATTTAATATTAAACTTCTCAAATATCTTTTGGAATTTATTATGTACCCAAGGGTGATATGTGAATTTCCTATATTTTTTCATAGGTGGTTCTTCTTTTTCAAGAGTACTTCCATTTATCATTTTTTGTTTTTTATCCTTTTCTATCCTTTTATGTACCATCAAGGTAGCAAGAGAAAACGGATTTGTTGAAAAAGTGGTACATAAAAGGATAGAAAAGTATAAAAAACAAAAAATGATAAACAGAAATACTCTTGAAAAAGAAGAACCACCTATGAAAAAATATAGGAAATTCACATATCACCCTTGGGTACATAATAAATTCCAAAAGATATTTGAGAAGTTTAATATTAAATTAGCACCAAAAAATAACTACAGTTTAAATAAACTAATAAAGACCAACAAAAATGAAAAAAACTGATACAATTAAAAAATCAGGAATATATAAAAATTTAATACATGGGTTGTGAAAAGATATATATAGGAAAAACAAAAAGAAACCTAAAAATTAGAACCAAAGAACACATAAGAAATATTAAAAATGTAGAAAAATCTGCAGTTGCTGCTCATGTTTGGTCTGAAAAACATAATATAAATTCAGACACTAAATTATTAAAACAGTTAGAAAATACAAAAGAGCTGACTATTTGGGAAAAAATTTATATTCAGAAGAAGAAAAACAGAGTTATGAATTTTGATATACCGATGGAGTGTAACCTTGTTTGGAGGTTCTTTGGCCAACCACAGGATGGAGCTGACATCGACATCCAGGTTGTGCAACATAATGCAACATAAATAAAACCAGTCTGGAAAAGCTGACGATAAAACAGAATTGTTTTGAAACATGTTCAAGAATAAATCAACATTAATATTGAGGTAAGATGTTCAGACTAAAAATAATATAAATAAATTGTCTTTCTACTGGCATTATCTTTACAGTTTCCAGCATGTTCTTCATTTCAGTAATAAGCAGTATATTCACAACAAAATAGGTATGACATCAAAAAGATTTAGAACGAGTTGAATGCACATTCACGAAACTTCTAGATGCAATTTATGAAGACTGATGGCAATATTGTGCTCACAGGTTAATGTTAAATGTTGTGTATAATCCAGTATAACAAATACACAGTAACTGGTATGCTTGCTTCCAACTTACATGTATAAATGTGTTATTCAAGTGTTGGGTAAATAAATGAGTTTCAAACTAAAGAAAATGTGTTTTTTTAATTAAGCTGCACCCAAACATCCATTATCTACTCATTATGTCTAACCTAATGCCTATTAAGTTATTGCTTCTGATAGAATGACTTATTACAAACTGATAATTTCAATTGTTTCTCATTACTAGGATCTGGATTTTAAAAAAATTACATATTTTTTCCATGATATGTTCCTTCATAATAAACGAAAATGTTGACGGTTCACATAAATCTAGACCTTGTACTCAAGTTTGACATTACATTTTTTACATATTTTACCCATTACTACATATTTATTGGAATATTGCATATTTTAACATAAATGGTCTTTGAATATAAATTCACAAAATTTGTGTGCACAGTGCTAGGAAACAGGTAAAATTTCTGTACGATTTGTTCTCAACTCTGTTCCGAGGTTCAGAACATTGACAGGTCATAGTCATATCATTATACATTTTCTAGTCAATCCTGCCCTACAAAAATTATCTCAATGCAAACCCTTTATAGTTTTTTTAGGGAAAAAATAACATGGAATATCCCACAATTAAACACAATGCAAACCTTCATTAAGGTATGTATACCCCAGCCGCTAGGTCTCCCGCTCAGAAGTTAAGGATATATGAGGGGTAAAGGTAGAACTCACTCCGTACTGCTAACAAGGAAATGGTTGAGTGGCAGTGAACATCTACCACAACCAATCAGTGATCTTGATGCAGCTATAGCGCGCTAGCAAGGTTTGACATTGCTGTAATGATGTCAGCTAACCACGTACATAAAGCGGCCCCTCCCACTGAACATCCATATCGGCAAGACTGTCATTAAATGTCAGGGCTGGAGAACAGTGACTGGGGTATATTTTTCTTGTAAAACTTTAGCCTCGGTTTTTTTGTATCTGCTCCACCCCCAAAAGTATTTATACACATCTTAAAAATATTCTAAGTCTCACATTAATAGAGAGAATATTCTCATTTTTTTATTGTGCAGACATTACGAACTTAATTACAATTTAGCTTTTTTCACAGTCTGTGATTTTATCATCCGTATTATTAAAAATCTTCAACATTTATTTTCTTTTTATGTGAAACTGCACTAGAAAAATTAGGCCACTATCATTTGGTAGAGTTACGTTCATTGAGTAATAGATTACCTGAATGTGTAAATTTAATTTGACTGCAAGAGAAATAATTAAATGAATCATATAAATACAGTCTTTAAAAGGAAGTAAAAATGAGTGATTTTACTAATGATTTTTTTTCCCAAACTAACTAGGGAACCTACCTTGAAATTTCTCGCAGGGTAGCGCTGTGATGTAACAAGACAGCGTCCACAAAAATTAGTCGTTTTTAACAGCAAGGCACAAAAATCGAAGCCAGAATCCAGCAATCTCAGCCAATAACTCGGAGCAAACAGATTCCCTGCATGATTAAGAGCGGTGTGAAGGGAGGCGAGACGTGGAGCTGACGGCAGGTATTGGAGGTTATCCGATATACCAATTTAGTTGTATTATTTCCTTATTGTTTAAATGAGAGATCTTGCGCTGGATTATATTGCCTTACAGTTAATAAGGCATATTTTTGTGGACACGGCCTTTATACATATCAACGCTTATCTGAATTATATTTCAAGATGTATTTCGGCTGCAATGGTTGATAGTTTGCTTGTCAGACAAAAAACAATTTCGATATAATTTTCAAGTATTACACGATAAAATTGGCTTTGTCAAATTATGTGAATGAATAAGTTTTCACACCCCTGTATATAGGACAGGACTGACTTTTGTTTCGGACAGTTCTCTATGGGATAATGGTCCCGCAGTACAAGGATAGATTTGGCAATACAGAGTAATATCCTCCGTTTGTGACATATATCTGTGATGCATAACCATGACGACACATGTCAATGAATCAGTTAGTCAGCTGTCATGTGATTTGCTACCGGGAATAAGACCGACTCTACTGTACACCAGGGTAATACAAACATGTTGCTCCATTACACCCTAAAGCTGTTACAAATAACTCTTTTAAAATGGAATACAATTTAAGAATATGAAACAATATTTTCTAGAGCTTTGATATTCTGGAGTGGAATGTGAGGATAGATCAAAGATATCGTGCACGAAATTAAGTGTGGGATATTATGATTTCGTCTGACCATTTTCAGTTTTTTTTTCAAGTTTTCACTTAGTAGGCCCGTATTGATTTCATTGAATGTCAGTGAATGTAGATGAAAATAGCTTTGACTACCTCATTGTTACCTGCAAAACAAAACAAAACAAAAAAATTGATCATGGATAACTATGAACGAAAGTGTTATAAGCATTTGCTCCTTCTACTACACCGACAAATAGTTGTTGAAATGCAAGAAAACACTAAGTACTGTACTTTGAGAGTTGTACATAAATAATATAAACATCTAAAATTATAAGTAAATTTATGTGGAAATAACTAAGGTTATATGAGGCGGTCAGAGGACAAGGATACAAGTGACATTTAAAAAAAAAATTGAGTTAAGTGTGGAAACGGTTAGCTAATATGACAAACTGTTTGGTGGACTCGAGCTTAGAATGTTGTATTTTTTAATGTTTCTAATAATTTTACGTGAAGATTATTATTATATTATTAGTATTTAATATAGTGCTGGTGATTCTACGAGCTGCATTAATTTACCAAATATTATTATTTCTGAATCAGAATCTGATGAACATGGGCATTAATGTAATGTTAGCGTTCATGGTAACTAGAATATTTTAACTATGTTATCTATATTTTCACAACTGTATATTAAAATAATACTTTTTAGAAATACATTTTGAGATAATTGGAAATTATTTAACAATCTAAAGATATAATACAATTTATAACTACAGGATTTGCAATATAATAAAGGGGTTCTCTAAGTTTTTTTTAAAATATGAATATTAACCATTGGTGTGGTTTTTGTTTTCTTGACTCATTCCAAAGAATGTGGCATTGAAGAACCTGGCATTAAAGGACCTACAGAAGAAGAAGATTCTCCAATATTGCATGTTGGTGGAAAGAGGATTAGTAAACTAGAAAATTGGGATAAAAATAAAGCAAAAAGTGGAAGGAATGAAGGCAAACAGAATATAGACAGGAAGGGAAACACTTATGTTGAGAGGTGGATAAGAGAATGTATCAATAAATGCAGGTTTAAGTATAATGGACTTTAAGACAGATTTTGTCAATTAATCATGTCATAAAATGCATCTTATTGCATAAGTATGTATTTTCAGTCATAATAAAAAATTTGGTATGAATCTACTTTTCTTGGGTAAGCTATTTCTAAACATTCCTTGGAGAACAGGAGGTAGAAGTGAATCTTAATGAAAAAAAAAAGTTACAGTATGGGGTAATGTTTATATTAAATCTGTTCATATTTTGCAGATAAGTGGATTCATATATAAGGAACACAATTTATGAGATTTGTGAGATATTCCTGGAATGTAATATTCTCATCGATCTTTAAACTTAATTTTCCCAAAATAATGTTTTATCACTATTATACCCCTTGTCCTCTGACCGCTTCATATATTCCACTCTGTTCTAGCACGTAGATTTTTTTAGTAATATTAGGAACCTATATATCTTAATTTAGGTTCACGACATGTGTCTTAAATATATTCATTATAATGGCTTATTTTAGGAAGTAATATTTTGAGGTTCTTTTCATTAAGTTTTTTTGAGTCTGTAATATCTTACCTCAATTTAACGTTGATTTGTTCTTGAAAATGTTTGATATAATCTTCTATATCATACTCAGCTTTCTCAGATTGATGAGATTTATGTTGTCAACCCTGGATGTCGATACCAGCCTGAAGAGGGAACTGATATCGACATCCAGGGTTCACAACATAAAACTCATCGGTCTGAAAAAGCTGAGGATGATACAGATGATTATATCGATGTATGTTAGGGAACAAATCAACATTGAATTGAGGTAGGATACTACAGACACAACAAAAACTTGATATTCATTATATCTTTTTACATGAAAATGCTTCTGTTTGTTACTTTATCATTGTACTATAAATATATTAACTACAACATTCTTATAAAATTAGTGAATTTTAAGACACAAATATAAACTTATAATAAACAAAGCCAGGGCAATGAAATAACAGAGTATTTTATTAAAACACATATTCCTATATTAGATAAAAAAATTTCATATTACATATTTTGACTATTTTTATTACATATTATTCTGTAATAATTGCTGGGTGGGCATCTAATTCCAATTATTCTTTATTAGTGACTCAACTCTTTACTATGAAGAAATAAATGTGTTTAAAAATTGCTGTTCTGAGTAAATGATTTGTTACAAACTGTACAATTGAATAGTTTCTCATTACCATGCACAAGTAAATGTGTATTAAGAGTGGACTTCTGAGAGAATGACTTATAACAAACTGATCATTTGAATAGTTTCTCTTTACTTTGCACAAGTAAATGTGTATTAAGATTGCACTTTCTTTTGAATGACTTATTACAAACGGAACATTTGAATAGTTTCTCATTACTATGCACAAGTAAATGTGTATTAAGTTTGTCCTTCCGAGTGAATGACTTATTACAAAGAGAACATTTGAATAATTTCTCATTACTATGCACAAGTAAATGTCTATTAAGAGTGAACTTACAAGAGAATGACTTATTACAAACTGAACATTTGAATAGTTTCTCATTACTATGCAGAAGTAAATGTGTATTAAGATGGGTCTTCCGAGAGAATGACTTATTACAAACTGAACATTCGAATAGTTTCTCATTACTATGCAGAAGTAAATGTGTATTAAGAGTGGACTTCTGAGAGAATGACTTATTACAAACTAAACATTTGAATAATTTCTCATTCCTATGCACAAGTAAATGTGTATTAAGTTTGTCCTTCCGAGTGAATGACTTATTACAAAGAGAACATTTGAATAATTTCTCATTACCATGCACAAGTAAATGTCTATTAAGAGTGGACTTACTAGAGAATGACTTATTACAAACTGAACATTTGAATAGTTTCTCATTACCATGCACAAGTAAATGTGTATTAAGATTGGCCTTCTGAGAGAATGACTTATTACAAACTGAACATTTGAATAGTTTGTCATTACCATGCACAAGTAAATGTGTATTAAGATTGGCCTTCTGAGAGAAAGACTTATTACAAACTGAACATTTGAATAGTTTCTCATTACTATGCACAAGTAAATGTGTATTAAGATGGGTCTTCCGAGAGAATGACTTATTATAAACTGAACGTTCGAATAGTTTCTCATTACTATGCAGAAGTAAATGTGTATTAAGAGTGGACTTTTGAGAGAATGACTTATTACAAACTAAACATTTGAATAATTTCTCATTACTATGCACAACTAAAAGTGTATTAAGATAGGATTTCAGATTGAATGACTTATTACAAACAGACCATTTGAATAGTTTTTTATTTCCATGCAAAAGTAAATGTGTTTTAAGAATGTACTTCTGAGAGAATGACTTATTACAAAGAGAACATTCGAATAGCTTCTCATTACTATGCACAAGTAAATTTCTAGTAAAATTTTTGTTAGAAAATGACTTATTACAAACAGAAAAAGATTTACTTGTCAAGACCATGTCCTCTGATTGTGAGGAATGATTAGAATCGTACATTCTATCATGTCTCTGTTGAGTCTGGTCCACCTGAAAATATAACAAAAATAACCAACAGATGTGCCACACAATTACACGAATCTATATATCATTAATTCTAAAATGTAAAAAAAAAAATAATCTCTGCAATAATCGAAAATTGTTCTTTTTGTTTATTTTATACTGTGGCTCATTCCAGTTCTTCACAGCCTTCAAACACAGAGCATCATTGCACATACAGTAATACTGACAAAATGTATACAACTTGTACCTAGTACGGTTTATGTGACCTTACAAGTAAAATATTACAATACAAATATGAATTGGAATCTTAATACCTCACCTAATAAAATTTCTACTTTACTTACTTACTCACTGGCACTATCGAACCCGTAGGTTCATGGCCGCGCGGACATAAGCTCTCCATACATCCATATCCTGAGCTAATGCTTTCCAAACATTCCCTGTATAATCTACTTCCCTCAAATCATAGTTAATGTTGTTCTCCCACCTCATTCTTGGTCTACCAACTGGGCGTTTTCCCTCTGGCTTTCCTACAAGAAGCTTCAATGCACGTCTTTCATTCCCCATACGTGCAACATGTCCTGCCCATCGCAGTCTACGAGACTTAACTTTTCTTATTATATCTGGCTTCCTATAAAGACCATGTAGTTCATTGTTATGTAGTCTTCTCCATTCACCTGTCTGTTCATCTCTCTTTGGTCCAAAAATTTTCCTAAGAACTTTATTCTCAAATACTCGTAATCTCCTTTCCTCCCTTAAAGTAAGAGTCCATGTTTCGCACCCATATAATATAACTGGTAGAATAATAGTTTTTATATATTTTCAGTTTAACGTTTTTTGAAAGGAGTTGGGACATCAAAAGTCTCTGCAATGCATAATAGCATGCATTTCCAGAATTGAGCCTATGTTTAATTTCTTTGTGCGTCTCATTCCTATTTGTGATTATTGTTCCTAGGTATTTGAATTCAGCCACTTCCTCAAAATTTCCCTCATTTGTCATTAGCTGTCCATTTCCATTATATACTGAATTTCTACCTGTGACCACATATTTAGTTTTACTGATATTTACTTCCAGTCCTAATTTCTTAGTGTTACTCAATAGTGTGTGCGTGTTGGCCTTTAGTATCTCCTCGCTATCGGCCAATAGTACTACATCATCAGCATAAACTAACAGCTTATTAATACCATTTCTACCTGTTACTTGTAAATGTTTTAGAGATCATCCCTATAAATATAACTTAATATGGACATTTGAAAAAAAGGCTTTTCTTGTGCCACATAGAGGAGGCTGAATGAACTTTGAGATCAAAACATACATATCCAGGAACTTCAAGACGACAGAACAACGGTCGTGACGATACTGAGGATGGAACAGAAACTATGTTCCAAAACTAGTATATAATCAAATAAGAAGAACAATATGAGGTGAGTGATAAAAATATTCTACCTTAATATCCAGGAACTTCTATACTCATTTTTCTGTTCTTTATTTTTTCATAATGTGAGTTCTATTTGTCTATCCAAGTGGTTTTAAGTTTAGTACGTACTTAAATATTGCGATCTTGAATCTAGCAATTAGTTGCTACCACAATTTATAATTTTTCCATTTTTAATGTTCCTGAAATGTTGTTTAGAACAAGTACAGATTTTATCTTATGCATATATTACTCCAGTGCTTGTAAATAAATTGAAAAATCGCTGATTTTTGCTATCTGTGATTTTTACAATATTTGTTTGCAGATTGCTTAAGCCAAGCTTGATTATTAGTGCTAATGTGACATTAAATTTTCTGGATATTTTCTGACATTTTGTATGTTACAGGATGCTAGAGATAACCCATAACAATTTTCACAAAATATTTAGGAAATTCTACATATCACTAGCACCATCAAACAAATCGAGCTTATGTATTCTTCATGAAACAAGTAAGAAAATATAAACTCCAGACAAAAAAGTCATGTATCTAATTTATTTGACTGCAATAAAGTATGCATGAACAACAATAAAAAGCAATAATAAAAATGAAGAAACTGAAAAATGTTTGGAGTGGCATATTGTTCGATGATACAGGATCACACAATTGAGCATGAAACTAAATTATTGAAACATTTGGAGAGACCAAGGGAACCTATAATATTGGAAATGATACACATTCAGAAGAACAAGAACAGAACTGGACATGTTTATGTTTTGAGAGAACAAAATGTGATATCAAAGTTCATTTAACTCCCAGCAGGTGACTCGAGAAAGGATGGAGTTAATGGTTCATTTAAAATATAGATGAAACATGTCCAGATGTGAGGTGTGAAGTTTCAGAATTATATTTGTATTTTATTTGTGTTCACCTTAGTGTGTCACTCTTTTAATAAAAAGGTTAAATATTGATTACATTTCCAGATAAACTTTCAGCTTAATTATTATTGAACAGGTTCTACCTGAGCATATTTCACAGAAATGTTTTTTATCAGTTATTGAATATTTAGTTATAAATAATTATTAAATCTAAGTAATATGAAGTAAAAATTATGAATACATCACTGAAAAATGAAATCTTTTATGTATTTGTTTCGAAATTCCAGCCTCAACTAAACTTAAGCCGGAAATATATCAACTCATGTAATTCTTTCTAATATAAATAACTATCCATAGGAAAACTCTATACACTTTACAGATCACAGTGTAAATTTAATAATAACAAAAGTAGCAGAAATACCTCCAAGGATAACATTAATATTAATAGTAACAATAATGATAATAACAATAAGAGTAATAATAATAGTAAATTTAACAATCATTTCATCATGAACATTTCAGGTTTATACTCAGTTGAGCACCTTCCTATATCTCAATATGTTCTCGATTTTTCTAGCATTTTTAATGATTTTAGTCATATCTCAGTGTTGTATAAGTTGATACTGGGATTTCTTCTTTCATACACAATTTAAAGTTATTCTCTGGATGATATTTAATCACGTTTTGTGCTGTAGCTAAATAGCCTGATGCATCATAGCCCGACACACAGTTATCGGGATTCGAATTCCATAGAGGAATTTTTTGAAGTTTTGACAAGCATGAGACCAGTAATCAAACAGCATCATAAGGTATTATGGTAGTTACCATAAGTAGCTAATCCAGGTTGAAAAAAGCAGACACAATGGCTTTGGGACTTAACAAGATGACCACATGACACTGCTATAATGGCTGGATAACTGTCCACCTCTGCAAGTGGCATATGTGGATGGTAAGGCCAGCAAATAGCTTGTAGGCCAAGGTCCTACTTAATATGCATTGTCATGGAGTTTAGCTTTTAGTTTTGTAAATGTTTGGATATCTTCTACTATGTTTTGAACATTTAATATCTAATAGATATCAAGATTGTCTTTTTAGTCAGTCTAATTAGAAATTAAAAAGGATGATAAGAAATCTCAATTATATAGCATTTAATTTGGTTTTAATTCTAGGATTAAAAATCCTACTTGTTAATAATAATAATAATAATAATAATAATAATAATAATAATAATAATAATAATAATAATAATAACAACAGTAATTATAACAATAATAATAAAATATAAATCATATTGATCATAATTCACTTAATTTTTTTTTCCTTCAAAATTTTGAGCACCAATCGGTCCATTTACTTAAACACGTTCAAAAGAAACAAAGACTACTTCCTTCACTGGTGTGATACTACAAATACAAACTCAGGTTATAGAAGAGCAAATGGGTACATCAAGCACACAATTTAACTCAAAGCTTCACCTACATTATAGGTGATTGATCACAAAGAGGTGAGAATGGTACACAAGTGATGGAAAACATTAGGCTCATATAGTTTAGTTTCCCTCTTAATTTGTTTTCTTGTAGATCCGGATTTACCAGTTGCTTTCACAGAGTTGTTATTTCTAATTTTTTATGGACACCAATCATCGTTTGCTTTTAATTATGATTCCATATAATTTAGGATGTTGTAAACAATGTTTTGCATCTATGAGTGTATTTTCTTGCATTGAGTTATGATAAAGTATGCTGGATTATATAAAGCATTATGAGAGAATAAAGAAATTGTGGGAGAACAGTTGAGCAATGATTCAAGACCACATCAGGCTAAGAGATCAACTACATGGAAAAGAAGATGAGGCAATAAAGAACCAATGTTTGCAGGTCAGAGATTAACAACAATGAAAGAGAGGGAAAAACAAATTCATGGTTCATAAAATATGGGAAACATATTCTTCTTATTAGCCGATGTGTCAATTTAAAAAATATGTAGTGAGGAAGGAGAGCTTAGCATCTATCAGTCACCCAGACCTTTCAGATAATTTCTGCTCAGTGCTACAGCTGTCAAAAATGAAAATGGCCACTGACTTAAAAATTAAGATTCATTTGAGTGTTTTTGTTACCTCTTGGAGAAGACAATAATACATGTTCTTGGAACTCGTTCTGACATATGTATAGTTTTGATGGAAGTGTTTTGCATGTCACTGCTGTACAGTAACGGTAAGAATTTTTAACGATATTTATGAGGTCGTGCATTCAAACAGAAACTAGTGCTTTTTAAGAGAATAAAACCTAATTTTTCTTGTCTCGTTTATGACTGTTTTAGTAATCAACACCAGGTTCATGAATGTATTATACCATGACTTTATCATTATACAGTAAAAGTTGTTTAATCCGGAACGTGAATAATGCGGAAATTTCTCCAATGTGAACAAATTTATTGGTCCCGGCGAAATGATAGTAATTTTACGTGTATTTATTTTGCAATAAAACGGAATCTGTCCAACGCGAAAACGTAAGGATATTTCTACACAATTCATGAAGAAAAGTTTTATAAAGCAGAAAAGTATATATATTTATTGACCATCAGCAGCTTTTTTCTTCTTCTTTTTTACTGAAGGCAGATGCCAAGACGGTTTTTAGAAATAGTGATTCAAACTAAATGGATAAACAAATATCATAACAAAACAAACCTAATTGTCACTGACCCTAAAGTTCATTGTTAAAAGCTGTTGTATTTCACATGCCGATATGTACTTTGATAAATTTCTCCATTATCACAATCGGTATATTATTGTTTCAACATATTCGTTGCAATAATTTTGATTGAATAACACGTGTCTCTTGTGCTTTGTTCCCAGTTTATAATGTCGAGTAAAAGGAAAGAAAAATAATTAGCACCAAAGAGAAAAAAAAAATTAGTGTTCCAGCTTAAATTAAAAATAAAAATTATTGACCGTTTATACGTAATAGCGAGTCGTTTAAATCTATATCACGCTGTTTCAATTTAATGAATCAAGAAATCCGAAGACAAAATAAGGAATTATATCGCAGAATTCACAGTTGAATATCAATCGTAATTGAAAGACCTTTTAAAAGCGGCAAAGGAGGAAAAAAAAAAAAATACTAAGTTCTTTAAGTTCTTGCCTAAACCTGACAGTAAAAAATAATAGAAATTGTTCAAAATCTCTCATTAATTTATTTTATTTTGACTATTTAACTCATGCCCCAAATGGGAGTCAATGACCAATCACGTTTCAATGATTTCTGTATTACAACCAATCAGAGACGTGTTTCACGAAATAATTATCAACGTTAGGATTATCATATATTAAGCAAAGCTCCTCCTTTTTAATATTCTGAACAGGTCTGACCGTTATTTTGCAGTGACTGAGCCTATAACAAATACGGCTACCAGATTGTATATAATAGTGCTTACATGTCAACATTTGTAGCAATTGATTATACCACCAAAAAAGAAACCACTGTTTGCACTTTCTTAAATGTATACGACATCAAAAATGAATTAATATACAGATTGATGTGTTTCATTTTTTCTCCACTAGAGAGCATTCTTACAATATTGCGTTCCTTTGGCAATAAATAGTATGATCTGGTTGCAGTGATAAACAAAAGAAGCAGTAGAAGCGTAGGCTACCTATCGTTTCTCATTAGTTTTCAAACATCACCGTTTACTTTAAATATAAAAATATTTTTAAATAACTGTAGTTAAATAATGATTTGTGAGTAAACAGCTTTATTTTATTCGTTAAATAGTCCTAACAAATGCCACTCTTGATTTCCAAATTCTCTAGATAAATTCACTCCTCACTTCGTGAGTCGTGAATTTATCGATAATTTGGAAATCACTCGTGGCATTACTTATGATAATTTTTTATTTTATTCCGTAACTTTGGAACGTGTCCCATATATACCCATACAAGTTACCATTCCATATTCGCGTTCTGTATTCGCGGCATATTTGCGGAAGATATCCTCCGCGAATAAGGAGTTTTTACTGTAGAAATTCTACCTGTATTGATTCGGCCTCACTGCACACCCGCTATGCGAAATATAGATACCTATCTTGCAAATAACAATTGGGCTGTAAAATCTTAAATTAGTTAATTCTTTCACAGGTAGCTTACTGAATTTACGGAATAAAGCTGGCTGAAACATATGTATCTTTCTCATTAAGCGAAAAAGTGAAAGTGATTGAAGATAAATCTCCAAACATTTCCGGACCGATGCTCCCAAAGTCAAGCTCTAATTCTTGTTAAATCCCTAAGGGAATAACGATTTCAAGGAATCTTCAGGTTGGCTGGAACATTTTAAAAGACGACACAATGTAGTGTGGAATGACATTTGCGGGGAATCAAAGAATGTGGACGAAAGTGTAGTTAGTGATTGAAAACCGAAACTGCATACTTCAATTTCGGGATACGCGCCTAAGAGACATTTTTAACGCTGACGAAATGGGACTGTTTTTTCGCGCGTTACCATCGAAGTCGCTCATGCATATTAGACTTCACTTTTCAACGGCAGCGTAACTATAATTAATCCAGGGTACATAAAAAGACATATACGGTACTCTATAATCTAAGATTATTTATTAATAAGTTTTAGTTTTTTCTATAATACGGAACTTTGTCCAATGTGAAAAAAATTGGTCCCATGCGATTCCGCTTTGAGCAGGCTTTACTGTATATGTTTACATTATGACTGTAAAAAGTAATAAACATATTTTTTCTCAAAAAGCTGTTTTATGGCATAAAACAAATAAACTTAATAGAATAAGATTTAAGTGCAGACAAGCAGCATAAACACAAAAAAAATGAACTGTCCTAAACAGCACTCTATACAATAGTGGACTAACAAGGAAAGTACTTGGGCTCGAAGAAACACATATACACCAAAATCGTGTGAGAGATCATTTAAAGGTCCCTTATTGCACTGATAATACTCGCTCATCTGTAAAACTCTGCAGTCGTCCGTTAGAGGCCTCTGCGTGTGCCATGCCTCATTGCACATTGATCTGCCGATACGCAGTGTGCCTCTGAAGTTGCGTTTTGTGAAGTTATTTGTGCAGTGAAGCGTCCGATAGGTCGGCGATTGGTAATCAATCCTGCTAATGTATTGCGATTGGTTGCGATAAAGTTACGAAAACTCTTCTTCGTGAAGATGGTATTGGTGTAGAAGATGAATCATTCGCTATGTTTTCTGGTATCTATTATAGTGCAGAAATATGAGCATACGTTAGAAACAGATACTGTTGTATCACTAACACATAATTATGATGCTAGTGATGATAATGATGAACAACTCATTGCAAGCGGTAGTGATACGGCAAGTGCGGGAAGAGGCGATGAAAGTGGTGAAAGTGAATTCCAACCCTCATCTGATAAGAAGGGGGTTAAAGTCGCAAGTATCATCACGGCGTTTGATGGCAACACACTAGAGAACATATACGATTATTATCACGTAAGAGGTTTCAACACATACGACAAACATCTGAAAATATACCCTAAACTGAAGGCTAAAAGCAATATTAAAAACATACTGGACTACGCGGTAAAGAAACGAGAAGGAAATACAGTTTTCAAAGGAAATCGTACACTGCAGTTCAAGATCATCAAGGAGAGTGTAACGGCGAAATTCGATGAAGCGCGAGAATGCGGTTCCGCCGTTCATTATTGTCATTTACAATATTGGGCATTGGACGTAGTTAGAAATTTCGGGTGTACAAACTTTACAGCTTCACTTGGATTATTTACTTATTTGCAAAAAGGAGTTTAGGATAACATCACGCCGTATCACTATGCTCCAAGCACGAAAATATAAGGATGACGAGGAAGAGCTGATTCAAAGAGCTCATACGTTTGTTGCTGACGTCAATGAGCATATAACGACAGAAAAAATCGAAATTAGTTCTGTATGGATCTGTGATCAGAGTCAGTTCAACTATGAGCTCTCTTCTGACAGACCGCTATCCATGAAAGGGAAGAGAAACACTGTCTCGATGTTGCAATCAGTAAACAGCGCAACACATAGTTACACGATCGATGTTGCTATATCAATGGAAGGACGATTGGCAGAGAACCTCTATATTTGCTTCCAAGAACCTAGTGAAAAGTTTGGACCCCGTGTGTCAAAGGAAATAGAAACTGGTGGCCTCCAAATGTCTTCATCGATGCAAATGTGAGTGGGAAGATGACGAAACAACATCTGAAGACATTTTTTCTGTCAGTTTTGAATCGAAATTTGTCGAGAAAGCAATTAGTACATTGTGACTCCTGGTCGGACATACGGACGAACAATACTACTGGAAGCATATGGCGGAAAAGATGTACACTAAGCGACAAAAAGAATGGGCCGACTCTTGATCTCGAATATTTCAAGTTCTAACGCGCGATTCACACAAGTAAACTAACAGACCAGTAGAGCTACAATACGTTCCCCTTCTTCCTTCAAGAGCATTCTTTCTAAACACAACAAGGATGCGAAAGCTTAGCTCAGTGCTTAGTGGCTTGATTGGTATGCAAGAGATTACAGGTTCGATTCCCGGTGAGGTAAGTTTTTTTTAATTGTTAAAACGCTTTCTATTTTAATCCGTAATTCTTAAAGAAAAAATTACAAACTATTTGGAAGTATTACTATTTTTGTTATTAGTGTTATTATTAATTTATCTATTTATAAACAGGTTTGCAGTGTAATAAAACATCTTCCTATGCCCAAAGCTTTTCAAAATTTTTATCTTCATTTTCTTGGGTACATTGAGTTTATTTTGATCCCCAGGTAATTACATCATTTGATACATATGATTATTATTATTATTATTAGTATTAATATTATTATTAGTATTATTATCAATCATATATAGGCTGTTATTATGCTGGACTTGACATATATAAACCAAATATTTTAATTCAAGGGTGAAACTTTTTCCTCACTAATAGGTAATAAGTAAATAAACTGATAAATATATGAAGCTATATTATTTTATTACAGAAATGTATAGCATTATTATTAAAATGTAGTACTGCACACACAATTAAATTTATAACCGGTAGCTAAATGGTGTTACAGTTTACGAAGGCAGGAATAGTGTAGAGTGGACGTAGATTATGTGGGAGAAATTAAGTATTAGGGTGTATTTTGCGAAAATACAAATGAATAAAAAAAATTATCGGATGATTCGAACCCTGACTTTCACATACATTTCGTGCCGTTGTACGTAGTTTAACGATCTACACTAGTCGAACGCCGGATACTAGTTACCGTGCTTACTTTTGTACTATGAACGAAAGTTGAACTTTATTTAAAATGTAGCAATTTGAGTAATATTGCATTTGTCGAGCACTTGTAAATATCTAGAAACACATCTCCTTCATTGTTCTTTAACTATTTAAGACGGTTAACTCTAAATAGAGCGTATTTAAAACAATTAACAATGCGTTACCTCGTGAACCGCAAATATGGCTTTTCGAGCATGCGCAGTGGGCCATAACAGGAAACTTTGCTTTCTGCGGCGGCTCATTATTTTTGTCGCGAAGTGTACATTTACAAATCATTCCACCTAAAACTACGAAATATGCACAACCGCTGGATATATATTTCTTCAGGCAATACAAAATATATGCCAAGAGAATAACAGACTGTATTAAACTACGTTCCAGTAATATGCAGCAAAAATTGCATGACAGATTCTTTATCAAGAATTTGCATTGTGTCATTTACAATCGGTTATCTGCGGGAGTATATAGACCAATGCTTCGTTACGCGTGGCAGAACGCTGGCTACGATATTGGTGAATCAGTGGACAACTTCAAAAGTGTAATTTACGTGACGATCAACACTGATATTATTAGAATTAGCCCATAATCATCCCATTTCGGGCAAGGGCCTCATGCGACTGCAGAGTGGCTTACGTTACATCCCCGGGTTAGCCAATCCCTTCAACTTTTTTATGGATTGATTCCATCTTTGTCTTGTGTATTCTAGTCCACAATGTTCCTAGATGACACTTTAACACTTCACTCCGTTTTTTTTGTCTTCCTACTTTCCTTTTCCCTAGTCTGGGTTCCTACAGTCACTGCGTAGTCCACTTTTTAGGATCCATTCTGAGCACCCCCCCCAATTTCCATTTCAACCCCATTGCTGATGTTGCTACGTCTTTCAGCCTCGTTATTTCGCGGATGTCCTCGTTCCTGAAGCGCTCCCTTCTTGTGATGTGTAATAGCTTCCGCTCCATTTTTGTCTGGTAAATCACTAGCATGGGTGTTCCTTGTTTTCTTAATGATCATGTCTGCGAGCCGTAAGTTAATACAGGTAGTACAAACACACTTAGACAAAAAAAAAATAATAAGTCATCTCTTGATTCTATCAACCAATCGGGGAACTTCGTGAGCACTCGCAGAAGCCTTATTCACATTAACACGTTTTCAGTAATTGTACTGTGGTGTTTGCTAGTTAACGTACTGCACACTCAAGTAACATAAAAGAGAGAGCTTACCTTTGTGTGTTTCGTGGTCGAGCGGTTTAACACACAATATCTGCGTTCGTAACCTGACGGGTTCGATTCCCGTTCTACTTTTTTTTTTACTGAATGCTAGGATAGCATTTCGCCTGTTGTAATAGTTTCATATTGAATTTTATATTTGAGTTTTATGGCTTTAATGCACACACAAAACACATAAATGAAAACCTAATAGTAATTAAATGAAGAAAGGAAATAATATCTTCTAAAATGAAAAACTTTAACAAAAACAAAATCAATATCGGGTGTATGAATCCTCAGTATCTATTGCCGCCCTTAATCTGCGGGGCATTGATGAAAAACATTTCTACAGGCACGTGGACGATCGGCTAGAGCATCCCAGGCGTCTTGAATTTGTGCCCATAAGCCATCTTTCGTTTTTCGTGCATCTGCAGGACAATTAAAGTTCATCTCTATTTTCATCTTAGCCCATACATTTTCGATTGGATTCAACCTGGTGAACAGCGAAATTTGATTTGCCTTCTCTTTTAACAATGAAATCAAATTTCGCTAAACATATTTCAGAAAGCGGCCACAGTTTCAACAATATCGATAATACAATGTAAATTATATACAGAGAAATCAACAGACACAAAATTAACATTTTACAAGAAATTAAAATTATCAAGAAGGCCAAGAATACAAACATTCTCAACGAAAATGTGCCTAATAAGCAAAACCCTCTATTAGACATACAGTTAATTCAATACTACTACAACAACTCCAGAAGATGAAGCATGCATCGAAAGGCCTAGAGTGAAATCAACGAAAATTTTAGATAGTTGAGGAAGACGGTAGTATACAAGGTAAAAATAAATAGTAGTTTAAACAAACTAAAACAACACGCTTTATTAGAAAACCGAACTAAAAAATGAAAAATAATTTTATTTTCCAAAACGCTTGGGATAAAATTAAAGTGGTCAACAAAAAAATAATCTCCAACAGATCTAGAATAAAACTAGAGTCATCTACAAAAAACAGTAATTTTAATATCAAAAGCGTGGGTGCTCTATATCAATTAATACTTATATTTGATAATAAACAGATATTGGTAAAAGTAAAGTCTCTAAGAAGATAATGTAAAAAACCATAAAAATCACCCAACGCTTTTTATGGTAAAATTATTTTTTTGTAGATAACTCTAGTTTTATTCTAGATGTGTTAGAGATGATTTTTTTGTTGAGCACTTTTAATTTTTGTCCCCAAGCGTATTGGAAATTAAAATTATTTTTTTATTTTTTAGTTCGGTTTTCTAATAAAGCGTGCTGTTTTAGTTTTTTAAACTATTATTTATTTTTTTATTTTTTAGTTTGGTTGCCTAATAAAGGGTGTTGTTTCAGTTTTTTAAACTATTATTTTTTTTTAATTTTTAGTTTAATTGATTATCATAAACCGGAATCCCATGAAAATTTAATTACTTAATACTTTTCTAAAAAAACCTCCGGCCCGGATTTGAACCAGCAACCTATTGAT
The DNA here is from genome assembly GCA_030220185.1 of Diploptera punctata. Lineage (NCBI taxonomy): Eukaryota > Metazoa > Arthropoda > Insecta > Blattodea > Blaberidae > Diploptera > Diploptera punctata. The sequence goes on along the minus strand of JASPKZ010003451.1, from coordinate 69,215 downwards.
TGCTGAAATTATATACCACTACAGTCCACCGCTTTACTAACTGAGCTATTACAACGATTGACTAAAAATCGATAAGTCCGCAACCTATTACACAGGATTTTTTTTTTGATTTTCCGATGATTGTGGCCAGGATTTTAGAAAACAAATTATGAAATTATTGTATTTTCATGGGTCCTTTACAAGTATACAAAGTTCCAAGTTGATCCAATGTTTTTAAGTGGATGAAAATCGTGTTCAAAGATTCCGTTACATAGATACAGGTTCGTTACATAGACAGATACAGGTCAAGCTAATAAAATATATAATTTAACATTGTTATAACCTCAACGGTATAAAAAAATTATGAACTCAAAAAGTATATTTTAATTCAAATGTCGAAATAAAATGTATTTAATTCATAAAACGTTTTAATAAAAATATCACGAAAAAAACTGCGTAATTGAAGAAGCGAACCTGCGATCTTCATTAACAGAACCAGTGACCGCGTGCTTTACCGTGAGCTATCGGGATACGTAGAAGAGTCTTCAGTTAATGCCACATAACGCAGTAGCTCAGGGACTGCACAATTATGACTAGTTTCCTAGTTTGAACCCAGCGCTGTGCCGAGTATGACTTAGAAGAAATGTGCGTTCAAGAGATGACTCATTTTTTTTGTCGAAAGGTGTACACGTCCATGACTGTTTTTTTCTTTTTTTAATTTTTAGGCTGATGTCTTTTTCTAGTAATATGAACTTTAGAGCCCAGAATTTTTTCCATGATTGTGTGATTCTCATTTCTATTTCGTTTCGAGTTTGGTTGCTTGGCCATAATAAACTTTGATGTAGTAGATTTTGCGATTTTCGATCTGTATTATCTTTTTTGTATCGTTAGTCATTACGTTTGTTTTTGAGACATTTATTTGAAGTCCTGATTGTTTACTGTATTTGCAGAGCTCTCTTAGCATTTTTCTGCTTTCTCGTATGAGTGTGTTATGAGGGCGATGTCGTCTGCAAAGCGGAGATTGAATAACTTCCTTCCGTCTATATTTATTCCATAGTCTTCTTTCATCTTGCTGAAGATATCCTCCATTAGGGCTATGAAAATTTTTGGGGACATTGGGTCCCCCTGCTTTACTCCTCGCTGTAGGGAGATTTCCTCCCCTACTTTGTTCATTTCAACTCTTGCTTTGCTATTTGTGTATAGTTTTCCTAGAAGTCGAATGTACTTGTGTTATATCCCCTGGCGTTCTAGTGTTTTTAGAATGGCTATATGCTCCACCGAGTCGAAGGCTTTTGCAAAATCGACAAAGACCACATATAGTTTCAGTTGAATTCGTTCGCCTTCTCGATTAGTTGTGTTAACACTTGTAGGTGGTCTATGGTTGAATAAACTTTCCGGAATCCTGCTTGTTCGTATGGTTGGTTTTCTTCTACCTTCAGGCTTATTCTTTTTGTATTTATGGTGGAGAATACTTTGTACATGCTGGTCATTATTAGGCTTACTGGTCGGTAGTTATCTATGTTAAATCTGGGGCCCTTTTTGTGGATCAAAATGATGTTTGAGAACCATTGTTGTGGGAATTCTTCAGATTCTGATTTTGTATTAAATAAAAGCACCTTGCCCTTGATAAGCTCATCTGAGTCGGTTTTGAGAAGTTAATTCCTTATGCAATCTTCACTCGGGGTCTTTCCGTTTTTCAGTACCGCTTCTACTTCGGAGGTCATGATTGGCGGAATGGTTTCTCCGTCCTTTAGGGTGTTTATGTATCTTATCAAGTGATCCTCCCTGTCACTTATCGTACTTGTGTAAAGTTCTTTGTAAAATTCCGTTGCTCTTTCAATTATCTTTGTGCGGTTTGTCAGTTGTTCGTTGTTCTTGGACTTGAGCTTTTCAGTCCAGCTTCTGCCTTCGTTTATTCCTTTTCTAATTGCTTTTGTGGATTCCGTTGTCGCTTTTATTATGTTAATTTTGTGTTCTCTTATGAGTCTTCTTATGGCTCTCTTCCTTAGTTTGTTGACATTACTGTATTCTAATTCGTTAGTTGGGCTTTTCTTTGCTAGTTTCATTCTTTCTGTTAGCTGTTGTTTTGTGCCTTCGCTAAGCCTCGAGTTCTTTATGCCGTCTTTTCCTTTTATGGCTGCTTCTTCTGACGCTTTTGTTATGATCTTTTCGATATTTGTATTTAAGTTTTGTACATCGCCTGAAGCTTCCATGTTTATTTTTTCCATGTATTTGTGTATGTTGCTGGCATATTTAGCTTTGTCCCAGCTTGTTGGTCTGTCTCATGTTTGTGTGCCTCCTGCTTCGCATTCTTCTGCTGCTTATTTTTATCTTTGCCTTTGACCATCCTATGGTCTGAATCGAAATTTAGGTGCTTCATTGCGCTCAATGTTGGTTGTCGCTTAATATGTAGTCGATCTCATTCTTCGTGTTGCCATCTGGGCTTCGCCATGTCCATTTATCCTTCCAGGGTTTTTTGAAGAATGTGTTAGTGATTCTCTTGTTATTACTCTGTGCAAAGTGTATTAGTTTTTTCCCCCTCTCGTTTCTTGTTCTGAGTCCGTAGGCCAATACACTCTTTCGCTGCTGTCTGTTTTCTGGCCAATCCTGCCATTGAAGTCCCCTATAACCATACTGATGTGGGATTTGTGTTCTTGTAATGTATCCTCCAGTTTTTCGTACAATTCAACTATTTCTTCTTCTGTGATGGTCTGTGTGGGATCGTAAACTTGTACTATTGTCATTGTTTTTTCCAAATCTGAGTTTTAGTAACATTATTCTGTCATTTATTCCAATTATGTCTTCAATGTTGTTCTTTATTCTGTTCGATATAATGAATCCCACTCGTTTCTGTCCTCCTTGCGTGCCTATTTGACTGAATACGTCGCCATTTTCCTTTTCCGTTATGTTTGTACTTCTATCCGTACTTCCCCTAAGCCAATGACACATATTCTAGCATTTTTATAGCTTCTTTTAGTTCTATTAGTCTTTCTTCTGCGAGTAGAGTTCTCGCGTTAAGCGTTGCTATTTCTATCTCTGCTTTCCGTTCTGCCGCGACACCTTTTGTTATTCTTCGGTGGGGCCCACGAGTTGGTGTTCTTGGTGGGTTTGGAGTTACTAATAATCTTCGTATTTGATGCTTCCGTAGCGTCGGTCGTAGTTATACCTGTAGCCTGATTCATCAGTAATTGACACTCCTCTTGTATCCCATCTTGCGTAGCGAAAACGTCTTATCAAGGCGCCTGTTGGCCAAAAATCTGGGGCGTTTACCGTTTCTATTTCTGTCATGTCGATGCCTACTTTAAAGGCTTTATTTCTTCCTCTGGTTTCAAGTGCCTCGCAGTCTATGTCGCCTGTGATTTCGCCTTCCTTTAAGTTGATATTATATCATAGGCCCCCGTTTCCTGCCTTAGTCTCCCTATAAATAAACTTGTGGCCACTTGTATTATTTTTTTGTTGTTACTTCCTGTTCTAATTATCTCTGCTCTTTTATTTCTCCCTCTTCTTTCTTCCACTGTCCATTCAAATTGTTTTTCTGGTCTCGTACTGCGGTCTCTGTTTCCTGTCTGTATAAAATCCATGACGTTTTTCCCGACGAGTTCTTGCTTGCTGATGTTCCATTGGAAGGGTAGGGTGTTTTCCCTTCCAACACAAATTTCCTTTCCTGTTGTTTTATCTCGTTTTGCACGGAGTTCTTTATTTCTTCTTTTAATAGAGGCTTCATGCTGTCCGTGAATGAAGTTAAAGCATTCTGCAGCTGATCTGTCCTTCCCGCGATTGTGTTCACGGTTTCCACGTAAATGTGATTGTTCTCACCAGATGGCAGAGCGCCCTGTGTCTCAGCCGCAGTTTCCCCGGCTTGGCCGGTAGATGTCGCTAGTTGATCCGCTGGTGGTCGTGGGTTTTCCTGCTCCTGTATTGCCTTTTCCTTGTAGCTTCTAACCTCCTCTTTTATATGTTCAGTTTCTTTGATCTTATTGTCTAGTATGCTTTTCGCTTCACTAAAATTATTTGTTAGGTCACTCATCGCTTCAGTAATGTTTTCCTTCATTTGTTTCTTTGTGGTTCCATCTTTTTCTGCTATTTTTTAAGGCTTTTCAGAGCGCTTTCGATACGTTCACTTACTGCTTCCGCCATCTGATATTATAGAATGTGCAAATATGACATGCAATCAACTTGATTTTCTTCAGTGTGCGTTTTGCAGTCATTCATATTGCTGTGAGGATTTTATTGAAAGTTCCCATTTACATTTATAGTTAAGATATCTGCATTGTGTATGGCTTCTACAATGACATCTACAGTGATACATAGAGCATGACTGCAGAGTTTTGCAGAAAAACGACATCCATCAGCACATTGAAAGGTACATAATGTTCCTGTAACAAAACTTTCATACAGATATGTTTGTTCGAGCCCATGTACTTTCCTTGTAAGTGCACTCCAAGCATGAGTTCTCTTGTACAGTGATGCAATTAACATACTTCAATAGAAATTTGATAAAAATTCTAATATATTTTTGAGAAGTGAGATCGTATATATATTTTAAAAGAATAGAATTGAACACTCATACCAATTTGTGCCTCTGATGAAAATTGTATGAACTAGAAGAGAATGTTGTTGATGGTTACACACTGCAATGATGAGATATTGGTACATAGTGCTTCAAATATGTATATCTAATAATATAATATAATTTATATATCTAATAAAAATTAGATTGTTTATGGAAAAACATTAAATAAATAAATATATTTTTTAACTATTACAGAAAGGATATATAATGCTATACAACAATGTTTTCCTTAACTCATTCACAATTTCGACATGCCAGATATTTTGAAGTAGGTGGATACTGGCATTTTGTGTAAAAGTAGCACAGGCCAGTACAATGGCTGCTCAACATTGAGAGGGTTAAGAAAGCCAAATAACATTAGATAAACCTGTATTTTTTCCGTGGGTACAATGTTACCTGTGTGTTTGGGGTAATTTGTACTAAGCACTTTTATTCTCGTTTTTATTTTTTTTTTTATCAAATGTAGCAGTTTCAAAGCAGTGTTAAGAAAATTCAGTGTCATACAGCTATGCAATATCACATTAACTTCATATGTGGATAGAATTAAATAAAACTTAGGGAAACTGGTCCGTCACTGGGAGTAAATTTTAAATTACACATGCTTTCCCCATTATGCAGGTCCCTTCGCCGTTCTCCAGGCTCCATATTAATGATATAGAATAATGTCTTAACACTTTAACATAAAACCCAAAAAATATATACAAATTATGTACCTCATATATTTCACATTCGTCATGACGATGTTTCAATTGTACTCAGCCCGTAATTGAGAGTCGCAAGTTTTCATAGTTTTAGAATTCTTATCTAAAAAACTATTTGACGAAGAAACATTAAATTTTCACACACCTCATTTAATTATAAAAGCAGTTGTAATGATGTATAATTTACTAAAATTTGTGTAATTGTATGAAACATCAAAATATCACCTTCAGAATGAAGTGTAAAAATTGTAATTGAATATATTTTGCATAAATGCAAAACAAAGATGAATATTGAGAAATTATTTACTTGGTATCAGATTATGAATCTTGTAACAAATTACAAGTTACCAACTATACTGATAATTATCAGTACTAACATCATGGTTGCCAACATGTTATTTATGTTTTCACTAAATGCAATATCAAACTTTCAACATTATTCACAGTACATTTTAAAAACTCATTTCATAAGTTTCGTGCTTTACACAATACCATGGTTCAAGACATAATTCCGTCCACTGTCAGTCACAACTCCGAAATGTATGAGGTGAGTTTTTAAAATATACTCTCATTGATGTTAAATAAATATTACCTCATAATGTTTACTTCAAAACATTAATATAAATTTCCAACAAGTTTAATCAGGTCGGATTAGGTAGGGTACGGTAGCTTAGATTAAGTAGGCACTTGACAATTTCCATTTTTTGTTAGTGTTTATTTCATTACTTGGCTATTCTATTTAGCAATGATAATAGATATTTTTCAACATTAATGTGGTGTGTTTTAGGTTATTTTTACATTCAGCTTCTACTACAATTCCATGGCTTCATTTGAAAAGAAACCACACACAACACATATATATTTCTCAGGAAATTATTCACATATGCATTCTGGTAGAATTTTTCTTTTTTTATTAATGAAGATTTTAGAATCACACAATATTATATCAAAAGGAAGATACATGTGGAAATAATGGACGCTAATAGTCTTTGAAAGTTAATTTATAATAATTAATAGGCAGAAGAGATGTAATAGATCTATCGAAAGGTGTTTTCTTAAGTGTTAAGTGAACAAGATAAATTTGATAATAAGTTTGTTCTGTTTAATTCTTACCTCATATTATTGTTCCTGCTAGACAAATGTTTCAAGACATGTCTCTCTCATGTTCAGTAGTTACAGGCTGATTTTGTCCCAAGTTGTCGGCCCTAGATTTCAAATTCTACTCCCTCTTTCTGTGGTCCAAAGAACTTAGTAATTAGGTTCCTCTCCCCGGGAATTTCAAAATTCATAATATTCTCTCTGTTCTTCTGTATGCAGATTTTTCCCAAATGGTGAGTCATCTGTGTTTTTTAACAGTATCAGTAATTCTGTGTTAAAATCTCTTTTGTGTTTTTTTGACCAAACATGAGTAGCTAATGCAGATTTTCTACTTCCCCAATTTTTTACTTTTCTCATGTGTTCTTTGGTTCTAATGGTTAAATTTCTTTGTTTTCCCTATGCACATCTTATCACAATAACTATATTATCTGGTAAATACCTGATTTTATCACACACAATAACTATTTTCAATCAACTGGATTCAACCATATTTCACACAAAATGGCAATCTTCAATAGCCTATCATATAGGTTGGTGATTATGCCCCTGAACAGAGAAAATTATGAGTTATAGAAAAAATATGTAATAGAAGTGGCAAGAGAAATTAGTTTTGAGGAGAAAATTACACAAAAAAGATAAGTAAAAAAAAAATTAAGGAATGAAAGTACTCTCGAATAGAAAAACCAAAGGAAGCGAAATACAGGAAATTCACATAACATCCATGGGCACAAAATAAATCCCAGAAGATTTTTTAAAATATTTAATTCAGATTAGCACCAAAGAATGATTATAGCTTAACAAACTAAGGAAAATCTACAAAAATAAAAAGATTGATGTTAGTAAAAAAATCAGGAATATACAAAATAAATGTGCAGAATATGATAAGAAATGCAGAGGGGAAACAAAAACAATTTTAACCATTAGAACCAAAGAACACATAAAAAATGTAAAAAAAAAGGGGAAGTAGAAAAATCTGCAGTAGGTGCGCATGTTTGGTAAGAAAAACACTAAATACATTTTAACACAAGATTTTAAACACAAAATTATTAAAACAGTTAGAAACATTAAACAAACTCACCATATGGGAAAAAATTTACATACAGAAGAACAAGGATAGAATTATGAATTTTTACATTCCAGGGGAGAGGAACCTAATTACTACGTTCTTTGGACCACAGAAAGAAAGAGCAGATGTCGAGACCCAGAGCCGAGAACTTGGGAAAAATCAGGAACACGAGACAGACATGTCTAACAGAATCAACAATATGAGGTAAGAATTAAACAGAACAAACTTATTATTAAGTAAAACCTCAAAATGTTACTCCCAATCATATTTAAAAAAAAAGATAAACTTACTTAAATAGGTTCTGATAAAAGTGACGAACAGTACAACAGAAAAATTATGAACAAAAATTTCAAGACTAACTATACAGAGTACTGACCGTAATAAGTATCAACAAGTCATACTAAAATATCTCTGCTAGTTCCTGGTTTCTTTAGGAATCTACCTCATGGGAGGCTCCATCCGTCTATCATCTCACATTCTTCTTCAATCTAATCCAATTGGCAATCCACTTTTTCTGTGGACTTTCTCGTGATCATTTTCCTTTGATTTTTAGCTTAAGCATTTGTCTTCCTTTTCCAATTTTGAGTTGTCAAAATTATTTTAATCCACTTTCATGAATTTTCAAGAAACATAGCTATTGAGACTGTTCTCATCAAGAGATTTTTTTATTAACTTTTACTTACATTCATCGATCCTACTTAGAAGATAACAAAAATGACCATCAAAAATATGTATATAATCAGTTAATTTTCTAGAAGAATTTTTCCCCGAAAGAAGCTCAATTAAAAAGTATGGTCGAGTTCATTAAACAGAAAATTTGAAAGAAGACCATAAGGAGTGTGGATTCAAATTAAGTGAGAATTTCAAATTCATTTAGCGCTTGCCATTTTCTCAAATTAAAACACTAGGTATATATATTAGAATAAGATGACGAATTAATTCTTTAAAAGAAATCAGCAAATTTGAACATCAGATATGGTGACTTAGCCAAAATTAAAGAATTTCCGTAGTGGACAACTGATTTTTTTTTGCTACAGTACTCAATATCTACGATTTAATTAACAGAAGTATATTAAATAAACATGCAAAATGAGACCACAATTCAACTTGCTCAGAAATTTGCTCAGTTTACACAACTGTATGATTGGCTATTTCTTCATGTAACACCACACAGGATGTGGAAGAAGAAGGTACAGTGTTTCCACCACAGGTCTTAGGATGCCCTTAATATAGTATGAGATTAAAGCACCTGTCTTTCTAAAACAAACTGAACAAGATGTCAGCCCTACATAACTACCATTCTTACGCACAGAACAAATGTTTGGCACCTCATATCAGTTAGAGGGTGAGCCTGTAACGCGAATTTCTCTCCAGATTGTTCTAGTTTCAAATATTAACTAGACATTTCATTAAATCTAGATAATATAATTACAGGTCAGTAATTTGAGATAAAAATGTAATATAGAGAAACATAACGAGTTTGGACTTCAATTAATCAGAATTTTATTAGAAATCCAATGATCATATTACTGAATCGATTTTGTTAATTATATAAAAGTTGATTTCCTCTTATTAAAAACTACTTAGAAAACGCCTTTTGTTAAATTTGGGTTATGCCAATATAGTTGAAGCCAGAAAGTATAGAAGTCATAGGGTATGACAAAGGTAGACCCAGATACCTGAATACAATAGATACCAAACCTTTGTTAATGAAAATGTGTCACGACGTCTATTTGAAATGAGACTAAAATATCAGTCAAAATAATATTTATGAGTGACCAGGGAAACAACACTATGTCAGGATGAAGTTTCAAATATTTATTTAGATACTTATCAGTTAAAATATAACTACGAACTACACATAAAAATTAATTTAATAAAAAACTCAAAGGCCCAACTAGAAACAACTTGGCAACATTGTAGACAAGTGGCTCGAAAAGCCACACCTTTTTATATATCAGTAATATATGTGCTCATATATTTAAACCAATAAGAAAAAAATGTATCCTTTCTCCTGTAGCGATCTGATGATCGAAAAAATACTGAGGTTTTCAAGAGATACCAAACTGAGACACATGCAGTAACAGAAGTCTCCCAACTAGCCAAAGGAGAACATAAAAAGTTTCATTGTAATCGGGAGAAGCCTCCCAGATATCCAAGGGGAAAACATAGATTAAATTACATTGCGGATATTTATCCATAACTTTTATATTATTATTTTAATAATAATAATTCTTCAGTATTCTAATGCAAAATCAGATTGCTAACACAACATATAATCAAATGTTTTTCATTGAATACGATTTAAATAAATCGAGTGATTTATAAACTACAATTATTGAAAATACTATTGCTGCCCGTACAGTTCCTTCGTTATTCCCTGAGATAAGTTTTCCTGATCGCTCATCGAACCCAACCTGACTAGACCACGAGCATAAAATTCCCACATTACGGGGATTCCTTCTAATCAATCCTTGTATTAAACCCACATCCTGTGATAATCCATCACACTTTTATCCACCCCTTTTGTTCCAAGCTGACCAAGGGCCATGCAGCTAGCAGAGGGTTTAGGACTGTTTATAAAAATCTGCACACAGCTGGACATCAACCACTGACATTCTGGCTTGCAAGTGTATTGCCATAAACAACTGCACTAGGGTGTGCAGCATATCTCATGAAGTATAGCATTTAAAAATATGGAACTTTCACTGTTATGAAGCTGTTCTCAGGAACATGTCCCTAAAAATAAAATTGCATAGTGTTTTCTAGAGTATGCGCTGTGATCTGTCATGAGGTCCCTGTTAGACAATGTTGCAGAACAGAGAAACCAAACCATAGTTACAAATTTTCTCGTGTATAAGATTAACACATTTACTTAAAAAATTTGTCTTATAAATGAGGGATGTCTTTCAAATCAAAGGTAAAGATTCATCCTCTCTCCAAAATCACATACTCTGTTATCTGTTTGGATGGTCAAGTAGATGTGTTATTTCAAGCATATCACTGTCTAAGAACAGGCTTTCCCATTCAATTATATTTGAAGAGAAAAATTTTTCTCTTCAAATATAATTTATCTTTCATTCAGAAATGTTAAATTAATAATAAAAATATCATTTCCCATTCAATCTTTATGTGTATTGTGTTAAGTTTGTTATTTTCCTGTAGTTTGTAGTGATGGATATACATATACTAGAATTACAAATTGAATGTAACAGAAGAACAAAGGAATAAACATAACGGAGAGAAAAAAGGAATAGACAAGCTGAAAATCTATGAAAAAAAGTTACTAGAACTTGGAAAAGTCAGAAAGATATAGGACTATTCTATACTTTTAGTAGATAACAGCGTACAAAATAAGGAAGAAGACTGAACCAGACAGTTTTGAAATGTATAAAAGAAATACAAAAAAATAACAATGACATTTTAAAAAAGTATAATGATTTGTACATGTGCAGTCAAATAAGCATAACATCAAATATTTGGAAGTCATATTCCATGAAATGCATGTTAAAGTTTTATCTAGAAAAATAGCATGAAACATGTTGTGTGCATCTTATAGACTGGAATAAGTGTTTCTTCAACAGCCCCCCCTCTCTTACCTGCCATGAAGTAATTCACTAAGTTTAATTAACTACTATAAAGAAACATAAAAACTAAACATTATCTAATGTTTAAAAAAAAAATGCTTACCTTTGCTATAGTTTTCACAATAGGCACCAATACTTGAGTTACAGCCACCTCACGTTTAATGTCAATGTTTTCAGACTCTTCTATTTTAGGAAATGGTGTGACCTGCAACCAGAGTTACAATCTGTAATTATAAAAATTACTACATGTATGTGCCAGCATAAGTCAAGAACATTTGCAGCATTTTCAAACCAAATGTGGTAAACGTATAAATTGCCAAGTGGGAAAGTGGATGTAACAGGTAAAATATTGCTGTAACTCCTAGAAGTAGGGGGGGAGGTTTCAATAGAAATACTATCAATCAACAACAACCTATATATATATATTCGACATAACTCATGTGGACGGATTTCAACCAAACTCAATATGCATATTACTTAAAATTCACAAAACCTTCCATTGAGGGTTATTTTTTTTGTTTTCAGAGCAACTAATCCCATTGGTAGTGGCCCCACTGACATTTAAAGGTGAATTTGAGCCATAGGTCCCCTAAGAGAGGCGAAAAATAAAATTACAAACGGATTTCAATTAGTATTTTAATGGGTCGCTAAGCTGATTGGAGGCAGTACAAATGGTATATAAGACCATGTTTGATTCCCAGCATTACTAAGGTACATGACAGGGTGAAAAATAAAATAGCCAAAATGACCAAGATATGTTAGATTTTGGAGAAACTTTAACTGATCGATGAAACACTCAATGAACTTAAGCCCAACTTAATCTCTAAGGAACCTTAAGAGAGAGGTTTGACAAGGTGTTGTGGCGCTTTATTAAACCACGCGATTTGTTACCAATTGTGGTGGGTTTATTAACCACGATCTGCAAACCAAAATTTGCACCGCCATGTATCGTCTTTTTTTTCCTTTGTATATATACAGGGTGGACCGCTCGAATGGACCTAATTTCAATTGCTTGTTACTGGCAAACGGTTGAAGATAGGAACTTAAAACAACGTTCATATTACAGAAAAACTCACCAAGTTTTGATATCCAGATCACCACATCTCTATATGAGCCCCAGCAGTCACTGTGACGATATCAAAGCGATGAACAATTTCTTGCCAAGTACGTTGGAGTATGTCTTCTGGAATGTTCTCAATAGCCTCTATGATGCGCTCACGAAGATCACGAAGGTCTTTGACTGGGGTGGTGTAAACTTTATCTTTGACATAGCCCCAGAGAAAGAAATCCAGTGGTGTTAAATCGGGAGATCTCGGGGGCCACGCGATTGGTCCTCCCCTACCAATCCAACGGCCAGGGAAAATGTTGTCCAAAGTCGTACGAACTTCATTGGACCAGTGGGGAGGAGCACCATCTTGCTGGAAAACGATGTTAGGCTGCAGTTGTTCAATTTGTGGAAAGAAGAACTGCTCCAGCATGTCAAGATATGTGGTACCACGAACAGTTTTCTCGGCGAAGAAAAACGGTCCAATGACCTTATTATGTGACAAACTGCACCAAACATTCATCTTCGGACTATCACGAACATGCTCTTGAATAGCGTGAGGATTCTCCGATCCCCAGATCCGCACATTATGCCGGTTTACCTTGCCTGACAAATGGAAAGTGGCTTCGTCCGAGAAGAAAATCTTGGTCATGAAGTCAGGATCAGCGCCGAGACGGTCCAGCATCGTATTGGCGAATTCCACTCGTTTCGGCATGTCATTCGGCTCCAGACGTTGCACTAACTGCACTTTATATGCGTGCAGTTTGAGGCGTTTGTGGACAATCCGTTGTAATGTCGATTTTGGTATTTGAAGTTCCCGCGAAGCTCTTCTTAATGACTTCCGGGGGCTTCGCTCAAATGCGGCTTGAACATTTGCTACCATTTCATCGGATGCTCTGCGACCACCACCATGCTTCTTCAACACAGATCCTGTAGCTAATAATGTATCACGCCACTTCTTTATGCTTCTAGCAGTTGGAGCATCACGGTTAAACACACGCCGGAACTCCCTTTGAACTCTAATGATTGATTTAAACTCCGCATACCACAAAACAGCTTGCGCTTTCATCTGCGGAGTCGCCATTTTCACAAACAATTAAATCTAAGAACGAGAAACGTATCTTTGTGCCATCTACCGACAGGATTCGAAACTTGGTGAGTTGTTCTGTACTATGAACATTGTTTTAAGTTTCTATCTTCAACCGTTTGCCAGTAACAAGCAATTGAAATTAGGTCCATTCGAGCGGTCCACCCTGTATATTAGCCTTGAGTTCATAACAATCAGGATTATTTAAAAGCCTTTGCCCGGGCCCATAAGAGGCAAAGATTGATTCATCTTTCGTATCTAACTGCTTAAACATTAATCAACAACAGATTTTAAAACACTTTAGTAATCTATGATACTTGGATAAGCTGAATATGTATTATTATTATTAACCATGAAAGCTAGACCAAAAAAAGGAAGTTTGTATGATCTCCTAAACAAATAAGCTTGTGTACGGGAATATGCCAAACAGCAGTATACACACAAATAATTTAAACATTAAACATGATGTTTATAAAAAAAATGGTGTTTAATACAAATAGTACGTCTGAAGTATTATAAAAATATAATTAAAGTATTACTTAACTTCGATCATTCATAAATTAAAGAAACAAAATAATAATTATTAACATAAAAAATAACATAACTCACACAAACAACCTCACATACATAGTTTCAGTCCTTGCGAGGGTGGCTTTCTCTGGTCTGCCGGACCAAAAACCCAAAGCACGCCACTCGCGTCATCCAGACGACGACAATGTTCCAACCAAAATTTCCGATCGAATGATAATGTTCTGAATGTGCGTAAGATATTTGAGCGTTCCGAGGTAGAAGGGGAAGATGCGCACTACAAACAGAGCAAGGGGAGGGGTAGAAAGGAGAGTGGGGGTTTATGCAGAGAAAAAGGAAATTGGCATAGTTCACAAATCTTCTAGTTCAAAGTAGGATAACGGCACTGATGTCACGAACCGAAAATGGCACTTTCGGTTCAATATCGCCGCCTCCGGCCATCCGGGAAAGAAAAGTCCCATAAAATTACCAAGCGATGAAAGAAATCACAACAAGTCTTGGAGACTTGAGTCACTATAAAGATGTTCCAATGACACTAGATAACAAATTCCACAATGGGAGGACACGGCAACACTACACGATTCCGAGCGGAAAACATTTTCACAAATTTCATCGTCCCCAAGATTAATATCACCACACCAGCTCTTCTTCGTCGACCATCCAGGCGCTGTAAACATAGACTCAAATCTTGCTGATGGCACAGCCGCTATAGTCGAACTCCGCGGTGTTCCAGGTGAATCCAGGGTGACGATATACAACAACATGGATTGCCGGATCGCAATCAAGATCAGCCGCTCTCTTGGAATCAGTAGTTGTAGAACCAACATTTCGGCCAGCGGGGTACTCGGGGTCGGCCGAACCCACCAAGTACTCGACTGCCAGGAGTTATTTCTTCTTCCACTATGCCAATATCAGGAAAGGGTAAACTGAAATGATAAAATACCAGGAAACAGAAAGCGGAACCTCAAAAGTTTTTACAAAAGATATTCCATAACACTATTTTAAGTAAGTAGAAATCATATTTGTCCTTCACAAATCATCAGTGGAATTAATCCACTACAGGACATACTTTTAATTGGTTAACATGCTGCTTGGTTATATGGCCATCAACACTTTCTAACTTCTAGTTACCCTTATTTTAGAATTTAGACTGCGTCTTAGAAAAACAAGACCTGGTCCACATGTACACAAGCTCTCTCAAAAGTCCCCCGTCATAATATTTTTTTACAAACGACATGGCTCACTCAGCCCACATACCGATACCAAAAAAGCAAGCTTTCATGGTATCCAATATAAGTATACGAAGTACGTATTTAAACTCTAGGATCGACACTCTCTAGAAAGATGTCCAAAGCGCTGGCATTTCCAACATTGGATATTACTTTTCTGCTGCCAAGAATTACTGCGTGAAGA
This sequence comes from Diploptera punctata, assembly GCA_030220185.1. Classification (NCBI taxonomy): domain Eukaryota; kingdom Metazoa; phylum Arthropoda; class Insecta; order Blattodea; family Blaberidae; genus Diploptera; species Diploptera punctata. Next base: position 54,138 of record JASPKZ010003451.1, on the reverse strand, counting down.
TCGATTCACAGGAGCGCTTGCTCTACTTGAGTTATTAGTCATATGTATTTCACTAAAGTTCTTTTGCTTTTCAGCGATTTCAAAATTAGCTACTTTTCTTGCCAAGACATACATTTATGCTACACTTTGGGGTTTTGTAGCGAAAATCAAATGTTGTCTAATGGCAGAAGACATATCTTGAAGAATAATATCAATAAAATTTTCTTCCGAAAACTGAGGATTCAGTATCAATGAAGCGCCTTGAATTTCGGAAATAAACTCCAATAAAGATTTCTCAGAGTGTTGGAATCGACGAGACACAAATTTAATCCAGTAATCTTCCAACAACCTGGAAGGCAATAACGAACATTTCACATGTTCTAAACTCTCGATCCAAGTCAATCTCAATTTAACGACGTTGTTCCACACCTTCAATAGCATTCCTCGAACACAACTCAAAATCGAATTAACAAAATATTCATCATTAACCAGTTTCAATTCAAAAATCGAATTGAGTTTTATTAGGAAGAAAACTATCAGTTCCTTATCATTTCCATCACAGGGATAGACTTTCCTAATTAACTCACGGAAAATTCGCTGATTATTTTCTTCCATGTCAGAAGAAATGTTGGAAGCAATTCCGTCAGAAAAATATTTGATAGAGCTAATTCTACGATCAATAATATTCTTATTCACTTCTATAGAATTATCTTCACTAATAGAGCTGTCTACGATAAACTTTCGTTTTACCAATATTTGTTCAGCAGGGGGGAGAGAATTCAAATGTATCTTAAGTCGTTGACGTAATATATTTACGTCGCCTTCAATGTCTATGCCTAACAAGGTTAACTCTCGGACTAAGTTGTCCTTAGATACAACATCGATCCAACTAGGCATGCTTATTAGACAAAGTAAACAAAAAATATAAATAGCTGTAAGAGAACGCAATTTGTTATGCATGAATTACTCTGTGTTTATAAACAAGGAGAGATGAATCAATTTATTTACGCAAGACAGCTCAAATACGTAAATAAGCACATTTCAATAACATTTACGTAGATAATGACTCTCGAAAACAAACAATCATCCACGACGTAATATTTCTGAAAAATGTCGATATCAAAACGTTTTATAATTCCAAAAACCATTTAAGATCACTCTGAATATATTCTCTGTTCTGGTACTTGAATCCAGAACCAAAACTTAAGTTCGAAAAATTTTGAATCGACGACCACATGAACTACTGCCAATATAATACAAAATTCTTTTCCAAACAGAAAGAAACAAAACCTACGGTCTGCTACCATTTGTGACGCTTTATTAAACCATGCGATTTGTTACCAATTGTGCCGGGTTTAATAACCACGATCTGCAAACCAAAATTTCCGCCGCCGTGTATCATCTTTTGTTTCCTTTGTATATATATATATATATATATTAGCCTTGAGTTCATAACAATCAGGATTATTCAAAAGCCTTTGCCCGGGCCCATAAGAGGCAAAGATTGATTCATCTTTCGTATCTAACTGCTTAAACATTAATCAACAACAAATTTTAAAACACTTTAGTTATCTATGATACTTGGCTAAGCTGAATATGTATTATTATTATTATTAACCATGAAAGCTAGATGGAAAAATGAAGTTTGTATGATCTCCTAAACAAGTAAGCTTGTGTGTGGGAATATGCCGAACAGCAGTATACACACAAATAATTTAAACATTAAACATGATGTTTATTAAAAAATGATGTTTAATACAAATAGTATATCTGAAGTATTAGAAAAATATAATAAAGTAATATTATTGATCATTCTTAAATTAAAAAAACAAAATAATAATTATTAACATAAAAAAATATCATAACTCACTCAAACAACTTCACACACATACTTTCAGTCCAAGCCAGGGTGGCTTTCCCTGGTCCACCGGACCAAAAAACCAAAGCACACCACTCGCGTCCTCCAGACGACGCTGTTGCAACCGATCGAATGATAATGTTCTGAATCTGCGTTATCGTATTTGAGCATTCCATGGTAGACGGGGAGATGCACAGAACAATCAGAGCAGTGGGAGAGGTAGAAAGGAGAGAGTGGGGGTAGATGCATAGAGAAGGGAAATTGGCATAGTTCACGAATCTTTCAGTTCAAGGAGGATAACGGCACTGATGTTACGGACCGAAAATTGCACTTTCGGTTCAGTGTGGAAAATAAAATTACAAAAATTAATTCAGAGTAATGTTGAATCTATAGTTATTGGGTTCACTTTGCTGATTGGTCACAGTCCCAATGACACTTAAGCCTAACTTTGTCCCTTAACAAACCTCAAGGAGAGGGTTGACATGGGTTAAAAAAATACAAAAAGTGATTGAGTTTAATGTCAAATCTATTGAATTCTTGGGGTCAGTGTGCACATTAGTCACAGTCCCAATGACATTTAAGCCCAAGTTTGAACCCTAAGCACCCCTAAGAAGGAAGGAGTGAGAAAAGCGAAAAATCAAATGACAACAGTGATTGAGATTAATTTTGAATCAATTGTTTTCAGGGCTACTAAGTTAATTGGTGACAGTACAGATGTCACCTAAGACGAAGTTTGATCCGGCACTCCTAGTGGGGATAAATAAAATTTCGAAAATGACCGAGATTAGCAGTTTTTAGGGCAACTAATCTCATTAATCACAGTTCCGATTAAATGTAAGCCTAAGTTTGATCCCTAGTGCATTTCTTTAAACAAACTAATTTAGTTATGCTTAATTAAAATTCATCGGAGAACATTTCGTTTAAACAACTCACCTCATAGGATTCATGTTTCCATGATACTGCAGTTTCAAACACAGTCGTGTTCATCTTCAACCATAACTCCGACTGACGAAATTCTTCGGCCGTCAACTGTTCTATTGTCGCCATCTTCAGTGCTGCTTGAATTTATGAACTTCGAAATCAAAGTAATTTCGTTAGGGATATCAAAATTCATTGATTTTTTTTTATATCCCTAACGAAATTACTTTGATTTCGAAGTTCATAAATTCAACCATAGATGGCAGCACTGAAGATGGCGACATTAGAACAGTTGACGGCCAAAAGAATTTCGTCAGTCGGAGTTATGGCTGAAGATGAACACGACTGTGTTTGAAACCGCATTATCATGGAAGCATGAATACTATGAGGTGAGTTGTGTAAACAAAATGTTCTCCGATGAATTATTAATGATTATACCTCATAATGTTTACTTCCCAAACATTAATTTAATATAATTAGTTATTAAATTAATATTGAGAAGCTAAAGGTATTACTATAATAGAAATAAGTAAATTAATGAACACAATTAAATTATTGTAAATCAATGGTAAAGAGAAAATTTTTTGCCTGAACCGGGAATGGAACCCTGAACCTTTAGCTTTCCGTGCTAATGCTCTGTCCACTGAGCTAATCCAGGCTTCATTCCCATCCAAGCAGAAATCCTTCCTTTACCTTACTCTACTGGTCCCATATACAATAATTTAATTGTGTTCATTAATTTACTTATTTCTATCATAGTAATAGCTTTAGCTTCTCAATATTAATTTAATAAATAATGCTATAGCTGTGTGGAGTCCCTTCATGATTTTCTGGTAGAAGCCATTCATTGTGTATTTGTGAATGATGATTCATTGCAATTGAACGTGGGACCAGTAGAGTAAGGTAAAGGAAGGATTTCTGCTTGGATGGGAATGAAGCCTGGATTAGCTCAGTGGACAGAACATTAGTACGGAAAGCTAAAGGTTCGGGGTTCGATTCCCGGTTCAGGCAAACATATTTCTCTTTACCATTGATTTACAATAATTAGTTATGCTTATTTTTCCTACAGATATCAGTGAGTGACAAGAGGTTAGCTCATCATCTCAAAGAGACACCCAGTAAGCATTTAAGGCTGATTAAATTTTGTTCAGTAGGTTTAACATTCTTTTATGATCCCAAAAGTCTTCAGATTCAGAACCCACAGTTTAACGTCAGTCCTGGTGGATGTGTGCCTCAGATTTTCATTTTAAAAATGGAACGGCCCCGATAAAGTTTCAACCTTGTTTCTTGGAACTTAAAACCTAGAGAACCTAAACTGAACCTGATTTATGGCAAATACAAATATAAGTATCAAAATACTACTCAGCTTACAGTCCTCTACCATCTGTGTAATTGTGACATTCATTAAGTCAGCACTATCAATGGAGTTGTCAATTCATGTCAAATTGTAACCGGAAGACACCAATTTTTAGTTTGTTTCAGAATTATTTTTCTAAATTTTAATACCTACTTTTGAAGAAGTGACTGAATTCACTAACTTAGAAATGTATACATCCACACTCACAAACACAATTACTATAACAACAACAGCAATGTCTGTACAAGCTAAATATGAAACAAAAATTTGCTTTGAAACATGTCCTAAAAGAACTCAACTACTAAGGGGGTGAGAAGTAAACAGACCTGCCTTATTTATTAATAAGATCCTCATAATGTTGTAATTTTATAACACTTTTTAGATGTGATATACTTTCCATAGAAAGTGAACTTACCAAATTTTCTGTTATATGTTCTTCAATATAAATGTTGTTAATTTCATTCTTCACAGCATCTGATGTAACCTGCAAACAGACAAAGTTTCAGTACATTAATCTACATACACACCAAGTGGACTATTTTATTTTCTGTTAGATGTTCCTCTGTACAGGGGGGGCCATCTCAACTTACTACTTTACTATTAATAGTGAGTGGAGAATATATTTTTAACGACTCACCTCATATGATTTCAAATTTCTTTGATACCAGCGGTTTCAGACAATATCATGTCCCTCTTCAGTCGTAGCTTCAACAGAACTTTATCAGTGGAAGCTATGACTGAAGAGGGACATGATATTGTCTGTAACTGCCGGAATCAAAGAAATTTGAAATCATATGAGGTGAGTCGTTAAAAATATATTCTCCACTCACTATTAATGATATAACCTCATAATGTTTACTTTCCAATATTAATTTAAATGTTACTCCTTTACGTTCGCAACTCGACTGAAATGGTTAGAATTATGAACCACTCCATGGACATCATTCTGTTTTGTTTGTAGAAATAAGGCCTGCTCTTTGTGAGGTAACACCTGGTGTGCTTATGAATGAGCAACACACCACATTGTTCTGCTCTATGGTGAAATACAACTGCAACTCATAGGATTTACAAACAGAGTGTTGATTACCTTCTGCCCTTGTTTTCAGATGTACAATATTGAGATGCAAACCGATGCAATATTCCATGCAGTCACGGCCTGTGCATTACAATGAGCAATGTGTACTAAATGTTAGCCTATATTTTCAAGACAATCCCACACATCGAATATACTACGCAACTTATTGTTATTTTGAACTTATATAGGAAAAATTCACTATGAGGTTTAATTTAAGAATTTTGAATTTATATAGGAAAAATTCACTATGAGGTTTAATTTAAGAATTAAATTAAAGTGTTTAATAACTAAAGCATTTAAAGGTATTAAACACTTTAATCCATTGAAGACATATTTAAGCGTCTGGTACATTCACTGCAAACCCATTTAAATCACCCCAGCGCTATTCCGGCTGCACTGGGTTTTAAATCAGAATACCAAGTCCATGCATACTGCGTCCTATAACTTATGAATTTCAGATAGTTTGTTTACCCCTGTTTTTTCTTGTAGTATTGTGTACTTTTATGAATAGCAAAGGAATGTGGCCTGCCTACAATCCTCTTTTGTGTAATTTATACAGTTATCTATTGTTAGTTTGAAGGCTGTCAGAGTTGACAATCATTTCAAAAACCATCTTTTACAAACATTTCTCGGTCATTACATTTGAAGTAAACACGAATCATATGATCTAACAGGAAAGGTAAAAATAACAAGAATATATAATACAACATATCATAAAAATAAATGAAACTAAATATATATAAAAGCATAGACCTATTATTATCAAATCATAGAGAGTTCTTACTATATATCTACACAAATTATTATTGATAATGTATAGAAGCAATTTTTCTGTATTGTATTCTGGAATACATTTATTCTGTCTCCAGAATAAAATTTTAGAGAGATCTAATCAATTTAAATATCTTGGATATTATCTCTCTATCTGGGATGAAAAGGATATCCCTGAAAAAGTTACTAGTTATAATAAAAGTTTAGGAATTATTAATCAAGTTATGAAACCATCCCTTGTACAAACAAACACCAGATTACGTTTATATAACACTTTAGCTAGACCAGTGTTGACCTATGGTAGTGAAGCATGGACACTAAGAAAACAACATGAAAGCAGAATAACGGCTTGTGAAATGAGATTCATGCACAGAACAGCGGGTTACACCAGATGGGATCGGAAAAGGAACACCAATATCTTAAAAGAATTGAAGACTACGCCAATTTTGGAATATATTAAACAGTACCAACTAAATTGGAAACACCATCTTGAAAGAATGAGTTCAAATCGGATCCCCAAAGCTGTTTATAATTATATACCAAGAGGACGAAGATCACTGGGCCGTCCTATGAAACGCTGGAGGGAAAATTTTCTATAGGATCGTAACAGGCCTTGGCCTAATACTTGGAAGGAAGAAGAAGAAGACATTTAGCCTTTATGAAATTTTTATCTTGTTCTCCGCCTTTATAATTCCATTGTTCCTTACTGGTGTCAGCGATGATGGCATTTTCGTGTTTGCATGATAATAAATAAATGTATTTCGTATCTTTCCACTTCAATGCAGGAAGTCTCCAACTAAATCATGATACATACCTTTTTTTTTTCTCTCTTTTTTTCCAATTTAATGTTCACTAAATCCATAGGCATATTTTTCTGTTAGATTTTATTGTCCCTAATATGTCTCTCGTCTATTAAGCTCTAAAAATAAATTAGGAGAAAACAAGTTAATAATTAAATTAATGTTTTTATTACCTCACCTCATATCCTTTTTCTTCTATACTGCAGTTTCGGAGCTTATCTCCATCGTCAGTAGCCTCTGGTCGACCGGTGTTATGTCGTTTCTTGGCGGTTTCCTTCTTACTTCTATCGGTGGACCGATGAACCTCTGGATCAGGTCAAAATTTGCGGGAGTTTCAAAATTCATGAGTTTGTCTTTTTTGTTTTTTTGGATGTGGATTTTTTCCCAGACTGTGAGTTCCTTTAGTTTATCTGTTTGTTTGATTAGGCTAGCTTCTGTATCAATTAAATGTTTTTCAGGCCAAGCATGGGCTGCTACTGCTGACTTGTCCACTTCACCCTTTTTTACATTTCTAAGGTATTCCTTCAATCTAGTTTTTAAATTTCTTTTTGTTTTTCCTATATAGATTTTGTCGCAATCTTGACATTTGATCTGATATATTCCTGATTTATATTCTTCTCCAATTTTTTCATTTTTGTTGGTTTTAATTATCTTGTTTAGGCTGTATTCATTCTTTGGGGCCAATCGAATGATAAACGTATTGAAAATTTTCTGGAACTTGTGGTGTTTTAAAGGATGGTAAGTGAATTTTTTGAATCTTATGTTCTCTTCTGTTTGTTTTTTAAGTGTGCTTTCATTAATTAGTTTTTGCCTTTTAAACTTATTTATTTTCTTGTGTACCATGTTCTCTTCATAACAATTTTCTATTGCTACTTTAATTATGTATTCTTTTTCTTTTTCATATTTTTCACGGTTCAGGGGTACATTCACCAATCTGTGTGTTAGGCTATTGAACACAGCTTCTTTGTGAGCGAAATGGTTGAATCCTGATGCCTTAATGTAGTTATCTTTATGTGTGTTCTTTCTGTATATTCCAAATTCTATTTTGTTTTTTTCGTTTCTAGTTAGGGTTAGATCCAAAAATGAGATTTGTCTGTCAGTTTCAGTTTCCATTGTGAATTTTACAGTTTTGCTCTGAAGGTTCAGGAGTTTTAAGGCATCTTCTATTTGTTTATGGTTTATAATGGCTACGTTGACGATATAATAGCCATTATAAACCATAAATAAATAGAAGATGCCTTAAAACTCCTGAACCTTCAGAGCAAAACTGTAAAATTCACAATGGAAACTGAAACTGACAGACAAATCTCATTTTTGGATCTAACCCTAACTAGAAACGAAAAAAACAAAATAGAATTTGGAATATACAGAAAGAACACACATAAAGATAACTACATTAAGGCATCAGGATTCAACCATTTCGCTCACAAAGAAGCTGTGTTCAATAGCCTAACACACAGATTGGTGAATGTACCCCTGAACCGTGAAAAATATGAAAAAGAAAAAGAATACATAATTAAAGTAGCAATAGAAAATGGTTATGAAGAGAACATGGTACACAAGAAAATAAATAAGTTTAAAAGGCAAAAACTAATTAATGAAAGCACACTTAAAAAACAAACAGAAGAGAACATAAGATTCAAAAAATTCACTTACCATCCTTTAAAACACCACAAGTTCCAGAAAATTTTCAATAAGTTTAACATTCGATTGGCCCCAAAGAATGAATACAGCCTAAACAAGATAATTAAAACCAACAAAAATGAAAAAATTGGAGAAGAATATAAATCAGGAATATATCAGATCAAATGTCAAGATTGCGACAAAATCTATATAGGAAAAACAAAAAGAAATTAAAAACTAGATTGAAGGAACACCTTAGAAATGTAAAAAAGGGTGAAGTGGACAAGTCAGCAGTAGCAGCCCATGCTTGGTCTGAAAAACATTTAATTGATACAGAAGCTAGCCTAATCAAACAAACAGATAAACTAAAGGAACTCACAGTCTGGGAAAAAATCCACATCCAAAAAAACAAAAAAGACAAACTCATGAATTTTGAAACTCCCGCAAATTTTGACCTGATCCAGAGGTTCATCGGTCCACCGATAGAAGTAAGAAGGAAACCGCCAAGAAACGACATAACACCGGTCGACCAGAGGCTACTGACGATGGAGATAAGCTCCGAAACTGCAGTATAGAAGAAAAAGGATATGAGGTGAGGTAATAAAAAACATTAATTTAATTATTAAATTAAACCTCATAGTGTTCTTTCCCTGTGAAAGTTAAATATATATAGAAAACAAGTTGTCTAATTATAATGTGTAACCTTTGTCTACAAACGGATTTGCTAAATTCTATGACTACACTCTCATTTGCAGTAATAAAATCTGAATTTTCTTGTGCATCTTATTCAGTGCTTATTTGAATCATATCCCAAAGAGGTCTCGGACAATTTCCAATATTTTATTCCATATTGCACCGTTTTATTACGATGAGAGAGTTTGAACTGAACGTACGTCAGTCTACCTCAAAATTTCCTAAGAGATTTTTCTAGTGAAATATCTTCACTTAGAACATACAAGGACAGAAATGTTATATTCAAATACTCCACACCAGGTCTAATTTTGTAAATTCTGTCATCTCTAATTACGGATTCATTATCTTTAAAGTGAAGAAACGTCGAAATTAGGAATAAACTTTTGAAGGGCATAGTTTTGCTGTAAATGGGCATTTCTAAATTGCTCTATTGCTCCAGAACCATTTTATGTTAGGTTTTCTAACTTGACTTATTATGATGCATTGTGCAAAATAGGCCTTCAATTCATTGGGGGTGTTACTAAAAAAGTTAAATTTACAGCCATGATATTCAGAAAAAAAAAACATTGAAACTTAACATATATTTTTTATCATAAGTAATGCCACGAGTGATTTCCAAATTATCGATAAATTCACGACTCACGAAGTGTTTACTCACAAATCATTATTTAACTATAGTTATTTTAAAATATTTATATATTTAATGTAAACGGCGATGTTTGAAAACAAATGAGAAACGATAGGTACGCTTCTACTGCTTCTTTTGTTTATCACTGCAACCAGATCATACTATTTATTGCCAAAGGAACGCAATATTGTAAGGAGGAGCTTTCTTTAATATGGTAATTATAACACTGATAAATATTTGGTGAAACATGACTCTGATTGGTTGTAAAACAGAAATCATTGAAACGTGATTGGTCATTGACTCCCATTTGGGGCATGAGTTAAATAGTCGTAATAAATACTTAAAAAATATATTATTCTATAAATTATATCTATAATAATCTCTACAATATACTAGGTCTATATATACAGGCTGTCCCATTTATCTTGCTCACCCAATATAACTTTTTTCTTATTCGATAAATGAAAAATTGTTTCTAACAAAAAGTTTTCAATATCATTGGGCAGTTATTGCTGAGGGTATATTTTGTATGTATCATCATAGATGTAGAAGATACGGGGTAGATGTTATGTTTTTTAAATGTAACTATCTACATTTTACTCAAGAATACATTTACTCTGTCCAAAAGCTATTCAAAAATGTAACACACTGTTCCACTTTTGTCAATAGAGGAATAAATAATTTTAATTTAAATCTTAAATTAAACATCATAGTGATTTTTCTTAAAAAGTTTAACATTCAAATAAGTCTTAACTTATATTTGAAGAGAAAAAGTCTTAACTTTTTAGGAATTTCAAACTCCAGCAGAATACTATATAACCTTTCCCTCTTAATTGAATTGTATGCCTTTTTGAAGCCTATGTATAGTTGACGTACAGTAACATTATATTCCCATTTATTTTCTAACATCTTATACTAAATATCTGATCTGTTGTAGACCTGTTTCTTCTAAATCCACATTGATGATCTTCTAGAATGTCATCAATATATGAAAAAACCCTGAATATTATATTTGTTACAAATTTCTACGAACTTGAAAGTAATGAGATGCCCTCATCTCCATTCTTATAGATAGGTATGATAATTGATTTTTTCCATTCATTTGGAAGAGCGTTCTTTATCCCATATCATACTAAGCAAGCAATGTATCTTGTACATCAATTTTTCTCTCCCTCATTTTATCAGTAATGCTGGGATCCTACCTGATCCTGATGCTTTATATATGATAAATATATTCTCAAAAAATCATCACATTCTAGCTTAGAAGGGGCATTTACTCAAAAATTTAAACATCTCTCTAGTGGCTACCCACGTTTGATTTATCACAATGAAACTGGAAATATACATTTTCACAAACAGAAGAAAAACACTTTCTGTAAACGAACAAGATCAGATCATAAATTCATCTTGCTGAGGAATGCTCTCAGTTTATGCAGTTCTTGTATTATGGACTTTTCTTTTACAATTCATGCGAAATGCTACCTCATTTGAATTACAAATTCTGGGGAGTTGCTGCACACTACATGTATGTGCAGCAACACTGTACTTCCAGACTCCAACTGTAGCTCTCACTAGTACTAAGATCTGTCAATTCTACTGTATAATTCTGAAGTAACAACAAAAATATTACCTCAAGTTTCATTTCGTCAGAAGCAGGAAATGTTTCATGTTCAATATCAACATACTCGTTCTCTTCTTCTCGTTCTGGTTTTATTTCAACTTTCACATCCTGAAACAAGAAACTCACTTCATAAATAAGGTGAGTCTGTTGCATCTTACCTCATAAAAGACGAGTATTTCAACAACATGTTTCAAAACTATTCTGATTCATCATAAGCTTGCCCAGACTGTTGATTTTTAAGTTGTCTGCCCTGGTTGTCGACTCCTACTCCATCATTTGGCATCCAAACAACTTTCATATCAAATCTCTCTCTCTCTCTTCCTGGAAATTTCAAAATTTACGATTCTATCCGTTCTTCTGGGTGTAGATCTCCTCCCAAATGGCAAGTTCCTTAGTGTTTTCTGTTATTAATTTGATGTTCACATCGATTTTAAGTTTTCTGACAAAATGTGAGGTACTGCAAATTTTTCAACTTCTTCTTTTTACATTTCTAATGTGTTCCTAAGTTCTAATGGTCAAATTTTTCTTTGTTTGCTCAATGTATATCTTATCACAATGTCAGGATAACATAAAACCGATGCGAACACCAAATTATTAAAACAGTTAGAAAATACTAAACAACTCACCATGTGGAAGAAGATCTAAATCATCCAGAAGAACAGGGATAGAATCATGAATTTTTAAATATGCAGAGAGAGGGAATTGATATGCAAGTTGTTTAGACCACCAAAAGATGGAGTAGGAGTTGAAATCCAGGGTCTCGACAACTTAAATCTACAGTCCAGACAAGCTGACGATGAAACAGAATTGCCTTTAAAATGTCCTGGCAGAACTCAACTTTTATGAGGTAAGATGCAACATAAAAATCAATTATGAGGTGAGTGAGTCGTTAAAACTCTAACTCTCTATAATCAAAATGAACCTCAGAGTGTCACTTCCTTAAAACATTAAGATGATACAGATTCACCTCTTTTATTAAGAAGAACCTCATAATAACTTCCTTTCTAATTTTATATCATCAGGATGTTAAATCTAAGTTTCCATGGAGAGTAGCCAGAATTCATGTGACAATATTTTCAGATATTGTAGACAATTCATTTTTTTATGAGAGAAATATTTTTCCTTGAAATGGGATTTAAAGACAAGACCTCCAATTTTACAAACTGGTGACCTAACCACTTGTGCTATCCATACATAAATTATTCTCTCATATTTTCATAAAATACTTCTTCCCTGTATTAGTTTTCCCTCTTCAAATGATTCAGACAATCAGCATAACATTAGCTGTTAATAATACCATCTATTTGACGCAGCAGCAACCCAACTGCATTATCAACAATAGTTTTTTGCTGTACGAGACTAAAAGAGATCACAATTTATGTCCTGAGTGGCACTAGTGTATGGAGGTCTTAAATTCAAATCAAGGTTCAGGCAAGTATATTCTCTAAAAAAATGGTGAATTAATAACATAATTGTAGAGAAACTTGTTACAAACATTTTTAGAAAGAGATCTCATGGTCTATCACTTCAAAATTCCACAAAATGAAAAAGTAATCATCATTTTTTATTACCGTTGAAGTGACTATTCAAGTCAAATCGTAGAAATGTACTCAACTGTTGTTCAATTTGTTGTCCATCATCAGTGTACGAATGTTGAGAAGCCACGTGGTACTGTTGATTGGGACATTAAGCCCTCTGGTCCCCTGGAGCTTTTTAGGTGTAGTAACTATGTGCCTGTACTGTGTCAACACACTTTACACTGAACGAACAAATAAACACTCCTCTCTGTACACAATATAAGAATATATCATCTAAGACAAGTGATCTGCCAATGTGATGTGTAAATTGTAAATAGACTACATTAGCACTATTTACCAACCCGAGCATGAAATGTGAAGCATGTAAAGTTCAGTGGCAGCAATAAAAATACATTCTTGTTATCATTTGACCTTTTATTTATGAAAATAAACATCACGTTTATAAAGATACCATAAATCAAAACACGCAAGTGCGCCCACTTCATGAGCAGACACAAGAAAGTTTATTGCAAATTGCATGTATAAGATGATGTTCCATGTGTTTTACTTAGATGCATTTTGTTCTCAGTATTTGAAAGTTTAAAAATGTCTAACAGGTCAAAATGCCTAATTTCATGAAGTAGAAGAATTATCTTATCTTAAGCATCCTAATGGTTATTCCAACATAGATATTATTGCATGTAAATAGTAAATGTTTTTTGTTTATATATCTGTGGAGCTTAGACTGAATTTGTATTAGGCACAGAGAAGCAAATTTTACAGGAAGTATAAAAAAATGTTATATACATATACCTCACAGGAGGAAACTAATTTTTTTTGTGGAAAGTAACGGGAGCATGGAACTCATGCAAAGCTGCAAAGCATAGCATGAAAATGATATGAATGCAGTGAAAGACATGACATCAGGTAGAATTACTATGCATGGATGGATGGATATACATTTGATCAGCATGTTGGGTCCCCCAGCTATTATAACTAGTTTCTTCAACCCGGAGCTACCACATTAATTCCTCATGATGCTGGGTGGGTACTCATCCCACATTGCCCACAAGATAACATCTTCCCCTAAGAGGACTTGAACCAACACACCACTTGGCTACGGCACACACCTAGGTGAATGTGTAACACACTCCACTTGGTAGTCTCTCTAATATCATTCACTTAACAATGATTTGGACATGTTAACAGATGGCTCTAGAGAACATTAGAATAGTAAACACAAAAAAAAAGAAGAAACCATTGAGAAGACCAAGAGTGAGATCAGATATGGATATATCTAAGATATGAGAAGTAGAATGAAAAGTGCTGGGAAGAGATGTCTCGAGGAGGCTAAGTCAGATGAGAAATACAATCATCCTGTTGTCCAGATAAATCATCATCAGGTTTGACATAACAACCCAGGCTGAGTCACAACTTCCTCCAGGTCTCTCTATTCCTGGCGACTAACCAGCATTGTCGAATTTTGTGTGTTTGGAAATCTTCCAAAACTCCATCCATTAACCTACCTTTAGGTCTCCCCACATTTCTTCTTCCAATTGGAATCTCCAACATTATTTTTCTTAAACATTTGACTATTATCGAATCTCTGTACATGTCCTGCCCATCTCAATCTACTTATTTTCTGCTTTGCACTTAGCTAGTTGTTCTACTAATAGCTTTAGAGCTCTAAGTTTGTATAAAGATAGAACATTCCAGGTACAGAGTATCAAATTGTTTGCCTTTTTCCTTGCACTTGGTCACCATGATTTGATATGTCCACCCTCATCATTTTTGGGCTCCTTAACAGTTAATTTTTTATGGGTTCAATTGTCAATACCATGCCCAACCCCAACCTGCAAGACCAGGGACTCTTCTGTTACCATGCCTTAGCCCAGTATGTAGGCTTCAGGTCCTCAAGCACAACCTTCCACATAAGGGATAGGATTTGCTGGTAACACTGCCAGATAAACTGACAGCTAAACCATTCTTGGGTTTATCTACTCGACAATCACATGCACACTTACGAGTAAGGATGAGATTTTACTTTAATTCTGGAGCTAATTTTATTTTTTCAGTGAAATACAATATATTTTATGCATTTCGTGGGAATGTACATCGTTATAATTAACTCGTATGTACAACATAACTAATTCATAGTGTTATTTCCTACAAATACTAAATAACTAAAGTATGTTTTAAAATGTAGTTAATAATGAAGTCTGGAAGTAAAATTTAAATTGTAATGCTATCCAATACTATTTTTCTTATGAAAATAAAATTGTCCAGTATGAGAAAGTATTAAAATATAAATATCACATCCAAACATTTAGCTTCACGGCTTAAAAAGTTATTTTAAAATCATCATTAAAATACTTCTTGAAGAGAAGCCATTTGATAGCTCTGTCTATCTGCCTTAACACATTGGTGACCGACTGCTGTGCGTTCCATCCACCGCTGCTGGACCGGACATTTCTGTCAGTAGCGTGGACTTTTAAATTTTAAACCGCGCTAGCACAGTGTGATTTTTACATCAATATATTTACAGTCAATAACAATATTGCATAAGTAAATCTTTATTAGTGTTCTCATCAGACCTTCTAGTAGAAATTGAGGGTTTGATAGCGTTATAAACATTTCCCTTTATTTAAAGGCACAGGGCAAAAGAGCGAGTTTCTTTTCTTGTGTTCACTAAAAACGTGGCAAGGTTTGGAAGGTTTTTTTTTTCAGACACAGTTGGTGTTAATTTATGTTTCTATATGTCTCAGCCTTCTTGGTGGGTCTTGACATGGTGTCCTTTTCACTCCGTCTTCCCTCCTCTTTCCTGTCATCTGTTCCTAATTTTACGACTGCCAAACAAGAGGCTGTTTCAAGCAAAAAAACTTCTGTTTGACATATTGTTGTTAGGATTTTGAAATTTATAGACCCAAAAAGCATTAGAGTGCACAATTCACAGGCCACAATACAACTTTCTTGCTTCATTTCACTGTTTTTCTAAGGATGGAGTAATACGATAGGTACTGGTCAGCCCTGTCTACACCCTTCACATACTTGTTATTTTGAAGTATTCAATACGGCATTTTTACAACTTTACCCCTCCCATTCTCGTGTTGCCTGATGCAATGTGCTAACCATTCTTACGTCTCTTTTATCTTTCGATGTTTGTAGCAAAAGGTCCCCCTTACTACAAAATACACATTCTCTTGGTTTGAGTTTATTTCCCGCTTCCACAAATGATTTTGGAAGCCCTCTGTTAATCTTTATTGCTTCAGAAACTCTAGTCTTTCTTTCGAGCAAATTTTTAGCTTTAGCCACACTTATAATAATTATTCTGGTACACATGATGCCACAGATATAAATTCGACTCCAGAATGCAAAATAGTGTTTCTTCTAATTTTTCCCCTCTGCAACATATATTTACAGGTTACATACGTATCCCGTAATCGCCTAACTATCGGCACTAAAATTCCATATTTCACCAGCCATCTGTCTTAAAATTATAAACAACTCTTTCTGTAAAGTTGGCAATTTCATAAAAGAGAAGAGAGGGGTACAAAAACAACTATAGTTTATTTCACAATGAGAAAAAACAAAATTGCACGCTCCTTCAAAAGCGAAGAGGCTGGGAAAACCATAGAAAACGTAAACACGGAAATCTCCGTGGCCCGTCGTCTAGCGCTGGCCATTAAACACGGAGATCTCCGTGGCCCGTCACCAATGTGTTAAGACAATAGGTGAATTATTTATGAGCAAAGAAAAGCTGACGATTGTATCAGGGCTTCAATGATGTAATGGATTAGATGCTGGTGTGTAGAACCACAGGTCTGGGATTTGAGTCCCTGTCCAAGCATTAATTTTCCTTTCCAAAATAATTATTTTATTGTAAGAAATCCTAAAGAGAAACTTTTCTGTCTGAACTGGGAATCTTCAGCTTTGTATTGACACTCATACTACTGAGCTAATTGGCTCCCTTTCAATCCAAGCACAAATTCCACTTTCAAACCACCTTCTCGACCCCACATCCAATGCAATATATCAAAAATGCCCATTGAAATGCTTACAGTCATATGTATATATATTAAACTAATATTAACCCGTCAGTGACGCACCCTTTTACTTGCTTTCCTACTGCATGGACGGAGGCCATTTTAACATTTTAGTATTCCTAGAACACTGATTTGTATAAACGATCATAACTTTTTTAAATATCGATGGATTTGAACGAAATTTTTACTTGTTAGCTCAGAAATAAATGAGAAATTTAATACATGCCGTATGGAGTTCAGTAGCCTTTATAAACTATTAAAAAAAAATTGAAATCTGAGTTTCTCTCTCATGATACACATTTTTACTAAATAATTTGATTTGTTCACATTGGACACCCCTGTTTCTTTCTGTGAGACACTAAATATATTGTGTGGCATAGTGCTGATTCATCTGTAACTTGTATATACAAAAGCAGCTGACATAACCAAAATCAGAATGAATATTTAGAAGAGGGAACTCAAGCTCAATCTTGTGTCAAAGCGATAGCAATGTTTATACTTGGAATCTGAATTATTGCTTGGATTCGTATAAAAATTCTACAGCAGTTATTTACAACTGCACAGACCATAAAAATAATTTTCTCTTATTTTAGTACTACTAATTTTAGAAATAAAAATCACATAACCTTAGTAGTTGAGCTTGGTGTGATACAGCTCGAAACACTCTTCAATACACAGACCTACATCACATTCCTGGCAGCAATAAACAGATGTCTTTCTTCTCCCATGTTTAGTACAAACAACACACCTCCTTTGAGGTTTCAATTTATCACTTTTAGGGGTAATTTATCTGATGAAGTGTCTTTTAGGTTACGACTGGCGATAATTACGTATATAATGCACGACACCGCGCCTCAGACTGATTCCTTGTAAGTAACATCTATTTGAAAGAGGCAAAATAAATCAGGTATTCCCCTAAACAGGTCGATTTATATATCAATCGATAGCTTGTATATCATTTTATCGACCTGAAAAATTAGATTGTGAAAGGTTTATTAGAAGCCCTGCAGAAAGCAGCACAAAGCTAGGTCTGTGTGCCATCGAGTGTTGAAGTAAGAAACTACTTCAACCTCAATACCACATGCACAAAATGTGATCACAGCTGATTCATACACTTAGAAAGAAAGCTAAGATCTTAGGCTTCAAAACTATATTGTTCATACGCAAATATAAGAATATACAGCAGTAAAAAAAACAAATGAAAAGGTGGCGTGCAGTTAGAGAAAATTACGATTACTTCAATCTCATCTGATTTTTAAAAAAAATAATATGAAATTAAATTTTAAACGAATATTATTTTTATTCATATGTCCTGAAAGCTCATAATTTCTACGTTAAACACAAATAAATTACATATTTGTAGCTTCAAAAATGTACGATCCAGAACAAAAAGAAAACACGCCTGCATAGGTCTATACCACGTATAGATGTCGGCAATAAGTGAAGAAGAGAGGGTCTATACCACGTATGGATGTCGGCGCTGACGGGTTAAGAAGCTAAAGGTAATTAATTTTTTATACACTGTGCATGTTTGAACATTATTATAAAAAATCACACCCTACTTATCAGTAACAAGGGAGTATGATGCATAATACATCACTTTGGAAGAGAAATCACCAGCCTCTCTATTCAGCTCTCCTAACAAGTCGAGTAACACGGCCCCAGGTTATGGTGAGGACTATGCTGTCATGAGCTAATCATAAATAAGACCTGTCATTATGATGTGGATTGGTAGCAGTATCCACATCTCGGGATAGTGGCGGTAGAACCCTAGAGGTCAAGCGTGCTCCGAAGGTCTAGTTAGTTGACGTACTATGAAATGAAGGGTGATCTGTTTAGCCCAGGTGAAGGCAACTTCCTCGGTGTATGCAACTGGTCATATGGCTAACAACCTTATACCAGAAAACTTGTGGTTATGAAACCTTCACAAAATGAAAAGCCAGACGGAAAAATGGGATGGTTGGGTCATGAAGAGAGAATGGAGAACAGCAGATTACCCAGAAGTCTACTACATGACAATATTATAACGGTTAAAAGAATAGGGAGACTGAGAAAGAAGTGGCTGCAGGATGTAGGACAGACTTGACATAACTATGGATAAGAGAATGGAGAAGATTGACACAGCAAAGAGAGGAATGGAAGAAGGTTGTGAAGGAGACTGAGTAAGTAACAATGGTCAACCTGATAACTCAGCAGACCACAACTTCCTTATCTTAACACTTCTCCACAATCACTCAAATTATTGTGCATGAATTCTAACACTCTGCATATGACAGGAAATACAATAAAACACAACTAAAGAGAAAGATTTCTGTCTTAACCAGAATTAGAACCCAAGATCTGCAACTGTATGTGCCCAAACTCTATCATTGACCTATTCAGACAACTTGCTAGCCAACCACAAATTTCACTCTGCTTAATCTCAAAAGTAATGGTCACAGGTTCAAATCCCAGTTCAGGCAACAAGTTGTGTTAACCATTGCTTACAGATGGCTGGTGTGTGTAAAGTAACTCTCTGTTGGACACATCTTCATGTTCAGCAGCGCAGTTCATTGTAATTAGATTATCTGTAACACCATTAAAATACAATCAATTCATACATTGTGACATAGCCAAGATGGTTAGGGCACAATGCCGTGTGACTTGGCCTGGTTCAAGTCCACACAGGCAAAACACATTTTCTCATGGAATGGACACAGATAACATGGCACAACAGGCATAAAAGCTAAAAGGCCCTTTGCCTACTAGCGAGCTGCTGGCCACACATCTACTAGTCAATTTACAGAGGTAGTACCAAAGAGTTTAAATTTCATGAGAATCAGTGCATCTCCCATAGCTCTGTTTGAAGGTGCACAGCGCAATCTACACAAATGCTCAACTAAAAATATATAAAATGGTGATTCTCCCAGTTGATGCCAAACATGGTCTCTTATTTTCAGAGAGGAGAAAAATAATGAGTATTTGGGAATAAATTGCTTAAGAAACAAGATTAGCACACAAGTGTTTGGAGAAAACTACAAAGCTTTGAGCTGCCAGAATGTGATCTTTATGGGAAACCAGAGGTAATAAGAACAGTTAGACTGGGTTGAACAGGACATGTGGCACAAATGCAGAATGGAAGAGAGGCAGACAAAAACCAGAGAGTAAGGTATTCACTAAGAAGGTCAAGGAATGAGGTGAGAGAATAAATAGTTCAGGATAGGGAAGTATGGAGAACTTATGACCGTGCTAAAGTGAAAAGTGATCTCATTACTAACCTAGGGATAATCTTTGTTAGTTAATCTGGGGATTCTAGCATAGATGTCTTGATATTATTATTAAAAAACATGTGGAAAAAGCACACAACATACTCTTGAAGAATGTTATGAGTGTATAGTCAACATACTATTATACCAACTCTGCACGGGCGGAGGGGAAGAGTTTTAGCGCTAGTGTCGCCGAACTACTGAATATATGGAGGGAACGTAGGAGATGGCCATACATCTAATCACGTACTGAATGGTTGAATTTTAAGTTCGGGCGGAGAATCCCTAAGCATGTGTGAGAGATCTTAACATGGTTGTCAAACTAGTCATTTAAGCACTGAACACTCAAGCGGTTGAATCATTTAAAATCACAGTATTTGTTGACTCTCCATTACCAGCCTCACAATAAATCACAAGTGGCAACACATAATGAGAAGGGACAGTCGATTCTTGCACGTAACCCCTATAGTAACAGGGTTGTCAAATTAGTCATTTTGCCAATGACTGTGTAGAAGAACGGACTATTAAAACCCATAGTATTTGTCAGCTCTCTACCTGTCAGACAAAGAACATATACAGAGGACAGGAAGTGGCAATATAGTAAAGAAGAGAAAGAGAAAGACAGCATGTTAGTTAACATACTTTCTGTTTGTGAACATTACTTGGTGAAGTAATAACTAACTCACTGGCACTATCGGAGCTCTAGGTTCATTACTGAACGGGCAAAAGCTCTCCATACATCCCTATCCTGAGCTAAAATTTACCAATCATCCCCTGAAAAACAGTAATTCTCTCACCTCATTCTATATATTCAATTATAAGTGCAAATAAACATTAATAATAAAGACAATGGGGCACAATGTGCATATGCTGGCTCAGTGTTGTCTTGGAAACCACTTGGCAGAGGATAAAAAACTTGAAGTAACAAGTCACATTAACAATGAAGTAGTCTGAATGTTAATTATTGAAATAATATTTAAAAAAACATGGCTTAATGATATAGTACCAGAATGTGACGGTAGATGTCACAGAAGGAACATGTATAAGAAAACAGTTAGTAGCCTGTGGCCCGTTGTAACAAGCACATCAAGTTATTTAATTAAAAAAGTTATGTAAAATGACTATATTTGTTGTCTGTCTCATGTTATTCACTGAGTTCAATTTCAGTCAGACAACTTTCAAGATTTACTCTTCTTGAAAAATGGTAACTTATTAAAACTACAAGATTCCTCGGAAAAGTATCCACTAAATAACTCAAGAAATTTTTCTAAGTTCTACAGAACAGTAGTGCACATGTGCAGGGCTTATGAAGTTTCTGATAAATGGAAGCACATCTGTGAAACTGGTAGCTACATCCAACCTCCACAATAAATTCCTAGCATAAATTTACATTACCTTCCAATTGATTTTCCATTACTATATTCTTGTAATACTGTTACTCTATATACTTCTTCCAACTTTATGAACATTTCGTACTATTTTAAAAATTTAGAATGATAGTTACAAAAATTATTAAATACATATCTATTTACATAATGATTTCTTCGAAGTTATGCAGAATCATTGTGTGTACGTGTGAACACTTAAAGTAACTTCTGCAAGATTGTAGATATATCTGTGAAATTGTAATGACCAACATTCGAAAAAGTATTTCAACAAATGGAACATTCATACTATTTCGTACTATTTTAAACATTTTAAAATGATATTTATAAAATTTATCAAATATATATATCAATACACATAATGTTTTCTTCGAAGTTATGCAGAATCATTGTGTGTATGCATGGACACTTAAAGTAACTTCTGCTAGATAGTGGATATATCTGTGAAATTGTAATGACCAACATTCAGAAATATATTTCAACAAATAGATGTGTACTCTTTTCACTTTGTTAGGTTCCGATAGGACAAGTTAGTGTACATCAGATTCGTGTACACTTAATTACATAATAGGCAACAAGTTAGTGTACATCAGATTCGTGTACACTTAATTACATAATAGGCATGCAATATATTTGTAATGGTAGATTAGGAATGGACAAGTTGTTGTACATCCATTTTTAATAAACATTTGGAAATGGTTGGTCATATGGATATCACAGCTGCATGGTTCCACCTAGCGATAACTCTATAAACTTTTTGTAGGGCTTCACAAATATCTAAAAATAACTCTATACACTTTTTATAAATTTTTGCGCATGCGCACTATTATTCTGTAGGACTTAGGACATTTAAGGAAGGGAAACTAAAATTTTTCCTAATTCCTAAACATGTTTTCAAGAAATGGATGTACACTAAACTGTCCCTTTCTAACCTAACAAAATGAATGACCTACTATTCAATAAACTAGAAACTAATCTGGTCCACAGTAAGCCTTTCCCCATACATTAGAAATACATGTCTACTGGTACTTTGATAGGTTATGGTACTGCGAGAGAAGTTTAATATAATCACGTGGATGTACTTCCCCAGACAAATATAAACTAAAATCACATTTAACAGAAGTGGTTCCCTAATTATTTTAAACATTTCCTCAAATTCGCCTTCGACAGAAATAAACCTAACAAGTTGTGGCTGATGTCTAGTATATGTGGACCACGATTTTCATATATTCTTATGTCACTGTTGCACTACACACTTTTACCATTTGTAATCAACGTTTCATTACATACTAACGTTTATTAAATGACACAAGACCTGCACAGATAGTTTATATCAATAAAATAATAAAACTGCAAAAATAAAACAAATTTTCACAATACCTAATCGACGGATTCAACTTCTGGAATGATTGTATAAAAACATGGTTCCGCAATCGCCCCAATGTGACAAACATTCCCTTTGAAAGATAATGGCGGTAATTTGAATTTAAATATTCGCTTAATAAATGACATTTAAATAATCCAATAATTTTTAAAGAGGTAATCTTTTCTCTTTTCTACTCTTATTCAATCTTTGTACACTAAGTTGCCGATCTGTGACGTCAGGTTGAAACTGAAGTGGAATCCAAGCGCGACTAGAACTAGCTACAAAATTAATATATTGGCAACGACGGAAAGCCCAAAATTTAACTACTTATGAACATGTCACCTATTCAGGTGGCTCAATCGCAAAGAAAGTACCCTTCCCGTCCAATTAATTTAAAGAAAAAGCACAAATTAATCATTGGTATTTTGAGATTTTTTAAATATTTTTCCCGTACTCCTTACAGACAAAATACAATGTCATTTGCCAATTTTTCTATGTTTCCAACTACACTGCTCAAAACAATTAGAGGAACACTATGAAATGTGCAAATATTTTTTCATTGGATAAAGGTACAAACATGAAATTAATAAAGTACATTATTTGTGGTTATTTATTTATTTATTGGTTATATCAGTAAAAACAAATGAATAACGCTGACAATTAACTTTTCAAATAATTCCGCTATGTAAGCAATTGAATCTTGTGCTTATTTTTCAAAGTTAAACACTCGCTATATAGAGTTAGTATCGTGTATGGCCTCCACGACATTCGATGACACTTTGGCACCTTCGTGGCATGCTCCCAATAAGATTCTGGATTTCCTCATGCGGGATATTCTCCCATTCCTCCTTCAGAGCATCTCCAAGTTGCTGCAGAGTTTGTGGAGCTTGATGTCGGTTCCTGACCTTCTTGTCTAGAAGATCCCACAAGTGTTCAATAGGGTTGAGGTCTGGGCTGACCGCTGGCCACTCCATTACCTCAATTTTATTCCTCCTCAGGAAATCCCTGGTGACAGCCGCAGAATGTGCCATGGCATTATCCTGCATAAACAGAAATCCAGGGCCTAATCCAATGGCAGCAGGTACTACATGCTCTTCCAGAACGTGCTCGATATACCGGACAGCATTCAGTCGCTGGGGAACAAGTACAAGGTCCGTACGATTGTTGTACATAACTCCGGCCCACACCATTATGGAACCTCCTCCGAATCTATCAATTTCCTGTACAGCCTCTGCAGAAAATCTTTCTCCTGGCCGTCCCCACACCCTCAACCGACCATCACAACGTGTAAGACGATACCTGGATTCGTCCGAGAAGAGCACAGACTCCCACTGGTTCAGGTTCCAATCACCATGGTTTTCAGCATATGTACGTTTTGCTGCCTTATGCCCATTTGTTAAGCGTGTTTTTTTAACGGGCCTTTTTGGACGGATATTCTCTTTCCTTAATCTGTTCCTTATGGTTTGGTCTGAAACCCGGATTCCGGAAGCCATATGAAGGTCATTCTGCAGGTCTTTTGCAGTTTTTGTACGCTGTCGAAGAGCAGAAAGAACAACGTATCTGTCATCCTGGGGGCTTGTTTTAAATTTACGGCCCTGGCCACGTCTTCAACAATACTGACTTGTCTCTCTGTGCCTGTTGCGTAACCTGGACACCACGGAAGGAGAAACCCCAAGCTCTCTAGCCACTTGTCGCAGAGATTGATCTTGTCGTAAAAGATGTAGAGCATGATACACTTCAAACTCATTTAAATGCCTCATTTTGTCAGAGACTTCAATAAACAAGGCAATAATCAACATTCGTCACTATAGCAACATCAGGAACCTTACCAATTAAAAGTGGCCAGTGCCTTCCAAAAAAAAAAAATTCTCTATATTTGTATTTGAGGTAATTTCTCTGTATTTAGGCCATGGAACTTTAAAATTTGTATCCAATGATAAAATTAATAATTCAATTTACATATTGTCCAACTTTCAGCATCACAGCTTTAAAAAACAATTACTTATTCAATTTATTACAAGTGTTCCTCTAATTGTTTTGAGCAGTGTATATACAGGACAAGTCAAAATTATGGACCCGATTTCATAAATTTATTCTGTAAAATCTACTGAACGTATAATAATGTGAAATATGTGCTCAGAAAGGCAAACTCTCAAAGTTTTTTTTTCAGTCATATCAGAAGTGTTCTATGTGGACACCTCGATTAAAATGATTGCTCAAGCAACCTCAATCAATTGACCTTCAAATGGACTATTTCAGATGTATAATTTATATATGAGAATTGATTGTAAAGTGAATTTTATTTGAATTTCTATAACGA
Source organism: Diploptera punctata (assembly GCA_030220185.1). Taxonomy (NCBI): domain Eukaryota; kingdom Metazoa; phylum Arthropoda; class Insecta; order Blattodea; family Blaberidae; genus Diploptera; species Diploptera punctata. Next base: position 28,939 of record JASPKZ010003451.1, on the reverse strand, counting down.
CACAAATCAAGCCGTTAGTCTATCTCTGCTAAACCTTGTGTAGTGTGTTGCGGTCAATCTCTGCAATGACTGCAGTGATGCGGGTACGAAGATCAACCAATGTTGCTGAAAGTGTTAGTACGTAAACAAGATCCTTTACGAAACCCCACAAGAAGAAATCACACGGGGTCAAGTCGGGGGAACGAGATGGCCAACGAATGAGAGGTTGATCATCATGAGATGCGCGGCCTATCCAGCGTTGTTCCAATGCCTTACTGAGATGGTCCCGAACAATGTCATGGTAATGCGGAGGGGCACCATCAGTTGAAGAAAAAAAATCTGTACTATCCTCTTCGACCTGTGGAAGGAGCCATTCTTGCAGTATATCCAGAAAAACGTGTCCTGTGACAGTAGGTTCAAGGAAGGGCCCATAAATCTTTTAATCGGAAATGGAACAAAACACATACACTTTGGGTGAATTTTGTTGGTGTTCCACAATTGCATTGGGATTAGCAGTTCCCCAAAATTTTACGTAATGTCTGTCCACTTTCTCGGAAAGGTGAAACATCGCTTCATCACTGAAAATTACCCTTTAATGCGAGCAAATCAGCAGGGAAGGATGCTCTCACATCATAATTACTGTCTTTTAAGGCTTGTACCAGTTGTAAGCGGTAGGGATTCGATTGTAAACGTTTCCGCAGAATCCGCCATACAGTTTTCTGTGGAAGTTCCAGTTCCCTCGCTGCCCGGTAGTTTGACTTCTGTGGATTCCGCACGAAACATGTGCGAACACATTCCACTGTACCTTCGAGTCGCGGTATGAGCGATTTTTTTAAAATATATAATTCAATCCTTAATGCCAGTAGCATGTCGTAAGTGTCTGGAAATGTTGAAAATCTCACATGTGTATCAAAACAGTTTTATTAACTAAACTGATTCACTTGGCCTAGAGGTTCACGGCCTGTTTTCAGTTAATGTTTTATAATCATTCCCCGTATAATCTACTTCCCTCAAATGATAGTTAATATTAATCACCAACCTCATTCTTGGTCTACCAATTGGGCGTTTTCCTTCAAGAAGCTTCCATGCACGTCTTTCATTTACCCATTCGTATCACATGTCCTGCACATCGCAGTCTACGGGACTTAACTTTTCTTATTGTATATGGCTTCCTATAAAGACCATGTGTTCTCTGTTATGTAGTCTTCTCCATTTAGCTGTCTGTTCATCTTTCTTTGGTCCAAAAAATTCTCGTAAGAACTTTATTCTCAAATACTCGTAACCTCCTTTCCTCCCTTAAAGTAAGAGTCCATGTTTCGCATCCATATTAAATACCATGTAGAATAATGCTTTTATATATTTCCAGTTTAACATTTTTTAAAGGAGTTGGGACGTCAAGTTTAACATTTTTTAAAGGAGTTGGGACGTCAAGAGTCTCTGTAATGCATAATAGGACGCATTTCCAAAATTGAGCCTATTGTTTAATTTATTTGTGCATCTCATTCCTATGTATAATTGTTGTTCTTAAGTACTTGAATTCAGCCACTTCTCAAAAATTTCCCTCATTTGTCATTAGCTTTCCATTTCCATTATATAATATATTTCTATGTGTAACCATATACTTAGTTCAATTCATATTTATTCCAGTCCCAATTTCTTAGTGTGTGCGTGTTGGCCTTCAGTATCTCCTCACTATCGCCCAATAGTAATACATCATCAGCATAAGCTAACAGCTTAATAATACCATTGAGTTGTAAGCCTTCCTCATTCTCTAAAGATTTAATGGCATGCTCTAGTACAAAATTAAATAGTAGAGGAGATAGTGCATCTCCTTGCTTCAACCCATTCCGGACTTCAAAAGTGTCTGAAAACTGTTTGTCTACACGCACCCTACTCTTTGTGCCGTTTAGACACATTCGTATAAGCGTAACTAACTTTTTAGGAATTCCGAATTCCAGTAGGATACAATATAACTTCGCCCTCTTAATAGAATCGTATGCCTTTTTAAAGTCTGCATATAGTTGATGTACAGTACCGTTATATCTCCATATATTTTCTAAAATCTGCCTTATACGAAAAATCCGATCTCTTGTAGACCTGTTTCATCTAAATCCACATTGATGATCTCCTAGAATGTCATCAATATAGGGAGTAAGTCCGCTGACTAATATATTTGCTAGAATTTTGTACGAAATTGAAATTACCTAATGAGTTTCGCCTGTAGTTGTTACAATCAGTTTTATCTCCTTTCTTATAAATTGGTACGATAATTGATTCCTTCCTTTCATCTGGAAGAGATTTTGTCCCCAAATCATACTAAGCAACCGGCATATCTTGTCCATCAGTTTTTCTCCCCCTGATTTTATCAGTTATGCTGGGATCTCATCTGAACCTGATGCTTTATACGTCTTCAATTTTTCTATCGCCATTTCAACTTCTAATGGACTTGTTCTGCGACTAGCATTTCTGCTGTCTGTAAATTATCCTCCTCAATGTCCTGTTCTGTATGTACATTTAATAGCTGATTAAAGTAACTTTTCCATCTATTTAATATACTCCTGGAATCTGCAATCATATCCCCATTTTCATTCCGAATTATGTTTGTTCTAGCCTGAAACCCTTTCTTCTCTATCCTAATTCCCTGATATAATTCTCTAATGGTCCTATTTTTGGCATTCATTACAAAATCATAAATCTTCTCTCTCAAATATTCCCTCTTTTTACTCTTTTAGTAACCTGGTGGTTCCCTGTCTAATACTATCCAATTGCTCTAAATTTACCTCATTTGGCTCGTGTAACCATTTCATTTTTGCTAGCTTCCTTTTCTTTACAATGTCGGCACGTTCTTCATCAAACCATTTTTTTGTTTTGCCTCTTTTTTAAATAACCAATACTTTCTGATGCTGAGAAGTTAATAGTATCTCTTATAGCTTCACATTCTTTATTTATATCAAAGAGAGTACCCTTCCCGTCAAAATAATAAAAAAAAAAAAACAAAAGACAAAGCACAAATTAAGCATTGGTATTTTGTCACTTTTTTATGTATTTTCCTTGCTCCTTAGTTTAAAAAAATACAATGTCATTTGCCAAATTTTTAGATGTTTTAATTATATATTTTAATCTTTAATTCCAGCAGCATGTTGAAACCGTTTGGAAATGTTGAAAATCCCACATGTATACGAAAACAGCGAGTGTTTTTAACTAACTGACTCTTTGGCCTAGAGTTTCAAAGCCGGGAGGACATACATGCCTGTTATCAGTTGTTTTCCAATTTATTCCGTGTATTTCCTTCAAACCATGGTTAACAATATTCTTTCACTTCAATCTTGGCCTAGTTACTGAGTGATATCTCTCCGGTTTTCCTACAATTAGTTTCATGCCCTTCTTTCATTCCCTTTTAATCGCACTAGCCCTGCCCACCACAGTCTACGAGATTTAATTGTTTTTATTACATTATGGTTTCCTGTAGAAATCGTTTAGCTCATCGTCTGTTTGTCGTTGTCTGGTCCAAAAATGTTCCTATAAACTTTATTATCAAATGCACTTTATATTTTCTCCTATGATGATGATGATAATAATAATAATAATAATAATTAATAATAATAACAATAATAATAATAATAATAATAATAATAATAATAATAATAATAATAATAATGCTTTATTTTGGCTGGCAGAGTAGTTAAGGCTATAAAGTCCTTCTCTTCCACTCGACCACCGAATAGTAAAATTATACAAAAATTACAGATTTATTAAAATTGTAAGATATTATTAAAATATAGACTAAACAAACGACAATGGTAATGTGATCTAACACTAGCTAATATAACAAAAATATGGAATATAATATAATTAGAATAATATAACATAATATACCGTAGATGATTATTCACGAAACGCTGAATATAGTTGTTATGCAGTTAATATTTTCATTCTGTGGAACTTAAGATATCAGTTAATTCGGATTTAAATAATGACAGTCCCTGACATAACTGCAAGCAAGAGTCTATGTTTCATATCCAGAAAACTGTAAGAATAACACGGGAAGACGGCAGCAGCTGTATACAGATATATAACACTTTTATAATTTTAAATTTAAACATAAATCCGTAACATCGAGTTACATGATTTTTATGGAAGACCAGATGTAATTAAACAATTATATTTTCAGGTTATGTTTATGGACAGAGCATGAGGCATGAATGGACAATTGAATAGCCTCCCCCAAAAAGATTACAATCCTGATTTTTTAAAATAGATTTTACGTGGAGAAACGTCCCACGTGCCTTTAACATCTTTTTTGCTTGTAGTACACAACTTGATTAAATGAAAATGAGAGTGACAACCATGTTCAGGGCAGCTATTCAATTAAAGAGGAACATGGAAACTTGTCATAAGAAAAGCAGTGATAAAGGTACCTGTTACTGCATTTGTTAGACCCACATGAAAATTATTGTTTAATGTAACTTATTATTGTTTCAAAAGTTAAACTTTGCTGTACGTGTGCTGCTAAAATATTTAGCTGTTGCCATGGCAACAAAAACAAACGGGTCAAAACAATGCAACTGTAGGCTATACTTAAATATACTTCATTCCTTTAAAGATTCGCGTAATTAAAACTGTTAAATGCTGTTATATTAACGTGTGTATATTCTTGCTCTGTTAAAACAATCATTTTCTGCAGCAGACATTGCGCAACAAATTGTATACAGGGTGGCCACATAAAACTTTCACCTCTGATAATTTGTTAAATGTTTCTGAAAAATAAAAAAACAATAATCACAACTAAAATGACATCGAGGGGGCATCAATTACGCATAATTCTATTTGACGAAAGAAAATAATTTTCAAGATATGAAGGTCAACTTTTTTCTAAATGGGAACCAACTAGGTTTTGTATCGCGAATTTTGAGTTAGCTATGCATAATAACAACTGACTATGTTACTGACTTTTCCTGTGTCACTGAGACGCGTAAACATAAACAATGTCTGATGCACCCTTCCTTTTGTCTGGTTCAAAATGTTGACACTGAAGATCGAACACACACACATACCACACTACCTAGTAGTTGTGAAACAACCCTTATTTCTTCAGTTCTGTAATGGACAACCGAAGACAACGACATTGGTAAAGGATTTCAGAACGTCTCTCAGTTTTACTTGTGTAAATTGATAATAACTTTTTAACGCAATTTTAATGTATTCTGCCCATAATTTCTGGACAATTGAAATTGTTTGCACATATGAATAAATAGTTGATATGCTATTAATTTATGGGGAATGTCATACAAGCAGAACACTAAATTAGCAAAACAGTTAGAAAACACAAAAGAGCTCATCAGTTGAGAGAAGATCTGCATTTAGAAGAATGAAAATAACATGATCGATTTTCAAATTTCCAGGGGAAAAAAAAATATTAACTAGTTATTCGGTTAACCACATGATGGAATGGGGGTTGACATCCATGGTCAACAAATAAAAATCAAGTCTGGACAAGCTGATGATGGTATGGAAAACATATCGAAACATGTCAATTGAAACATCAAGACCAGTGACGTAAGATGACCACATTCTCCGTATTCATTATGTGTAATACTACGCTTATAAAAGTGTCATCGAAAAAACGCTTGACATATAAAAACAAAAGTTAGTAAAGACAGAAGAAGTGCGTAGAGCAACTACTGCCAAAACATACAGAATTGTCATATACTCCACGAGGAGAGAGCGCTGGTGGCAAAAACTTTAAAAAAAAATGATTAAATTAAATTAAAGGAGGCAAATGTGTTTTACGATGAATTTCCTGAGCAAATTGATTTACTATAAGAATAATTTTAATGAATTTTTTTTGCTATGTCTAAGTAAATATCTATTTGGTGTGACTTGTTACAAAATGAGCTAATATTTCCCATTAGAGGTGAATGAAACTTAAGATACAAACTCTGCCGTGAAGAGGTTCTGAAAATATACATTAAAAAAAGCTACTAGTTCAAGATATGTATATCATCATCATCATCATCATCATCTTCCAGGGATTAAGCCTGTTGGCTCGTTCCGGTTTCATGAAAGCTAGAATTGTTAAAATTGTTCAGACCATCTACTGTGTGGGCGACCAACACTTCTCCTTCCGCGCGGTTTATAATTTAGCAATTATTTTGGAAATCTTCCTTCTGACATTCTATCAATATGTTCTTTCCAGTCGTTCCTATATTTAATTATTCGGTCTGTAAGTTTAAAAATATTTAGTTCCTTTCTCATATCTTCATTCTTTTCTTATCCAGCAGAGTATATCCTGCTATATTTCTTAAAAATCGCATCTCAGCTGCTTCCAATCTTTGTTCTTGTCTTTTAGTGATCGTCCAACATTCTGATCCATACATCAATACAGGAACAGCCATTACTTTAAAAATTTAATTTTTGTTTCTTTTCTTGTGTTTGTAAGGGTTATTTTATAGTGCCACACATTAGATTAAATTTATTTATTTTGTCATTATATCTTCAATTTTAACATATGATAAATTGAACCTAGATATTTAAAACTGTTCACCTGCTCTAACATTTATTATCAATTACTATTTCTGCTCTTAAGGTATCATGTCCTTTAAATGCTAAAATTTTAGTTTTAGTCTTTGAAATTTTAAAATTGTAATTGGCACTTATTTTTTCCTAATTAATAAATAATAGTTTTAAAAAACTAAAAGAACACGCTTTATTAGAAAACTAAAAAAATGAAAAATAATTTTAATTTCCAATACGCTTGGGATAAAATAAAGTGGTCAACAAAAAAATCATCTCCACACATATAGAATAAAATTAGAGTTATCAACAAAAAGAAAATAATTTTACCATCAAAAGCGTGGGGTGCTTTTTTATGATTTTACATTTTTCTTCTTATAAGCGTACTTTACAATATCTGTTTATTATCAAATATATTAATTGATATAGAGCAACCCCACGCTTTTGATGGTAAAATTATTTTCTTTTTGTTGATAACTCTAATTTTATTCTATATGTGTTGGAGATGATTTTTTTGTTGACCACTTTATTTTATCCCAAGCGTATTGGAAATTAAATTATTTTTCATTTTTTAGTTTTCTAATAAAGGCGTGTTCTTTTAGTTTTTTAAAAACTATTATTTATTTTTTTATTTTTTAGTTTTAATATTTACAGAATAAGATAAGATGTAAATATCTTTAAATTCCATACTATTGTAGTATGAGCTAAAATTATTACTCTTCTAAAAAAATCCTCCCCAGCCGGATTCGAACCAGCGATCTATGGATTACTAAAATTATTTACCAACTAGTTCACCGCTCTACCCAACTGAGCTCTGACAACGATTGACTAAAAAGTCGACAAGTCCGTAACCTATTATACCAGTTTTAATGTTTTTGATTTTCTGATGATTCTGGCCAGGAATTTAGAAATAAAATATGAAATTATTGTAGTGTCATGGCGTCCTTTTACAAGTATACAAAGTTGGAAGTCGATCCAATGCTTCTAAGTGGGTGAAAATCGTGTTCAAAGATTCCGTTACATAAATACAAAAACACTTTTTTGATTTTATGATGATTCTGGCCAGGATTTTAGAAAATAAATATGAAAATATTATATTGTCACGGGATCTTTACAAGTATACAAAGTTTCAAGTCGGTCCAATGTCTCTAAGTGGGTGAAAATCGTGTTCAAAAATTCCGTACATAAATACAAAAACACTTTTTTTGATTTTTCTGATGATTCTGGCCAGGATTTTAGAAAATGAATATGGAATTATTGTATTGTCACGGGTCCTTTACAAGTAACAAAGTTTCAAGTGTATCAATATGTTTCTAAGTGGGTGAAAAATCTTGTTTCAAAGATTCCGTTACATAATACAATTTTTTTTTTTTTGATTTTATGATGATTCTGGCCAGGATTTTAGAAAATAAATACGAAATTATTGTATTGTCACGGGTCCTTTACACGTATACAAAATTTCAAGTCGATCCAATTATTTTAAGTGGGTGAAGAACGCGATGAAAGATTCAGTTACATAGATAGATAGATAGATAGATAGATAGATAGATACAGGTCAAGCTAATAGAAAGCGTGTAAAAATAGCTCTTTGTAGATCATCTTCTGAACTGGAAATCACTACTTGATCATCGGCAAATCATATTGTATTCACAACAGTTTAAAATGTTTATTTAAATTAATCTGCCCCGCTTTAACATAACTTCATCTATATATAAATTAAAAAGAGAAGGTGATACAGGACACCCTTGTCTGACACCACGATTTATTGTTACCATTTTTTATGTTTAGATTTAAAACCCCTGTCTATTACAATTTTATATAAATTTTTTATAGCCATAATCAAAAGTGTGGAAATACCTTATTTGTCATTATATCCCATAATTTATTTCTATTTACCATATCAAAAGCATTTTCATAGTCTATAAATCCTATATATTTTGGATGTTACATTCTATATGCTTTTCAAATAATTGAGTCATTGTGAATATACAGTCAGAACAGTATCTTCCCATTCTGAATCCATTTTGAACATCCAATATGATATTTTCTATATTATGTTCTATAATTATGTTAAGCGGTTTTTTAGAATATTGACATAAACCTCTATATTTTAGGACAATCTTGTCTGTTTCCTTTTTTATATATAGGGTATATTTTGGCGATTTTCCATTCTTCGGGTATATATCCAAATTTCTAACAAATTATTTATAAAATCTAGTAGACGAACCTTTAGAGAAAACGATGCATATTTAATTAATTAATTATATATATATATATATATATATATATATATATATATATATGAATTATGTATGATATCCTATCATTAACAAATTTAATATCCCGGATAGCGGATAGGATCCTCCTTCTGACTAAAAAACCCGTTCAAAATGCAGGTCTTTCTGCACCCCCATAGAATAATGCAAAGGTTCCTGATTCCTGACTACCTTCTCCTGGCCACCTAACTTCCTGTAAAGCGACTATATCCAAGGGCGATTTACATAGTTCCCGCGTTAATATCTCTAGTGCCCCACTATTGTGTAAAGTCCTAACATTCCATGTTCCTAGGAACATGTCCCTGTGTTTGAGCCTTTGGCATGGGTTCCCTGAAGTAGTCCCCGCCCGGAGAACCGAATGGGGGACTATTTGACCTCCGGAAAATTTTATCCCAGATGAACCCATGTCCGCATTTCTTGACGGTTGTATTTTTACGGTGAAAGATCGTCACTCTTTCGCCCAAGGTACTTTTTCGTCTGGCTTATCACCTTCGACCAGTCCGGCATGGGTAACCCTATCGGCAGCAATGCTACCGCCGGCATAGCTCTCAGGATCATTTAAGCACGCAAGCCACTCCACCACGACAAGGTAAAGATACCATCTTACATGATTTTACAATTGTAAATGTACATGCCCACACAGAAGATAAAGATGACAAGATCAAGGATGAGTTCTATGAAGAATTAGAATGCTTATTTGATAGCCTTTCACGATATCATATGAAAATTGTCTTAGGAGATTTTAATGCAAAAGTGGGGCGGGAAGATATATTCAAACCAACAATAGGCAAATTCAGTCTTCATGAAGATAGTAACGACAACGGGGTTAGACTAGTCACATTTGCCACATCAAAGAATCTGATTGTTAAGAGCACAACATTTCAGCATAAGGATATTCATAAATACACCTGGACGTCCCCAGATGGAGAAACTCGGAACCAGATAGATCATGTATTAGTGGATAAACGCTGGCACAGTAGCATCATTGATGTTAGATCAGTTAGAGGGACAGACTGCAATTCGGATCATCATCTGGTCAGAGTGAAAATCAGACAACGGCTATCGCTTATGAGAGGAACGAATGCTAAAGATGATTCTGTAAAATATGAATTAAAGAAACTTAAAAAATGATGAAATGCGGTAAGAATACCAAATCAAAATTGCTAATAGATTTGAAGTACTGGAATCTTCAGATGACAATGTGGCAAACGAAGAAGAAACTGATATAAATAAAGAATGGGAGGCTATAAGAGATACTATTAAATTTTCAGCATCAGAAAGCATTGGTTGTTTAAAAAAGAGGCAAAACAAGAAATGGTTTGATGAGGAATGTGCCCGACATTGTAAAGAAAAGAGAAAACTAGCAAAAATTAAATGGTTACACGAGCCAAATGAGGTAAATTTAGAGCAATTGGTAGTATTAGATGGGAAACCACTAAGTTACTAAAGAGTAAAAAGAGGGAATATTTGAGAGAGAAGATTAATGATCTTGAAATGAATGCAAACAATAGGAACATTAGAGAATTATATCAGGGAATTAGTATAGAGAAGAAAGGGTTTCAGGCTAGAACAAACATAATTCGAAATGAAAATGGGGATATGATTGCAGATTCTAGGAGTATATTAAATAGATGGAAAAGTTACTTTAATCAGCTATTAAATGTACATACAGAACAGGACATTGAGGAGGATAAGTTACAGACAGCAGAAATGCTAGTCGCAGAGCCAAGTGCATTAGAGGTTGAAATGGCAATTGAAAAATTGAAGATGTATAAAGCATCAGGTTCAGATGAGATCCCAGCAGAACTGATAAAATCAGGAGGAGAAAAATTGATAGACAAAATTCGCTGGTTGCTTAGTATGATTTGGGAAAAAGAAGCTCTTCCAGATGAATGGAAGGAATCAATTATCGTACTAATTTATAAGAAAGGAGATAAAACTGATTGCAACAACTACAGGGGCATCTCATTACTTTCAACTTCATACAAAATTCTTACAAATATATTAGTAAGCAAACTTACTCCCTACATTGATGACATTCTAGGAGATCATCAATGTGCATTTAGAAGAAACAGGTCTACAACAGATCAGATTTTTAGTATAAGACAGATTTTAGAAAAGAAATGGGAATATAATGGCACTGTACATCAACTATATGTAGACTTCAAAAAAGCATATGATTCAATTAAGAGGGAGAAGTTATATAGTATCCTGCTGGAGTTCGGAATTCATAAAAAGTTAGTTAGACTTATACGAATGTGTCTAAATGGCTCAAAGAGTAGGGTGCGTGTAGGCAAACAGTTTTCAGACACTTTTGAAATCCAGAATGGGTTGAAGCAAGGAGATGCACTATCTCCTCTACTATTTAATTTTGTACTAGAGCATGCCATTAAATCTTTAGAGAATGAGGAAGGCTTACAACTGAATGGTATTAATAAGCTGTTAGTTTATGCTGATGATTTAGTACTATTGGCCGATACGCGAGGAGATACTAAAGGCCAACACGCACACACTATTGAGTAACACTAAGAAATTAGGACTGGAAGTAAATATCAGTAAAACTAAATATGTGATCACAGGTAGAAATTCAGTATATAATGGAAATGGACAGCTAAGGACAAATGAGGGAAATTTTGAGGAAGTGGCTGAATTCAAATACCTAGGAACAATAATCACAAATAGGAATGAGACGCACAAAGAAATTAAACATAGGCTCAATTCTGGAAATGCATGCTATTATGCATTGCAGAGACTTTTGATGTCCCAACTCCTTTCAAAAAACGTTAAGCTGAAAATATATAAAATTATTATTCTACCAGTTACATTATATGGGTACGAAACATGGACTCTTACTTTAAGGGAGGAAAGGAGATTACGAGTATTTGAGAATAAAGTTCTTAGGAAAATTTTTGGACCAAAGAGAGATGAACAGACAGGTGAATGGAGAAGACTACATAACAATGAACTACATGGTCTTTATAGGAAGCCAGATATAATAAGAACAGTTAAGTCTCGTAGACTGCGATGGGCAGGACATGTTGCACGTATGGGGAATGAAAGACGTGCATGGAAGCTTCTTGTAGGAAAGCCAGAGGGAAAACTCCCAGTTGGTAGACCAAGAATGAGGTGGGAGAATAACATTAACTATGATTTGAGGGAAGTAGATTATACAGGGAATGATTGGAAAGGATTAGCTCAGGATAGGGATGTATGGAGAGCTTATGTCTGCGCGGCCATGAACCTACGGGTTCGATAGTGCCAGTGAGTAAGTAAGTACGTAAGTAAGTAAGTATATATATATATATATATATATATATAGAGGCCTAAAATTAATTAAAATGAACAATTCCTTGAATTTATATTTTGTAAGAAAAAAACCCCGTTGTGGTCTGGAGGTAGCGTGCTGCCTCGTCACGCAGCGTGCACGGGTTCGATCCCCGGTCGGGACAGTTTTTCTGGCTGAGGTTTTTATCGGGGTTTTTCATCACCTGTAAACCAAAAGTCAGGAAAACTTTAAGACCCAAACCTTCCCCGAAATCATATGGCCATCGCAATCATCATCATCATTTATATTCATCTTAGGGTTAGGGGCTCTTCTGGCGCACCACTATCGCCATCATCATCATATCATCGGGCACAACGTAATCCCGCCTTCCAGGCGCCCCAATCTCAGAAATAGGTTACGAGTACGCCATGCCAGGAGAGAACACCAGGAATGTCGAAAGACAACCTGGGGCACGTGCAAAAAAAAAAAGAAGACATTTCTCTCATTTCCCATCCCATTGTTGCTCATAGACTCGTATTTTGTTTTCTAAGTTGGATACAACTTAGAGCTGGACTCATCGGGCGCCTCCCCAGGTGGTGGATAGGGGGAATCCCAACAGATATGCCACGTACCAGGGAAATCAAATACCTGTGGCGAACCAACCAGCGAAGAGGAGCGGCTGACCAAATTGGACAGCTTCTCATGGGCGGACGTAGCTCAAGAACTATGGACAAGGCAATACGTCTAGAGAAGATGATTCGAATCGACTCCCACAGTCCTGGAAACGGTAACATAGCAGCCCTGACGCTGCGTTCGTAACGCAGTCAAGGCGAAATTCTAATTATTGCCAAGTTCCAAATATTAAGCCGGTCGGATACAAATAGAAGATATCCGTAAATAACTACAAACATTTAGTTTGGCAGATAAAATAGAACAGTATAGGAGAAAATGGTATGAACAGGTCTGCAGAATTGATAACAACAGATTGCCTAGGAAAAGTCTAAACTGTCAACCAAGAGGAGCAAATGAGATGAGGGTCACCCACGAAAGACATGCCACTTCAGGTATAATACTTGGGGCCGGAACGAACCAAAAAGGTTCATTCCTTACTAGAAGAAGAAGAAGAATTAGGACACAAAACATATATATTCACACTTTTTCAACAACTTTTCTAAATTTATTAAACAGAAGATCTTCTTCTTCTTCCTTCCAAGTATTAGGCCAAGGCCTGTTACGATCCTATAGAAAATTTTCCCTCCAGCGTTTCATAGGACGGCCCAGTGATCTTCGTCCTCTTGGTATATAATTATAAACAGCTTTGGGGATCCGATTTGAACTCATTCTTTCAAGATGGTGTTTCCAATTTAGTTGGTACTGTTTAATATATTCCAAAATTGGCGTAGTCTTCAATTCTTTTAAGATATCGGTGTTCCTTTTCCGATCCCATCTGGTGTAACCCGCTGTTCTGCGCATGAATCTCATTTCACAAGCCGTTATTCTGCTTTCATGTTGTTTTTTTAGTGTCCATGCTTCACTACCATAGGTCAACACTGGTCTAGCCAAAGTGTTATATAAACGTAATCTGGTGTTTTTTTGTACAAGGGATGGTTTCATAACTTGATTAATAATTCCTAAACTTTTATTATAACTAGTAACTTTTTCAGGGATATCCTTTTCATCCCAGATAGAGAGATAATATCCAAGATATTTAAATTGATTAGATCTCTCTAAAATTTTATTCTGGAGACAGATTTTACTTTGTATGGGGTCCTTCCCATGAAATGCCATAATTTTAGTTTTGTTAATTGATATTTCCATATTAAATTTGGCACCTATTTTTTGTAAATTATAAATTGATCGTTGCAAATCATTTTCGGAAAGTGCCAGGAGAGCTAAATCGTCTGCAAAAAGAATAGCATCGAGTTTGAGGTTCCTATTGATGGGTATATATCCTCGTTGTGTTTTCCTCCATTCATTTATTAATTTATTCATGTATATAATGAAAAGCACCGGTGAAAGTCCACATCCCTGTCTTACTCCAGTGTTGATCTTTTCCCAAGAAGATAATTTGCCATCTTGTTTAACAGAGATTTCATTATCTTTATAGATGTTGAAGATATTAGTAATATATTGTTGTGGAACGTTATCATCAGCTAAAATTTGTAGTAATATATTTCTGTCTACTTTGTCAAAAGCCTTTATGAAGTCAACGAAGGCGATATGAGTTTCTATATTGAATTCCTTGTGCTTTTCTAATAGTAGTTTTAGAGTAAAGAATCCATCTGTACAAGATCTACCCTTTCTGAATCCATTCTGCTCTTCTACAATTATATTTTCATAAATTTTTCTCAATTTATTCTTAACAATATTAGCATAAATTTTATATCCAGAGTTCAACAAGCTAATTCCACGATAGTTATCTTTGATTTGGCGACTTCCTTTTTTGAAGATTGGTATTACAATGGATTTGTTCCAGCTTTGTGGTGGTTCTTGTCCTTCCCATATCATATTAAGGAGAATAAGAAATCTGTCTAAAAATTTTTTAGTTGGAAATTTAAATAATTCTTGATTAATGTGGTCTTCTCCGGGAGCTTTGTTACTTTTTAATGATTTAACAACATCAGTTAGTTCATCTATAGAAATTTGTTCCAAAGCAGTGTTATTAGAGATTGGTATTTGTAATAAATCATCCTTTTGTGTCCACAAATGATGAAAGTAATTAAGCCAAGATTCTTTAGATATACAATTTAAATGTGCATTTTCTCTTGAATCATTATTTAAATTTTTTAAAACTTTATATATTTTTGGTTGAGGCCTAGTGATATCATTTTCCAAAAATGAGACAAATTGTTCCCAGCTTTGTCTATGTTTTTTGCGAACTTCAATTTTAGCTATGGCTCTCTTCCTATGATACTCTACTTTATCTTCATCTTTTTTTGTGGACAGAAATTTTTGTATGTTTCACGTTTATCATCAATTACTTTTTTGATGTTTCATCCCATATCCGTAGTCCTTTTTTTCGATTCCATTTAGTTTTGATACCCAGGCTTTCATTTGCTGCTTGTGTCAAAATACTTTGTAGAGCAAGCCATTCTTCTTCAATATTTTCACCAACCGGTGTTTCTTGAACTAGACGATCTAATCTGCATTTGTATAGCCAGATAATAGTGGGATCTCGGAAAAGACTTACTTTGTAAGTATAGTCCACTTTTTCAAATTTTACATTATTAATTTTATTTTTATTTTTCCATCTCGGTGGCATACGAATTGGACAAACAAGTAAGTAATGGTCTGATTCGATTTCAGGTCCTCTGTAAACTCTTGTATCAAGAACTTTAGATGCTAATTTTTTATTACATATAGCATAGTCAATTATTGATTTAAGACCCCTGGCTTCCCATGTATATTTGTGACTATCCTTGTGGTTAAATACTGAGTTCATTATTGTGAATTGATTAAACATGACAAAATCAATTAACCGTAAGCCATTTCTATTACAGGTTTGCTCTCCATATGGTCCTATATATGTATCAAATTTAGTATTACCAATTCTGGCATTTAAATCACCCAAAATTATAATCATATCATTCTTATTAATTGTGCAGATAACTTTCTGGAAGTCATGATAAATTTTTTCACTTTCTTCTTCATCTCCTTCTACAGGTGCATATATACCTATCACTGTTAAGTATCCTAGAGATAATTTTATTCGGATTTGAATTATTCTTTCATTCCAAAAAGTATAGCTATGTATTGAATTTCTAAATCGTTTATGAACCATAACGGCTACTCCTGCTTGTGCATGAATATGTTTTTTTACACCACTATAAAACTGAATGTAATTTTGAGTTTCTTGGTGCCTTGTAATTTCTTTTTTGTTTCTGATATTACAGCTAATGAAATCCCCTTTTTGCACAATATATCATCTAATTGATCATCTTTATAGTTAATCCCTTGTACATTCCATGTGCTAAAAAGCAAAATATTTTTTTTCTTCCAAGAGTTGTCCTTTTTCATGCTTTGGTCGTCATTAGTTTGATCCTTCCGGGAAATTCTCGTATAAGACTTGAAAGCATAATAATAGTCCCTTCGATTGGTTGCTGGCCAAAGGAAGGCAAGACCAGTGATGGGGCTGCCATCTTATAGCCTCTGGTCAGGCTTTTCTGGAGAAGAAAAGAAAATAAAGGAAAGAAGAAATGGAAGAAAGGAAAGACTCCCTAGCCCTCGGATGCCCTAATAGCGTCGGGGTCGAAAAAAACAAGAGTTAACCAAGAGAGGTTAGATAGTAAAGTTAAAAGAGTGCAAAACACAAGTAAGTGGAAGAAATGTTTTGCTCAGCTTGGGCACCTTGTGGTCGCCATCCACATATCCCCTAGATGAGGACCCCTGAGGGATAATTCATTTAAATTGATCTTTTATAGGAAAAATCACTACGAGGTTTAATTTAATATTTAAATTAAAATGTTTTATACTTCAAGCCATATCCAGTCTTCTAGTTACACAGGTATCGAACTTGGGCAGCTTCATCTTCAGTAATTTCTTGCCGACAGATGTTATGTTGATCAGAAAACTGCTTCTTAATCCCTCTGATGGTGGACCTCCGGATCAAATCAGAATCCCGGGGAAGTTGGAAGTTCATAAGTTTTTTGTATGTGGATTGTTTCCCTAACCGTGAGTTCTTTTTCTTTGTGTTAATTAGTCGGCCGCGGTGGACTGGTCCCGAGAGTCGCGGGGTGAAACCCGGCCGGCGTCGATTAATTTTTTTAGGATGGAAAAATCCAAGGATCAAGACCTCCGGGTGGGACTATAAGCCGTGTGTCCCGAGTCTAAAGATTTTCAGGCTCGTAAAAATACTTAAGCCTGAATGAAAAGGCCTCTAAGCAAAATTTACCGAATTTTCCCGTCTAGTACTAACTTTGTTTCCTAGATGTAAGTATAAGGCGGAACGCCGATCACGGACCACTATAAAATGACATCTATACGAAAACAAGTGTAACTAAATTAGTATGGCTCAAATTCTTCTCTGTAGGGGGAGAGCGCATAAATCTCTGTTAAGGGAAAACATAGGCTTACAAGATACAAGATTAATTAGACTGGCTTTTGTATCAATTAGATGCCTTTCAGACAAAGCTTGAGCAGCTACTGCTGACTTTTCCAATTCACCATTTTTGACATTTCTAAGATTTTTTTTCATCCTTGTTTTCAAATTTATTTTTATTTTTCCTATGTAAATTTTGTCACATCCTTGCATTTGATCTGATATATTCCTGATTTGTTTTCCTGTTCAACTTTTTTTTTTCATTTTTGTTCGTTTAATTAAGCTATTTAAGCTCTATTCATTCTTTGGTGCAAATCTCAAAACATTAAAAAAATCTAAACTTGTGGTAAGTGAATTTCTTGAATTCTATATTCTCTTCTTCTTGTTTTATAAATGAACTTTCATTAATTAATTTTTGTGTTTTAAACTTATTTATTTCTTATGTAACATATTTTCCTCAAACCGTTTTCTGTTGTTACATTAATGATTTATTCTTTTCATTAATTTTCTTTGCTCATAGGTATATTTACCGATCTATGTGTAAAAATATTGAACACTGCCTCAATGTGAACAATATTATTGAATTTCGAGGCCTTAATATAGTAATCTTATGGATATTCTTTCTGTATATTTCAAATTCTATCTCTTTTTTCTTGTTAAATTTAGAACTGAAACTGGACTTTGTCTTACAATTTCAGTTGCGATGGTAAATTTTATATTTCTACTCTGGATGTCCAAAAGCTTTAAAGCATTATCTATTTGTTTATGATTTACAATAGCAATTATATATTGGCAACATATCTGCACCAAAATTTGGTTGTCCACTTGTTATGGTTATGCTCTAACCTTCCCATAAATAAATTAGCTAAAAAGTGTGAAAGGGGCTTTCACATAGACAGTACAGAACTTTGTAAAATGTTCCATTCATATGTAAAAATAAACACTTGTTAAATGCATAATATGGATAATTAATAAGATTCATGATGGAGTTCCGATGAGGTATATATAAAAAAATAAACTATAAAATTACGAAATATTTACCTAAAAGGTCCGTATCTTCAACTTTATAAGTTATTTATCGGTAGCGCTTTCGAAACTATTCCCATCATCAACAGGATTCAAAAAAGTGAAACACCGGAACTAGCCACATCATCAGCAGGATTCAAAATAGTGAAACACAGGGACTAGTCTCATAATCAGTAGGATTCAAAACAGTTAAACACAGGGACTAGTCTCATCAACATCAGCAGGATCCAAAACAGTGAAACACCGGGACTAGTCCCATCATCAGCAGGATTCAAAACAGTGAAACACCGGAACTAGTCCCATCATCAGCAGGATTCAAAACAGTGAAACACCGGGAGTAGTCCCATCATGAGCAGGATTGAAAACAGTGAAACATCGGGACTAGTCCCACCATCAGCAGGATTCAAAACAGTGAAACCCCGGGACCAGTCCCATCATCAGCAGTATATGTAACAGTGAAACACCGCGACTAGTCCCATCATCAGCAGGTTTCGAAACAGTGAAACACCGGGACCAGTTCCCTCAGCATGATTCAAAACAGTGAAACATCGGGACTAGTCTCATCATCAGCAAGATTCAAAGCAGTGAAACACCGGGACTAGTCCCATAATCAGCAGGATTAAAAAAGTGAAACACCAGGACCAGTCCCATGATCAGCAAGTTTCAAAAGAGTGAAACACCGCGACTAGTCCAATCATCAGCTGGATTCACAACAGTGAAAGCCCGGCACTAGTCTCATCATCAGCAGGATTCAAAGCAGTGAAACACTAGGACTAGTCCCATCACCAGCAGGATTAAAAAAGTGAAACAGCGAGACTAGTCCCATCATAAGCAGGATTCAAAACTGTGAAACACTGCACTAATCTCATCACCAGCAGGATTCAAAACAGTGAAACACCGGGACTCATCCCATCATCAGCACGATTCAAAACAGCGAAACATTGGGACTAGTCCCATCATCAGCCGGATTCGAAACAGTGAAATACCGGGAATTGTCCCATCATCAGCAGGATTCAAAACAGTGAAACACCGGGACTAGACCCATCATCAGCAGGATTCAAAACAGCAAAACATCGGGACTAGTCCTATCATCAGCAGCATTCAAAACAGTAAAACACCGGGACTAGTCCCATCATCAGCAGATTCAAAGAAGTGAAACACAGGGGCCAGTCCCATCATTAGCAGGATTCAAAATAGTGTGACACAGGGACCAGTCCCATGATCAGCAAGTTTGGAAAGAGCGAGAGACAGGGACTAGACCCATCATCAGCAGGATTAAAAAAAGTGAAACGCCGGGAATAGTCCCATCATCAGCAGGATTCAAAACAGTGAAACACAGGGACCAATCCCATGATCAACAAGTTCTGAAACAGCGAAACACCGGGACTAGCCTTATCATCAGCAGGATTCAAAATAGCGAAACACCGGGACTAGTCACATGATCAGCAGGATTTAAAACTGTGAAACAAAGGGACCAGTCCCATCATCAGCAGGATTCAAAATAGTGAAACACAGGGACCAATCCCATGATCAACAAGTTCTGAAACAGCGAAACACCGGAGCTAGCCTTATCATCAGCAGGATTCAAAATAGCGAAACACCGGGACTAGTCACATGATCAGCAGGATTTAAAACTGTGAAACAAAGGGACCAGTCCCATCATCAGCAGGATTCAAAATAGAGAAACACAGGGACCAATCCCATGAGCAGCAAGTTTCGAAACAGCGAAACAGCTGGACTAGTCCCATCATCAGCAGGATTCAAAAAAGTGAAACACCAGGACTAGTCCAATCATCAGCAGGACTCAAAAAGTGAAACATCGGGACCAGATACATGAACAGCAAGTTTCGAAACAGTGAAAACCGGAACAAGTCCCATCTTCAGCATGATTCAAAACAGTGAAAAACCGGGACAAGTCCCATAATCAGCAGGATTCAAAACAGTGAAACACAGGGACCAGTCCAATGATCAGCAAGTTTCGAAACAACGAAACACCGGGACTTGTCACATCATCAGCAGGATTCAAAACACTGGGACTAGCCAAATCATCAGTAGGATTAAAAAAAAAGGAACTAGTCCCATCATCAGCAGGCTTCAAAAAGCGAAACACCGGGAATAGACCCATCATCAGCTGGATTCAAAACGGTGAGACACAGGGACCAGTCCCATGATCAGCAAGTTTTGAAATAGCGAAACACCGGGACTAGTCCCATCATCAGCAGGATTCAAAGAAGTGAAACACCCTGAATAGTCCGAACATCAGCAGGATTAAAAAAAGCGAAACACCGGGACTAGTCCCAGCATCAGCAGGATTCAAAATAGTGAAACATAGGGGCTAGATTCATCATCAGCAGGATTCAACACAGTGAAACACCGGGACTAGTCCCATCATCAGCAGGATTCAAAACATTGAAACACCGGGACTAGTCCGATCATCAGAAGGATTCAAAATAGTGAAACACCGGAACTAGATTCATGATCAGCAGGATTCAAAACTGTGAATCAAAGGGACCAGTCAGATGATCAGCAAGTTACGAAGCAGCGAAACACCGGGACTAGTCCCACCATTAGCAGAATTAAAAAAGTGAAACACCGGGACTAGTCCAATCATCAGCAGGTATCAAAAAAGCGAAATAACAAGACTAGTACCATCATCAGTAGGATTCAAAAGTGTGAAACACTGGGACTAGTCCCATCATCAGCAGGAATCATAAAAGTAAAACATCGGGACCAGATCCATGAAGAGCAGGTTTCAAAACAGTGAAAAACCGGGAGTAGTCCCATCTTCAGCATGATTCAAAATTGTGAAACACCGGGACTAGTCCCATCATCAGCAGGTTTCAAAAAAGTTAATCACCGGGACTAGTTCGATCATCAGCAGGATTCAAAAAGCGAAACGCCGGGACTAGTCCCATCATCGGCAGGATTCAAATGAGTGAAACACCGGGACTAGACCCATCAACAGCAGGATACAAAACAGTGAAACACCGGGACTAGTCCCATCATCAGGAGGATTCAAAACAGTGCAACACCGGGACTAGTCCCATCACTAGCAGGATTAAAAAAGTGAAACAGCGGGAGTAGTCCCATCTTCAGCAGGATTCAAAACAGTGACACTGCAGTAATCTCATCACCAGCAGGATTCAAAACAGTGAAATACCGAGACTCATCTCATCATCAGCAGGATTCACAACAGCGAAACACTGGGAGTAGTCGTATCATCAGACGGATTCGAAACAGTGAAATACCGGGACTAGTGCCATCATCAGCAGGATTCAAAACAGTGAAACACCGGGACTAGTCCCATCACCAGCAGGATTCAAAACAGTAAAACA
Source organism: Diploptera punctata (assembly GCA_030220185.1). Taxonomy (NCBI): domain Eukaryota; kingdom Metazoa; phylum Arthropoda; class Insecta; order Blattodea; family Blaberidae; genus Diploptera; species Diploptera punctata. The sequence continues at coordinate 7,507 of JASPKZ010003451.1, read as the reverse complement.
CCTGGATTAGTTCCATCATCAGCAGGATTCAAAACAGTAAAACACAGGGACTAGTCCCATCATCAGCAGGATTCAAAAGAGTGGAATGCCGGGAATAGTCCCACGATTTAATACATTGAGATAGCAGGTCTATTCCCGTAAACAGCAGGATTCAAAACAGTGAAACACAGGGACTTGCCCCATCATCTGGAGGAATGAAAACAGTGACACACCCGGATTAGTCCCATCATCAGCAGGATTCAAAACAGTAAAACACCGGGACTGGTAACATTATCAGCAGGATTCCAAACAGTGAAACACCGGGACTAATCTCATCATCAGCAGGATTCAAAACAGTGAAACATCGGCACCGGACCCATCATCAGCAGGATTCAAAACAGGGAATCAACGGGACTAGTTTCATCATCAGCAGAATTCAAAGCAGTGAAACACCGGGACTAGTCCCATCATCAGCAGGATTAAATAAAATGAAACACCGGGACTAGTCCCATCATTAGCAGGATTCAGAACAGTGTAAGAGAGTGACCAGACCCATGATGAGCAACTTTCGAAACAGTGCAACAGCGGGACTAGACCCATCATCAGCAGGATTCAAAAAACCGAAACACCGAGACTAGTCCCAACATCAGCTGGATTCAAAACAGTGAAACACAGGGACCAGTCCCATGATCAACAAGTTTGGAAACAGCGAAACACCGGGACTAGTCCCATCATCAGCAGGATTCAATAACGTGAAGCACTAGGACTAGACCATTCATCTGCAGGATTAAAAAAGGCGAACGACAGGGACTAGTCCCATCATCAGCAGGATTCAAAACAGTCAAACACAGGTACCAGTCCCATGATCAGCAAGTTTCGAAACAGCGTAACACCGGGACTAGTGCCATCATCAGAAGGATTCAGAACAGGGAAACTCCGGGACTAGTCCCATCACGAGCAGAATTCAAAACAGAGAAACACCGGGTCTAATCCCATGATCAGCAGGATGCAAAACAGTGAAACACGGGGACTAGCCCCATCATCAGCAGGATTCAAAACAGTGGAACACGGGGACTAGCCCCATCATCAGCAGTATTCAGAACAGTGAAACACTGCTACTAATCTCATCACCAACAGGATTCAAAACAGTGAAACACCGGGACTCATCCCATCATTAGCAGGATTCAAAACAACCTAACACCGGGACTAGCCCTACCATCAGCATGATTCAAAAGAGTGAAACATCGGGAGTAGTTCCATCATAAGCAGGATTCAAAACAGTGAAACACCGGGATTACTATTATCATCAGCCGGATTAAAAAAGTAAAACACCGGGACTAGTCCCATCATCAGCAGTATTCAAAACAGTGAAACACTGGTACTAATCTCATCACTAGCAGGATCCAAAACAGTGAAACACCAAGACTCTTCCCATCATCAGAAGGATGTAAAACAGCGTAACACCGGGGCTAGTCCCATCATCAGCAATATTCAAAAGAGTAAAACACCGGGAGTAGTTCCATCAATAGCAGGATTCAAAACAGTGAAACACCGGGACTAGTCCCATCATCAGCAGGATTCAAAAGAGTGGAATGCCGGGTAGTCCCACGATTTAATACATTGAGATAGCAGGTCTATTCCCGTCAACAGCAGGATTCAAAACAGTGAAACACAGGGACTTGCCCCATCATCTGGAGGAATGAAAACAGTGACACACCCGGATTAGTCCCATCATCAGCAAGATTCAAAACAGTGAAACACCGGGACTGGTAACATTATCAGCAGGATTCCAAACAGTGAAACACCGGGACTAATCTCATCATCAGCAGGATTCAAAACAGTGAAACATTGGCACCGGAACCATCATCAGCAGGATTCAAAACAGGGAATAAACGGGACTAGTTTCATCATCAGCAGAATTCAAAGCAGTGAAAACACCGGGACTAGTCCCATCATCAGCAGGATTAAATAAAATGAAACACCGGGACTAGTCCCATCATTAGCAGGATTCAGAACAGTGTAACAGAGTGACCAGACCCATGATGAGCAACTTTCGAAAGAGTGCAACACCGGGACTAGTTCCATCATCAGCAGGATTCAAAAACCCGAAACACCGGGACTAGTCCCATCATCAGCATGATTCAGAACAGTGAAATACAGGGACCAATCCCATGATCAGCAAGTTCCGAAACAGCGAAACACCGGGATTAGTCCTATCATCAGCAGGATTTAAAAAGCGAAACATCGGGACAAGTCCCATGATCAGCAGGATTCAAAACTGTGAAACACAGGGACTAGTGCGATGATCAGCAAGTTTCGAAACAGCGAAACACCGGGACTAGTCCCATCATCAGCAGAATTAAAAAAGTAAAACATCGGTACTAGTCCCATCATCAGCAGGATTAAAAAAAGCGAAACTCACGGACTTGTCCCATTATCAGCAGGATTCAAATAGTGAAACACAGGGATCAGTTCCATGATCAGAAATTTTCGCAACAGCGAAACAGCGGGACTAGTCCCATCGTCAGCAGGATTAAAAACACTGAAACACCGGGACTAGTCACATCATCAGCAGAATTCAAAACAGTGAAACACCGGGACTAGTCCCATCATTAGCAGGATTAAAAAAGTGAAACATCGGGACCTGTCCCATGAACAGAAGTTTCAAAAGAGTAAAAAACCGGGACAAGTCCCATCATCAGCATGTTGCAAAACAGTGAAACACCGGGACTATTCCCTTCGTCAGCAGGTTTCAAAACAGTGAAACACAGAGACCAGTCCCATGATCAGCAAGTTTCGAAACAGCTTAACACCGGGACTAGTCACAACATCCGCAGGAATCGGAACACCGGGACTAGTCCCATCATCATTAGGATTAAAAAAAGTGAAACACCGGGAGGAGTCACGTCATCAGCAGGATTCAAGAAAGCGAAACACCGGGAGTAGTACCGTAATCAGCAGGATTTAAAACAGTGAAACACAGGAACCTGTCCCATAATCAGCAAGCTTCGAAACTGCGAAACACCGGGACTAGTCCCATCATGAGCAGGATTCGAAACAGCGAGACACCGTGACTAGTCCCATCACCAGCAAGATTCGAAAGAGTGAAACACTGGGACTAGTCCCATCATCAGCAGGATTCAAAACAGTGAAACATCGGGAGTACTTCCATCATCAGCAGGATTCAGAAGAGTGAAACATCGGGTCTACTCCCATCATCAGCAGGACTAAAAAAAAACACCGTGACTAGTCTCATCATCGGCAGGATTAAAAACAGTGAAACACTGGTACTAATCTCATCACCAGCGGTATTGAAGAAAGCAAAACACCGGGACTAATCCCATCATCAGCAGGATTCGAAATAGTCAAACACAAAGACTGGTCCCATCATCAGCAGGATTGAAAACAACGAAACACCGGGACTAGTCCCATCATCAGCAGGATTCAAAACAGTGAAACACTGGGACTACTCCCATCTTCAGCAGGATTCGAAACAGCGAAAAAACCGAGACTAGTCCCATCATCAGCAGGATTTAAAACAGTGAAACACAGGGACCTGTACCATGATCAGCAAGTTTCGAAACAGCGAATCACCGGGACTAGTCACATCATCAACAGGATTCGGAACACCGGGACTAGCCCTATCATCAGTAGGATTCAAAAAAGTGAAACACCGGTACTAGTCTCATCATCAGCAGAATTAAGAAAAGCGAAACACAGGGACTAGTCCCAACATCAGCTGGATTCAAAACAGTGAAACACAGGAACCAGTCCCATGATCAACAAGTTTGGAAACAGCGAAACACCGGGACTAGTCCATTCATCTGCAGGATTCAAAAAGCGAACGACAGAGACTAGTCCCATCATCAGCAGGATTCAAAACAGTCAAACACAGGTATCAGTCCCATGATCAGCAAGTTTCGAAACAGCGAAACACCGGGACTAGTGCCATCATCAGAAGGATTCAGAACAGGGAAACTCCGGGACTAGTCCCATCGTGAGCAGGATTCAAAACAGAGAAACACCGGGTCTAATCCCATCATCAGCAGGATTCAAAACAGCCTAACACCGGGACTAGCCCTACCATCAGCATGATTCAAAAGAGTGAAACACCGGGAGTAGTTCCATCATCAGCAGGATTCAAAACAGTGAAACACCGAGTTACTCTCATCATCAGCAGGATTCAAAACATGGAAACAACGGGACTAGTTTCATCATCAGCAGGATTCAAAGCAGTGAAACACCGGGACTAGTCCGATCATCAGCAGGATTAAATAAAGTGAAACACCGGGACTAATCCCATCATTAGCAGGATTCAGAACAGTGTAACACAGGGACCAGACCCATGATCAGCGACATTCGAAACAGTGAAACACCGGGACTAGTCCCATCATCAGCAGGATTCAAAAAACCGAAACACCGGGATAAGTACATTCATCAGCAGGATTCAGAACAGTAAAACACAGGGACCAATCTCATGATCAGCAAGTTCCGAAACAGAGAAACACCGGGACTAGTCCTATCATCAGCAGGATTTCAAAAGCGAAACACCGGGACTAGTCCCATGATCAGAAGAATTCAAAACTGTGAAACACAGAGACCAGTCCGATGATCAGCAAGTTTCAAAACAGCAAAACACCGGGACTAGTCCCATGATCAGCAGAATTAAAAAAAATGAAACATCGGTACTAGTCCCATCGTCAGCAGGATTAAAAAAAGCGAAACAGGACTTGTACCATTATCAGCAGGATTCAAAACAGGGAAATACAGGGATCAGTTATATGATCAGAAATTTTTGCAACATCGAAACAACGGGACTAGTCCCATCATCAGAAGGATTAAAAAAACTGAAACACCGGGACTAGTCCCATCATCAGCAGGATTCAGAAACGCGAAACACGGGCACTAGTCCCATTATCAGCAGGATTCAAAACAGTGAAACACCGAGACTAGTCACATCATCAGTAGAATTCAAAGCAGTGAGACACCGGGACTAGTCCCATCATCAGCAGGATTCAATAACGTGAAGCACTGGGACTAGTCCCATCATCTGCAGGATTCAAAAAAGCGAACGACAGGGACTAGTCCCATCATGAGCAGGATTCAAAACAGTCAAACACAGGTACCATTCCCATGATCAGCAAGTTTCGAAACAGCGAAACACCGGGACTAGTGCCATCATCAGAAGGATTCAGAACAGGGAAACTCCGGGACTAGTCCCATCATGAGCAGGATTCAAAACAGAGAAATACCGGGTCTAATCCCATCATCAGCAGGATTGAAAACAGTGGAACACGGGGATTAGACCCATCATCAGTAGTATTCAGAACAGTGAAACACTGCTACTAATCTCATCACCAACAGGATTCAAAACAGTGAAACACCGGGATTCATCCCATCATCAGCAGGATTCAAAACAGCCTAACACCGGGACTAGCCCTACCATCAGCATGATTCAAAAGAGTGAAACACCGGGAGTAGTTCCATCATAAGCAGGATTCAAAACAGTGAAACACCGGGACTACTATTATCATCAGAAGGATTAAAAAAGTAAAACACCGGGACTAGTCCCATCATCAGAAGTATTCAAAACAGTGTAACACTGGTACTAATCTCATCACTAGCAGGATCCAAAACAGTGAAACACCAAGACTCATCCCATCATCAGAAGGATGTAAAACAGCGTAACACCGGGGCTAGTCCCATCTTCAGCAAGATTCAAAAGAGTAAAACACCGGGAGTAGTTCCATCAATAGCAGGATTCAAAACAGTGAAACACCGGTACTAATTGAATCATCAGCAGGATACAAAAGAGTGAAACACCGGGACTCATCCCATCATCAGCAGGATTCAAAACAGCGATACACTGGGACTAGTCCCATTATCAGCCGGAATCGAAACAGTGAAATGCCGGGACTAGTCCCATCATCAGCAGGATTCAAAACAGTGAAACACGGGGATCAGTCCCATGATCAGCAAGTTTCGAAACAGCGAAACACCGGGACTAGTCCCATTATCAGCAGGATCAAAAAAGAGAAACACCGGGACTACACCCATCATCAGCAGGATTCCAAAAAGCGAAACACCGGGACTAGTCCCATCATCAGCAGGATTAAAAAAGTGATACATCGGGACCAGACCCATGAACAGCAATTTTAAAAACAATGAAAAACTGGGACTAGTACCATCATCAGCACGATTCAAAAAGTGAAACACCGAGACTAGTCCCATCATCAGCAGCATTCAAAACAGTGAAATACAGGGACCAGTTCCATGATCAGCAAGTTTCGAAACAGCGAAAACCTTGACTAGTCACATCATCAACAGGATTCAGAACACCGGGACTAGTCCTATTATCAGTACGATTAAAAAAGTGAAACACCGGTACTAGTCCCATTATCAGCTGGATTCAAAACAGTGAAACACAGGGACCAGTCCCATGATCAGCAAATTTCGGAACAGGACAACACCGGGACTAGTCCCATCATCAGCAGGATTCAAAAAAGCGAAAAACCGGGACTAGTCCCACCATCAGCAGGATTATAAAAGCGAAACGCCGGGACTTGTCCCATCATCAGCAGGATTGAAAACAGTGAAAAAATGGGACTAGTGCCATCAACAGAAGGATTCAGAACAGTGAAACACCGGGACTAGTCCCATCATCAGCAGGATTAAAAAAGTGAACAGCGGGACTATCCATCATAAGCGGATTCAAACAGTGAAACACTGCAGAAACTAATCACAGAAAGATTAAAACATGAAACCGGGGACTCATCCATTCAGCAGGAGTCAAAACAGCGAAACAAGGGGACTAGTAACATCTCACAGGAATTCAATACAGTGTAATACCGGACTACTCCCATCATCAGCAGATTCAAACAGTAAAACACCGGACTATTCCATCACGCAGGATTCAAAACAGTAAAACACCGGCAATAGTACCATCATCGCAGGATTCAAAGAGTGAAACGCCGGGATAGTCCCACGATTTAAAACAGTGAGTATCAGTATATCCAATCAACGCAGGATTAAATAGCGAAACACTGGGACTAGTCCCATATCACATGATTCAATACAGTGAAATTACCGGACTACTCCAATCATCAGCAGATTCAAACAGTAAAACCCGGGTCTAAGTCCTCACGCAGGATCAAAACAGTAAAAAAACCCGCACTAGTACCATCATCAGATGGATTCAAAAGTGTGAAATCCGCGAAATAGCCCCACGATTTAAAACAGGAAGTATCGGTCTATCCCATCAACGGCAGGATTCAAAACAGTGAAAAAACAGGAGCTATCCCCATCAGGATGATTGAAAACAGTGACCAAACACCGGGACTAGTCATTCAGCAGCCGGATTCAAACAGTGAACACCGCGTTAGTCCATAATCAGCAGGAGCAAAACAGTGAAATCCGTGTCAGTAACATAATTAAGCAGTATTCAAAACAGTAAAACACCGGACTAATCTCATCATCACCAGGATTTCCAACACCAGTTGAAACCCGGGACTAGTCCCATTCATCCAGC